>CM062291.1:87583639-88183639 GCA_031216915.1 Pictodentalium vernedei
TTTCAAATGTTAGGATACTCAACAATCCCGACGTTGAATTGAAATTGTTGAAAAACAACCAGTTGTCCAAAACAAGACGGGGAATTTTTGTACATGAATCTGAAAATGGCTGATCTGTCACAAAAATTAAAAAATCAAACGGAATGATGATCATTACCTATCAAAGCATTGTGTATTTTCAGTACTGTTATATGCAAACTAAAATCCATTCCTTGAACATAAATATTGAGAATACTGACTACTGCTCTTAATAAATAAATCAAGTGACGAACTGAAAGAATTATAATTTGATCAGGGCACCCACCAAAGTCTCCCGATCATGGGTTTCCTCAAGCAGATGTTCGTTAAGAAATTATGAAGAACCAAGTTGGACAGACGTCTTTGCTTGCCCGAAGAAAATATACACATGCTTTGGGGTACTCGGTTGGTCAAAATCTCATGCTTGTCCGACAAAAGTATACACAAATTAGAAAGTGTAATAAATACCAGAATCAATATATCGGTAAATAAACATGACAAACCTCTAAATTGTAGTTTTCATTCCAAAGTTCCCGGAGAAGTCCTATCTTCAAAGACAAATGTCATATGCCTTGAAAAAATAAACGATTATGTACACTCTTGGGTTAAAAATTGATCCAAATCATCTGGGTTGAGTGAATATGGACTCAAATGGGTTCATATTCACTCAACCCAGTTGATTTTGGTTGATTTTTAACTCGACCTGATTTTAGAGTGTAGGAGGGTACGGAACAAAATTATTCCACCTGCTGAATGTTCAAAATTACAGTATTTTATCAATTGAAAGTATATTTTTAGCGTTTTAAATTTTTCATAAAAGCAATTAAGTATGTTCCAAATAGCTGGGCGATTTGAACCGAGACGTTGGACACCGCTGTCCAATACCCCCCCCCCCCCCCCCCCACCCCCCCCCCCCACACACACACACACACGATTTTTGTTTAGCTACAGTCTGAATTTAATGACAATGTTCCATTACTATCATAAACAACGCAGTGCATCTGCGGTGTGTCATTGACATGCCCTTAATTTAAACTGCCCAAGTAGAAGTACATTGACGCAACATGCAAAGGTGTACATCACGTTGGTGGTACACTTGCCTTCAACCAATGTTGATCGTGATTGAGAGGGTTTAGTATGTTGGAGAGTCCGATTATTACTGACCGCTTGATCGATGCATGGTTCTCCTCTGGGTACTCGGGCTTCTTCCATAACGACATGATATCACCTTGGTTGTTGAAAGTGTCGTTAAACCTCCAGTATATAAACAAATAGTGGGGACAGTGGCGACCACGGCACACACTTCTTTAAAACACATATGCTACATGATTACACAATGTGTTTAAAATATTGTAGGTGTGCTGAGGTATCAAAATGCAATGCAATCAACACTCTGCTTCAAGATGCCCACCAATTCCATCGTCAGTGAAAGACATTGGCTGCACCTTTTGGGGGGTCAACTGTTTGTTAGGCAACGCAAACGTGCCAATATACAGGCATTCCTGTAACATAATTATTTGCAATTCCAAGCAACATGTGGCAAAAGAATCCCACCTTCGGTCGCTTCGGTCCGTTTCTTCTACTTCACCTATCTTCCAACCCGAAGGCTAGCATTCGGGTTGGAAGATGACTGAAGTAGAAGAAATGGACAGGACAGTGACACACAAACACATTTACTGATATATGATTGTAACTTTTCTCTCACTGATGGGGCAGAACTATGGGAGACTTGAAAAGTCTGTGTCCCTCCACTTTTATCGAGGCTTCCGAAGCCTCTGTCATAAGCTTCTTTCGGACGCCAGAATGAGAAAAAAATGGATTAGCGATTTTGTTTTATACTTCGTTAAGTGAGGGGCAAGGGGATTCACGATTGGCCATGGAGGCCTAAATCATCTGCAACTGATCGAGAGAGAACTGCCTAATTCAGCATATAGAGTTACTTAACAGAACAGCCTTCGACAATTAAGACAAATAGATGCATTGGATACTCCCCCCCCCCCCACACACACACACACATACACCCTCACAACACTATTTATAACCTCATCTCTATAAACCGGTTTCTTTGGGAGGATTATTGTACCGCCGCTAGTGTACGACACACTCCGCGACAGATGTCTTTTGTGTGCTTTTCTTGCGACTTATTTCAGCTCAGCGCCAGGAGAAATTTGAGACCAGTCCTTCCACAATTAAGACAAATAAATATACTCCTCTCTCTCTCTCTTCTCTCTCTCTCTCTCTTCTCTCTCTCCTCTCTCTCTCTCTCTCTCTCATCTCTCTTTCACATGGAGAATGCCAAAACCCTTAGCAGTTGTCTCATTTCGGAAACTTAATCAGTGCTGGAAATGAACAAAATTGACGGGTTGCAGTTTTAAGCTCCCGCGAAATCAGAGACGAGAGTAATTGCACCCGTAAAATGTTAGTATAATGAATTTTCGAGGGAATACTGTCACCAAACACCAGAAACGTTAACCCCTTTGAACCCGAGCGGCCGCTGTTCCAGCCAGGAACATGATGCCTCATAACCTCATTAAATAGGATGTCTGTTCAGTAAATGTGTGGGGTAGACCAATCAGTATTTTCAACGTGCAGCCCCGAGGCTGCACGTTGAAAATATTGATTGGGCTACCCCAAATAATAAATATGGACTCTTCTAATTTGCTGCAATTGAACTATATACCAAATAGTTCCCATAAAGCAACACACAGGGCATCATTTTGGACCGCTGTAGTTTGAGAATGATTGTTTTACGAAGTCGAAGTCGTTGGTAAACGATGGCCCCGCATTGTGTCACTGGTCGTATGAAAGCCTTGTTTGGTTTAATGGAGCGTATTTATAAACCATGGGGATTTTACAGTAAGCAGTTTACAAAAATTATGCGTTTTACTAGCATTTGTGGCAATGAGAGATGTATATTGATTAAGTTTCATTTTCTGTCAGAGGTCACGCCAAGAAATCTAGTGTTGTTCCTAAGTGTTGTTTAAACTGAACAGCTGAATGTTGTTGTACTGGTGATTCTCCTGAAGTGTGTATACAGGCATCTGTTGGGTTAATGCACAGTTGTAACATATTATCTCCCTTGATGCGCTCACTGGCGGACAATCTGCCTTTGCTATCATTCAGTTATGTAGCTTCAAAGTTTCAAGACGTCCAAATAGATAATCTTCTCTAGGACTGTCGTGTCCTTGCTCACTTTTTGAATCAGTGGTTCATATAGTTTCGTCCAACTTTACCATAATGTCAATGAATACCTCCATCCTTAACCCTTCCCGTTAGTAGATGGTCGAGATGTCGACTCCTTTAGTTTCTTTGGAGAGAGCGTGGAAGTCTAGAAAATGTCTGTGCGCGAATGTCAGCAGAATTACGTATGAAAAATGAACACTCGCAGCTGGTGGGGGGGGGGGGGGGTGGGGGGGGGGGGGGTTATCTAGTAAAAGTTTAGAAACAACGCTTTAGCAATGTTTGATTTTGGCTGGGAAAATATTCTCTCTCTCTCTCTCTCTCCTCTCTCTCTCTCTCTCTCTCTCTCTCTCTCTCTCTCTCTCTCTCTCCTCTCTCTCTCTCTCTCTCTCTCTCTCTCTCTCTTCAAACTCCTCTTCACGAGACATGAGACGAAGACGAATATTATCATCTTCTTCGTCAGAGTTATGTTAAAGTTCAGTATGAAAACATAGTATGAAAAGATTTGAGGAGACATGGGATTCGTGCATGCGTGCAATGGTAGACAAATGCTGTTGGATATAAAGGAGAGGCTTCTGTGGGGTTAGGTGGGGGAGACAGTTCTACATAGGTGTAATCTCAGAGTGCGATGATTGCTGGTTTCATCGTGGAAGCGGTTGAAGTATATTTGGTTTCACCCACCCATTTACTTACCCCTCAACGCCCAAATACACGTTATTGGAAAGATTCCACTTTACTGGTATAATAGGACCTAGTATCAAACACCTGGTGTTTCACTCCTCTGCAGTGAGAAATATAATTGGAAACGATAGGCTGAAGATCTTTTGGTTTTTTGCTGTAATCACGATCGATGTATACATAATGGTAGTGACCTTAAACCCCAGTAAACGAGTGAGTGGTTCGAAGCAATGTTTATAGAACTTTGACTCTGCTGTGTTACTAGGGGGTGTGTTCGTAAAACGGAGGGTTCTCGCCACGTCAGAAAGGACAATGTGTGTGATGTACGGGCGATTCTTTACTCCAGGAAAATGACGAATCGGATTCAGAATTGTTTCAGAGGTTGGATAAGAATATGGACAGGGGCTAAAAAAATGAGAGCGCATTAGGCAAAAATTTACAAATTTTCGATATTGAGCTTTTATAAGCATGTCTTTCGATGAGAAAAAAATGCTCCTCTTCGTAATCAGCATGTACTAGATTTTGTCACAGGAAAATTGACATATATCGTCCATTCTTGTCTGAGATATTTGTGCTTGAAGTTTGGCACGGGGCGACCACTTTTCGTCACCAAATGAGAACAAATCACCAGTTAGTAGTTACTATTTATAGTAACTTCTGAATCTTGTGGAAAATGTTGGACCGGAAGGGCTAAGTGAACAGGTCTAAAAAATCGTCTGCACAATCATCACATTGGCACAAACTGCAGCTTATCAATGCTTTATTTATGTTGATGGGAAAATTTATTTCAATTTAAATGGGACCTTTCCCCACCATGTCTCCCATTGTATTTTTCAATTGGCATTGTCGCCTCCTCTATAAACGGGAAATATAAGGGTGCTGAAATTCATTTTTTTCCTGTTTAATTGTTGTGTTATTCAAATAGTCCCCTGAGTTCCAATGTGTTCTATGTGCCAGTAGGCACATAGAACACATTGGAACTCACGGGACGAAATGATACGATGAGTTGGCTCAGTTGGATAAAAGCGCTCAGTTCACTTTGGAAGATTGCATCACTACTGAGATCTGGGTTCAAAACCCGTTATCGTTCAATTTTAGTTGTATCCAAACATATAAAATTGTTGCTATGTTTGTGTTGCAATCTTCATAATTATGCTGAATATCATCGCAAATTTGCATTTCAAATGTTAGGATACTCAACAATCCCGACGTTGAATTGAAATTGTTGAAAAACAACCAGTTGTCCAAAATAAGACTGGGAATTTTTGTACAAGAATCTGAAAATGGCTGATCTGTCACAAAAAATAAAAAATCAAACGGAATGATGATCATTACCTATCAAAGCATTGTGTATTTTTTAGTACTGTTGTATGCAAACTAAAATCCATTCCTTGAACATAAATATTGAGAATACTGACTACTGCTCTTAATAAATAAATCAAGGTGACGAACTGAAAGAATTATAATTTGATCAGGGCACCCACCAAAGTCTCCCAATCATGGGTTTCGTGGGATGTTCGTTAAGAAATTATGAAGAACCAAGTTGGACAGACGTCTTTGCTTGCCCGACGAAAATATATACACGCTTTGGGGTACTCGGTTGGGCAAAAATCTCACGCTTGTCCGACAAAAGTATACACAAATTAGAAAGTGTAATAAATACCCGAATCAATATATTGGTAATTAAACATGACAAACCTCTAAATTGTAGTTTTCATTCCAAGTGCCAGGAGAAGTCCTATCTTCAAAGACAAATGTCATATGCCTTGAAAAATTGAACGATTATGTACACTCTTGGGCTAAAAATTGGTCCAAATCTTCTGGGTTGAGTGAATATGAACTCATATGGTTCATATTCACTCAAACCCACTTGATTTTGGTTGATTTTTAACGCGACTGGTTTTAGAGTGCAAGAGGGTACGGAACAAATTATTCCACCTGCTGAATGTTCAAAAATGCAGTATTTTATCAATTGAAGTAAGTTATTTTTAGCGTTTAAGTCTTTCATAAAAGCAATTAGGTATGTTCCAAATAGTTGGGCGATTTAAACCGAGACGTTGGACACCGCTCCTGCCCCATACCCCCCCCCCCCCCCCCACCCCCACACCCCCCAATTTCTGTTAGTTACAGTCTGAATGTGATGACAATGTTTCATTACCATTATGAACAACGCAGTGCATCTGAGGTGTGTCATTGACATGCCCTTAATTTAAACTGCCCAAGTGGAAGTACATTGACGCAACATGCAAAGGTGTACATCACGTTGGTGGTACACTTGTCTTCAACCAATGTTGATCCTGATTGAGCCGGTTTAGTATTTTGGAGGGTCCGATTATTTCTGACCGATGCATGGTTTTCTGGGTACACGGGCTTCTTCCATACGACATGATATTACCTTGGTTGTTGAAAGTGTCGTTAAATCTCAAGTATATAAACAAATAGTGGGGACAGTGGCGACCACAACACACATTTCTTTAAAACACATATGCTACATGATTACACAATGTGTTTTAAAATGTTGCAGGTGTGCTGAGGTATCAATATGCAATGCAATCAACGCTCTGCTTCAAGAGGCTACCAATTCCATCGCCAGTGAAAGACATTGGTTGCACCTTTTGGGGATCGACTATTTGTTAGGCAACCAGGGGACGATACCAAAATATATTTAGTTTTCACACAGATATTAAGGATTTCATTTCAGTTATTCAGAGAGACAGAGAGAGACGATACAGAGAGAGAGAGACAGCGAGATTGAGAGATAACGGGGGGTAGGGGCAGGGTGGAGACGAGAGATAGATTTTAATCCGCGTGGACTAACCGTGTACATACGTTTTCTACCATCATAGTTAGCTATTTTCCATGACTTCATCACATTAGATTGCAAAACACCTGTCACCAAACCTACACTGCATCCATTCACAAAAAAAAAATCGAGAAATGCGCTCCAAAAATTGAATTGGGAACAATGTGCATTGATGTGCACATCAAGGGGAATAACTCAAGAGAACAGACGCCAAGTTTGTGTGCACGAAAATATTGTGAAAAAAAGTCAAAATTAAACTAAACTCGTGCACCTGATGTTGAAAAACTGCAAGTTC
The DNA here is from genome assembly GCA_031216915.1 of Pictodentalium vernedei. Classification (NCBI taxonomy): domain Eukaryota; kingdom Metazoa; phylum Mollusca; class Scaphopoda; order Dentaliida; family Dentaliidae; genus Pictodentalium; species Pictodentalium vernedei. Next base: position 87,590,614 of record CM062291.1, read on the forward strand.
GCGCAGCAAATTTTTCTCATAATGCAACTAGATATTTGACCAAGCCAGTCTTACTATGCTCCGTCAAACATAACCGAATTGGTTAAATTTCTAGTTCACCAACCCATAACGGCGTTGTTTGTTTTATCGGAGTTGACCCTTTCACTGCCACTCCCACTTTAGCCATATATGGAGAACCTCGATGTACTCTCGTGTGCGAGGAAATTAATAAGATTTATGAATACTTGAAACTCTATCATCTGATTAATTGTTGGAAAGCGCTCTCTGAGCCATTTCCAACAATTAATCAGATGGTAGGTTAGATCTTCACACACCAGAACGTACAGATAATCATCATAAAACAGGTGACAATAGTCGGTTTCGGCAGCGTACGTGTTAACGACAATTTCAAGTGTGTCACATCACGTAAGACAATTTTACGGGTGGAAACCAGAGTACTCAGGAGTACCCAGAGAACCATCGAGAGGCACGAGATGCGAACATCTGTCAGACTCCCAAGTTACCAACTTACTAATTCTATACAAGCAGATTTAGCAGCGGTTAAAAACAACACGGCGTCACCGTGATCCTACATGGACAATTCGGGTTAAGTGTCCTGTATTATAACTACTGAATATAATTTGGACGCAACGACCTAAATATCGTCAAAATATAATCAATGGGTTTATATTAAAATTTACGCATATATTTTATTATGGTTAATACTTGTGTCCGTTTTTTTCAACAGGGCTCAAATTAGTGGCCTTACACTCAAACGATGATGACAGAGGTTCCAAATAAATTATGCCACAAAGTCACAGAGCATACACGTAGACCTCACGATATGCAGGGGGCGTCGCGAAGAACACCTGATTTGTTGCGACTGTGATGGCTCATGTACCGACTGAATAAATATTCCAACTGCATCATCAAAGCATGTCTTCGTGGAAGGAATACATTGATGAAAAAGTTGGAATATTTATCACTTGGGCGGTGCAGTTCACAACTCAAGAGTTTTTCGAAACTTATTTGCATCGGCTTCTCAATTTGTTACTTAGTTACCACGTATCATACTTCACCGCCAAAAGCCCTTTAGCGACACCACTGCTGGGGAAAAATATATGCTAGCTTGGGGATACGAATTGCACAAAACGATAAGTTGTCCCAGCTGGAGGACTCAGCCTCTACGAAAATAAAATGACTAGTCAGTCACAAATGTGGTGGTTTAGGGCGCTCAATCGGCTAGCCAAGTATCATACCTAGCCTAGCCAGCCGCAAATTATTGTTTTCACGAGTTCGGGGCTAGCTCAGTCCTCGTATTGAATCATCACGACACTTGGGATATGTCAACTCGCCTCAGTTCATAGAGTGTCACAGGGGTTCGGATTTCCATACTACAGGGGCAAATATGTTGGGGTGGGATGAAAACGAGTGAAAACGTTTCCGCAGTCACTGTCGTGATAAGTACACTTAATGTCAAACTGGAAACGAAATCATCATTCGAAAGTCTGACGCAGTTCGAGAACATTAACTTTACGCATCAGGGAGATAACCATGTAAAAACAGTTCATTTGACTGATCTGATCTTCAGGCTTGGTATTTCTGTTTAAAAGTTCGAAAGCATGCTCGTAGATAAATTTACGCATCAAGCCCTTCGCTTATCTGGTCGGTGGAGATGGACAATATACCGAAAAAACGAACCGATACCGATATCATGGGAATACCGAAAAACCGAACATACCAATCATAGAGTACCGAAAATGTCCGAATCTTCAAATTTCCCACATTCACTATTTATAAGGCCTTGTTGAGGCTTGATAGCAGTTGAAGGTTTCATTTTCATGAAAGAAGTGACTGATTTTATTTTCAGTTTTTGTTAACCCTCAGTGGCCTGGGAAACTGTCCTTAATTCTCTCTAGACTACAACCTGTAACAGTGATTTCTAAACCAAGTCTTGGTTGCCTTAACATGCAGCGAAGACTTGACAAGAAATCACTGCCCAGGTGATTTGTTTATTGTCAGCAGGACCTTCTGAAGATGGCAAGGTCAGGACATATGCCTTGAGATTGAAAACGTCTCAAATAGGCCTTTTAAACGTGAAGGTGTGCTCAGAAGAAGTTACAGAATTACTGTAAATATGATTTGTGTTCGTAAAAGAATGCCACTGATGAGCTCATTGGCAGTAGCATTTGTGGAGCTTTGGTAGAATGATACAAGAACAGCTTATTCTGTATTTTCCTGTTGTGAATTCCCCCTTTGGTACTACAAGAAAATATCAGTCAAGTCAGATACCGACTACCGAATCGATACCGCGGTACATCCCCCCTAACAATACAGAAACCGACACCGAAAGTAAAATCTACTCTAAACCCTTCTGGTTTACAACCCACGAGATTTTCTATATTTGTCCCAAAGACTGTCATTTTGATTCCAAACCACTAAAACTTCTTCATTGGAAGAAGTCTGGCAAACTCGGGTCACTTTGTGGTCATAAGTCAGAGGCTGCGGAATCGGGGGGGGGGGGGGGCACAGGGGACACGTACCCCTCCACTTTTTTCCACAGATATGTTGCGCGCGTTACACAATGATTTAAAATGGGCGCACGCAAACGTGCCAATATACAAGCATTCCTGTAATATATTATTTGCAAATCCAAGCAACATGTGGCAAAAGAATCCACCTTCGGTCGCTTCGGTCCGTTTCTTATACTTCACCCATCTTCCAACCCGAAGGCTAGCCTTCGGGTTGGAATTTGATTGAAGTAGGAGAAATGGACAGGACAGTGACCACACTGCGGCATGCTTATCTAAACGAGACACTATAGTGTGTCACAGTACATTTACCGATATACGATTGTAAGTTTTTCTCTCACAGAGTCGAACCATTGTAGCCTTGAAAATTTGTGCCCCTCCACCTTTATCGAACGTGCGTCGTCTCTGTATGTATATTTTACGTAAGAACTGTCTAGTGAATCCATGACGGGGTCAGGCAAACATGGGTCACCCACCCCCCACCCCCCACAGCACCCACTCCTCACTCCATCCTCTTCACAATCCCTCGCACAATTAGGGCCTAGCCAAGCCCCCCCCCCCCCCCCCCCCCCCACACACACACCTTTTCCTCTCGAAAATGTCAACCTTTTATGCATATATACCCTGAGTCCCAACAAGAAATGGCATGCTCGTCTAAACGCGAGTCTATAGTATGTCACTGTACATTTTCTGATATATGATTGTAACTTTCCTCCCCACTGGGTCTAACTATGGTAGACTTGAAAAGTTGTGTCCCCCCCACTTTTATCGAGCTTCCGCTGCCTCTGTCATAAGCTTCTTTCGGACGCCAGAATGAACAAAAAATTGGAATTAGCGATTTTGTGCATACTTCCCCGCACGTGGATTCGTCAAGTGAAGGACGGGGGAATCACGATCGGCCATAAAGGCCTAAATCATCTGCAACTGATCGAGAGAGAACTGCGTAATTCAGCATACAGAGTTACTTACTTATCACGAGTAACTGATGTAAACTGTAAGGATCTGTCTTTACTTCCCCGTGTTCGATGGTTTTCTAGTCGCTTTAGCCACCCATAAAATTGACTGGTATTATACGATTATGGCTAGGAAAAGTATCGTGAGGACCTCAATAAGTGTACAAATGAACGACAATCGGTTTCGCTACTAATCTCGATACATGATAAAAAAAAATAATTGTTTTGAAAAGCAGTAACTAGAAGAAAAAAAAAAGAAAATGCTGTTTATCAACTGATTTTTCAAACTTCATTTTAACTTTATCCCTTTACCTAACCTGAAAAGCCAGACGACACTTGCAAAAAAAATATTCTTGAATAACTAATTTTTTTTTCATTTTTTTGTCTCAAAAACATAGGTTATGACCCCTCGTTGGAACGAGCTCGACGAGCTCGTTCCAACGAGGGGTCATAACCTATGTTTTTGAGACAAAAAATGAAAAAAATAATGAAAATTAATTGGCGATTTTTGAGAATAGCGCTGGCCGGTTTTGGCCGTTACGTTAGGTAAAGGGTTAACAAGTTTTTTGGTGAGTAATTATTGAAATTTTCCTCTTTTTATACAACTTGGTATCAGAGAATTATTTAAATTAAAGCTACTATATTATTTTTTTGCTACTTATTGTCATATCATAACTTTATGTAGATCTACCAACAGCTATTATAAATTTATGTGGATATTTTTTAATTTAAACGGATAATGTTATAATTCAGCGGGGGTGAATATATGAAACAATTTTAGAAAATAACGCAGATTTACAGCTATTTTGATGCGTGAAAAAAATCCACCATGACCAAAAAGGTTGATGGATAATCTCCCTTGATATTTAGCATGAAGATCGATTACTCTCCTTGATTTCACTATTACGTCATGCAATTTATATTTGTGGAGAAACTTTTAGTTTTTGAAACATAAGTGAACGATCTTAACCCTTTCGTCACCGGGTCGTGTTTGGTATCGTCTTATACAATGGTGTCTACGGCTAAAAGGTTCTGTTTTAAAAAATCGATATTACAGCTCCGTACTGCTGCTGTGGGATTACATTTTAACAGTTTCTCACTACCGATTTATTGTTATTTGTATCGTCTGCCCGTCCACTACTAATTTTTTCTTCACGTATAAATGTAAAAACCGATTGAAAGGGTTAATGATACTGCAAGTTTTATAGAGTTGTTGGTGAATGGGTTTGTGGTTGACATCAGACGATGAATGGCATGAGCCTGTGTGTATTTTGAAGGACACATCGTTTTGGGGGAACAGACCTGGCAATCTGGGAAAATCAAGGAATGCAAAACAATTGCTCTCCTCAGATTGCTTGGGAGTGCAATTGGTCCTGAAATTGTCAATGCAAGAACTTATATGCCATTTTGGTTATATTCACTTCAAGGTATTAATACTGTGACTGAAAAATTGTACTACATTCAGCTACATAGTGGACAAATGGCGCACTTATCTCATTATTCAAAATGTTGAATTCAATTCTTATGTGACTGCCTTCTACACTCAAAATGCGACACAGAATGGGTCATGAATTATTGCGAATCAGTGCAACATTGACATATCGTCCTCTGAGTTCCAATGTGTTTTTTGTGCCAGTAGGCACAGATAACACATTGGAACTCAGGGGACGAAATGATAATAGATTTTAAAGCAGCCCATACAGGTTCGCATTCCAGAAAATCAAGGGGTGCAAAAAAATTGCCTTTCTCAATTTTTCTAGGTTTACAGTAGGCGTGCAGCACTCCTGCACTCCTAAAGAATGCCAGGCCCTGGGGAATTTAGAATGTTGAGTTTTTGATCCCCCGTCGGGAGAAGAACCCTCGACAATCCTGCTTGGCAATCAGAAGTTTCAACAACTTCTCCATAATAGACCATGGCACACCGTCAGATACGATGGCAGGAACCTAGTGTTTTAGATGAAGTAGTCAAGATTACTTGGTTCACTTTCCTTACGACAGCCACATGAAAGTGGGGAACACTCTACTACAGTAGGACGAACTTGCTGTGGTTGGCATCAGACGAATACTAGCACGGATTAGATTGAGTGTTTTGAGGACATAATAATAGTGTTTTGGGGGAAATTAAAATATTGGTTTCTGATTCCCCGGGAATCGAACCCTCGGCACCCCCCGCCTGGGAATCAGGAGTCCCACACCTAATCCCCTAGACCTTTGCACACTGTAAAAAAGGGTGGCTGGAATTTAGTTTTTTTTAAGTACTCATGCTTAATTGGTTCACTTTCCTTACCTCAGCTGCATGATGCGTGGAACTCGCTGGTTACAGTACGGCGAAAGTGCTGCGGTCGACAAATTGGCAAGGGCCTGTGTGTGTGTTTTCGAAGGACACAATTATGTTTTGACGGAAATTAGAATGTGTTGCTTTCTGATCCCCTCCGGATATTGAACACTAAGAAACGCTTCCCCGACAATCAGGGATCCCAACACCTAATCCACTAGAGAATTGTACACCATCAAAACGGCGGTTCGAATCTAGCCTTTTATGTATGTGTGTGTGTGTGTGGGGGGGGGGGGGGGGGGGGGGGGGGGGGGGGGGGGGGTATCATAGTATTGTTGCATAATGACCAAGGAGACCAGGGTTTCAAAATAAATACAAAACCTCCTCTGATTTCTAATTAGAGCTGTTGTTGTTTTGGACGGAAATTTCCTCTTGATGTCCCAGAAAAGATATTCGATGGACGTGCGAAGTCAGTTTCTGCGTAGAATATTTCATATGTTTTTGTATCGGGTACATTTACTTGATATGTGTGTGAGGTTGTAAGGCGCGGCCTGTGTCTGTCGGGTAGGTTGGAGGGGGGGGGGGGTTCCTTCGTGGGAATGCACATGTGTCATATCTGGGACATTCATTTTTGTCAGGTTTCATACTACTTATTTGTACTACAATTCGCACGTGTTTCTTTGTCTGTTCGTCCCCTCAGTCTGGGAGAATCACAACCAAACTTAGCCCGTCTATGCATTACTGTTCAGACAGGAAAAAGTTTGGAAGGGGTTGAAATGGGGTAAAAATGCAATGGAAAACGCCTGTATTCTGTTTGTCCCTTACCTTTTTCTACACCATCCATTGAATCGTCACCTAACTTGGCATGTGTACTCACCTATACCTCAGTTCAGAGAATATTAGTGTGTGTGTGTGTGGGGGGGGGGGGGGGGGGGGGTGAGGGGTGGGTTGTCCATTAACGTGGGGGAGCAAACGGGCAGAATATATCATCTTCGTCGTTCATTCAGGAAAAAAATGGTGGCAAGTGGGGGGGGGGGGGGGCGAGGGGCTGGACCTATAGAACAGGTCATAATTCGATCCAAAGGGAGATTTTTGAAACTAACAGAACACTGTTTCATTGGATCTGAGCGATCAAAGGTAGACGAGGCTGTTGGTATATCGAAAATGTCCTCTTTGTGGACTGCCATTGGCAGTGCACATAGAGAGCACTTTGATTTTTTTTCCGCCAGTCGATGCAATGAGTTCCATTTCGCTTTTTTGGGTCATTTTAGCGAAATTTGACTGCTGGTATATCGAAATGTCTCTATGTGGACTGCCAATGGCAGTCTGTGCAATGAGATCCATTTCGCCCTGTTGGTCATTTTCACAAAATTTCATGCCCCAGCACGTTTCGGGGATGCATCAATTTTGTGGCCCCCCCGCTAGGGAAGCCCACCTGGAATTTTCCCGGGTGTCCCATATAGCCAGTCCGCCTCGGTACCTCCATAAAATTATTTTTAAAAAGTATAAGCAAAGCTTCCACTGATGAACGTCTGGCTTACACTCAGAGTTCCGTCAACTGGAATTTTATTTGATCTTGGTGTTTTCATCTTCTTCTTCCTCCTCTTCCGAATCGATCTATCGTGCTGATACCTCCACTACATGGGTAGCTTCTCAGACACCCTGAGTTCCGTCATCTGGAAATTTATTTGATCATCTCGACGTTTTCTTTTTTATCCTCTTCCCCTCCCCTGAATCGATTTATTTGGCCGAAACCTCCACTACATAGGTAGCTTCTCAGAAAAATTACCTGTATTTCAAACTATTCCATTTAGAGCCCCATAGCGACACAGTAATAGGCTAGAAATAACGAGTAAACAAAATTGGTACCTATTTCAAGAATACTGGTCTGGTACCTATCGGGCCGCTTCCAAGCCCCCGATAAAAAGTATCCCTGACAGAAATTAGTGAAGTGTGGTAGAAATTGGCGATTCGAAAGTTTCACGCGGCGACTCATTGCATCGCCACAGCCTTCAGTGTATCTAAAGTTCCATGGCCCTGGTCCACGTCCTGGGGAAGGTGGTTACTCACCTAGCACCGAAAATTAGACATGGGCGCTTGAATAATAAACAGAGGGGGGGGGGGGGCGGTGTCGTGTGCGGTAACCGGTTCTCGTCAGATCACCGAAGTTAAGCAACGTCGAGCCCGGTTAAGTCCCTCGGATGGGTGATCGTCTGAGCGATTGATTCGAACTCCCCGCGCTATGTCCTTGGGCAAGGCACTTACCCCCATTGTGCCACATGGGGGTACGGTGGACAACACCGTGTACTTAGGCGTACTGAACGTCGATGATGCGCATGTCTTCAACCAATCTAACCCTGCATGTGCTGCAGTGCGGAGTTACGATGTTGGAGAGCTGGCAACTGCTCGTCGTTGCCTCGGTGGTTCTCTCCGGGTACTCCGGCTTCCTCAGGCTCCACCCGTAAAACTGTCACAGTCATAATTAGCCATTGTGCAAAAGTATGTACCTTAAACACCAATAATAAAATTAAAAAAAAAACAGTCGCTCAATTCTATTTTTTACCCATGTAAATTATATTTCCATCTGTCAAGGGCCTGTTTAGGCCTATACCAAATCTCCTACTAGCATGAACGCAGAACAATTTTGAGTAGATGACTTATTAAACAGTCCTTTACACCCAGTTCCGGACTTTTACCCAGTGGCGGGACAGTTGAGAAATAACCTGCTGGTAAATAGAGTATAGTAATTTATTTCAAACAAAGCATTGTGCGGAAGCCTATTAGCTTCACGTCGTTTTTAGTTATTAAATTGTAACTACAAATTAGCTAAATTGTAGTTACATATTTATTAAATTGTAGCTAGAATTTAATAACTAATGACGACGTGAAGCTAATAGGGCTTCCGTAGCAATGCTAAATAATTTAGATATTTTTAATTTTCTTTTAAAATCAAACATGTGGCTATACTGTAGAAGCATTAAATTGGATATAGTTTTACCATTCCACCGAAAGAGTGCGCGAAGTCTCTGTATTTCATGGACACAAATTGCCACTTCGAAAATTCCAATGATCGATAAATCGATTTAAGAAATGGCTACCTGCTTGTATTTTTGTTGCCAGTTAACTTTTTATTTTAATTCAACTTTCAGTGCAAAATTTTTCCTTTCGCGTAAGCAGCGTTATTTTATTTAGAATATATACACCGTTTATGCGAGACAGTGGTTTGACCTGTTGCGAACCATCATGTATTTACCTCCCCTTTACTGCATCTTTCGGTTCGAAGTGCTGTCGGGGCAAAAGTAAGGCTGGATTCCTGACCTGACGAGAAAACTAATAACAATTGAAAGTAGCTGAAGTCATTTTTTACTTTGCCTTTAAACTCAGCATACATTCCAACCATTTAATGTGAATTCTTGATATGTTTTTCAATTATTTTATTTAATTTGGTTGTTACATAATCTGGTTCTAAACTTGTCAAAGTGGTTCTGATTTGTTCAAATCACCAATTCCACAAAATAACATGCCACGGTTTAACACCCAGGGAATATTGTTTTACAAAACATTTATTTTGACGGAACTCTCTACCGCTCTAACAACTATATTTATTGGTACGCCTGCTCGTCGATTCCTGTTTTTTTTTTACACAAAATGCATGTTCAAAACTGTAAAATATTGCAGCCTATTGATGAGGTAACATATGTATTTTCATTCCGAATAGACGGGTTTCATGCCTTACTGGAGTAAATATTTATCAAAATCGAAATGACCAGGTGTTCTTTGGGGTCGAAACGAGATTCGTAACCGCCTTCAATTTCGATAAGTAATCTCCCTTTATGTGGGAAAGTTTATTCGTCGATTATCCCCCTTGATGTGTTAATAAACTATGGATAGGGTTCGAGAACTCGCCACAACAACGTTTTGCAACATGATACTGTTTTGTTTTGTTTGTATGCTGAATCCTGACAGATGTGTTGAAAAGCTTTGTTAGGGTGCTATATAAGTAACAGAATTTTGTTTATTTTGAGATTCCCACCTCTTATATTCCTTAAATTCAAATTAAATATACACAAATTGTGAAGGTTTGGAGGTATAGAACACGAAAAGTATATGAAATCAACTTCTAAAGTTGACAGCAAGCACCACTGGTTCCTGGAAGTCTGCTAGCATATTCGTACCAGAACTGATAATGCAATAATATTTCACGAGAACAACTTGTGGCCAAATGTGTTTCACATATCCTAGAACAAACAAAGCTAGGCATTCAAAACACCTTGGAGTGCAGCGATAGAACTGCATTTGGGAAAAGGACAACACTAACACTGTCTGCATTTTTTATTGAAGGTGGATTACATATTCGACGGACATGCGCAAATCCCTCGATACGGCGAATTTCCATCGAAAACAAAATCGTAATTCTGAGAAATTTCGACAGGTGTCATGATTTTTTTTCGCCAGACGATTATGATATGTTTAGTGATGTGTATTGGAAATTCTAGTTTACATCTCCACGATCTTTTGTGTATCAAATTAATAAAAAACGTATACAGTACTTTGATCATGGAAAATTGGTGGATGAAATTGTAATGTTTTGAGTACTACTTTTGTTCATGTTACTTGTAGATTATCGCATACTGTCCTGTATAGGATGTTTTATGCTAATAAATGTTATGTTATGTTATGTTATCTTATGATACCTTGCATAGAATCCAGCTCTGGCGTTAAAATGTCTACGGAAATTTTCAGTGTTTAATCAATTCGCCCAATTCCTTCTTGGTCTGGATTTTCTCTGGCGAACAAATTGTCTATGGGAATTTCAGTGTTAACCCTTTACCCAACGTAACGGTCAAAACCGGCCAGCGCTATTCTCAAAAATCGCCAATTAATTTTCAAAATATTTTCATTTTTTGTCTCAAAAACATAGGTTATGACCCCTCGTTGGAACGAGCTCGTCGAGCTCGTTACAACGAGGGGTCATAACCTATGTTTTTGAGACAAAAAGTGAAAAAAAATTAGTTATTCAAGAATTTTTGTTGCAACTGTCGTCTGCTTTTCATGTTAGGTAAAGGGTTAAATCAGTTCGTCCAAGTGCCTTCCATTACTACTTATAATCCCCACTGACTAATACTTCAGCTGCATCATCAATACGTGCCTTCGAAAAAATGCCACATCTTTTAAAACGCTAATGGTTTAAACCCACGCCGAGAGAGTTTCCTTCGGCACCAACCGCCTAGCGAAACTATACTGAACCACGCACACCACTCGGCCACTGACAGACCCTGTCGGTGGCCGAGTGGTGTGCGTGGTTCGGTATAGTTTCCGTCGGTAGCCGAGTGGTGTGCGTTGTTCAGTATAGTTTCGCTAGGCGGCTGGTGCCGAAGGAAACACTCGGCGTGGGTTCGAACCCCCGCCATGCCAATGTAAACAAAACCAGCGGCCTTTATTAATTCTATGGCATCCAAGAAATTTGAAGAAGACAAGTGTCGCTGATTTCTTCTGAGGCGCAGTTCGTAGAATTAAGTACTTAGATGCAACTATCTGATGGTTAATGGTTTATTTTAATTATTTAGAGGTATAAGAAAATAAAATGGCGGAGAATACAAGTGTCAAAGTCCTATAGAATTAAGCCACTATTACTGTACGGCCGCCGTGGACCGGTCACTTTCCACGAGTGGGCAATATTTCCACGGACGCAATAATATTAGATTTCAAACACTGATTATAGGAATAATCATTAACCCTTTACCCAACGTAACGGTCAAAACCGCCCAGCCTTATTCTCAAAAAACACAAAATAATTTTCGTTATTTTTTCATTTTTTGTCTCAAAAACATAAGTTATGACCCCTCGTTGGAACGAGCTCGTCGAGCTCGTTCCAATGAGGGGTCATAACCTATGTTTTTGAGACAAAAATGAAAAAAATTAGTTATTCAAGAATTTTTTTTGTAAGTGTCGTCTGCTTTTCATGTTAGGAAAAGGGTTAATCAAAATTTTGCTGCTGATGGTTTTTATTATCTGATAAACGCATGCGTGGACATCACTGCCCGCGCGTGGATTACGACCAGTCCACGGAAACTGAACTGTATATTTTTGGTTGATGATTGTTTAGTGCTACAATAAAAAGCTAGTGCATTGTGGTATACGTAGAATATTCCCACTCGCTCCTTGTGGCCTAGTCAGCCCACAATTGCGACGCTCTCTGATATCCTTGAAGAGTGTTGATGTACGATAGACACTTCATATAGTGTTTGAAAAAAGTTCGAAACAAAATTAAAACGAAGAACCGATAAAACTGTGTGAAGGTATAACAAATCTTTCTGTCGTAATTTTAAATAGTTTCATTAGATTTTGCCTCAGAAACATGGCTTATGATCCCTCATTGGAATGAGCTCGTTCTGCTGGTTCCAATGTGGGATCATAAGTTCTGCTTTCTGAGGCAAAAAAAGGAGAATATTTTTAGTTGTTTCAGTTTTTAATTTATCTATATTTTTTTTTAATATTTTTTTTTTTTTTTTGGGGGGGGGAGTGTCTTCTACTGTTCTTGTCAGGCAAAGGATCAAATAATAATTATATACTATAATTTGCGATACGTTTGTTTGTGTGTGTTTGTTCCCCAAGTCCTAGACCCCGAAGCCGCCGCCAGGAGCCGCCATCTCCAGCCGTCGCGAACCCTCGAAGTCATCGCTAGTTGATAATTTCTTCCAGTCAGTTGTCATTAAATTTGCCTGCGCGATAATATCTAGCCGGCAATCCGCGAGAATAGTTTAGATTTGAACAACTGATTGCGAGTTTCCCTTTGTTCATTACTTTCGCCACAAAGTCACAGAGCATACATGTAGACCTTCATGGTATGCAGAGGTGTTGCGAAGATGACTTGATTTGTCCCGACTGTGATGGCTCATGTACCGACTAGGCTGCATAAATATTCCAACTGCATCATCAAAGCATGCCTTCGCCTTTCTGATACAGTTGGAATATTTGGTCAGTCGGGATTATAGTTCAAAACTCATTCTTGGAAATTTGTTTGCATGGGCTTCCCAACATGTAACTTAATTACCATATATCCTACCCCCCCCCACCCCCCACCCCCACCCCCACAACCACCACCAAAAAGCCCTTGGCGAGGCACCTGCTGGAAAAAAACATACGCTGGTTTTGCGATGAAAATACGGTTTGCACAAAACATCAAGCTGTCCAAGCCGGCTCAGCCGCCACGAAAATAAGATGGTTAGTCAATGACTACCATGATGGATTAGCCAGCTCAGTCAGCTATCATATAGCCAAGCCAACCTCAAATTATTAGTTTCACGGCTTCGGCCTTCTACTCCTTCCTCCTATCGAATCACTATCACACTTGGGATGTCTATTCGCCTCAGGCCATTGGGTGTTACAGGGGTTGGGCTTTCCATACGTGAAGGTAAAAAGTGTCGTGCTGGGAGGAAAATGAGTGAAAACGTTTCCACAGCCACTGTCGTGATAAGTGCACTTGATATCAAATTGGAGCCGAAATCATAATTGGAAAGTATGACGCTGGTCAAGAACATTAACTTTACGCATCAGGGTAGACAACCGTGTAAAAACATTTAATTTGACTGACCTGATCTGCAGTCTTGGTGTTTCTGTTTATCAGTTACAAAGCATGCTCGTCGAAACATTTACAGATCAAGCCTTTTCTGCTGGGACAGTGTACATAGCTGTATTTCAATAGACTAAACCCTTTGCGTTTTATAACTCACGATACTTTCAATATCTTCCCTAAACATCGGGGGGAGGGGGGGGGGGGGGGTAGGAAGGTATGATAGGGTGGGTGTGTGGTCGTAGTGGCCATAAATCAGTTTCTTCCGTGGTCAGTGTCTTTTCTCTTACATTCTTTTAATGATTTTAGGACAGGTACATCCATATAAATGTTGATTTTGCTATTTATGTATATATATACATATATATAAGTATATCGCCTATGTCAAGCAGGAATTCCACCAGGCATCGTCCTAACACCGCGCCACTGGATTGAAAACTGCACAGTTTTCAATCCAGTGGTGCGGTGTTATGACGATGCCTGGTGGAATTCCTGCTTGAGTACAGTTTTCAATCCAGTGGCGCGGTGTTAGGACGATGCCTGGTGGAATTCCTGTTTGACATAGGCGATATAAATTAAATCCAAGCAGTTGCATCTTCACGGATCTTCCATTAATTGAGATTCCTGTGTTTAAAAGCTGGGACTATAGACCATTACATAGAGTAAAAGGATATATATCGTGACATATAGGCCAAACTGGCCGGGTGCTTATGTTATAAATTTACTGTTGTGTTGTTATATTGTCATTAGATGCACATTTCACGTGAAATAAAGAATATCTAACTAACTAACTACATACATATAAAAAAGTGAACCTTTCAGACTGATTATTCTCGACTCTGACAATCCTGATTTGAGACATGGCCATGCACTGGCATGATCTACATATAGGTAAGTGGATAGGTACTCAAAATTAAGTTATGGTAGTAACCTGATAATATATTTGTTCTTCAAACTGTTTCCAATAAAAAGAAAAATTGAAATCAACAGACTTCTGAAAAATCTAAAATTGAAAAAGTCTAAATCTCACTGACATGTAGACTAGAATATTTGAATAACGGTCAGGTTGAAAGAGATGTCGATGACCTGTTAATCCGGACTCTTTCAGATGTACAAAGACTTGTTCTCATTCGGCTGTCATCGGTGTCATTGATTAGACCAACGACAACCGAATTAGAACAAGTCATTGAACATTTGGTGGAGTTCGGATTAATGACCTACTAACAAACATAATATAACTTTGGGAAATGGCTGAGTAGCTCATTCTTGTAACTTGTAACTGGAGATTATTTTGATAAGCCAACTCGTGTTTCTAAAGACCACTTTACCAGCATAAGACTTTTTAACCCTTTACCTAACCTGAAAAGCAGACGACACATGCAAAAATAATTCTTGAATAACTATTTTTTTTAATTTTTTGTCTCAAAAACATAAGTTATGACCCCTCGTTGGAACGAGCTCGACGAGCTCGTTCCAACGAGGGGTCATAACCTATCTTTTTGAGACAAAAAATGAAAAAAATAATGAAAATTAATTAGCGATTTTTGAGAATAGCGTTGGCCGGTTTTGGCCGTTACGTTAGGTAAAGGGTTAAAACTGTAGTGAATACCGAGTACGACTTTGAATATCCATCGGGGGTGGGGGAGTGCACCAATTGGAAGGCAAAAAACTGTTGAAAATAGAAAAAACATTGGGGGAAAGGGTAGGTGGATGGGTGGTCTAAAATGTCGAAAGTTAAAAATTATCATATGTTCCTGGAAAGTACCCCCCCCCCCCCCCTCCCCAAACCCAAAACTTGTAAACATTGTCATTTTTATTTCAAACCGCTTATACTTCACCATGGAACAAGTTTGGCAAACTCGCGTCACTTTGTGGTAATAAGCTATCTTTCAAAAGCCAAAATTAAAAAAAAAAAGCAATTTGGGGTATACACAACCGCGTATTTCGTGGATTCATGAATTGAAGGACAGCGGAATCATAATCGCTCTTGGGGGCTTAAATGGTGGAGTGAGGTTGGATGCCCCCCCCCCCCCCCCCCCCCCCCAAAAAAAAAGCCAAGCCGCTATTTTATCTTGTTGGTCACTGACACGAAGTTGAAACACGTGGTTCTAGCCACATGGAAATATATTAATAACTGAGAGCAATCATGCACTGCTATCACCATTACTGCTGTTGCCAATACCAGCTCTACAACTAACAGTGGCGTAGTCGGGAGTGGGGGGGGGGGGGGGGCGGCTGGGGAGCCTTGGACCCAAGAATCCCCACTACCCACCCCCCCCCCCCTCACACACACAAAAAGAAAGAAAATCCTGAATTTTAACATCTGTATGGTATATCAACTAATACATATCACGTTTAGTCGTCGAAAAGAGTCGTCGAAAAGAAATGTTGCATGAGTCCGAGCATGTCTATGATATTCAAATTTCCTTAAATATTATAACCATTCGTTTTTTTAATATTACAGAGACATTTTTATCCCAATGAGAGAGAAGATAATTTCCAAGGGGGCTTGGCCTATTTTTTCCAGTAAATGAGAGCTTGTTTGCCACGTTAAACAAGCACTGATTCACTTCTCAGAAGTTAATGCTACTCATGGATGCCGGAAGCATTTCAGGGCGGGGGGGGGGGGACAGACACCGGGAAAAGGGCATGTACTCGCACTAGCAGCCTCGTGATGACTTGCCGAAGCACGCATGTCTCAAAGCCGACGACCCGAGATTGGGGGGGGGATGCCCCCCTCACATCAGGGGTGGGGCACCTCCTCCCCAGCTCCATAAATGCTTGAAACAAATTGAGTGACAAACCTGGGAAGAGCATTGTCTACACTCTCTCGCCCCGTCGTCCGAAGGCAGGGAGGGCAGGTGCCTCCTCTACCCCTATGCTTCTGGCATCCCTGGTGCTACTCATTGTCATATTATAACTTTATGTAGATCAGCAACTACTTATTATAAATTTATGAGGATATCCTCAATTTAAGTGAAAAATGTTATAGCTCGGTGGGATGAATATATGAAACAATTTAAGAAAATAACGCAGATTTACAAGTATTTTTGATGCGTGAAAAAAATCATCCCCCAACAAGTTGCTGGATAATCTCCCTTGATGTTTTGTAAGAAAATAGATTACTCCCCTTGATTTCACTATTTTCTCATGTATAAAAATTGATGTGTGTTGACAACCTTTTAGGTTTTGAAATAATGGGTGAACGATCTTAACCATTTCGTCGCCGACTCCCCGAATGACACTGTCTTATAGAAGAGTATCTACGGTGAAAATGTAGAATCCATTGCGCATTTGTGGGACGGAGCAATAAGAACATTAATCTTCCAGCTCCGTACTACTGTTGGATTACATTTTAATAGCCCCTCACTACCGATTTATTGTTCATTGTATCGTCTGCCCATCCACTGCCTTATTTTCTTCACATAAAATGTATGCACACAGTTTAAGAATGGTTAATGATACGGCAATGCTTATTGAGCTTTCTGACAACATTAGAACTACTATTGTAAATCCCCACTTGTACAGTGACTACACGTAATTTCTTACAACTTTAACCCTTTACCCAACGCAGACGATTTCAAAATTTATTATTTTAAATAGCATTTTTTCAGATTTTTCAAAAAAATTTCAACAAAACCATATCATGTGACCCCTCGTTGGAACGAGCTCGTCGAGCTCGTTCCAACGAGGGGTCACATGATATGGTTTTGTTGAAATTTTTAGAAAAATAATATATTTTCAACTGCTGAATTTGCATATTTCACGGGCGGATGCGGGCGATTCGTTGGGTAAAGGGTTAAACACAGCAAATCGGTATATCCATAAAATAATTTTAAACAGTTCAAGCAAAGGTACCACTGATGGACGTCAAACTTACACCAGGAGTTTCGTCAACTGGAATTTGATTTAATCTTCTTGGTGTTTCTTCTTCTTTTTCGTCCTCTTCTCCGCCTCCTCTGAGTCGGTCTATCCAGCTGAACCTTCCACTAAGAAGATGGATTTTCAGAAAATTACTGCCTGTATTTCAAACATACCCCATTTAGCCCCGCAGCGACACAACAATGTGCTAGAAATAACGGGTAAACGGGCACCTATCGCTTCTAACGCCCTTGAAGCATAATATACCCGACAGAAATTGGCGCAGCACGACAGAAATGAGCGATTCGATAGGGTTTCACGCGACGATGCAATGCATCGCTACAGCCTTCATTGTAACGACAGTTCCATGGCCCCGAATAACGTGCCGAGGGGGTGGGGTGTTTACTCATCGAGCGTTCAAGAATGTATAGACACAGACCCTAAAAACAGTCGCCTCATTTCTACCTGGTAATTACTTTCACCCTTGTAAATTATATTTGTGCCTACCAAGATTTTGAGCCTAGCAAATCTTCCAAAAGCATAAAAACAGAATATTTTTGCATTGACAAGTTATTTATTGGGACTTTTCTTCGTCGAGTGCCTATTTTAAAAACAAAATGCATGCTCAAAGGTGTAAAATATTGCAGCCTAATTAATCAGATTATGAAATAATATATATTTTTTCATCATAAATGGAATGGTTTCCTGCCTTGCTTGATTGAATATTTCTCAAAATTCAAATAACCAGCTGTTCTTTTGCCGTTTCGATACTGAAATCGACACCACCTTCAATTTTCGATAGGTAATCTCCCTTTATGTCGGAAAGTTGACTCGTCGATTATTCCCCTTGATGTGTTAATCATCATTCAAAATATCTTCAGTGAAGTGGATGTTTGTTGGTTTCGAGAAAATTTATTTATTTATAAGTATGCCTTGGTACACATCGCCACCATGCCCCACGTGGGCAGTCGGGATGAAGTACCTTGCCCAAGGACACAACGCAATAACCCCTGGCGGAGACTGAATCGTGAACCTTTCGGTTTGAAGTTCAATGTCGTAACCACTAAGCCACCGCGCTCCCTTCCTTCTGCGTTTTGCAACATTAGACTAAAAAAGTGTTTTTATTCTCAGGTAATCCCTTATTGAATTTTAACCCCCTCATTGGATATTTTTATTGCCTTTCAGTGTCTTTCAATATCAGTACAAACTCAGGGAGATCCAAAACTTTTTACATTTATTGATTGATGCATATTTATTTAGTTGCCTCTCCAATATGTTTTCCTCGTTATAATTTATGGGAGAGTGCCTGTACACCATAAATTGTAACGAGGTAAATCCCCAAGGATTAAATACTTTTATACTTCGAAGATAATATGAAAAGCATCGAAAGAATATGAAGCCTTTGAATTGCAGTACCTACAGTTTGTTTTTAGAGGAATGTTTTATTTTTCAAATTAAAAATGAACTTATTTGTATAAATATGCACTTTCTATATTTCTGTGGGCAAAAGGACAGCCGAAATCCTCTCCATGTCTGCTCCTTTTAGCAAAAGAAAAAGAAAAATTAAAAATAAAACCCTCCCTCCCTCCCTCACTGAATTGAAAGAAAAATCCATGAGAATCAATTAATTTAATTTGTGTGGCCTTATATTGTTTTGTTTTGTTTGTAGGTTGAAGGCTGAAAGATGTGTTGAAAAGCTTTGTTCAGAGGAAGAGAAAATGAAATTGTCCAAGCGACTTCTTTGTAACAACGATTCACTGGACGAAACGAATATACGTCTATGGATATACTCCCAATATTTAACTCTTATCTCTTAGAAGTCGGGAGTCGAGTTTTCTTGCCTGTGGTGTGTAATACTGCAGGTAATCTGGCGGTAACGGTTCGGCTATCTTTGGGCTGGGGGAGAATTAAACACTGAACAGGTGCTTCTAGTCAAGTGTCAGGCAGACGACACTTGACTGGAAGCACCTGCTTTATTGTAAGTTTTTCGCGGTGTGTCATGTTCAATAAATTCATTCTGATTCCCCGGCTTCTAAGAGTTAAAATTGTCTTCTAGACCAGCTATCCGACCGTCTTGGCAAGACTCTAGAAGCTTGCCTCCACGATCGGATAGCTGAACTGGATTGTCTTTGTGATTGGGTGTCGAATATCTTGTTATATACAGCAGTTTGCACGAATTTATTTGGCATTTGAAAGTGGTTTCAGTAATAATTCATCACAACAGCCTTGAACCCAGGTTAAACCTGGAAGTCCAACAGCTGAAATTTCGCTCGTGTGTTTTAAACATATGTTGGATTAAATCCGGATTTTTCTGGTGGTTAAATTAGATGAGGACCGAAATTAGCTGCATTCATTTTAACAGTAGAGATTAAGTTTTGTTTTTTATTGGAGTTTAACGACACTTTCGACAGCCAACATCACTTCCTGTCGGACAGTTGTACGGGTGGCGGAAGCCGGAGTACACGGAGAGAACCACCAAGCAGCGGTGAGCAACTGCCCGACTCTAGAACGTATTAACTTCGCACAAGCAGGGTTACCATTGGTTGAAGATTAAGTGTATTATCGACGTGCAGTACGCCTTAGTACACAGAGCCACCGTTCCCCAACATGGGCAATCGAGATTAAGTGCCTTGACCAAGGTCATAACGGTGTTGATTGAACCGAATATACAATAAAGCCCATTAGGGTCACCAAAAGGCGTTATTTATTTATTTATTTTCCAAAAACTGGTTTTCTCGGAGGATCCTTTCCAGACATTTCCGTCTGACGAAATCGAACCAATCACAATTTGCTCCCGATCCCGGTTTTCAACATTCCTCATAAGGGATTACTACTAACACAACGCTGATCAAGAATTGCGTTTTCGAATATTTTATACTTTTTATACAACATGGAAATTTTCGAAGGTTTTTTATATTTTTGTACGTTTTGAAAACCATTCAAGCATCAGCGAGCATTCTCTATGGGCACGCGTGACAAACTTGTCAATACACAAAAGAATATTATAAGGCACGCGTACTGAGAGATTATAATGAAATTAGAATTGGACTCCTTTTAATTCAATGAACTGTCGTGTCGTCTGGACAAGAAATCTTTTTATAACAAGTTGGCTTGTATTGAATGTATTATTATTTCTGAAAACATATAAGGGGTTGTTAAAAAATTCACAAATGTCTCCAAAAGCAGACGAAATCAGTACAGCTGAACCCACCATACATCCACCTCTGTTTGGCTGGTAGAGTGTGACAATAATTCTTGTGGTGATAATTTGTTCTATCTTACAATCAACATGTATTTTGTCTGTATTAACTCCGCAACTGTCGTGTATCCGACCCCCTGATACAGATGTTTGTATCAGGGGGTCGGATACAAGCACGTTCCTTTCGCGTGAGTTCCATTTTTTTTTTCCTTTTTGTTCATCTGTACGAATAAATAGTTCGTTATATATTCGTTTACATTCTTGACTTATCCCCAATATATTGTAAGATAAAATGATTATTACCATTATGAGGATGTACAAAATATATATCCTAGTCTCGCTCCGGGTTCTAAGGGTAGATCACGACTCGTCTTCGACTCGTCGTGATCTGCCCTTAGAACTCGAATCGGATACATATTTTGTACATCCACATAATGGTAATAATCTCTATTTATCAATAAATATTTTTTTTTAAGTTAGTAGTGAGTGTCGAAAGGTACTCTCCAACAAACTGTAACACAACAAATCTGAATGAACAAAATGTTGTTTTTTTTAACCCTTTACCTAACATGACAAGCAGACGACACTTGCAGACAAAATTCTTGAACAACTAATTTTTTTCATTTTTTGTCTTAAAAACATAGGTTATGACCCTTCACTGGAACGAGCTCGATGAGCTCGTTCCAAGGAGGGGTCACAACCCATGTTTTTCAATGTGATTTTTTAGATTAGTGCTGGCCGGTTTTTTCCGTTACATTGGGTAAAGGGTTAACCCTTTACCTAGCACGATAAGAACGACACGGAAACGTCGCGAAGATGGCTGATTGGAGGGAGGGAGAGGTCTAAACCTGACTTGTGCGGAATGTTATAGCTCAAATCGTGACTGATAAAACATTCCTTCGAGGGGCGCGGGGGCACGGGGGTAGAGGGGCAGCTGCCGGGAGGCGAGAGGAGGCAGACAATGCCCTTCCCAGGTTCAACACTCAATTTTTTCAATGATTTATTCTTGAAGTAAATCAGGGGCCCTTAGATATCGATTCCGTTTTGCTGGTAATCGTGTACTTTCTTACGAGATTAAATTTGCTTCTCGCGAGTACGTCACTCACGAGGTCGGACTCATGTCAGTGGAGGTCTGTGGCTGGGTGGGGATGCTGGCCCCCAGGATGACAAAATTTTGAGTCCAGTGCGTGCTAATTAAATAATACGTTGTGAAGTCCATGCATAAACAAATTTCTCAAGTTTATTCCCCACTTACAAATATTCCAACTACATCATCGATGTATGCCTTTGAAGAAGGACTGCTTTGATGGTACAGTTGGAATATTTCTAATTTCTAAAGTTGGCAGTGGCTTTGCCAGGGAGAGGGGGCATGCCCCTAAACATTACAGTGCCCCCCCCCCCCTCCAAGATGGGAAAATTAAAGCACCAAAGGGCACCCGATTCACTCTCAGGGCATTGAAGTTTCAATATTTTCTAGGGGGGACCCCCGATCCCCCACAAATGGGAGGGGGTACCGTAGGCCTGAGGTGGGGTGGGTATACCCTTCTCATTGTGTGGGTTTGGGGTGCCCCCCGAACCCCCACCAATGGGGGGTGGCATACCCACTCACACCTCAGGCCCACGGCCTTCGGATATGTGGCATATATCGACCTGCACCCCCCCCCCCAAAAAAAAACAAAACAAAACCCCAAAATAAATAAATAAAAGTAATAATAAAAATAAATACAAAATTATGCCCCCTCCCCTATAGAAAATACTAGCTGCGCCCCTGAAACTCGGTGACAAATTGCACCCCCCCCCCCACCCTCCACCCCACTACTCCCACATACACAGACACATCAATCGGTCCTTCTTCGCGACGTCCCTGAGACGTGTGCCTTTGAAGAAGCTAGTCAAGTAATGAAACTGACTGACGAAAAACGTTTACGATTCTTCTGGCATCCGAGTTTTATAACTTTTACGCTTCTGATTGCGAACATCGCGACTTCGTGGGGGAACTGTAGTGAAAGAAACATAAATAATCATTCGTTCGATTGAAGTGACAAGCCTCCTTTCTTCAAATTAATGAAGCCGATTACTTGATCTTGTTGAACTAATTTATACTGTGAATATATTTTCCATTAAATTATATATTTTGCCAATGAAACGTGATTCTTTGTTGGTGTGTTTTCACACGTTTTTACAATGTTAAGTCCTCCATCTGACTCCGCTTCATGTGTGCAAGCTCTTAATGATAGTTTTTTCCTGAATTGTTTATATTTTACAGAGAAAGTTTTTTTTTCAGCCTTAGCTGAAACGAGTTCGAAGCGATAAAGGGGCAATAAGTTTCAACCTAACAGCTTTCGGGCAGAAGTCTGATAAAACATTTAAGAACGGTGCCAGACGGGCGTAGTGGAACTGGGGGGATTTAAGGGGTGGGGATGGGGATACAGAGACATGACCTCCTCGATTTTCAATTCGAACGGAAGAAGTCACACACACCCACAAGCTTCTTTAGCCGTCGTTGAGAAGACTTGTCATTTTATCTTTTGTTTTTGCGAGGACATATAACGAGAACAAAAAAAACCTGGTGGAGACACAAACACTATTGCCGACTCTAGGTACTCACAATATCGGGAAGACCCCCATCGCCCCCCCCCCCC
The DNA here is from genome assembly GCA_031216915.1 of Pictodentalium vernedei. NCBI lineage: Eukaryota > Metazoa > Mollusca > Scaphopoda > Dentaliida > Dentaliidae > Pictodentalium > Pictodentalium vernedei. Next base: position 87,613,627 of record CM062291.1, read on the forward strand.
CCCCTTCCCACACACACACACACACACACAAGCCAGAAAATAAGCAGACTGTCATCTGCAAAATGAGGTCCCCAGAGGGTGAATTTAGTGATGCTACAGGGTAGCATCACTAAATTTAACCTCTGTGAACCTCAATCTGAATCAGGGTCTCAAAACTAAACAGAAAGAGGTACCCAGAGGATAAATTGGCCCACTGTATGGGATAGCATCATCAAATTCACCCTCTGGGGACCTCATTCTGCAAATGTCAGACTGTTTATTTTTAGGCCTGCACACACACACACATACATGCTGCACTGTGCCTAGCGCGTTTCACACATTCGTTTTAGGAAAGTGAATCAAGTAATCATGAAAAGTGTGTGTGTGGGGGGGGGGGGGGGGCAAAACCAACATTCGCATTTCTCTAAAATACAAATGTGCCCTTCAAAATAACCACACACAAACACCCCCTATGTTGTGTCGGCGCGCCTTGTTTCATGGTTGAGAAAGGTGGACGAGTGGGTGGACAAATCATTTGTGCACAACATCCAAAAACCGAATATGAAAAGTAGGGAAAGGAGAAATGGTGAACAAGTCTTCTGCGCAAGATATGGTGAATGAGACTATTCCCTGGGGATTTGATTTTCTCTAAAACCATTTAACATTTATTTACTGTTTTCCGTACCAGTACAATGATACATAACATTTACACAAAGCATTACACATACATAAAACAATGAATATAACAAAGGAAAGCATACAGGTATAGGGTATGTGAAGAACAATAGAAATATGTCCATGTAGGAGATCACACTTGCAGTTGGAGACTTCCATGAAGTTCGAACTGTGATGCCAAGTGAAGCAACCTTAAACAGATTCAAGAAACGCAATGGTGATATCACGAGAGGTAAGCTAGGGTAATGAAGATTGGGGTTTGTCAGAATTTAATTTTTATTCCAGTGCATTGTTCTCGTCTCCGCTCTCGAGCAACACCTAGAGCGGTCGAATTTTCGTGCAACCGTGTCAAAATTTCTTGCTGCCCAGGTCAAAATTGAAGAATCTGATTCTGAATATCGCCAAGAATCGAACAGGGCTGAAGGGGTATATCTCCAAGAAATCCCGGGAAGTCGCCCGACAGTGTATCGAAATTTCGTTTTTTGAGCGTGAACTGTGAAGATCCGCCCTCCCCTTCCCCATTGAGAAGTCATTGCCTCTCTGGTGCTCGCGGTGTCGGACTTCACCCACCACAGTTTTCTTTATCTGACGGACTGCTCTTTAACCACCAACATTCTCCTTATCTCTTTACCTATAACTAAACCTTTTGCGGAGATTTGTTTCTACCCTAACTATATCTCATATTTTATTTGAAAGAATAAGCAGCACGGACACAGTTTCAGCCAATGGACCGCTGGGGTGAACTTACGCTTGTTTTAACCCTTTACCCAACGTAACGGCCAAAACCGGCAGCGCTATTCTCAAAAATCGCCAATTAATTTTCAAAATATTTTCATTTTTTGTCTCAAAAACATAGGTTATGACCCCTCGTTGGAACGAGCTCGTCGAGCTCGTTCCAACGAGGGGTCATAACCTATGTTTTTGAGACAAAAAATTAAAAAAATTAGTTATTCAAGAATTTTTTTTGCAAGTGTCGTCTGCTTTTCATGTTAGGTAAAGGGTTAACCATTCACTGTCAATGTTCTTTGTTCAGGCTCGCAACTATCTTCAGATATTGGGGGGGGGGGGGGGACTTATTTGCTCGACCATCACGTGAGTTTGCCAGGCGGTTTTTTACGTACACGTGCAAATGTTTTTCGGCGGTGCCTTCAGTCGCTGAAATTTGCCAAAATAATCGGCAATGCCGTGTTCAAAACTGTGACAGACTGCCAAGGTTATAATGATGTAGTTATTTTTAGGGCTGGTCTGACTCGCATACCGCACTAAACTAGTAACCCCCGGTGGCAGGTTTGTGTCTATGTGGGTGTCTTTGATCATGTAAACTAGCGGGCAATGGTACTTTTGGACGGGGTGGCACCACCACCCACCCACCCATACACCATTCTGGATTTAAGAATGTATGGATGATGGAAGGGGTGTAGTGTGATGCCTTTCAGCATTATGGCAAGAGATACAATATTCCACATTTTGTCAATTACTGCATGCTTTATAATATCAGGAAATAAATGACTCAGTTGATCTTGTCATACTGAAAAAGGATGGGAAGATTAAATTAGATTCATCATCCAGTGAACTAGTCTAGAATATGCTGAGGAGGGTGAAAAGGGGGAAGGAGTTAAGTTCTTGTGCATGGTGCAACTCCTAAAACGTGCTGACCTTTCGTAACAAATGCCTATAGATCAGCAACATACAGCCGCTGCTACCGGCTTTGTGTTGCTGATCTTGATCTATATAGGCATTTCCCCAGGGGCGTCACCACGGGGTGTACTGGGGGGGGGGGGAGCTACCACCCCAGTCTTCCTATACATCGATTTTCTAATTCGTCTAAATCCACTGGTAAATTCGGGGGTGGGGGGGGGGGGGGGGTCTGTTATATGATATATACTAGTATAACCGGCGTTTGAATGTGCCACATACATATATAAAAGCTAAAATTGACGACTTAGAAATAGGATTAATTCTGTCAGAAAATGCGCTCTGAATGCATCTCCTTGGGTCTAGATTTTCAAAATTGTTCGGGGGGGGGGGGGGTTTCCCGGACCATCTTTCCAAGAGGAGGGACACCCCCTCTTGTGCTCACCCCACGCTAACGTTTGCGGCGTTCGGTCCATGCCTTTGGTACGCAAAAAAGTTGCACTGCTGTCCACCCCAGTTTATGATGGCTGGTGACGACCCTCTCCCACCCCCCCCCCCTCCCCATTATTTTCTTTCTTTTCGCTTCGTTGCGGTTTTTATAATTTGAAAATCCACTCTCATCTGGCTGGCGCCACTCTTGCACTCAAGTATAGGCTAACTCTAGCTAATTTGAAAAGTGTTTTTCAAGTTATTATTTTTATGGGTAAACCTCCTGATCCGCCCTTTCGGGTAAAATGATGTGTGAAGCGATTTATTGACATATGGTCCATTTGTCTTCAGACTTGCTCTCTAAATTGCATACTGCAGAGCAAAATAGTGGAATAATTTGCAGTTTGACCACGTGGTGGGACGTAATAATAAGGGATTTTCTGGCGTGTGGTCAGGATTAGCTTGCTCATGTCCCGCTGCTGATCCGTTTATGGTATTATTTTTCAAAGGTGCCAAAATGTCTGCTTTTGTATTGTCAGAGTGAAAGCTCAAGTACAGAAGTGCACTTAACGAGCCTCAAATAACCATTTGGAGACGTACATTCAGTGGCATAGCCGGTGGTGTGTGTGTGTGTGTGTGAGGGGGGGGGGGGGGGGGGACTCGTTCCCCAAGTGTTCCTGAAAAAATATCAGTTTCATATACATTCATGCCTGGAATCCCCCAAACTGGTTCATGTACTCTCACCCTGATATTTCCCATAGTTATTCCTTCACTTTCTGCCTTCAGAAAGTACCCAGGGTGCATCAGTTGGCGTGAACAGTTATTTTTAATTCTCCGGGAAACACCTGGACCTTTACTTAACTGGTAGAGTGCTAAATTGTTTTTGGTTGTCAACACATTTTTTCATCTGCCTTTTCCTTGTTACAATTCATGGGGGAGTGCCAAAGGCCACTCTCACTTATATTGTAACAAGGCAAATCCATGCAGACAAAATATTTCACTTCAGAGGTAATATGAAGCACTCCCACAGAATATGAAGCCTTTAAGTTGTGGTACTGTCACTTCCGAATAAAGTATGGCTTCCAGCACTCAACCAGATAACCCTCTACCTAACATGAAAAGCAGAAGACACTTGCAAAACAAATTCTTGAATAACTAATTTTTTTCATTTTTTGTCTCAAAAACATAGGTTATGACCCCTCATCGGAACGAGCTCGACGAGCTCGTTCCAACGAGGGGTCATAACCTTTGTTTCTGAGACAAAAAATAAAAAAAATATAAAATTAATTTGCGATTTTTGAGAATAGCGCTGGCCGGTTTTGGCCGTTACGTTGGGTACAGGGTTAAGTGGATACATACTTTTACATAGTACGCGGTGGGAAAGAAAGTCGGGGGGGGGGGGGGTATTTGTCTTCTGCCAATTTCAATTTTAGTATTTAACCCTTTACTCACCGCATGTTCAACTGCTCAATTCGTAAATTATAAATAAATGTATTCATTTATTTATTTACTTATTTTTAATGAAAGGTTCGAGTTTTTCCATTTTTCTTGCCTTGAGTTTTACGTTTTACTGACAGGTAAAATCGGATAAGCTCATTCCAATGATCGTTTATGTGTGGGTTTTTTTGTGCAGAAAATGTTCATTCGTTCGTGAAAAGTTAGAGCAGGTGCTTGATTGTTGTTGTAACTTTCGTACCCGTGGATTGAGACTATTATAACCCAAAGAATTTTCCCACACGTGATTTATAAAAAAGATGAGAAAATGTGAAAATAACCTTGAAATAAATGTCGCCCCTAATGATAGGGTGTTGGCAGCAATTAAGAGTACCTTTTGAATATAATGAGTCGTAACTTGACCTAAAAGCATATCTCGGTATGCGACATGTCCTCTGGTTATTGTTAACAGAAATAGTTTACACACCGTATTGTTTAAGGAACGTAAGATTATTCATACAAATTATAGTGTTCGTTTGCCTTGGTTCCACCATTAGATCCGATGAGTTATGATTGTGGTAAAAAACACAACAGCAGCTGAACCCATTTCCTAACACAACTTTCAAACAGGGTCAATAGAAGCTTCTGACATCGGGAGAGTCGGGTGGGGTCGGGATGGGTTTCAGCCAAATTGGACGCGATTTTGAAAAAAAAAAAACGCCCTGAATCATTTTCCCCAACGTGAATTTTAGCGGATTTGGGGTTTAATTATGTTCATCAGTTATAATACTGTTATCTATCATGCATCCATTGATACCAAATGTAGCCTGTTACTAATTTTTCCGGGTTCAACGGGGGTCAACCCTCTTACCACCAGACTAATATCCCTATAAAATAAAGTCCCCCATAATCCAGTCATTTTCAGTATACAGTACGTGGAGAGTGGACTGTAACTAAATCACCCGCGGAGTAGGGTTATCACCCAAGCTATAACTTTCAAATTGTGTACTCATCGACAACAAACAGGTCCATTGGCTGAAACTTTGCTTGTGCTGGTTATGCTTTGCAGCAAATTTGCAATTGGTGATTGGGTGGAATCTCCACCCCGCGGGTGATTTAGTGATAATACACTCTCCACGTACTGTATCTGAGGCACAATGTTTCATAATCACCAACAGCGACCCTAAGCAATACGCTCCATCTGCGGTAAATAGGTGTATTACACGTATGTTCTATGGAATCCCCATCTACAACAACACTGAACTCAGCTGAAAATAAAAGTCCGTTCCGCACACCTGTGCTGAACGGAAATCGTTGACGGACTATTTTTAAATAGAAGCGAAATTCCTCTGGAATTTTCCACAAATCCTACATCGCAATTACAATTTGATTCGCTAGCGATAGCTAAAAATAGTAACACGGGTTCCTCTCTCAAATTTGGTTGGCGATAAAATGTGTTCTTTTGCTGAAAGTTCGTCCCCTGAGTTCCAAAGTGTTCTATGTCCCTTCTGGCACATAGAACACATTGGGACTCAGGGGACGAGTTGTCAAATGAATTGCTGAGTGTCCTTCTAATAATTGCTTTTGTAAACGTAAAGGCACATGACACACGTGTGTGAATGGGTTAATCGTTTTATCCTCCCGCACTGGCACTCGAGCCATATCGATTAACCCATTCACACGCGTATGTCGTTCTGTGTATATAACCAACATAAGTCAAAATACACGTGCCCAAAAAACTAAGCAGTCGATGGACCTCAACTCCAACACACACACACGTGGGTTAACATTCTGTATTCATGCAGTATAGCTTCTAACCTAGTGTGCTACAACAAAACCAAAGCAACACCGCAATGTCCCTCACTGACACCTGGGACTTATTATGACGCATTTTAATCCTTTGCTCAATGAAGCCGCCCAGTAAAATAAATAAATAAATAAATAAATAAATAAATAAATAAATAAATAAACATTCTCTGACTTCCCTATAAGGGATTGAGAAGAATGCGTAAACAAGTGCTATATAAGGCAGCACGCATATACCGTGAACTCGTAACTGTCCTCACCATACAGCATGAAAGCGAGGCTGGTGAGTCGGGTGATGTAATCCATGATTCTTTAAATCCGCCTGTTAGTTGCAGCTGAAACTAAAGGGAATAGAAATAAAGTAAATCAATAAACAAAATATCACTCCGTTTATGAACTGCTACCTTTCTATATTTTTACCAGTCATGTAACACTACCCCCTTTTCCGGCTTTGAATAGCCGCCTCTCTCGGTCATTCAACTTGATTGTTGTTTCAGAAAATGTTCCTGTTTTCTAGAATAATATTACCATATGCATGGTTGTACATTGCCACTACTGAAATAAAATATTGACTCTCCCTACAAATGTAATGGAATTTTATTGTTGAATAAACAAAGTGTAATATTCCCCGTTTGGTCTGCAATAATTGTCAAATTAAAATATACCACATTCAACGAATCATCGTGTTTTCTTTTTCAAAACCGATGCTCTGCCCAAGTTATTGCATGTCATATAATCACTCTTTGGAATCAGCTTCGCATCCTGTGATTTGAGGGATAAATTTCCCTTAACAATAATAAGGTAGAGATTGGATTATGTTGTTATCAAACAGGACAAAATTGAGCTGATAGTTTCGTGTAGGCATACATCATGGGCGGATCTGGATGCGCACCTGGTGCTTCCTCCCCTAATTTTTGTGACTCAACTTTTTCGCACGCATCGAAATCCGTGTAAAGGTGGCTCCAGGTTTTTTTTTTCCGACACGGAGGTTATGATCCCCGATAGGGAGGGGGGGGGGATAAAGAGCTCCCGTACTCGCCGGGCCGACGACGGTTCAGCTCGGTGTGAGAAATTTTTTATTTCAATTCTGAAAAATTCGCAATATCTGTGACTCTAGAGGCTTTGATAGAGTTAAAACGAAACGCAACAAAAATTTAAATTGGGGGTTGTGGAACTAGGGTATACAAAAACAGGTGTGATGGCGATTCACCATGACACCTGTTATTGATTCCCTTGTTCCACAAGCCACAAATTTACTTAGTACGATATTACTCACAACAGAGACTAGATATGTCGACCAGTAACTGTGTCGAAGGTTTCTGGTATTGGACTAAAATAGAAATCTCGCAATGTAATTAACTCTACCTTTGCCAAAGTGATCATCCCTTTACCCAACGTAACGGCAAAACAGGCCAGCGCTATTCTCAAAAATCGCTAATTAATTTTCATTATTTTTTGTCTCAAAAACATAGGTTATGACCCATCGCTAGAACGAGCTCGTCGAGCTCATTCCAACGAGGGATCATAACCTTTGTTTTGGAGACAAAAAATGAAAAAAAAAATAGGTATTCGAGAATATTTTTTGCAAGTGTCGTCTGGTTTTCATGTTTGGTAAATGGTTATGTTCCCATGGGTTATTCCTATTGTGTACGTGTATCGGGGATGCAACAGTATTTATCTCCACCTTTATGGTGTTTGCATAATTTTATCTCCCCGGCGAATTTGAGCGATTTCCCTGATGGAGGGAGGGGTAGACCCCCCCCCCCCCCCACACGGCCTATTGGCGCCACCCCTGAATCCGTGAGATCACATGGACATCCACTACCTTTGGTAGTGTACGTCCATGTATTATCGAGGATAATACCGTGTCCATATGCATACAGCTATAACTCTTCCGCGGGTCTCCATTCAGTCGTAATAAATTGGCTTCCTTCTTTCAAATTTGGAAGGAGTCTATAGAAAATTGGGGGGACTTTAAAACATTATGCGCACGCGACGAAAAGCCACTGGAAGGCTTTACTGACCTTACATTTTTTTAAATTCCCTTGGGAGACCCCGGATCTTGCCTGAAAGAGCGGGGAATGTGAGAAACGCACGACGAACCATGACTTACGATCGAAATGTGCCTCCCCACCCCCAAACTGACAATAGTGGACCTGCTACTATTTGTCTTTTTTATAACGTGTTTTGAAGTGTGGCACGATAACAGGCGCGTAGTCAGGATATCAAAGTTAGGGGGGGCAAGGGTAATTTCTACGGGGGGGGGGGGGGGGGCCATATAGCGGCGAGATGGGGGCGAGAACAAGAGGGGCACCCCGCTTTCACTGCGCTGGCTGGAGGTGGGGGTGGGGAGGGGTTCTACCCCTGAAGAAAATGTGAACTTCGAGACAGAAAAAAACACAATTTCCTTAACTCTGAGTCGGTTTGTGTCCATAAATAATAAGTTGTGAAAGGCCACATCACCGGGGTGGGGAGGGCATGACTGAATTTTTTTTTTGGGGGGGGGGGCATGTACTCACCTCAGCCCCCCCCCCCCCCCCCCCCCCCCCGGCTACGCCACTGCACGATAATAAAATATTTTACTTACTTACTGCATAAGGCTATGCACCTTGCGAACCCTTAAGGTGGTGTTTGGTTCCTCATTGTCTCGGTGAAAGGTGTGAGTGAAAATAGGAGCGGAAGGTCGTCGAGGCATAAAAGGCTCGATTGTGGCTATCAGCTCCGCTGGTATTTGTATTAAGGGCCTATATAAGTAATGAAATTTTGTTTATTTTGAAAATTCTCACCTCTGATATTCCTTCAATTCAAATGAAATAATGGGATGTATAGAACACGAAACACATGTGTAATCAACTCATAGAGTCGACTGTAGGCACCAGTGGTTCCTGGAAGTCTGCTGCCGTATTCGCACCAGAACTGATAATTTAATAATATTTTACGAAAACAACTTGTGGCCAAATGTGCTTTACATATCCAAGAACAAAGCTAGGGGATGAAAAATTCTTCAAAACACGGCGACAGAGCTGCATTGGGGAAAATCCAAAGCCTTTGCTTTTTTTTATGTATGAGTATAATTTCGATTTCCGGTCGACGTCATCGGACAGAAAAAGCATGTAAAAACAACGCTGTCTAAAATCAAATAATGAAAAAGATCGTCTTCATACAGTATACTGTTATTAGATAGAGATTGCACAGTTGCCATATTCAGTGCAAGGTATCATGATACCTGTTGAAATTTCTTAGAATTACGATTTTGTTTTTCGATTGAAATTCGTGGTATCGAGTGATTTGCGCATGTCTGTAGAGCATGGAAACCATCTTCAATACAAAATGCAGACAGTGTTGTCCTTTTCCAAAATGCAGTCCTATCGCTGTATTCGAAAGTGTTTTGAATGCCTAGCTTTGTTCTTGGATATATGAAGCACATTTGGCCACAAGTTGTTCTGATGAAATATTATTTTATCACCCGTTCTGGTGCGAATACGGTAGCAGACTTCCAGGAACCAGTGGTGCCTACAGTCGACTCTATGAGTTGATTACATATGTGTTTCGTGTTCTATACATCCCAACCTTCATTTTGATGTATAATTTGTGTATATTTAATCTGAATTTAAGGAATATGAGAGGTGAGAATTTAAAAATAAACAAAATTCCATTACTTATATAGGCCCTTAATGATAGGTGATTGGCGTTGGACAATTGTGTTTGGAAAAGTGTTATCTGTATGACCAGAGGCAGTAATTTCGTTGCTCATGTTATGATAGGGAACTAGACTTTATCTTCATTTAACAGTGTGTGGTCAAACACAGGTGGGGAGGAAGGAATATGTTTGTTTATCACTTTTCTCCTAACATTAATGCTTGTTCATTGTTTGCCTTTATTAGAAGAGATTCGATACAAATTTTCTTTATTGCACGAACAAATCATGTGCTTAAAATCAAAACTGGAAAAAATAAACATTTATACCCCTCCAGATTCATCTTGAGGAGAATGTTTGAAAAAAATTGAAATCATGCAATATCTTCACAAAGCGCCATCAAGCCAGTGGCAAATGAATTCGATCCGATAAAAGGTCAAAGGTCCAACCAAGTGGAAATCTTGATAAGATATGACCTCCGCTTGACCGATATGTTATGGAAAAATGAAAATTATTTGCTGAACTGGAACCAATGGCTGAAAATTCCTCATAACAACTATAGTGCTGTAGTGGTGCTGTTTCATCCCATGTTAACCCTGTACCCAACATAACGGAAAAAGCGTACCAGTGCCATTTACAAAAAAAATTGGAATTCAAATTTTATTTCAATTTTTGTCTTAAAAAACATAGCTTATGACCTCTTATTGGAACGATCTCGACGAGCTCGTTCCAATGAGATGTCACAAGCTATGTTTTTGAGAGAAAAAAAAACGAAAATATGTATGTATTTAAGATAGTTTTGCAAGTGTCGTCTGCTGTTCGGGTTGAGTAAAGAGTTAACTCATTTCCTACCAGTGTTTTAAATTTCCTCAGCGCTTTCGCGAAAAAAACCCATCTTAAACATGAGCACCATCAGGCGTGGCTAGATACGCCCGTTAGTCATTTTGAATTGTACCAACTTTGGTTGAGGTTCTAAGTCGAAAAAGGTCCGTAACTCGAGTAAAAATAATTGGAAGGAACCCACATTCGAACCTGACCTGTATTACTAGCTGGGTAATAGAAATACAGACTTTGGTTGAGATCAAATATTCTAAACTGGAGTTATCGTCAGAAACGAAAAATGTTAAGGGACAGACAGATGAACAGACAGACGGACGAACTGATTACATAATACGACCGTTTTTCAAACGAACGGGCGTATAAGAATTAATATTCCAATTTTGTCGTTTTATTTTGAACCCCCTCTTCAGACCTTAGCTTATGTCATTCATTGGCACAAGCCAACCCTTTTCGCCCCAAAAGCTAAAAACACAGGTCACACCTTCAGATATGACGGGGCGGGGAAGGGGGTGTGGGTGCGATTCATGTTCGCCCGACCATGACACGAAGTTGCCCGACAGTTATTATGTTCACATACCGTGTGTCTCCACAAGCTTATTCAAACAAGAAGTCTTCAACAAGTTGACAACAACCCATACATTAGCCACAGCAATCGGCAGTATTGTGTTAAAAGCTGTGGCCGAGACGGATATCACTAAAGTGTAGCAGCCATACTTGTACTCTATACCACAACAACCACAGTTCAAAGCCTATGTGGAGGTCTCTGAACATGCCAAAGAGTGCTGTCATGTTGATAATGGTGGATACAGTGGTTAGCTGGGCATCCCATGTGGCTATTTAAGGTCTTGTGTTCTAACTTTGTTTCTGATAATACGTAGTGCCGTGACTGTAATGGAATCATTCAACAAACGAGAATTCCATATATTGGGGGCATCATTCAACACCCTATATAAGTCCATATTGCCCAATAATCTTTCAATTTCAATTCGAGAAGAGGACCGATTAGGATGGGGCGGGCCCGATTTGACTGACTAATATCCCAAATGCATCATCAAGTATACTCCGAAGCAAACGAATAGGGTCGGATAGACGGGAAAAAAAAGAATATAGCTTACAGATACAGGGGCAAAAACGAGGACTTTGAATCCGAACTAGTAAAAATAGTTGTCAGGTTGTTTGGGGTAATTCTAGGAGGTAACCAGATATTTTGGAAATATCCGAACCAGCAAAAGTACTCCCGTCGAGTCAAACATACTTTCAGAACACACACCCACTATATTTGAAGCTTTTCGGGCTATATAGCACGAGGTGCTACTCTGACAGAGAGAATTCTTGGTAAATCCGAACCAAATAAACAATTGTCGGGTCTATTTGGGTAATTAGATAAACGCCCAATCAATCGAACACAATTTTCGAATAGACCCGCCCCTTTCCTATTAGTGGGCTTTGGGTCGCATAGCAACCACTTGTCACCATAGAAACCATGATGGCGACCTCCAGTGTGCAAAATTGACGACGAAAACAAGTGTCACCCAAGCGTGCGCACTGACACCACGTATCACTATTAATGACTTCACAACATGGCCGCTCACGCGGTCTTCCATGACCACTCAACATAGCGTAACTGGGTCACGTGACCATGAAGTCACTTCCACCCCCATTCTTTCCCCTAAAAGGGAAATGACAAACATACTACTTCCAATCTTGACGAAAATGTCTCGACTGTAAAAATTATTTGGGGGGGGGAGGGAGGGGGTGGGGTAACCTTTCCCCGCCCCATTGAGAACACAAATAATTAAAAATTAACAAAATAAAGAATCAGAGAAGAAGGGGGAGGGGGGTCATAAAAAGGGCACTCGACTCTGGTTATAAGTTAAGACCGGGAGTTTACAACGTATCATAAATTGTAATGTGATACTCAATAGTATTGACATTATATATATATTATCCATTGAGAGGAAGACGGTGTCATGAGTAATACTGAAGCATTGCAGATGACATCTTGTCAGGGACGTGGTTAGAGGGTTTCGATTAGTGGGGTGTGCTGGGTAGTGAAATTCCAACCAGATGGAGGGTTCGGAAGGAGGAATACCCCCCCCCCCCCCCCCAGTTGGAAATTCACTACCGAGAACAATTTTGAAAATGAAGCCATGAAAGGGGACATAAAATTGATTCTAGTAACTGAAATGTCAACACATTATGGTAGAATTATCAGGTTATTATTATTTTATTTATTATTTGGTATTATTCTGGGAATTGAATATGTGCTAAATAAATGCTCAAGCTTAGAACTTTGAGCAATTCACACTGTCCTAACATTAAATCAGATCTTATGCAGGAATGATCAATTTTCGATGTTTCATCATTTTGTAAATGTGAATGATGGAATTATTATTATTATTATTATTTATTGGTGTTTAAGGTTACATACTTATGCACAATGGCTAATCATGACCGCGACAGTCAAGTTTACGGGTGGAGAAAGCCGGAGTACCCGGAGAGAACTACCGAGCAACGGCGAGCAGCTACCAGCTCCCCAACATCGTAACTGCAGCACAGGCAGGGTTAGATTGGTTGAAGACATGCGCACCATCGACGTGCAGTACGCCTTAGTACACGGCGTCATCGTGACCCCATGTGTACATTCGGGGTTAAGTGCCTTGCCCAAGGACACAACGCGAGAGTCCGAGTCGATCGCTCAGACGGTCACCCATCCGAGGATTAACCGTGCTCGACGTTGCTTAACTTAGGTGATCTGACGAGAACCGGTTACCGCAACGTCACCGCGCCCCCAAATGAAGGAATTAACTCGGGATAACGATTTCACATGATGTGATTTTCTTGAAGTACATTTCGAGGATTCTATTTTTATTACGATATACGGTACTATAGAAATCTCGTACCGACTGACATCATGCATACTTTTTTGAGGCTCGATATTGCGTACGCTGTAGTTGTAAATAGTAACTGTTAGAATTTTTGCCGAATACAAAAAGTAAAGGAGACATCAGTATCATCAAAGAAGCTCCAAAATCCAGAAAGATGGAATTTCCAACCACTCATGACTTGCCCTCCGAATATCCAGGTTTGGGGGAAGGTGAAACCCCCACCCACCCACCCTTGTCGCTACGTCCCAGCACATTGTTTCACTCAAGAGTCGATATAAAGCTTTTAAAATCAGCCCGCCGATTCTCTAGTTTCCTAAATATTTGGAATGTTACCAAGAAATACGAAATACAGTGAGTGATACGTACTGTCTAATTCACACCTGTTGAGAGAAGAGGAAGTGGATAAGGATCATTAACCCTTTACCTAACATGAAAAGCAGACGACACTTGCAAACAAAATTCTTGAATAACTAATTTTTTGTCTCAAAAACATAGCTTATGACCCCTCATTGGAACGAGCTCGACGAGTTTTTAAAGTGTCGTCTGCTTTTCATGTTAGGTAAAGGGTTAAACCCCACCCCCCTCAAAAAAAACAAAAACAATGAAGTCCCCATTACACCCACGGCAAAGCGTCTTCGTTTGCGCGCACGGATACGTGACACAATTGTTGATTGAATAATTCACTTGTGAAGTTAACGTTTATAATCAAACCCGGAAATCGCAGTTAATCACACTTTGGAAAGAAATAAATGGCTCAGTTGTAGAGGTGCAGGCTGCAAGCCAAGAGGTCCTCGGTTCGAATCCCACCTGCGGCAACCGCGTTGTGTCCTTGGGCAAGACACTTCACCCCGATTGCCTACATGGGGGCACGATGACGCTGTGTACTGAGGCGTACTGCACGTCGATGGTGCGCATGTCTTCAACCAATCTAACCCTGCCTGTGCTGCGGTGCAGAGTTCAGAGTTACGATGTTGGAGAGCTGACAGCTGCTCGTCGTTGCTCGGTGGTTCTCTCCGGGTACTCCGTCTTCCTCCACCCGTAAAACTGTCACGGTCACGATTAGCCACTGTGCATAAGTATGTGACCTTAGACACCAATAAATAAATAAATAATAAAAGAATATAATCTGAAAGTTGTTTTCTATGTTTGTGTGTATGTGCGTGTTGGGGGGGGGGGGGGGGCAAACACTGCACCACAACACTTCGCCAAGACTTCTGCACGTCTTAGGGCTGCTGATTTCCTTACAGGCTCCATCATCTTTCCTATGATCAACTGCAACTAATGTAACCCAAAACTATAGACTTCTACCACCCTAGCAGCCTTGTACCATTTCTATTGACTTGCAGCACTGCTTCATACGTCATAGCCACGCCTGACCATGTCTCGACTCTGTCCTCGGTCTGGTCTTTAAAAGGTAATACAGGTCTACTCTCCACAAGAGATGGGATCAGGATCATACCACGTCTCTCTCCATCTCTTTTTCTCTCAAATATCTGATGCGTTGCGATGATGATTGCTGGTTCTCTTCCTGGAATAAAGGGGGTGCAATTCAGTTAGCGTTGAATTATTACAATCAGTGTAGTACGCTTTTGCACTGCATCAGAATCTCCATCTCTCCATCCACGTCGAGCGAATGGGGTGGCGTGCTCAGTAACACTTTCCAAGTGACATCAGATGCATACCAGCAAATTACGCTCAAATATTCAATCTAATGCGACCGCTGAGGCCACGGGTGCTCAAGAGTATAAGACATGTTTATGGTTCTCCACGGGCACGATTGTGGCTTGTGCCCAGGTGGCTGTAGTATAATAAGACAATTAGGGTGGAAATAGACTGTAGCCAACGACACGAGTCGGAGTATTTCACGAGCGCCCCATAATCTACCCGAGTTGTATTTTGTATTTATACCACGATTTAACATGAACAATAATTGAATTAAGCTGCTAAATTTAAAGAAAAATATCACCTGTAGATATTTGAGAACTTTCTTGCCTGACATTGTGTTGTGTCGAAGTATTCCACCGGCGCCGTAACGTTCCCCACGCGCGGAATGTCAAATCAGATGCGGTCTGAAACACGACGTACTTACGTATAATCCAGATTCGACACGTGATGTACGTTGTACATTTCCCAATGTCTGTATTGTATCGGTTAACGTTGGATACGTACAGCAAACGTGGTAGATCACAAGTGCACTCTAAAATCAGTTGGGTTAAAAGGCAACCCAAATCAACTAGGGTGAGTGAATATGAACCCAAATGGGTTCATACTCACTCAACCTAGTTGATTTGGGTGAATTGAATTTTTAACCCAACTCATGTTCCGTGGGCAAACCACTTAATCCCGATTTCCCACGCGGGGTCCGGTGGCGCTGTGTACTAAGGCGTACAGCACGTCGATGGTGCACCTGTCTTCAGCCAATGCCAACCTTGCTTATGTGGAGGTAGCACGTTGGGGAATCTGACAGTTGCTCGCCGTTGCTCGGTGGTTCTCTCTGGGTACTTTCTCCACCGTAAAAACCGTTCGTCCCTGGCAGTCGAAAATCGAAAGTGTCATTGAATCCAATAAATAAATAAGTTTTAGAGTGTGTGCAATGAGTGCCATGCGTTTAAAATAATGCGCTCAGCTACAGAGAATATAGGATCATCGGAAGTGTGTTCCTCATTGACACGAAACAAATTACTCAACCATATTGGTATCAGATTCACTTACTTAGTTCATTCCAACGAAGTGTCATGAGCTATATTTTTAGGCAAAAAAAAAATAAAATGTTCATTTGTTTACGAATGTTTGTGGTTAATGTCGACATGTTTTCTACTAGTTTTGTTAGGAAAGGGGTTAATAAGTAAAGTTGAAAATCAGAATTGAAAAAAAAACTGTCTCCCAGTGGCAATTTGATTTCCCACGATAATAACAAATATTCACCTTTACTTCCGCATGGATAGGAAATATGGTACCCATTTTTCATTTCCACACCAAGAATCTATTTTTCTTGTTCCCGGGGGATCTGTAGTGGACAATTAATTTTTGAAGCTTTTTGAGAAAACAAAATCGACCCGAGGCGGAATCAGCATGTGTCCATAAAACATAACAAAACCGTTATAATTGGGAAATCACTTTCAATTCTAGATTCAAACAAACGAAACATTATTCTTATGAATTTCCCCCCGAGTGCTCCACCCATAATAGGCGTTTAATGATGAATCCGTTAGACAATTAACACGAATCTCGTCGTCCTATTTTTTGATTTAGCTCTTAAGGTGGCGGGCACAATGATTAGATAACGATTTTTTAATATTCCAAACCTTGTTTATCTGTACTTTCTTTCCAATTTATTTCCAACAATGACCACTAAGCCACTTTTGCGTATCATCGACAGTGTGCAAGCGAGCAAGCCGTATATATTCGAGAGCAATCGGTGATGTGCACAGAAAACGGGGGCACCAACATAGGCATGTGAGATGTATTGGGGGAGCCCCCACCCCACCCCAAGGTCAGAGAATTTAGCAGTTGTGAGAGCAAAGGAGAGTATTTTCAGATCAAATTCTACGTAGGTTTTAGGATGTTCTTTGTTTACTTTTAGCAATGTTCAGGACATCAAATATAGGTTGGGAATCTAAAAAAAAGTAGACATGAGGCTGAAAAATATTTTTACCTCCAGAATTTTGGACACCCATCCCTTCACTACCCAAAGCTGAACATATCGCTGCACAATGTTTTCATCCGCAAGTTTTTAACCCTTTACCCAAACGTAACGGTCAAAACCGGCCAGCGCTATTCACAAAAATCGCCAATTAATTTCAATAATTTTTTCATTTTTTTTTTGTCTCAGAAACGACGAGCTCGTTCCGATGAGGGTCATAACATACGTTTTAGACACAAAAAATGAAAAAATAATGAAAATTAATTGGCGAGTTTTGAGAATAGCGCTGACCGTTTTTGGCCGTTACGTTAGGTAAGGGGTTAGATAATATAATTATTGTTAATAATGAAAAGTAATAAACAGAGTAATCGCTTGACCGGACTGGTTACGTGAAATAATTCATTCGAGGCGAGGGACTATATTGTAAAACACGCGTGCGCATTCGCGCACTCGTGTTTCTACAACGTCCCTAGCCTCTCGTGAATTGTTTCACGTATAACCAGTCCACTCAAACGATTACTCTCTATATATTATTTTTTTCAATTTTTGTCCCCAAAACACAGTCCATGGCCCTTAATTGATACCGGATCATCGACCTCCTACCACCGAGCCACTCAGGTGTCATATATTTTTAGTTATTCAACAATTCTTCTCGCGAGTGTCGTCTCTGATGGTGTTGGGTAAACAACAATCCGGTGCCTGAAATTTCGGCACTTTGACATTAGAGTGCAAAGGGGTCACTTTAGATTGGCTGCAGGTCGATATTATATATCAGATCATGTCATTACGTCGCCTGAGTGCTAGAATGTTCTACTTCCCATGGGGGATATAGAACTTTCTAGCACTCAGGCGACGATTAGTCAGGTGGACTCAAGCCCCATGTATACTCGGTTAGAATCATCAATATGGCATTCTTGGGCCCTTAACACTCGGAATCCAGCTCCCACTTGTTCGAACTTCTGAGCAAGAGTTCATTAATACGAGCCCTATCGTGGCATTTATCATAGTCGTTTGGGAATCTAGGTACAGGAGTTGGAGCGTGCACCCGCAACCTAAAACTTGGGTAATCTAATATTTTAGGCGACTGTATCAAATGTTCGGGTAAAAGCCGAGGCCAAAATGGGACACAGCATTCATGAAGGCGTTTATGATCTGGAAACAATAGTGCCAAGAACATCTCTTCGGCTACTAACATTACACCAGAGAGCATCAATATTGATTTTTCCCGGATGAGGAACCCCGCCCGATAAATATTGGGTCCCCGGCCTTCGTAGTGTCGGGTTTTTGCCTTGCACAGACCAAACTAGTTTAGCGAAGGTGTCAGCTTCAAGGACGCGTGCCACCTCAAAAATTAACTTACAGCCTCACCGTCCTAGTTTGGACTAAGTTCTACTTGACAATCACACCATTTCAATGCCATGACTCTTCCGGAGGTACATTCTCTTGCACCTAAAATATTTTTCGAGTTCTCATGCAAGTATCGCTCCCGTAAGAACGTGGCGGTATGGGGAGGGGGGGGGGGGTGGGGGCTAGGGTGTCTCACTCTTCAATCCTGGCCAACATTTTCAATATAGTTAGCGATTTAACCCTTTACCAAATACAAAAGGCAGACACAACACTTGCAAACTAAATTCTTGAATAACTATATTTTTTTTATTTTTGCGTCAAACGAATAGCTTATGCCCCCTCATTGGAACGAGCTCAACGAGATCGCTCCAATGAGGGGTCATAAGCTTCGTTTTGAGACAAAAAAGTAATGATAATTGACTGGTGATTTTGGGGAATAGTGCTGGCCGGGTTGGTCGTTACGCTGGATAAAGGGTTAAAGCCTCAAACCACCAACAGTTGGAAATTTCATGCTCTATGGTATATATAGTAGGTTTGTTTGGCATTCTATCTATAGTTGGAGCTCAATGGTTACGGCATTGAACTTCAAACCGAGAGGTTTATACGGTTCGATCCCCGTCAGGGTAACTGCGTTGTGTCCTTGGGCAAGGCACTTAATCCCGATAGCCCGTGTAGGGGCACGGTGGCGTTGTAATGGAGCACAGTGGCGATATAATACTGAGCAGGGTTAGCATTAGTTGAAGACAGGTGCACCATCGACGTGCGTAATGCACCATCGACGTGCACCTGTCTTCAACCAATGCTAACCCTGCTTGTGTGGTGTTGGCACGTTAGGGAGTCTGACATTTGCTCGCCGTTGCTCGGTGGTTCTCTCCGGGTACTCCGGCTTCCTCCACTGTTAAAACCGCCCGACACGAGGTGACCCCGTCACCCTGACTGTCTACAGGGTCGTTAACCTCCAATAAATAAATAAATAACTGAAGTCAATATGTTGTCTTTTATGCAACAAGGTGCCATCTGCAAATACAATGCTACAAAGCATTGCAGATTGCGCATTGTTGCACTCAGGGGGTAATTTCCAACTTTAGAACTCAAATGACATGCCCGTATATTTCGAACGCAAGGGGAGAGGGTGCATTCGAGTTTCTTCGGTAGTTAGAAATTCACGGGCAGCGGGTGGAAAATTCTCACTCAGGTTGGGGGTGTAAATGGTTTTCTCAGTTGAATGTTCGGAAGTCGGAGGAGGGTGTAGAGTTGAAAATTCTGAGAGGGCCTACCCCCGAACCAAGAACCCCAATCCACGGCCCTGCACTTACGGTGTGACACAATCATAGCAAGATACTTTACATCCACTTCCTATGGTGAGAGCGCCGTAAGTGGCGTGCT
Organism: Pictodentalium vernedei; assembly: GCA_031216915.1. Taxonomy (NCBI): domain Eukaryota; kingdom Metazoa; phylum Mollusca; class Scaphopoda; order Dentaliida; family Dentaliidae; genus Pictodentalium; species Pictodentalium vernedei. The sequence continues at coordinate 87,633,326 of CM062291.1, forward strand.
AAAACGTCTCACACATTGATTATACACTTGTACTTCCACCAACTCAGCCTGAATCACGCCCACTTGTGCCTGAACAAAGCTTTACAGCGTCTGAAATAAGTTAAACGCATGGCCTGGCGTTGTTTCCGATTGATCTTGATTCCACCATTGTTCTGTGGAAAGAACCAATAGAACCCCAAAACAACCCAACTGGAAGAGAAAAACACAACTAGAAGAACAATGAGAAGGTTATGGGGCTCAAAAGTTAAAGGAGGTTTCACGTGGTTTCTTTTCTGTAGGCAATGGGTAAAATGACAACCCGCTACCAAACAAGCCTGGAAATAAGCAGATTGTCATCTGCAGAATGGGGTTTCCAGAGGGTGAATTTACTGATGCTACCCTACACAGCAGGGTAGCATCACTAAATGTACCCTCTGTGAACCTCAATCTGAATCAAGGCCTCAGGTCCAAAGAGAAAGAGGTACTAGGGGGTAAACTGGTCCACTGTATGGGATAGCATCAGCAAATTCTTTAAGGACCTCATTCTGCAAATGACAGATTGCTTATTTCCAGGCTTGCTACCAAAAGACTACTGTCCACCCGCCCAATCCCCAACACATGTATTCTGATGTGAACCTACCGCGAGCTCCAATATAGAGTTTTAAGGGTAAACCACGTATATAATTTTGAAATCAGAAATACGCATGAAAAACTTCTTTTCAAACGCGAGACTGTGGGGGGCGCCTTGTGTAACAGTTTTATAGTTGTGTCAAATTAGGAAACTGAGAGAAGATAAATTAAGATCAGCCCACAATCTTGGCCACAATTAATATCAAATTTCATTAAATTGACTCTACACTGGAATATGATAGTACATTAAGGGGACCAACCTCCACAATAGACCCGCCCCAATATGATTGGGTTTAAATGGAAACATATTTTACAATGTCGTTAATGATGATAAAGCATGTTCTCCAATACAATTCACAGGACCGCTCGGTAACTAGCCAATGATGACCATGATATATCAGGTGCCCAGCGTGACCTAGCTGTTCAGCTCTATTCTGTTAGGCAACATTCTGGCAAATAATTCCTTGGCAGGGCAGTAGTTGCGTGGGTCGCGGACAGTGGTAACCGGGTAACCTGCCCTACTCGCTGCCCTGCGAACAGAAGATCTGAAATATTTTGGGGGCTGTAACGTCCCCTCCCCCAGGATTTACGCCCCTGGGGACAAGGGCTTTATATGACAAGAGTCATGCAGACAAGACCTCTACAAAAATAACAACGGTTGGCAAAAGTCTACAATGTTATTTTTCCATTTCTTTCTCCCTCTTTATGTAATTAGTTTTTCTGTGACTTTTATCCAGGGGCGCAGCGAAGACGCTTTGGTGGGGTGGGGACTGGGGAGGGGTAGCGTGGGTTGTAAGCCTGATTTGTCCCAACTGTGGTGCCTCAAGCCCCAACCGATAAAATATTCCAACTACATGATGTAGTTGGAACATAAGTCAGTCAGGATTAAGGTTCAGAACCTAGGGAGCACGGCGGCTCAGTGGTAGACTATTGGACTTCTATGCTAGAGGTCCCAAGTACGACCCCCGTCCGGGACGAGCCGCGTTGTGTCCTTAGGCAAGGCACTTTATCCAGGTTGCCTACAAGGGGGCACGATGACGCCGTGTACTAAGGCGTACTGCATGTCGATGACGCACACGTCAACCCTGCTTGATCGAAGCTTCAACAGAGTTAGGATATTGAGGAGCTGACAACTGCTCGTCGCTGTTCGGTGGTTCTCTCAGGGCACTCCAGCTTCCGCCACCCGTAAAACTGTCACGGTCATGATTAGCCATTGTGCATAAGTAAGTGACCTTAAACACCAATATATAAATAAGATATATAGTTCAAAAACTCAAAAGTTCAAAACGTCTTGAAGTTTATTTGAGGAAAAATAAAATATTCATGTAGTGGTCGTGACGCAATTTCTTGTTTAATTAACATGCACCGCACTCCAAACTGGTGATTAGAGATGGGCAATTTACCGAAAAACCGAACCAATAAACCGTACCGACATCATAGGGATACCGAAAAACCGAACCGATACACATATCATGGAGATACTTAAAAAACCGAACCGATACCCATATCACGGGGATACCGAAACGATACCCGTATCACGGGGATACCGAAACGATACCCATATCATGGGGATACCGAACAACCGAACCGATACGGATATCATTTGGGATACCGAAAATCCGAACCGAACCAATCATTGTGTCCTTGTGCAAGCCACTTAATCCCAATTGCCCACGTGCGGTAGGGTAGCGCTGTGTACTAATGAGTACTGCACGTCGATGGTGCTCCTGACTTCAACCAATGCTAACCCTGCTTGTGCAGAGTTAGTACCTTGGGGAGTCTGGCTGTTACTCGCCGTTGCTCGGTGGTTCTCCCCGGGTACTCCGGCTTCCTCTAAAGTGTCAGACACGAGGGGAACCTGGCTGTCGAAAGGGCCGTTAAATCCCAATAAATAAATAACCACCGAAAGCGAAGCGAAATGAGGTGAGCATTACAGAGTATTCAGTACTGACAAAGAAGAATGATGAAAATTAATTTCACAGCCGAGTGACATCATTTTCATCTGATGCTGTTTTTCCATGCATTAAAAAACTGATTAGCAATGATAAATATATTATTGATAAAAATGTAACTCATGCCAATCCTTCTGATCCAATTGTAGAAGATTATCTCAACAAAAAGCTCCCAAAGAGATGTAATTATGAATGTGTCAGAGCAGTTGAGAATTCTGAAGCGATCCCTTGCTATAATTAACTATGTCCGGCAGGTGGCTGTTACTGACGTCACTCAACCGCGGTTTATTCAACATCTGCTGAGCAGTGGAACTGTTTGTAAATTGGATTTTGTCGATTGTTTTCATGTTAAAGGATGTTTTATAGCGTTTTATTTGAATAAGAACACGAAATCAGGTATGTATTTTCCAAAATATTCTTAGGAAATCGTTATTATCACATCTATATTTTCCACTCTGTTTTATGCAATTTCTCTTCTAAATGTTTAAAATAATATTCTGACAGTCTCTTCGAGCACTGAGAATTCTCTGTTTCAGAATTTCAGAAATTGCATCAATCGTGTTCAGTTTGTAAGCTTTTGAAGAATTGCGTCGGCTGGCAGCGCCAGGAAAAAAAACCTTGAATGGTGTAAGATGCGCGTCTTTTTTCGTAAGGAGTAGCATTCTTAAAAGTTAAATACAGATATGAGTGTGTGGGCGGGGACGCTGAAAAAGGGGCGGGGGGGATGTACTTGTCCTCTGCCTTCCATGCCAATAACTAAGAGAGGTTAAGGCCGTAAAATTATTCTGTCATTAATTTAGTTACGACCTTCAGTCAGGCAGCAGTGAATAGGGCCTAACAATTTCATGGCAGCTGAACTGACCATTTGGCGAATCAAGGTCGGGGGGAGGCACGATCCCTCACTTTTTTAAGATTATATATCCACCCGTCCCACAAACCTTTGGTGAATAAAAAACTCTCCGCGGTCTTTTAATAAGCATTTCCGTTGCCAAACACGAATAGAAGACAGTGAGAAACTCAGCTCCACGCCAGTCCACGGCCTTATAGCTGGGCGGTAGTGGCTTTAAATTTTTGGATTTTGCTGATGATCTCCGGGTCCGCTTATCTATGTCTTGGCCAGTCCCCCCCCCCCCCCCAAAAAAAAAAAAATATCAGCGCGATGCAAGTTTCATACAACACAGAGCCCCAGATGGTCTCCAATATAGGTCTTCACACGCTGCAAACACCTCACATTCGCTCTTTAAGTAGAGCATTGGATTTTGACAAATTTGATCGCAAACCCTATAACGGCCTTCCGAATATACAATGTAAATGTTGGCCCCTCGCCGAAACTGGCTAGGCATCCCTACTATGGAATCCTGGCTGCGCGCCTACCACATATGAGAAGTATTCCAAATGTAGTTTATTCTGCCCCTCCCCCCCCCCCCAAATATCATCAAATTATGACAGATTCCTCAGGACCTCAGCTTGCTACTTGCATTGAGTAGCTGGAGACCGTAGTCATGACAAAACTCTATCAAGAAAAATACATGATTGCAATTCTGTCTTTAATTCAAAAGAGGATTGGTGAGCGTTACAACTTACGTTGACGGGTTTTATAAGGTGTGAACGAAGACATGTCTATATTGCTAAAATGTAAGGACATGATCCATATATATGCTTATTCTACAACTTACTCAATTTTGTAAATACACCAGTTCTTCGTTGTTAGTAGCCTTACCCGATTGTAGATACAGTATAGAACAAGTTCTGAAGAACATAAAACATCACACAGAACCGAACAGGAACAGTACTTTATATGTTTGATGAATGTTCGTATGCCTATGTAGGCCTACCTTGGCTTGTTGCACGTTTCAGAAAATAAGATAAGGTATCAACACCAAACTTGGTGATTTTCCAGGTTTTTGTACATGTGCATTCTTGATAGTCACTGATTTTCGTTACAAACGATGAAATGGTCATTCAAGGTGAGGTTACAGAGACAGCTTAGTAAAGATACGGTGTTCACGGGCGTAAGCAGATGTTTGGACAGTGCATTTGAATTATTTTTTATATGTCAGAAGGCCCAGTCCAACGGGACAGCCATACAAGTGGCAGATAATTACGAGGCGGGTGGAGGCGGGCTGCGGGGCCTAAGACGGTAACATTACGTTTTGGTATAGCGACATTGTAGAACAATAGGCACCTAACCAGCTGATCTACATGTAACAGGACTTTACCGGTGGGCGTTCGACCCAAGATAATTCGTTATCCTCGTTAAAGAGGGACGCGTCGAGTTCGACTACCACCCGGATCCTGATTTCACAGTGTAGTTACTTGTAACTAGTTTGTGTCTAACTATGAAGAAAATCACAGCGCAGCGATAATTTATTGCAAACATTTCTTAGAAACTAAGAGAGACCCGGCTACCAGATTTGATTACTTTACGCTACACTGCGGTTCATGACGGTTCGGTGGAGGGTTTGTTGTATTAACATTTTTTTTCATTTACACTGACATTCAACTCATGTCACATCTGGCATTAATCATTTATAACTCAAAAGCTCGTCTAAATGAGAAGAGTCGACGGAGCATAGAAGCTTTCGCTTCATCGACCCTCAGACTGTCCAAGTGAAGTCTGAAGTCACAATAAGTTGCTGGATAACTGAAGTGAAAGTACATTCGGCCCCACCCCCACATGTTGATAACCATTTACCTGGTGTTATTTTGAAAATATCTTCGAGAACTATGAAAGGAAATATATAGTGCATGGAGGATGAAGTAACACCAACGCACCCAGGGAATGGAGTTCTGACCCAGCAATAGTCCGTAATCTTAGTGAAAAAAATCTATCTTGTAAAATTGAATAAGATGTTGCGTCACGACTACCATATATTATTTATATATCCAAAAGTAAATTCCAAAGAAGTCTTATGTTTTTCTTTTTCAATTATAGTGCCGAGTGACTGCAGGGCTTATATTTCACCAACATTTGGGAGAATCCAGATGGCTGCTCGCGAAAATGGTTGCGTGAATCCATACCTGCGAGAAGTGTCCCAGGATCCCATGGGGCCATTACACTCTAAAATCAGTTGGGTTAAAAATCAACCCAAATCGACTGGGTTGAGTGAATATGAACCCAATTGGGTTCATATCCACTCAACCCAGTCGATTTGGGTTGATTTTTAACCCAACTAATTTTAGAGTGTACAGTTGAATCCCTGTTGTTTACTGATAACACATGTTAAAACCAATAAAACCTCACAAACATGGATGTCATTGGAACCGGCTCATTGAGTCGGTTCCAATGACATCCATGTTTGTATAATTTTATTGGTAAAGTGTCAGGTTATTTTAGGTCATGTTAGCCTTGTGTTGGTTAATTCGCTGCCGTTATTTAAGGTAAAGGGTTAATTTGACTCAATTCTTCTCACGAGAATCCCCGCAGAGGGTCAGCGAGAATCTGCATGGATTCTCCCTGGTTTTACTGCGCGAATCGATTCTTGGATTCTTTTTGAAATATAAGAACTGGACTGATAAATATTCCAAGTTATAACAATCTGAGTCGCGACAAATCTGGATTACACTCCCGGGCCCCCTCCCCACCAATCAGTCATCTTGGCCACACATTGCAGCCAGCCAGCCTCCGAGTTTAACTGGTAGAGTGCTAAATTATTTTTCGTCGTAAAAGTGTGTTCACATGAATAACGTTGCCTCACAAATTGTAGGATGGTAAGTGTAAGTTCATTCAAACTAAATAATTCCACTGCAAAGATAGAATCATGCACAAATGCAGATATGAAGCCTTCAAGTTGTACACCTGCACTTCGGAATAAAGCCGGGTTAGCCCAAATATTTGCCCTAAACACTCGACTCGTTAACCAGGAGAAACAATTACACAATTAAAATTTGCTTGTGCTCATTAAACCCTTCGATACTGGGAACTTACGTATTGTCTGGGTGACGCCACTCGTTTACAGGTTGAAGTCTAGTGTGAATTTAGAACAACTGCCCGGGCTTTTAAGGGTTAACAAAACTAAAAATCAAATCAGTCACTACTTTCATGCATATGAACATTAACAGTTCAGCTTCTATCAAGCCTAAACAAGATCTTATAAATAGCAAAGAAAGGAAATTTTGAAAATACACATGGTTTCGAAATTTCGGTATTCAATGATTGGTTCGGTTCGGTTGTTCGGTATTGCCCATCCCTATTACTAGTTTTCAATTTATCTAAACGATATTGGTACGAACATGTGTCATGTGATCATTTGATATACCATAACCGGAATGTCAGTGTCAAAATATCAACAGGACGCTACCCAGCGGGAGGATGACAGCTGCATTCTAGCAAACATGTCGTGTAACTTGATATGTGTCTTGGAGCCTGGCGTCCACTGATTAATAAACCAATTTTTGATTATCTCTGTACAGCGATGAGATTCTTCAGGGTCTGTTTTATCTGATCTTAGTCCTTTTCTAATAGTTGTTCACTCTTTTTCTTGGGATTTACAATTGTCTCTTAGGCAAGTGTTGTGCCTCTTTCGGGCGGTGACAAGTGACGGGAACTTGTCGGGAAGGGGTGGCTTTCTCACACTAACGGCTTTCCACCTCACGGAAGACAGTACTGCTGTCTTTTTCTCAAAGTCCACTGTTGGGTGATGTTTTCCTCCCGTGTCTGAAGCCCAACAGTGTTTCTTGGGATGCAACTGAGTTGGAAGCACCATCTGAATCAATTGGCCGTTCACATCTCGATGTCCAAGAAGTGAATCGAAATCAGATCTGTCTGAAAAAGTGCTGATGTTCTTTGGATTCGAACGAAAGAATGAATGGGTTCTGAGCGCCCGTCGAAAGCGTGCTAAGGCCAGGGATGGTGTGAGGCGGGTAAGAAGTTGGTCCCATTCGACCATTTTGGCTGTGAAGTGTTTGGTGCAGCAGACCGCAATCGAAAAGGAGAGGATAAAGATGTCTTATAAGTTATAGCGACGCTTATGGAGTATCTTCATTTGAGGCTTGGTACTCGTAACCTCAGTTGTTGTGGATGGTGGCTTCAACGTCAACTTTTCTCTGGTACTTTCTGAGAACTTTCAGATGCAATGGCGTGAGTTGCCAGAGCAGCTCAGAGGATAGCTTCAGTTTGGAGCCCAATACATTCGCTGTTGGATTGAAGGAGGAAGATCAGGGTTACCAAGTCGCCAAGAAAAAACGAGTGAGGAGTCGGTGGTGGGGAAACGGCAACCTCAATTTCTGCCGCTGTCACCCAGAGGGGCTTTGTGGGTACTCCCCCAATGTTCACTGCCCCACCTCCTAAAAACCCACTGATCGACCACAAGTTTCACATAAGAGAGTTCCAACAATGGTCTCTAATATAGGCCCACCCACGGTAAAAAGGTATCGGATTTGCACCTTGAGCAGTGAATGAGCACTATATATATGTTTACTAAATTCTCTTCCCCATAATGGCATTTCGAAGTTTCGTATTTTATGCTTGCCTGACGCCCCCCCCCCCCCCCCCCACCTTTAAAAAAAAAAAAAAATAATAAATAAATAAAATAAAATAAAAAATGGCCGGAGGCACCCCGACTTTTGAATCCTGGCTACGCGCCCGCTGCCTTCCACCGACCGTTCCGCATACATGTGTGTGCTTATTTATGCTGACTTCTCTGTGGAAGTTGTCGGTGTTAGGGTGATGTGTTGGACTGTGGGGGGAGGTGAGGAGGTGGCAATTGTCCTCTATATACAGATGAACCTCTCAAGGCATTGGGCGTCCCTACTGCTGATGGACGGACTCTTTCTCTTCTTCCTTTCAATTTTCATCTTCGCTACGGATCCGTACTCCTTCTTCTTGGGATCAGAGCGAATGGATGTCTTCTCACTACTAGTAAAGGTTGTACCCTTCCTCGAAGGTGGTGGTTTTTGGGTGTCCTTGTAGACCTTCACGAATTCCATTGTCAGTTGAAGGCTCTCTCCCTTTATTCGGAACTCCAAGCAAGAGAAAGAACGTGAGGCACGCGGAGCTAACAATGCACTCTTAGTCTTGATGACTGCATGCTTGAATTTCCACGCCGTTAGTCTCAGCTTGTTATAATTCGTGTGCTTTCACACTGGACTCAGCGGACTGGAGTCCAAACTTTGGCAAAAGCGATATGAATGCAATGGCGGCGTTTTAGTGGTATACCCCACCCGTCGTAATGTGTAAGTATATCTATGTAGGTAACAGCTCCCAAAGAAGATAAAAGAAAATAAATGGACATTATTCCATGAATATCATCACATAATCATTTATTTTAATAATTATCCCACGCTGTATTCACACCCTTGTCTAATAATCTTAATGAAGAACAAGCCTTTTTGCTCTTTGCCCCGAGGTTTGTTTGTCTTTTCAAGTCACGGCAATATATCTAAGAATGAATTAATGTTTCCGTACATCTATTATATGTCTATAAATCAACAGAAGTCATCCACTGTTTGGCTACGTTTTGTGATTTAATGACATTGTCGTTTCGCGCTTTACCCGTTGCGGGCGTTACTTACACAAAGGACAGACTTTTGAGGGCATTATATAACCAATTTCAGAATGAAACGAAGAAAGATGATGTGAGCCCTAGGGCATTTTTGCTACTTCATTTTATATGTTTACTTACTTATAACGCCACATTGGTTCGTTTTTCACGCGGGCACTGTGTAACAAGATGGTCAACACAATCCTTCGCCATTGCACGTATCATTTCTTTTTATCATTTCATGGTCACGTTTGTTACTGTCCGGTTGACATTTTGTCACGATACCCCATCTCGGAACATAACTCCCCAATTCATAGCACCCCTATATTACAGATGGGCGGTATTGGAATTTTGAGTTCGTCAGTTCGGTAATGGTTTCGGTATTTTTAGGGGGGGGGGGGGTGTGTACCTCGATATCGGTTCGGTATTCGGTAAATGACTGAGATTTGCTAATAGTACAAAAGAAGACTTCACATCAGGAAAAACTGAATAAGTTGTTGGAGTATCATTCTGCAACTCAACAATGGCATTTTTACTATTACAAATCATGTCTCCAGTAATTTTGTGACTTGTTCTAAACGCACCTTAATGTTTAGAGACATTCACCTATTTTAGGTTTCTGCGATCTCAGAATATGTGCCCTGATCATGCCATCTTTAGGGCGTCCTGTTGACAATAGACAAAACACCCGGGCAGTGATTTCTACTGAAGTCTTGGCTGCCTTAACATGCAGTCAAGACTTCACTAGAAATCACTGCTAAGCAATTAGTCATGTACACTGTACCGATGGTAGTCCAGTGGGTATTCAAGATAGTTGCCCAGTACATTGAGGGTTAACAAAACTGAAAAGAAAATCAGTTACTTCTTTCATAAAAATAAACCTTCAACTGTTATCAGGCCTCAATCATAAATAGCGAATGTAGGAGGATACGACAATTCAGACAGTTTCGATATTCAACGATTGGTTCGGTTCGGTTTTTCGGTATTATCATGATAACGGTTTCGATGTGGTTTTTCAGTATATTGCCCACCTCTGCCTTAAATGGTAATGTGGATTCTGACATTTTTGTAGTGTTGTAACGCCGCAAACTGTTACGACTTAGTCTAGAAGTCTCAAAAGGAGAAAACTAAAATCAACAGTCACTGTCTTGTACAATTACTTGTTACTCCGGTAGAAAACATTGGGGGGCCTGGAGGGGAGGTGGGACACAGCTAATTTGCATCTCTCGGACCATCAGCGGCAGTCTAACTAGTAGTAGGCCATGAATTTCAAATTAACTTATTTGGTTGTCAAATTTGTACTGGACGAATTCCCATCCACAGCACCAGAGGGCCAAGTCCCTAATCATCCTGTTACCCATGCCCATAAACACTCTTTTTTGTATCGTGGCTCGGTGAACATGTAATTATGTAATCCGCTACCCCACGTAGTTCAATAGATTCTGGGAAATCGTGTAGTCCAAGTTAGGAGTATGATCCACGAGATTTCTGTATAGTCCGTCTGTATTGGATGTAATAGGGCTGGAAAATGCACGATCTGCCCAGATACGAGGAAGGGACGTATTGAAATGCGACGATGCGAAGTAAGTTATTCAATGTGGAATTGGATATTAATAGTGCAGTTAAATTTGGGAGAAGAAACAATCTAGCCTCGTTATCGTTATTCGTTAATATCGCGGGTAAATGCAAATCGAGAAGCGGCCTCGGTTTTCTTGTCAAAACGGAATATTCTACTTTTCCCGAGTAGAGAAAGAACAGATACAATCCGAACAGAGACTTGTTCAACACAGAGTGAATTTTTGTTTTATCAATTCTGTTGGTGACGTGCCCTTTGTAGTCTAAATTATAGGTGGGAACGGTGTAAGTAAGCGGTAGAAATTAGTTACTTACACCTTGTCTCAATATTTTTAAATGAACGAGAACTCTTTTATACGGACGATGTGCTTACAGCCATTTTGGTGTAAACTTCAGTCATGAATATTATGTTTCACTTTTGATTGGGCAGTCCAAACACAAGCTAAAAATACTCATAGGCTAACTAAATTTTAGAAAAAGAAAACTGTTTATGCATCATTCTAGAAATAAATATTACTTCTCTGAGGTCTGGAAGACATCAAGCAGACGCGTTTTCTAGTTTCTACCACCACCATCACCTTTACAGTCGGTTTTCAGCCGGGCTACACATAAATCTGGTGGATCATACCCTGACTACACGATCGCGGATCTGGCTTCATGGGATTATTCCGCTAATTATGTTGAATCCATTAACCACGCCAGAACAATCACTGGTTAAGATTTTTGCAGCCCGTAAACCACTCACTATTGACAGAGGATTGAAATGATATGTATTATGGGTTTAGACAGTGGGTAGCGTGCGGGATGTGGGGCGTGGTGGCTCAGTAGGTAAAGGTGCAGGCTGCAGGCCGAGAGGTCCTCGGTTCGAACCCCACCTGCGACAACCGCATTGTGTCCTTAGGCAAGACACTTCTCCCCGCTGCCCACGTGGGGGCACGGCGGCGCTGCGTACTAAGGCATACTGCACGTCGGAGGTGCACCTGTCTTCAGCCAATGCTAACCCTGCTTGAGTGGAGTTAGTATGTTGGGGAGCTGACAGTTGTTCGCCGTTGCTCGGTGGTTCTCTCTGGGTACTCAGTCCGGCTTCCTCCACCCGTAAAACTATCGTGGTCACGATTAGCGATTGTACAGAAATATGTGACCTTAAACACCAATAAATAAATATAAATACGTGCAGGATGTAACTTGTGCAAATCGTGCATACATTACAATACTCGCACCTAATCATCAGCCCCGAGTAATTTGTGCGAAATTTGCACAAGTTACATTATGTCAGGTGACTCAGGTCAGCGAAGTGCATAAGCTACAAGCAGCGTTTTTTTCTTTGTCTGAATCCACTGATGCAAAATATTTCCACCTAGGCTCTGACAACATTATCGCAGGCAGGGTTGAACACATAGCTTTTCTGTAAGAATGTCTGCCCTATTCCCAATGTGAGATGGGCAGGGCAATACCGAATTGAACTGACCATGTTTTAGCTTGCGTCCAAGTTCTGAATATATTATGTCCATGTTGGTAGTAAACTGCTAGGGATTATGTTTTCACAGGGTTTAATATAGGGTGTGCTGCCATGGCTGCTTCGGATACCTCAATTCCAAGGACCTCAAATTAATAGATCTGTAGTACCCGACACTTAGTAAGGCATCACAAATCTTTTGGGTTCCCTGGAATTGTGGCGTACTTTGCTTGAACACAACGAGCTTTGGTGACATTAGTTGGTCCAAATCCAAGCAGTGTTATCTCCCCTCTCACGCTCGAAACATCGGGAATCCGATGTATCAAGCGTATCGAGGGGAGACAACACTGCCTAAAGTTTGGTCCCAATCCCGAAGAAAGCCCCTTCCCAATTTCCATGTATTAAACCCCGCGTTGTTCAGCAGCCCATGTACATTCACTGAACGGACGGTCATCCAGTAAACGAATTGTTGTACTAAACTCTCTAAGAGGTTCCTGTCTTCATAAACCGCTCTAGCACTATTAGTTATGAAGCTTCAAGCCAACAAGTCCCGTTCAAAAATTTATTCCATTCTGTTTACGTGAGATTTTCTTTTCTTTTGTATTCATAAATTTTTTTGACAGTTCTTGTTTTTTTCTGGAAATGTCAGAATTATTTTTAGAATTTTCTGATCGAACAGAACCAAGTTCGTTACGTTTTATCGTGCCCCATCAGGCCTGGTAGTCTAGAAAATCAAGGAGTGCGAAACGATTGCCCTCCTCAGATTGCTTGGGAGTGCAATTGCATCTGGAATTTTCAATACATATGCTTGTATGCTTTTTTGGTTACAGTACGTGGATGGTGGAGTGTCACCCAATCACCCATGGAGTGGAGGCATCAGTCAAGATACTACTCTCAAATTTCGTACAGAAACACAAGAAGCACAAGCCAAGTATCAACCAATGGACCACCGGGTTTAACCCGGAGATTCACTGGATGAAACTTTGCTTGTGCTAATTACGCTTTGCATCAAATTAGCATTTATTGCTTGAGAGATATCATCACTCCACGGGTGATTTGCTGACAATACACTCTCTATGTGCTGTATATTCATTTCAAGGCATTACTTTTGTGACTGAAAAATTTCACTATATTCAGCTACATAGTGGAAAAATTGGCACACACATACAGTCATTATTCAAAATGTTGCTTCAATTCTTATGTGACTGTCTTCTACTCACAGAATGTATAATTTTAAAGGCAATCCCAAACAGGCCTGCCATTCCAGAAAATCAAGGGGTGCAAAAAAAATTGCCGTGTTCAATTTTTTCTAGGCGTGCAGCACTCCTGCACTCCAAAAGAATGTCAGGCCAGCCCCGTGTGTGAACTAGAAGTAGTTTACCATCTGACACAGCAATCAGATGCTTTGAATACCTGTACGAACTATTTATTGGGGTTTACGGTCGCATTCTTATACACAATGGCTAAACCTGTAGGGACTTACTATGAGGGACTGGAGATAATTGGCAAACAAAACTTTGTACATGTACATCATTTTATAACAAAATGAGGGTGGACTGTTTACATTCGTTATTATTATACAGTAAAAGCAAGATAAGGACTAGCGAGTTCTCCAGCATGTCTAATTACATTGGGCAAGGTTTATTGTGTGGCGGAAGATGTCAAAGGTTTTCTAATTGCATTGGTGTACCTTACTAAATTGCCTGTAAATCCGAAATAGCTTAAGTGATCGAATGCACTGGGATACCTTTGAGAGAAGAAAATTGGCATATCACTGTAAATCGTTTAAAAGTTATATGGTTGTCTTTTTGAATTTGTAAGAGTTGTTGACCATTGTAACTTTTGGGGTCAAATTGTTTTCAAAACGACCCAAGGAAATGGATTGTAGTTTCAAAACGACATTGACCTCATATGAGAATCCGTGTCATTCTGGTCAGTAACATCTTTCAAGCTGAATAATGGTTTCAAGTTTAATTCTATCACTGTTCTTTGGTGTTATAGAAATAAAGGAAACATTAAATGTCATTCCAGCCGAAAGAAAATTTCAACTTGTCACAAACGCCTTGCACAAAAGTTTTGGCGAGATGTTCTGTAGCTTGGTACAATCAGTTGTGTTCACGTTGCCCAGAAATTGTTTGGAGTGAATTTTTAGCCGGCCTGGATAGTTCTGTGCAAAAACAAAGACAATTGATAAGCTTTCGATCTGTGTCTGTCGCAAAAAGCAGATGGCACTTGAGATACATATTCTTGAATAAATAAGAATTTTCATTTTTTTTTGTCGATATATCTCTGACACCAAAGAATTATTCTCTGACACCAAAGAATAGTTCTAGAATTAAATTAAAGATGGAGAATATCTTTTAACTTCTTGTACCGTACTGGAGATTATTTTCTCCGTTATCTTGGAAGACTTATCGCCTACAAAGGACTGGGCTGTAATAAAATTACTGTACATCGCGCTGGCCTGTCGTTTTTAAAATCATAGGAGAACGACTAACGCCCCAGTCCCTAGGGGCGGCTGCTTGCAAAGTATAACCGGGGTTTCCTGTCTTTCCTCTAGGGTTAAAATGCTAGGTCCCTTGGGTAGAAAAAAGAGATGAGATTCTGTGGACAACAGCTGCTCATCAAACAAGGTATGGCCGAACATTTCCGTAAAAACAATGACGATACACAAAAATTCAAGCTTTTATTGGGGGGCGATGACACAGAGTCCATAAAAAGCGTAGCTCATTTTATTTACCAGGGGTCTGAGAAAAAAGGAGTCTGGCAGCCCCTCATCGACAGCTCTGTTACATAAAACCAATATTCCACACATGTAATATAAGTCGTGGTTTAACTATGAAGTTACCGCATTTTACTTATTGTTTAAACTTTGTTATACTGAATTTGAATTAATTTGGCAGTATATTCGGAGACATCTGATCCGAGCATCTCACAGAGCACTGAACACATATAGTTTTTCGAAGACGGAACTTCAACTGGGCCTTCTGTTGGTTAAAGGGAGAAGGCTGATACGTTTACATTGACACACAATATTTCAGTTCATCAAGCACTTTTAAACATGCTGTGTTATATTAAGTGGAACGGGGGGGGGGGGGGGGGTGGAGGAGGGCATGCGCCATTGTCCCTGTCAATTATCTTAACGGGGGAGGGGGAGGGGGCAATATATTATAGTTTGACACCGCCTTTTTCATAACGTAATACACCAAACACGAACGGGATGACATCTATCGCACAATGATACCCCTTCTCCCGACATACATTATGCACTTAACTGGTTGAGGGATAGATTATTTGGGGTGGTCTGAATTTGTTATTGAAAACTTGTTTTATTACAATTTATTGGAGAGTACTCACTGGCGCTCTCCAATAAGTTGTAATAAAACAAATTTATATGAACAAAATATTTTTTGCATTTGGATGAATATGAAACATGAACACGTAAGTTATTGACGTTTGCTCAGGTACCTTCATTTTTTTGAAAGCCCTGAAAGTGGCTTCTTGCACTCAAGTTAAAGAGGCATTTCAATAGCCGTTGACGTCCATGCATTGGAAGAGATGAAGTGGAGACAGGAAGCGAAAAGGTTAGGTATAATAATAAGCACCAGTTTCGCCCTGTCTGCCACTGTGCAAACAGATTCTCCCCCAAACGTGTACTTAGCTGGTTTGTCCATGCAGTATCCTTCAATAACTCGCCACTGAAAATTATCATTGTGTCACGTTCGTTGACAGGCAAAATCTCCTGGTATTAACTAAGTCCGTTTGCCTTCAAATATCATATCACTCACCACCTTTGATCTCACGCAGGAAGGAAGGCATAAAACAGCCCCAGTCACCTGTCTGCTACTGCTTTGAAGATGGGTACCGGAATAGAAGTTACCGAAGTCACATGAAACGGTAGCGTCCATAGCTATAAAATAAACAATATCGAGTGAATGAACATTGCTAATCACCTTCTGTATGTATGTGATATAGTATTTGCGTTTTTTCCAGACAAAGTAGAATACGATAAGATTCACGACTATCTTGATGAGACAGTTGTAAAATAAAACAGAAGCCAACAATACTCAACATGCACATCAAAGGCCATGTCCGTCATCTGATGGGATACGGGTGCCCGCTATCTCATCTACACAATTGTAGAAGTCTAATGAAGTGCTATATCAGGAAATTAGGTGTGATGTCTGTCTAGAAAACTGTCATGCATGGCTATTTAATAATTCATGAAAAAAGGAAACATCGTATTTGGTAGTTGATGTGAACGATGCATCTCATGTTCAACGCAGCGGGGATACAAAGGTATGTCTATCTTGGGTAGAAAGAGATTAATTGCTGGCTTAAAAATTTGTAAAAAACATTTAGGAAACAAAGTACATTTTTAAGCAATGTTCCAATTTGATGGAATGATTGAGCTATTATCTCCCACCCTATTTGTAAATAGCAGGATATGCATTGGTGCGAAATAGCCATGGCCATACTACAGCAACCACATACATCAGTGCATCTATACTATAGACTGTAACGTGCTTTTGAGCCAGATCGATTATCCCCCTCCACAAAGAAGTCACGTTTCTCTGAACCAAGTACAATACACGGAAACTACTACAGTGCGTGAAGTGAATTGCTTCTAAAAGACTCAACGTGTGGAATTTCCACAGGTGTTGAAACGAATAACCTTTCAACCTGTACGTGAATGGTTAGGCGCTTTTCCGGTTTTACAACCGGTTAAACACTGGTGACAGAAGTATGGAAACATTTTGTATTAGAAGACAACAATCCGGTGCTTCATTAAATAAAATTTTGCTCAGGATGATTTTTATTACCTGGTATACGCATGCGTGGACACCACTGATGACTGCCCACGCGTGGATTACGACCAGTCCACGGCGACTGTACTGTAGCAAACTTTCAATTTTATAGAACCCAAGAACGCAGTCCGATGGTCCATGAGCCGAAAGTTCGCTCGCTGGTGCCTCTCGTGCCCTTTTTAACAATCATAAATAACAATTAGTTGGTAATAAACCCTTGTAGTATTTTAGTAGTAATCCTGCTACTGGGGAGGGCGGTGACTCAGTAGGTAGAGGTACAGGCTGCATGCAGAGAGGTTCTCGGTTCGAATCCCACCTGCGGCAATTCACGTTGTGTCCTCGGGCAAGACACTTCACCCCAATGCCCACGAGGGGGCACGGTAGCGTTGTGTACTAATGCGTACTACATGCACATTGATGGTGTACTTGTCTTCGGCCAGTGCTAACCCTACTTGTGTTGAGTTTTTATGTTGAGCCTGACAGTTGCTCGACGTTACTCCGTGGTTCTCCCCGCGTACTCCGGCTTCTCCCACCCGTAAAACTGTCCGACACGCGGTGATTGGCTGTCGAAAGCGTCGTTAAAATCCCAATAAATAAATAAATAATCCTGTCTTCCATAGTGTATGTTGAATGAACACCATATCCTAAGTTTACCATCAACCCCTACCAGTAAAATAAGAATAATTAGAAAATATTTTAGACTGTTATACAATGTACCGGAGGACATGGTCGATGTGAAATGCTCAATTCATTTATTCCAGCGTAGGAACTCAACGAAGCAGTGATAAACGATTGGATAAACTTTACACTTTAAAATCAGTTGGGTTAAAAATCAACCCAAATCAGCCGTGTTCAGTGAATATGAACCCAAATGCGTTAAGTTTCAACCCAGTTGATTTAAGAGTGTAGACTTGTGTTGTTATGATATTGCCTTGTATTCTGACAGTTACTTTAAACAGACCGTGCCCTGCAAGCCGAGAGGTCCTCGACCTAGGTTCGAATCCCACCTGCGACAACCGCTTTGTGTCTTTGGGCAAGACACTTTACCCCCATTACTCACGTGGGGGCACGGTGACGCTGTGTGCTGAGGCTTATTGCACGTTGATGGTGCAACTGTCTTCAACCAATGCTAACCCTGCTTGTGTGCAGTTACTACTGCAGGGTCCGACATAATCCGTAACCTTTAGGTTAGGTTATTGGGGCGGTTACGTGTTTCCATAAACTCGAGACCTATTATTAGGTTACGAGGGGAAACTGATCACCTTAATAATTTACCTTATATCTACACTACGATAACCTACAGGTTACGGTATGCTAGGCACACCGTCACCTATTTTAAGGTTACGGTGCATGAAGCTTATATCAGTTAGTATGTTGGTGAGCTGACAGTTGCTCGGTGGTTCTCTCCGGGTACTCCGGCTTCCTCCACCCGTAAAACTGTCGCGGCCATGATTAGCCATTGTGCAGAATATGTGACCTTAAACACCAATAAATAAATAAATAAATAAACAGACCGTGCATCTGTTCAGGGGCTGAGATAAGTCAGTCCGTGTTAATTGTGAAGCCAGGTCAGGCGCAAGACGACTGCGTTCTTGACCCTGTTCTGTCAGACTCCTAACGGTGTCCTATCATTTCTTCCAAACAGCAAATCATTTTCCCTTCAGAAAACTACGTTTTATTATTTATTGCCCTTTGTCAAATTGGTGGTGGGTGGGTGGTGTGAGTGAGGTGTGCCTGCAAAATTCAGGAGTTTCACTTTTCAAAACAAAATTTTGTCGAACGTGGTCTGATATAATCGATTCATATGCAGAGGAGACAAACGATAATGGTATTCAGCGAAACACAATGTGCTTGAAATAATCCAGAGGGAGTCTTGCCTTGAATGAACTTCTGACACGTTGAATTGACTCTCAACCAATATCCTAAAACTTTGAAGATGGTTTTCTATAAATGAAGTCAAAAAAACATTTTTCAGATGGCAGACAGATTTACATTTTTTTATTCAGATGCCAAAACTGTTTTATGCGATTACGCGGGATATGAGTACGGATTAGAATATTATAGAGGATTGGATAAGAACTCCGTGGAGGGTTTTAGTAATGCTCTGAGTGGTGTCATTTTTATTAAGCTTTACAAAGCGTAACGGCCCGCACTGATGCAGTGGCGTGGTGGGGTGCTTGGGGAGACGAGAACTTGTACGGGGTCGTGGGGAAAAGTTTTGGTCATCTTGTTGGGGTACTTTTTGCAATTACAGTTCTCGGCAGAAAATGTTTCAGCGATGCAAAAATGAATTCGACCATTATATCTTGTTTGACAGAGCTCAGTGAGCTCTGTCCAACACGATTTCAATGTTTTGAAATGTCATTTCTTTTAGACAATAGTCCCAATAAGCCTACAGGAATGCCAACATTACACTTCCAATGGAAAACGTTTCCGATTACTTTTTTATGGAAAGTCCTGCATGCAAATACAGTATGTGTGGAGTGTACTGTCGCTGATTCGCCCGTGGAGGAAACATTCCACTCAGGCAATAACTGCAAATTCTGAAATTTGTTGCGAAGCATAACAAGCACAAGCCAAGTTCCAGCCATGGACCCCCGGGTTAAACCAGAGGGTCATTGGCTGAAACATTGCTAATGTTTGTTCGTCCATATGTACAGTATATCGATGGTGATTCTTTGGGGGATAACTCCGCCACGTTGGTGATTTGTTTGCAGTCCACTCCCCACGTACTGTAATTTGGTCTCATAACAATCCTTCAATAAATCCTTGAATTAAACCAAAAAGGTCATTGAAAGGCCTTGATAAGTCCAGTACGTTCTAACTTCTAGAAATGATTGGGTTATCCTCATAAGTTCCGTAGGTCTGTTACTGCGCATAGGGGAACATTTTCCGAGAAACGACGAGTAACCACAGGTGCTCGGCACAAACTGAGAACTCGGGGAAATAATATTTGATAACTTATTTTGATTGATCCTTTTGGCCCCAACATTTTTTGATCGATCATCTTGGTCCCACTTAATAGATATACGGATATGAGAGTGATTGCTTGCTTTAACCCTTTACCCAACGTAACCACCAAAACCGGCCAGCGCTATTCTCAAAAATCGCCAATTACTTTTAATTATTTCTTTCATTTTTTTCATTGTCTCAAAAATATAGGTTAAACCTATGTTTTTGAGACAAAAAAAATTAGTTATTCAAGAATTTTGTTTGCAAAAGTCATCTGCTTTTCATGTTAGGTAAAGGGTTAAACCCAAACCTGTTATCCCACGTATCATCGTACGCTTGGGTTTAAATTTTGAGAAAAAAAAACAGCTGCGTTTTGCTGTGAATCGGCATATTCCCCAAAATTCCTCCTTTTTTGTTAATTCAGCGCCTTTCATTGAGATTTTATAGTTGATATGTTTACCTAACCAAGAGACAATGCTTGACCTTTGCTCAACTTGGCCTTCACTTTCGCTCTCAAGATTCCATCTATTATATGCGGAATTTATTGTTCAAATTAGACATTTACAGCTATAATATTTACTTTAAATTTCTAAATGATGTATGCTTGGTTTCACATGAATGATGACAATTGTTGAAAAACTCACGTGTGTTCCTCTCCTGTTGTGATGTAGACTTAAAAAATTTGATGACTTAGACAGCAGTATTGTATCTTTCGTAATCAATTGTGAAACAAGATTTCCTTATTACAGCAATTTCAAATTTCAAATGCAGTTAATTTCAATCAACAGTCTGAGTTAAAGGAGCTACTACTCGGATCAGATGAAACTTGGGAGTTCAAAATACATTGGAAATCAGAATAATGTAAGATTGTTTAAGGAATATCAAAGTTTATGACCAGGTGTCAGAAGGGTAGGTACAAAAGAGGTCGACGTTGTTGTGCACGTATTGTTGATGATGTTGAATCAAAATTATTTTTAATGTTATTTTCAGGGCTCGATTTAACTGGATTAGCATAGCACTTTGCTCTCCAATTTCTGAATTTTGCTATTCAAGATTTATTAGTTTCAAGTGCTTTTGGATCAACTGCTAATCAATTTTCCAGGGTGAATAGTAAATTGCTATTCAAAATTTTCAGATTAAATCAAGCCCTGGTTATTTTTAGTAAGCACGTATGCCGTTAACCCTCTACCCAACGTAACCACCAAAACCGACCAGCGCTATTCTCAAAAATTCGTCAATTAATTTTCATTATTTTTTAATTTTTTGTCTCAAAAACATAGGTTATGAACCCTCATTGGAACGAGCTCGTTCCAATGAGGGGTCATAACCTATGTTTTTGAGAAAAAAAAAAATGAAAAAAATGAGTTATTCAAGAACTTTGTTTGCAAGTGTCGTCTTCTTTTCATGTTAGGTAAAGGGTTAAACGTAGAATGTTGAGAGGTTGCCGTTGCCCTCAGTCGTATCTCACTCAGGTTATCTAGTGTGACTCATTGCGTCAGCGTTTTTAAGTAACGGCGTATCCATTGGTGTGTGGGAGATGCGATTTTTACCCCCACCACAGATTCGGTGTTTTGGAGCTCACAGTCAGAATTCCTCTGGAATTCTTTCTCTTTTCGATCGGCTGTCTTTCGAAGTTTCCGCAACCATCTCCTTCACGTGGTGTGGTCCAGAATAATAATTACTCATTAGGTTGTCGCTGTTCGCTGATGCGAAGGCCTTAATTACCCCTATGCTCCCAAATGCACCCCCCCCCCCTTCCCCCACACAGCATCTATCCTCCCAATCCTCGAAAACGAACTGTTTGATGACATCAACTATCTCATTCTTCTCAGTCTCTCTGATAAGCTTAATAACCCTCACCTTTATGTCACCCAATACCACCATATCCTTCATTCTTCCACCCCACTTCTCCATTATAATTCCAGTGAATCTTATTCTGTCAGATATACTAGTACTCTCACTGCCCGGAAAAGATTCCTGCGTGAACATGATGACCACGTGAACGCAGTGGGGGTGGAGACATATTCCGTCTTTTTCGGAGCGTCGTCTCGTTTTGTCTGCTCACAATGGTGTTCTTGGTGAGGAATGTGCGACGCCAGCCATGCTAATTAATAATGGTGTGAAGGCATGGTCAACCATTTGTTTCCTTTTGCAACTTGAGAAACGAGATATCTGCTCTGAGAAAGCACAGAAACAGTAATAAATGTGGAACCCACTGCAAATCATTGCGAAAAAAACGCTTTTTACCTTAACTTTCCGCATGTAGCTTGCAGATATTTCTGCCCAGGACAGGAAATCCCTTGCCACTAATATCAGTAAACTTTTGAGAACATTTAATAAAAATGTCCTCTAAAAATTGTATTGACTTTTTCACCAGTGATTTATTGTCAAATTGCAATTACTTTTTCATCAAATCTCGTCATGGCTGCTCCAAAGCAGCCAGGACGAGATTTGATGAAAACTAATTTTAAAATACTCGGGGGATTAAGAGTTAAGCCCTATGAGAACAGTACAACACTTTCAATCTATCAACTGGTGAACTCTTCAAATGCACCATTGTGACCAAGCTACCATTTATTAAATTAAAAGGTATTCCAATGGTGAATGCAAATCTACATGGACTGAGACTGTGAAGGGATAGATACTTAACTGGTTGAGGGTTAGATTATTTTTGGTGCTCTGAATTTGTTGTTCAATATTTGTTTTATTACAAAGTATTGGAAATGCACCAAGCTACCATTTATTAAATTAAAACGTACTCCAATGCTGAATGCAAAGCTACATGGACGAAGACTGTGAAGGGATAGATACTTGACTGGTTGAGGGCTAGATTATTTTTGGTGGTCTGAATTTGTTGTTCAGTATTTGTTTTATTACAAATTATTGGAAAGTGCCTACAGGCAATCCAATAAATTGTCATGAAACAAATTTCTAAAAAAAACAAAACAAATATTATCTGCATTTGACAGAATGTGAAACATGGGCAAAGTAAATGTTGGCTTTTGATATGTGACCCTCATTTCTAGTGGCTTCTAGCACTAAACCAGTTAATGGAGAGATGGACAGCTGCTAATTAGGTCATGTTTGTGTCACTTTTTGCCACAACCCCCTGCCTGTAAATTTGTGGCTTTTATTAACTCATAGTTCTCAGTGCGACTGATTGGTGTCTGAGGCTACCAATTTATTCTGATGATTCAGAGCTAACTTTTTTACAGTTTTTCAAATTTTTCAGTTTTAATTTCTTCAAGTGTAGTCTGTTTATAAGCTCTAGCTATAACCCCACAAAGTAGATCTTCTGTTTCTCAGGCCATTATTTGTAAAACTGCATGCGTTCGAGTGGTTTTTTATTTTATTTTTTATTTCTGTAATTATTTCTTTGCCATCAAAAGTTCATGTTCTTAGTTTATGTTTTAGGCCTCATAATCTACGGAATAGTAAGGGTGGTGGTGTATTTCGTTCCTTGAGAACAAGAAGGCTTTGCAGTGTTAAAGCAGATAGTGATCGTCATTGCATGGTTAAAACATAATAAAATATGCCGCTTCTCCTTTGGGATAGATTACACCTCAAAGCAGTGCTGTATATATTGAGACATAATCGACTTTGGCTTCAATACTTTGTTGATGATCGGTAATTTCCGTGAGTACTACTGAGTAATCGCCGAAACTATTCTGTAGTATGTACTCGACAACGTTCGTTTGTACACACACTATGGAATAGTTTCTGAGAATGCTGCTTTCCAGTTCCTATAGTTTTGATCCCAGATTGGGTGAAATAATGGCTACGGATAACCAGATATTAACCGGTTATAGCTCTTGGTTAGTCGGTTTTGAAAATGAGGCAACCGTTTAAGCCCCAGTTCATAACTCTCGAGGCCAAGTAACTGTTAAGTTTTTTTGTAATTTAGGTTTGAAGGGGTCAATTTAATATTTATGGAGGCAGGCAGCCCTGCATCCATAAACTACTAGCTATCATCCAATAAACCCTCTTGAGAGATCTTAAGATCTGTGAGTTATGTTTACCAATCAAATATTTGAATCCAAAACAAATCATAATGAAGTGGTAAATTACTGTTTATATTTCTGCTCAGCATATTGCTTAGAAGCAATACAGGATTAGATGTTCAAAGAAATAACTCTGATGAAACTCCAGGTTTTGTTTACTTGCCATCTTCACACAAGATTATTCAAGAACAGTGCAAACAAATGCACATAAACAACAAGAGACACTGGAATTCAGAAGTTGTTAAACCTGCTTTTAGGTTTTATTGTAAACTTTTCTGGTTAAAATTTACTTTATGCATTAACATGGATGGATAATACAAATCGGAATAAGTTGTAGGATGACTAAAAGGGAATTTCTATATTATTTTTTCGTGATTAATAGACATGGTTAAATGGTTTGGGAATCTTGAAAAGGGAGTTTCCCAAAAATGATAACATGGGCTGATAGCTGGCAGAATCATTTTTGAAAAAATGACTCCATATATTTATGTTTTGGCTTTTACTGTATTCTTGTCACCAGTAAAGTTAGATAAACATCGATGGGAAGCTGTCTACTTTTAATCCAGTTCACACATTAACCCTTTACCTAGGATGAATAGTCGACAATGCCAAAAATTCTTTTGACAACTAAACATTTTCATTTCTTGCCCCCTCAATGGATTGAACTTGTTTCAATGAGGGTCATAAGCTATGTTTTTGAGGTAAAAATTGAAAAAATAATAAAATTGGAATAGGAATATTCGTGAATGGTGCTTAAATTAATTAATTTAAAAATAATTTTTTCAAATATTTCCACAAATTTCAACAAAGCCATATCATGTGACCCCTCAGTGGCACGAGCTTCTTCCATTGAGGGGTCAGATGATATGGTTTTGTTGAAAAAAATTTTAAAATAATTTTTTTCCAACTTCTGAATTTATATATTACACAGACAGATGTGGCTGATTGGTTAGGTAAAGGGCAATGGCATTCTGGTAGGTAAAGGGTTAAACAGTTTTATAGAATATGAAGAGGGAATCAACACTAAACACCAATAAAGTGGAGTTTCCACCCAGGCATAAATCCATTATCTATAAAAGGATTTTATGTTGTACAAGAAAAAATTCAGCCAATACATCAGGTTGAACCTGGAGATCGAGTAGCTAAACCTTTTCTTGCTGTAGTCATGGTTTGTTCACAGAATGAAGAGTTTTTGTATGGATGGGAAACTCACTGTGCAAGTGGTTTTGTTGTAATGCACTCTCAATGTTCGGAATTCATTTGTTTATATTTATAAAACCAAAGCTCATGCTCATTTCCTGTAAAGATCTTTCAGAGGCCACTCTGAGAAATAACAAAATGCAGTTTCATCACTTTGGAAGGCCAAAAATTAATTTTGCAGTCCCCCCCCCCCCCCCCCCATCCCTCCTGCAGCATATTTCAAGTCCATGGAGAGGAGAGTGGAGTACCACTAAAATATCCATGATATTGAACGTATACATGTAGAGTACAAGCTGAAATACGCTGTCAGATAGCTATACGAAAACATTTATTTCATTTTACCAATGTTGATATTATTACTCAAATTGTTGATACCATTTCTTGGGATGCTCTCTGAGTGAATTATCAGCAGAGAAAAGTTTGCATCCAAATTTCCTTGTGCTTTCACCATTTTCCACTCAGTATGCAGGCCTGGCATTCTTAAAAATGCAGGAGAGCTAAAAATTGCTCTCCTCACATGGACTAGGGGAGTGATTAGCTCTCCTCAAGCTTACAAAAGCTAAAAGTGGCAAAACGAAGTTATACTATTAATGAATTCTGCCTGGTGGGCCTTGTACATTTTATTTCGTGCTGCTAACCAGCTAGTCTCTGTGAGACAGCTACACTGCCCCTCCCACACCTCCAGGCCTTGGTAAGGCCTGGAGGTGTGGGAGGGGCAGTGTGGCCATATTGCAGAGACCACTAACATAGCAGAGATCTGAGAACCTGTGGGTTTTAGGAATAGGCTGTTGTGTAATCATTATTTTCTAAGGCTAGGAGGGCCATTGTTTGCCCTCCTTAGTTTTTTTAAGGCGAGCGAATAAATCGCTCTCCTGAAAAAGGCCTGAGAATGTGTGGGTGATCTTCTCCTACTTCTTTGACATGAAGCAGTTATCATTTGCAAATATTTAAATGGATGAACAAAGGGAAGGTCAGTCTGACTCTCAGGTCTCTGCCATATGTCCATATTGACTGACTGTATACAGCTTATATTCAACTTGCAGGCAGACCTGTCCCACAACAGGGTAGCCCCACCCATGAACGAACACACAGTCCGCATCCCATTTATTTCAAATATTGACAGCTTGTATGTGATGTTTTACAAACAATGAAATTATCAGAAACTAGGAGGTAAGACATTCTATATTCTTAGAAAATGACACCAGTCACGATCTGGTCAAAATTCTCTTTCTGTTTTTGTAATTACAGTGGCTGTGCTGTGGTATGATAAACCCTGAAGAGTAAACTTCTCTTCTGGTCTCCTTATTTCTCACATTGGACATGAAATGATTAGTAAAAGTACTGGTCTTTGATCAGTGTCCTCCAAGATCAGAATTTTTTCCCACAGTACCTTGAGACAGATATTTTATCAAACTGTTGTCTTGTTTATATTTCAGCCGATAATGTTTATAGGATACAAATGACATTTGACACATTTATTTGAACTGTCCCATCTGTCTGGTTAGATCTTATGGTTTGCTGACTCTTTTTTCAACCCATGGTAAATTGAATACTTATTTAAAAACTGCTACTGTAATTCAGTAGAGTAATTTTCTTTTAATTAATATTTTCCACAGTTGACTTATTTCCTGTTGGCATCAGAGAAGGTGTTGAAAACTTTCCTTTTTTCAACCATATGCCATACAGATAAAGTTAAAGCTAAGATGGTGTTTTATTCAATATGTAACTAAAGGAATTTTATTTATTGCCACAATATTTCCACATCTTTGACCAAGCCTGAAAATAAGCAGTCTGACATTTGCAGAATGAGGTCCCCAGAGGGTGAATTTGATGATGCTATCCCATACAGTGAGCCAATTTATTCTCTGGGTACCTCTTTCTGTTTTAGTTTTGAGACCCTGATTCAGATTGAGGTTCCCAGAGGGTGAATTTAGTGATGCTACCCTGCTGTGTAGGGTAGCATCACTAAATTCACCCTCTGACAGTCTGCTTATTTTCTGGCTTGTCTTTGACACATAACTTTGAAGTTAGATGTCATCTTCAAAGGTGATATTTCATTCAGTTGCATCAAACAAAGATATTCAGCAATGAATTCTTCAGCTCATACCTTCCCCTGTGAGAACCCCAGGAAGTGGCACAGTGCTTGATTACTGCTGTAAACAAGTTCTGCTTTACTGGTGAACTAGACCTGGAACTATTGCCTGGGGTAGAATTCCTCTAAAGTAGGCAGGATTGGTATAAATGATAGGGTTGTCACATTTTTTTAATTTAGGAATCGATTAATCATCGCAAATATTTAATTAATCATATCTAAATGCCCCCCCCCCCCACTCTCTTTGAAGTCGTTAAAATGAAGTTCAAGTCAGTTGACCTACCTCAAGTAAACAACGAAGACGATCCTCTTTTTTCAAAAGTTAGAACATCAAAGCTTTGAATGTATCTAAAAGACAAATGCTTCTAACGGCTTCTTGAGGTTTAACGTCGACATTCTTGATCTTTTACCTTTAGAAACAACAATTTTTTTTCAGCAAATTTTTAAAAAATTAATAAAGGTCTAAAACTGGGTATAATTTACCGATTCTTCAACAATGAAAAATACTAATCGGTTTCAGCTTGACCAATCGACAATCGATTAATCAACTAATCATGACAGCCCTAATAAATGATTGGCTAAACCTGACTTCATACCTATTCTGTGGTCATGATATGTCCAAAGATGCTGAAAGGGACCTTAAACACCAATAAATAAATAAATAACTCAAATCTAAGCACAGCTTTCAAGTCTCTTGGAAATTTGTTGCCTGAGCGATCATTCATTTGGAGCTTTGAAAAGTGTTTGAAATTTAAATCTGAAAATCAAGGTACTTAAAAATGCTTGAAACTGGTTGCCTGGAATTATGAAGCAGAGATTAAAATTCATGCAAAAATCAGAATTGATGCTCACAAATGATTCTTCAACAATGCGAATCAACTTTCATTCTCACAAAATGTTCATTTGATTCTTGTCATAGATTCTGAAAAAGTCCTTATCTCCTTGAACACTGATGGTATCTTCCATTTCAGTTCAATGACAGCAGTTGGAAGCATCTATATACATTATTTGGGATTAGGCAAATCAATATTTTCACCGTGCAGCCTTTGGGCTGCACGTTGAAAATATTGATTGGCCTACTGGTACTCCAATCATGCACTTAGCAGTTATCTCCCATCCTACTTAATGAAATTATGACCTATAATGTTGACGGACCAGAAAAGTGGCCTCTCGGGTTCAAAGGGTTAAAGGTCTGGAGAATTCTACTTATTTTTTGCTATCTGAGTCTCATAAAAAAGACTAACTTTTGACTTAGCAATGATGTATATTGGAGTGTTGGCTGACTGTACAGGCTGCCAAGACATCACTAGAAACCACTGCCAAGGCTTTCTAACTCCCATCAGCATGAGTGCCAAAAGCCTGTATGTTGGTCTTGTTGGAACATGTGTTTTATATGTACATGCAAGTCAAGAAACTTACAAGGGTATAACAATACTCTCAAATTCTAAATTATTTATTAAGAACTGAAAATGGATTCTCCCAGAGGTACAACACATAATCTTCATTCAAGCGGTAACCTCAGGATCCCTTTTTGTCGGACTAATTTATACCAATCTTCTTTCATCCCGGAAGTAACTAAATGATGGAATAGAATACCACTACCTATTAGAGAGAGTAGTTCTTACAGTAATTTTAAGAGTTATTTAAATCGTAATAATCTACGGCCACCATCGTTCTTCAGTAATGCAAAATGTTGATCAGCACAGATATACCATTGTCGGTTGCCCTTGGGATGTAGTAATCTCAATTCACATCTGCATGCCAATTATATCTCGCCCTCACCCTACCGCCAGTGTGATGACTGGTGAGATCGAGTCGACTGAGCATTTTCTATTAATGTGCCCACTTTACTATAATATTCAGTTTAAACAGTATTTATTTCCAACAGCAAGTAATGAAAACATAGATACAATTAATACAGATGAGTTTGGATGATGGAAACGGATTCAGCAACAAGCTGTGTAGCTTATACTAGGCTGTTTCCGTGGCACAGGTTTTTTCACAAAAGAAGTTATATAGCGTGACAAACACATTGTACTTGTAGCATTTGCCTAAACCAGTTGAGTGGATACATATAAATATTTACTTTACATGGGTACACATTCACTCACACATGCAGACGCGTGCCCAGACACACACTGACACATACAGACACACACAGACACACACACACACATACACACATGAACACACACACATAGAGAGAAGAAAAAAAATGTTGTGAGAAAGATAGGACAGAGATAGGGAGAAGGAGGAGGGAACCGAGAGGTAAGTCACTTGTTCACCTCCCTGCTGCAGTGGCGTAGACTTTAAATACGTGGAAAGTGTCTATGACAAGATTCGGAGAAGCAGTGATTAGGTCTAACAGGCTTGTGCTGCTGACAAGTGGTGGAGCCAGGTTTGGATAGGTTATACATGCGCGGTCTGTCCTTGAAAAGCAACATTTCTTATTTTCTCACATTGTTGGTGACGAAGGGGGGGGGGGGGGGGGGGGGGGGGGGGGGTTGGTGTTAGGAAAACCTGTTTGACTAATGAATGTGTGAACAGTTTCGAAGATCTCTCTGTTGATTGCATTTGGGTAGAATTCACTTCCGTATAAGACTATGCTTGTATTTATCACATATGGTAATTTACCAAAGGTGTCTATTCTTATGGGGTCGAAATAGAAGAAGTAGTGATCAGTTGTTTCGCGTTCGCCACACAAACATGCATAATGCCCCGAGAGGTGGTTATAAACAAGTCATCGTTAAGATTACTGCAGTGTAATCAGAGTCTACAGTGTAAGATTTGTGCCTCACTGGATTTGTGGTTATAGTAGAATTGAGGTACTCTTGGCCTGTTGGAGTCTAGAAATTCTTTGAAGTTGGGAAGTGTCTTATTGAGCCTTATTTCGGTGGGTAATGTATTCCACAGTCTTGTGGTAGATGGAAGGAAGGAGTTGCTGTGCTGCTCGGTTAGGCATAACTATAATATTTGTAACCGTACCATTGGCCAACTATCGTTTACTCCAAATGTTTCAGTCTTACTCTATGGCTCTGAATTTTTGAGCAACGAGGAAAATCATTCAGTCGTTGACCTTGTCCAGGATTATATCATAGCTTCAAAGCACTTTTAATAAGTGTATAGAAATATGTGCATGTGTGCACATATGAGAGTGCATGCATGTTTGCATATGTATGCAAATATGTATGTTTGTGTGTGCATTTATGTGTGTTTATGTGCATGCGCATGCATGTGTATGTATCTGTGCATATATGTATGTGTGTGTGTGTGTGAACATAGGCGGCTTCCCTGAACACAGTCCATATCCAATTTATTCTTATGCTGTGATTATAGTCTACTTGTATTCTCGGTAATATTAGATGAGTTACCTGATCAGTTTGCACCCAGGTTGGCTTCTTGCTTTCTCTTTTCATTCAATATTCTTTTTTTCCTACAGCACCTCTCATGTTAATTTCCATGGTTTAAACAATATAAACGCAACTGTTTGAGTGTCATTAATCTGATTAAATCGTTATATTGTAAATGTCATATGTGTAAACGACCTTGTATAAGCTTTCTAGCTTTCTGTCGGATCCACCATCAACTATGTTGTACTTTGTATCTCTTGAAAAGTTGAATAAATAAATATTGTTTAAACTAAAAGCCTATATTTTGGTCTTGTTGGAACATGTGTTTTACATATACATGTAAGTCAAGAAACTTACAAGGGTGTAACAATACTCTCAAATTCTAAATTATTTATTAAGAACTGAAAATGGATTCTCGCAGCAGTAGTTAACAATTTTCAAAACCAATTCTTGCAAATAGAGAAAATTTTAAGGCCTGCAATGTTGTTTGTTTGAACATGTTTTGGTGACCCTAATGGATCCTCACTCCAGAAAAAGGACCCCTCCCATGGATTCAACCCTGCAGTTAATATTTTTAAAGCATTTCAGTAAATAAGTCTCTTTGTTTTGTATCTTCAGGATGGATGTCGAGACAGGGAATAAAAGGCATTGCAAAGATAACAGTGAGAACTTTAACATACAGAATTATTTAGTTAGTCCATACAAGAAACTAAAGATAAGCACAATGAAAGAGAACACAGAGATTATTGGTCCTGAAGACTCTTACCCAAGCTCTGCCTCCGATGTGTCAAATGAAAAACAAAAATCTAAAAACCTGAAAGTTCTGCAAAACCAAGGTAATTTATCATTGATCATAATTCTCAGGTGCAGTACATATTGAAACAACTGCAATTTTTATTCTTTTCCAATTGTGTTAAAACATGATATTTGTCTCATGGACAAGTTTGCATACAGTATTTCTAAATTACTTTTCAAAGGTGATTTGAAACGTGTATATATTTTTCCTGAAAGATACCATTCTACCAGAAAATGGGAGTCTTACTTTAGCAAGCTTAGATAGGGTAACCTAAAGAAATGGTGCCTGAAAACAAACCCTCAGGTAACCATTTTTCAGGCTGCCTCAGCCCTCTGCACACTGATGGCAAAATACTGAAATTTCAGTTTGCAATTTTTTCCCATAATGCTGCTTGGAGTCTAACTATTTCAATCTTGTATTACAAACTCAACAAGCTTATATTCCCAGCTGCATTATGGGAAAGGAATGCAGCTTGAAATTTTAATATTTTGACATCAGCGTTCAGGAGGTTAACCCTTTACCTGATGAATGGTCTTCTGCATTTGCCCGTACAATTTACAAATTAAACAGTTGAAAAAAAGCATATTTTTCAATTTTTTTTACAAAACCAGGGGTCACACAATATTGTTTTGTTAAAGTAATATATAGACAGAATGGTATTCGTGTTCGAACTGTCATTTTTGATCACACAAGATCCAATTGGGCGGAAGGATAATATTATTATCCCTTCACCAAAATCAATCGAGTGCAGTAAAAAATGACAGTTCAAACGCATATACTAACATCTATTAACCAATTTTAGTGGAGGGATAATATTGAATATGAAGCCTTTGGCTTCGTATTCAATATTATCCCTCTGCCAAAATCGATCTTGTATAGTGAAAAATGACAGTTTGAATGGCAATGAATGCTTATGCTGTTCTTTATTTATTGAATGCATACAGTTTACTAAAAAAATATATTAAAAACAAATTATTGCCAAAAATAACCCGAACGTAAAAAAAAGAAATAGTTAAATATTCTGCGCACGTGATCCATATTGTTAAATTTATTGTTTGCTTCGGTTTTTGCAGAAAAAGCATGTATTTGATGAAAATAAAAGCATTGGCGTGCAATAAGATAAAATAATGATTAAAATTATGAATTTTGATATTGTGTGTTGGGAAGAGGTGTTAATTTCTAATTTGTACAGGCCTGTCTACCCCTTTACCAAATATGAGAAGAACTTATAGAAGACGACATTAACAAAAAATCCTTCAATAAGGGCGAAAAAAGTTAAAAATGTGTTTCTCAGGCCCTCCCACATTATTCTTTTGGCTGCAGCATGCTCTTTTTTTATAGCCAATGCAAACTTAAAAAAAATAAACATTAAATGGTTTATGATTGATATTTTACCCAAGTAAATAAAATTGATAAATTTGTCCTTGAGAGCAACAAGGCTTTGTAATGCTTTAGCCTTCTTGCACTCAAGGGACGAGATACACCATCACCCATGCTATTCTGTAGATTATGAGGCCTAAAACATAAAACAAACCAAGAACATGAACTTTTGATAGCAAAGAAATAATGACAAAAATAAAATAAAAAAATGCCTGCCTGCCCACATGCAATTTTAAAATGGCCTGAGAAACAAAAGATCTACTTTGTGTGGCCTAACTAACTATTTTCAATTTTTGCTGCAAAAACATGGAGTATCACCCCATCATTGGAGCAAGGTTATTCTGATGAGTGGTTATAATCTCTGTTTTGGAAGGAAAAATGGAAAAAATAACATCTGAATGGTTCCTTTTGTGAATCTCATTGGCCAGATATGACCATTACCATAGGTTAGGGGTAAATAGAGCCAAATCCACACTATCAGGTACACAGGTACAAAAGTTAGCTTATGACTTTTCAACAAAACAAATGAAAAGTCATGATCAAGTCACAGCAAACTGTGAAAAGCAACAAAACTGGAATGGTGTTTACCATGATTTGTTTATTTTAAATTTGATAAAGGGTTAACTGGTAGAGTGCTGGAAGCCCATATTTCGGCATTAAATCTTAACCCACTGAGTATTTTCAACATAATTTTCATCAAATTTAGTCATGGCTGCTGTGACTAGATTTTATGATAAATTCATCTAATTTAATTTTAGGACACTTTGGTGAAAAAATTCACTCAGTTTACAAGGGTAAAGTTGGGTTAAAAGTGCCAAAATGATACTTATTTCGATGTCATGAGAAATCCAGTCCTGAGCAGCGAGCATCAGGCAAGAAGTTAATCTGAAGTGCCGGTACCACAACTTAAAAGCTTCATATTCTGTGGATGTGTTTCATATTAACTTTGAAATGAAATTATTAGGGCTGTGTCAATTTGCCTTGTCACAAATTATGGGGCACTCTCCCATAAATTGTAACAAGGCAAACACAGGTGAGCAAATCTGGACGACAAAAATTAATTCAGTACTCTACCAGTTATTATTAGTTTTTTGGTAGAGGGTTCATAAAATATATGATTCATCGTACCTTCAAATAACTTTTGAAACAAAAATCTGGATAATGTCTTTTAATTTGAACATGATATTGAAGTTGTTATAAGGAATGGCTTTCAAAATATTGAGAGCTGAGACATCAGTTGCTTCCATCACTATTTTCACAAGCTGGATGAAAACCAAATCAGCTTACTATTGTAACCAGCTTATTTTGTACTACAGTAGAATCCTCTTAATTGAATATCCATTTTGCCAGTGAAAATTATTCAATTAACAGGTGTATACAATTAACAGGGATTTGGTCAGTTTCCTGTGTTCTGGAGGTAAACTGAGCATTTATTTTAGTATATCTTGTTTGACAGAGCTCATAGAGCTCTCAAGATATAATAGAATAAATGCCTGTATTGGATGTATTGGATGTAGTGAGGCCAAAAAGGTTGATAAATAATGGGAATTTGGTGCGTGTTACAGTAACTTTTTCGACATATTGCAAAAATTTATATACAATTAACAGGAGTTTACTCTACAACCCATATGCAATTAACAGATCAAATTTGTACTGAAAGTATGGTAAATGGTTTTGTTTGAAAATTATATTCAATTTTACAGGGATATACAATTAAGAGATATCCAATTAAGTGGGCTCCACTGTATCAACCTCTTCATTGAAATTGAACTACTTCCAGCCAATGCTCTGCATGTTCTTCAATAATTTATGATTACTTTTACTTTCAGTAATCAATCAAAGAAATAGTTTCCTAATTTCTTCAAGTTTGAAATTAAGCTTGGGTATTCACATGGCTTTTTTCTGTTGGTTTGAAGGAGATTGACACTCCAAGCCAAATTATCTACCCAAGCTAATTTATTTGTCAGAGGCAGATCTCTTTGATTGGAAGCTGGCTAATCAGATTTTGAAAATAAATATTTTAAGTTTTAAGAATTTTTTTCCGATGCATCTTCTGTAATGTGAAGGTTACCATTTTGTAATTCTTTTAATGGTCTTACTGAATTTTATTTATGCATCAAAAGCAATTTGCTGAGGAGTCTCAGATCAGTCAGATGGAGGTGGGGGAGGGGCTGGGGTGCAGTTCTTCCTCTAGATCTATTACATCCCCCTCTCTCTCCCTGGCAGGCAAAATTACATAATTTTCAACAAGAGGGAAATTCCATTAGCACCCACCACCCACCCTCTCAGAGTAAAAATTGTCCAACTACAGGTTTTAGGATGCAGAATTCCATTTGTACATACCTTGGATGTAAATTGTCCAACTGAGGCTCGTGGTAATCACAAATTCCAACTACAAAATCCATATTTTGGGGGATTTGTATTACTTTTCAATCAGTATTTGGAGTTCTTTCGGTCCCTTTCAGTGTAAAAACTCCATATTTTCACCAAACTCCAGACATGCTTGGAAAAATTCCACTAGCACTTTTCCAATTTAGGTCTTTGAATTTCCAACTATTATCAGTTTGACGATTGATGGGGGAGGGGGAACCCCCCTCCCCCACCCCCACCACACACCTACTATGGCAAAGTCCCTGAGCAGGTGTGACTTGACTTGCTGAAAAATATGTGAAGTTTGGAAAGTACTAAATCATTGATATGTTCTGGTCTGTTTTACCAGGATATATTTCATTAAAAGAGTCCAGACTATACATGTATACAGTGGATCTACTTTATCTACTCCTGATTAAAAGCAGGACTTAAAATTCAGTGAGGGAGAAAGGGAAATATGATTCTCCTCAAGATTCTTACAAACTGTTGGACCTCCCATAGAGATGTATAGCAGGATTCACATTAGATTCTTTCCCAACTAAATGAAATTTATGCTCTGAAAAAAAAAAAAAACACTGTTAACCCTTTACCTATCAAATCTTTTTTACAAAATAATTTAAATTTCACATTTTTCAGAAAAAAGTCTCACAATCTTTTAATAAAACCTTACAAATATGGATATCATTAGAACTGCCTTAATGAGCCGGTTGAAATGATATCCATATTTGTTTGGTTTTACTGAGACAATTTTAAGATATTTTAGGCTGAGTGCACGCTTATTTCGGTCAATTTCCTGTCCATTTTTGGCCACTATGTTAGGTAAAGGGTTAACTGTATGTCACTTTTACTCTTTCAACATGAGAGGCCACTTTTCTGGTCCAGGAACACGACACATCATAATTTCATCAAGTAGGTTGGCTACTAAGTGTGTGGTAGAACAAGGAGGTTGTACATTGAAAATATTAATTGCTCTTCCCCCAAATAATGGATATGGACTCTTCCAATTTCTGCCATTTAACTGGCATGGAAGATACCACCAGTGTTGAAAGGGTTAAAGCACCAAGATAAAAAACAAAAACACCTGAATACAAGTGGATGACTTTGATCACTTTTTACTGCAACAAACACATGCTCCAATATGCAGTCTAAGCAAAACTTGCAACTTTCATTCCAAGTGCATGTACCTTGTTGGAAGTTGTTTCAGGGCTGCCAATATAGGCAGCAAACACTTATCTAAAAATAACTGCAAATCCACAGGAATTTGACTGTCAAAGCATAGAAAAATGTATAAAAATCTTCATGCCTTGAAGGGTTAACCCTTAACCCAATGCAGACGATCTCAGTGTTTATGATTTTAAATATTATTTTTTCAAAAGTTTCAAAACATTGTGATCGATGAACTCATTCCAAAGAGGAGTCATATGACATGGTTTTGTTAAAAAATTTTGAAAAATAATTTTTTTTCTAACGCTAAATTTGTATAATATATGGGCAGATGCTTCCAATTCATTAGGTTAAAGGATTAAAAGGGCAAATCCATGTTGATTGAATACAAAATGATGTTATTCAATAAAAAATTAATATTATGAACCAAATTCTCCTGCATGACTATTTTTTTTCACTCCAAGCTTCCAAAAAAGACGTATTCAATTTTATCATTATTGACACGTGTTTAACCTTTTACCTATCTTAATGACAACTTTCTTCCCCCAAATGGCCGTTCAAATTTCATTATTCTTTTTATTCTTCCTTACTTAGGTCCCCACATTAGAACAAGCTGGGTGAGGACATTCCATTGAGGGGTCCAAAAATGAATTTGAGGCAAAAATTAAACTTTTTACTTATTCAAGAGTACTTTTTTTTGCATTTTTTCTCTGCAGTCATGTTAGCTGAAGAACAGTTCATCTCTGATTTCTAGAAGGAGAGTAGGGGTAGTGGGGAGGAAACAATAGGAAACAGAGGTAATGGAGGACTTCTCATGTTAAGAACTGCAACAAATCGGTGGCTGGCCATATTGTTATTATTATAACGTGGGTTTTTTTGTCGGTACAGAAGAGACTCCCGCAATGATCTTTGGTATTTTCAACTTTCTGATGGCATCATAAAGGTTAAATCCAACTCACAAGAAGAACTATTAAATCCACTTCTAAACTATTCTGATCAATACAGAAAGGGGGCATATCACTTAACAAGAGAACAACAACCTTATTGAAAATTGATAGATCATCCTTTAGATATTATATGATGCAGACTTGAGTCTGTCTTTATTTATTTATATTCTCTGTAATACTCTGCACACTTGGCTTTGAAAATTCTATGGAGGTAATCCAAACCGAAGTGCCCCTGCAGTGTTAAATAATGTCTGTACTTGAATTCTTAAGGAGCATGCAGTTAGTGTTCTCACTTTGATCTTTTCTGGAAGAATTTGAAAAATGAAATGATATTCGGTGTTTGTTAAGTTGATCAGCAAATCATTTTCATTCACAAGGCACAAGCACATGCTTCGAAATTGTGTGCTAAGAGAGAATAAAGGAAAGAGTCAAAGTTGCTCAAGCTTAACATCTCGAACATTGAAGTGTGATCACATTGATCATTTCTGTCAGCATGCAGACCTGGAGATAAAGGGTTTATATCATAACCTGTTGGAAAGTTACGTCTTATAGTAAGCTTATATCCCATAAGAAAAAAGTGTTGTGGTGCTTCTCCGCCTTCTCTGTTTTTGATTTTCCAGTCATGCTTTTTTTAACGTCTTCATGGGATTCCTGCCCAAATAAATATAAACAACTAATGTGAGATCTCGCTTCGGCGAGATCGCACATTAGTTGTTGCTATTTATTTTGGCAGAAATTCTTTTAAAAAAAACGGTTCTCGTGAGATCACCGAAGTTAAGCAACGTTGACCACGGTTAGTCCTTGGATGGGTGACCACCTGAGCGATCGATTTGGACTCCCATGTTGTGTCCTTGGGCAAGGCACTTAACCCTGATTGTCCACATGGGGGCACGATAACACGGTGTACTAAGGCATACTGCACATCAATGGTGTGCATGTCTTCAACCAATCTAACCGTGCCTGTGCTGCAGTGTGGAGTTACGATGTTGGGGAGCTGGCAGCTGCTTGTCGTTGCTCGGTAGTTCTGGTTCTTTTCAGGTACTCCATCTTCCTCCACCCATAATACTGTCACCAACACGATATGACCTTGGCTGTTAAAGTGTCATTAAACCTTAATACATCAATAAA
The DNA here is from genome assembly GCA_031216915.1 of Pictodentalium vernedei. Classification (NCBI taxonomy): domain Eukaryota; kingdom Metazoa; phylum Mollusca; class Scaphopoda; order Dentaliida; family Dentaliidae; genus Pictodentalium; species Pictodentalium vernedei. The sequence goes on from CM062291.1 coordinate 87,671,588, forward strand.
TAAATAATTTAATAAACTTATGTTGTATTACTTTGTCGTAACTTGTCACAACCTAACATAACCTGTAGTCTGTTCATGTATTTTACAATTGACATAACCCACATGTTACCTAATCGTTTGTTTGCAAGTTATTTCCAGGCTTGAGTATGAAAGTAAAAAAGAATGCATAACTTCCATAAGATTTATAAACCAGTAAATAAACAAGTTTACTCATTTCTGTGAAGCAAAATTGTGCTGAAACAGGAAATCATGTAAATCATGTAACAATCGATAATGAATCCATATCTACATATATCTCTCAGTCTTGGAAATGAAACGGGTGCGAGTGCAAATGCTCCCGTCAGCACCGGTGTTTTCTAAAAAATGCACTTGTTTAAAAAATGTTGTGGAGCACTATATACTGGTCGGGTAAATAAATGTGTGTTGTTTTGAGTAAGCAGCACTCTGTGGCCAGTGATATGTTGCTGTCATAATTCAGCAATTCCTTATACATTTAACCCCTTGAACCCGAGCGGACGCTTTTTTGGCCAGGAACATGATACATCATAATGTCATTATATAGGATGGCTGTTCAGTAAATGTATGGGGTAGACCAATCAATATCTCCAGCATGCAGCCTTTGGCCCTGGTCTACCCCAAATAATGAATATGGACTCTTCCAATTGCTGCCATTGAACTGGCATGGAAGATACCACTAGAGTTCAAAGGGTTAAGGTTTCTGGTGTTTGGTGACAGTATTCCCTTGAAAATGCATACACTAACATGTTACGGTTGCAATTTACTCACGTCTCTGATTTTGTCTCTGGAGCTCTGTCAAGCAAGATATAGTAGAATAAATGCTAAGTTTATCTCTAGAGTACAGGAAAATGACACAATCCTCTGTTAACTGAATACTCCTGTTAATTGAATAATATTCATTGGTAAAGTGGCTATTCAAATAACAGGGTTCCACTGTAATAACGTTCTTATCCGTGAAACGTGACAAATCTGTGGCTGGCCAAAGTGTTATTATTTTCTTATCACAATTCACAACATAAATATAGGTGCTGTTACTGACAATAAACCCTGATGTATACAGTTAATGGCAACAATATTTTGCCATCTGTTTTAGAATGTTGATCAAATAGCATTATGTAACTGTAACAGATTGAGGAAGAAGTGCGGGTGACAAGGCTCAAACTGTGGACCTCTGTCACACATAGTGACCAGTTTATAATGAGACTAAGAGATCAAAACCAACCAGGCAAGTTGGAATATGGCCATTACACATGGGCCACTTCTCTAGTCTCTCTACTCTCATTCTTTGTGATTAAACCACCATAGATCTCACCCCCGATTTCACCTCAGAACAGTCAAAACATGCACAGTGCTTCAGCACAGCATCCATAATGCTACCAACTTCTAACAGTTGGATGAGCCCTCAATGTGACAGACCTCCAGCACACAAATGAACTGATTTACTCATGAGATTATTAAGAGATCAAGACCAACCTGGCTGGTTGGTAAATGACCCTCATGCTTACACTGCTATTAAGGTTCCACTCCACAGTTTCCCTGGCATTTCCAAAAATGACAATGCCATACACTCTCTTCGAATGCAAATATTCTGTACCTTAGTTATCTAACCCATAACATGTGGTACATTTCCCAAATCCACAAAAAACATATAACACTATCTGACTAAGTAGAAATAAAAAATCTGAATGTGGGTGGAATAATTTATTGTCAAAGGCAAGATTTCAACTTGCAAAATTTCATGAAATAATGCTGAAACCAGTCATTTTCAGCCATCCAGCAGCCTCAAAAGCAGAATTTGCCCCCCCCCCACCCCCCCCCACCTACCTACCTACCCCTGGAACATAGCATCCCCTGTTTCTAAAATGCAAAAAAAAAATTATATGCTTCCATTTCATTTTTAGTGACATGTCTGGTAACATGTAAAAATGACATTTTAAAAAATAGCCAATTTTTTTAAGCCACTGTTTCCCACAATACATCTGGTAATTTCCACCTATGCACAAGACTCCAACTTTGGTTCCAAAGCTTCAAATTCACTTGTCCAACAAATAGCCTGATGTAATACTAATGCCCTATGTTTAGAATTTCACCCCTGTGCAATAGTGTGAAACATAATTTAAACAATATTTATTTCAAGAATATTTAATACAAATTGTTACATACATTGATGTGGATTCGGCAGGAAGCTATAAGCTTATACAAGGCTGTTTGAAACTTAAGTGCGGAACCAAAACCAAAGTCTTATATCATGATTTTCCCCTTTTCTGTTGATAAAAGTCATTATTTCCAAAGTCTTAGAAATTTTGTTTTTGAAATTTTCATGACAGCTAATATGTGTATTTCAACTTGTATTGAGTTTCATTTTAATAAGGCAAGTTTGAATTGCCTTCAGCATTGTTCAGTTTAGAATTAGAAAGTTTTTGATATCAAGATAGAATGTGTTCCATATTCATCGGATGTTGAGAAGTTTAGAATAAAAGTTCAAGTAACTGAATGCAGAAATGTTCACCTTTGAAGGTGTTTTTCAAGTTATTTGCACCTGCCTTCAAGATCTCCAATCAAAATGCAGGCTTTAATATTGGCCCTTTATCTCACATAGCACAGATGTAGTGCACATGTTTTTCAGGAAGAAACATGATTATTTAAATGACAAAGTAAACAGATAAATTGATAAGGTTCAGCTATGCAGTTTTCGGCTTCATTCTTTTATTTTTTCATGTGTTCTATAACTTGTGAGATGTTGCAGGCATGAATGTGGGCCAAGTTTAGATAAACACTACCTTAGCCCTGCTAAACCCTTTGCTTAACAAATCGGATGCATCTGGCCACATAATTTACAAATTAAGCAGTTAAAAAAAAACAATTTAAAAAAATTTGAAAAAAACACATCATGTGACCCCTCATTGGAATGAGCTTGTTAAGCTCGTTCCAGTGAGGGGTCACATGATATGGTTTTGCTGAAATTTAAAAAAAACTAATGTTGCCTCTAGTAAGGTTAAAGGGCTGATATTCTAATATGGAGGTATGTTAATGACTGCACTTACATCAGGAAAGAGCTATGAGAGCTGGTAACAATACTATATCACATAATCACAATTATCCTATAATCACCATCCAAAATCCCATTACAGAAATCTTGTCTGCAACATGTCAAATACTGGTACATACATGACTGGTGTTGACATGATGTCATAAAATTGTGCATGAGTTGGTTTCAAAAGTAGGCCTGAAAACTGATTTTCTGTTTTGTATGTCATTTATCTCATTAATTCTACACGTAATATTGATAGCAGATGTCATTTGCAAAAATACTTCTTGAATCAATATTTCATTTTTTATGTCAAAAACATTGCTTTTGAAACCCCTCATTGGAATGGATTCAAAGAGCTTGTTCCAATGAGGGGGCATATGTTATGTTCAGAAGGCAAAAATGAAAAAAATAATCATTCAAAATCAAAAAATAATAATCAATCAATCAAAATAAATCAGCCTTGATAAGCTCCGATTGATTTCAGAGAACTTGGTTCAGAAATTTCTTTCGAAATCATGACTCCTTAGAGATCCTCTATTTATTACTAAAAACAAAAATATCTGAAGCAAACTGTCCCATTCTAGAAAAGAAAACAGTTAACCCACTACCTAATGAATCGGCCGCTTCGTCATCCATACGCATAATTTACAATATGAGCAGTTGAAATTTTTTTTTCTTGAATTTTAACAAAATCATGTCATGTGGACTGTCATTGGAATGGGATCATTGCTGTCATTCCGGTGCTCTCAATATCAAAATTTATTATTTCAATTATTGTTTTTTTCAAATGCGTGAATAACTGAAAAAAATTATTATTGTGTCTAAAACCTGGGTTATGACCCCTCATTGGAATAATCTCAACAAACTGGTTCTACAAAGAGATCATAAGCTAGCCTTGGGAGATAAATAAAAAAAAAGCAATACAATTAAAGTACAGGTTTTTGTGAATGGTGCTGGTCAGATATGACTTATTTGAGGAATGCTCTGAAGATTTTCTAGGCCAGTCATATTGACTTATTTGGCATGGGCAGTAAAACTTGGGCTGAGGTCGCAGGAGCTTAAGAGAAAACTCCATATGAAAACCCTGGGAAGTGAAGTAGTGCTTGTTTACTGTGGTAACCATTGCTCTGTTTTACTGCCTGGGGTGAAAGGCCTCAAAAATGGGCAACATGGGTATAAACGATTGGCTGGACTTGACTTTATTTCCAGGTGGTGGTCATAATTAACCATTGTTCAGGAATATGTGACTTATAAATAAATAAATAAATAAATAAATAGGGGAAAATTAGGACAGACGATGACAAGGAGTGTCAAATGTGTAATTTGGGTGTAATAGAGACCTTAGTACACTTCTTAGAATAACCAAAATACTAGTCTCACAAGAAAAGATTCATGGAAGTATAATAGGAAAGTTGGATTGGAGAATGAATGATGTGTGGTTATTGGGTGATATAAAGAAGAGGGTTAGTATTCTGATCAGTGAAATTATAAAGAATGAGGTACGTGATATTATCAGTGAGTTCATTTCTGGGTGTTGGGAGAAGAGAAGAGTGGGGAAGGCATGGCTTTTGGGAAAGCACTGGTAATCATGGCCTTCTCATATGAGAGCCATGAGTCTTAAGCCTGAGACCTTGATTCAGATTGAGATACACACTGGGTAAATTTGGTAATGCTACCCTGCTGTGCAGGATAGTAACACAAAAATCACCCTTTGGGGACCTCATTCTTCAGATGACAGTCTAATCAGTCCAGGCTTGAACGTGACTAATCCCCAGGCTAGCAGCAGCTAGCAGAAGTTTTATATTTGTAGTGATGACATCATTGGTATTACAGGAGTTGGTATGAACATCTCAAAGGGAATTTATTTTATCTATAATGGGTACCAATATCTAATATTTCTACATTTGTATACCTGAATGCAGGGAGATTGGAGTTTGGGAGGAGATTGGGGGAGGGGGGATAACCTGTCTGGGGACAGGATTGGTGTTGTCGCCTTGTTAGAGAGGTGCAACAAATCAGTGGAAGGACAAATATTTATTATTATTATACCTTCCACACTTTATTCCAATGACTGGTTAGAAGCCATATTTTGGATGCACATATGAATTATGATGCAGCCTGTGTTACAAAATGTCCCATTAGGCAACATTATCCCCTTATAGCGGGGGAGGAATTCATCACATACAGGTGAATTGTGCACTTGGTGATACCTTCTTGAAATTTGGCACACTGTTAGTGTAGGCTATGAGGTTCTCAAAAACGATCGGCTACAAGTTGACACCGACCGGTGGCGACCAGTAGCGGCACAATCCAAAATGGCCGCCAGCGGCTGAAGGGAACCTCCTTTTCGACGGTCTACCGACTATACATCCGATTGTAAGGGCGCGAAAGTGAACTCTGATCCACGCACGTGTTGGAAACAGACGTGGGAGATGATGTAGAATAAAATGAGATTCTCTATACGGACGCATCAATTTCTTGGAACTTGAAAAGAGCGTTGTTTCTCCGGGATCAGCGTCATTCAGGCAAACCTGAATGACGCTGATCCCGGAGAAACAACGCTCTTTATGAAGCAGTCTCTTTGCCATACAATCTCTTGTTTGGCGTAATTCCGCAAGCAATTCTGATTTGTCTGTCGAAATTAATTCGAGAACGCGATTGTTCACAAAAATCATTCACAGAATGAGTGAGAATCCTCTTCGTGTACGGACTAGTACTGACTGGGAACGTTGTTGCTTTTGCCAGCAAGACAGTTCCAAGAAATTGATGCGTCCGTATAGAGAATCTCGTTTTCATGACGCCTATAAAGCTATTGAGGAAGACATAACGCGCTTCCTAGATAATGGCGTTGAGCTTCCATATAATTTGACCATTGATTGTTTGATGAGAGAGAGTGATGAGTGTATGTCGATGTCACTGTTGACGAATAAGGCAATATATCATAAGACATGCCGTGACAGTATTCGGACTCACATCGTACAGCGCGTGCTACACAAGCGAGAGCGAAATGAGGCAGTGGCATCCTGCTCCACGCTGAGTCCTAAAAGAACACGGACAAGTTTTGAATCTGGCTGTGACAGGAAACTGCCCCAGTGTGTTTATTGTCACAAACGCGAAGGTGACAGCAGTGAGCCTATTTGCAGATCAATGTCTGATAACAATAAACTCAAAATTATGGCAAAGGAAGCCGAGAACTGGGTTGTTTTTTCTCGGGTCAATGCAGCATTTGATTCCGCTGCTAGTGATCTTTACTATCACAAAACCTGTTATTGTAAGCTTGCCAATGAAGCACGAGCGGCTAAATCTAAAAAGTCGAAGAACGCCGAACATTCCGCGTCAGGCCTGCCCTATGACCCTCTCGTTATGGCAGAGCTCATAACATTTGTTGAACACAACGATTCCGCGATGAAGCTTGTCGATCTCAAGAATCTGTACAGTCGGAGGTTGAAGCAAGTCGGTTCTGATTGGCTTAGTGAAGAAATACATTCCACTCGATTCAAAGAACATTTGTTGCAGAAATTGGGCGATGGCTGGGACGCCTTCACACAGGGTAGAGATGTGTTTATTTCAAGTAGGTTTCGAGTTGGCTCCTTGTTGTCCGAATCTTTAACTCGTATAGTGTCTGAGGAAGAGGCAAAAAAGATAGTTGATGTGGGTCTTCTTCTGCGTAAACACATACTCATATCTCAAGCTCCTTTCACGGGATCATTTTCATCTTATTGCTTGAGCGAGCCTGTACCCAACTCACTCCTGACTCTTCTTAGAGTTCTACTTGAGGGCACATGTAGTATACAGAACTTAGGCGATGATGAGACTGTTAATGCCAAGACTCGAGTGGCTTGTACTATTTCACAGATGTTGATCAGCAATTCAGCGAAACGCTCCGAACATGCACAAAATGTTCACCAGAGACGTGACAGAGAAACTCCAATGCCTCTTTATGTGGGTTTGAAGTTGCATGCCCATGATCGTATGAAAAATCTTATCAGAGATTTTCATCAAATGGGACTCTCTGTCTCTTATGATCGCGTAATGGATGTTCGCAGGAGTTTCGCGAGAGCTGTTTCACTGCGGTTCAAGAACGAAGGTGTTGTAGTCCCAGCTAACTGCAAACGTAATGTTTTCTCGATAGGAACCACTGATAACATTGATGTATCTGGTAGATCTGATATGCATGGTACGTCCATCACACTCATTGGTCAACTGAGCAGGGACAATGTGGGTACTGATCCCCCACCACTGAGTTTAGATGTTCCAGAAGACACACAAATTGAACTCCCAGACGACTATGCATTTGTTCCTTTCGTTGAAGACTTTGGTGGGGACATCAGGCTTGAATCTCCAGATGAATGTAATGTACGGCCCAATGAATATGCAGATTTGAACGTGGGAGAGAATGACTGGTTGTCTCATGTGTCACAGATCAGCAATAAAGGGAAGGTTGATGGCAGCTGGCAGCTTGATGAAGTCCCTGTGACCTTTTCAGGCTTCTTTTCAAAACATGAAGATCAAGACAATGTCAAACCTCGTGCAGTTATTGGGGTATTCCCTGTTTTCAGTGAGCAGAAAGCGGACTCACTCAGTATGCAGAAGCATGCTATGTATGTGGTCAGGGAAGCTACTGCTTTCGTAAACCCCGGCCAGATACCTGTCATTGAAGGTGACTGTCCGTTGTATGCCAGGCAGAAAAAATGTCAATGGCTGTTCCCAGAGGAGATAGGTGAGGATCGAATGGTGTGTATGATTGGATTCCTGCATCTTGAAATGTGCACCCAAGAAGCTGGTGGTAAGCTTATGGGTGGTTCTGGTTGGGAGCGAATGTTTCACCTCGCAAAGATATTCACACCCGGTGTAGCATCATCCCTACTTGGTGGGAAACATGTCAAGAGGACGCGACAGGCATATCTTCTCACTCTAGCTTGGCTTGAGATCCTCAGAAAGAATGCTTATGAGATTTATTGTCAGCAGACTGGGCCCCATGAGTCATTTGAAATGTGGGAACAGAGGATTCTTTCACAATCTCCAACTGCGCGCTATTGGGGTGAAATCGTTCGGAACTTTCTCTTGACAAGCTGTCAATTCGTTCGGAACCAACGAATCGGTAACTGGCCTGGTACACTGTGTTCTATCGATGAGTTGTGCAGTTACTTTTTTGCCCTAGGACATACAAATTATTGTCGGTGGGTCCCCGTATTTCTGAGAGACATGTCTCAGCTACCCAGGCGGCATCCTTCAATCCACAACAAATTCATGGAAGGCCATTTTGTGGTCCAGCGTAGTGAGAGGAAGTTCAGTATGATGGGTTTAGATCAGAGCCAAGAACATAGTATCCAACTACTCAAAGAAGACAGTGGTCCAAAAGGTCTCTATGGCCAGGCTGAAGAGAAAGTCGTTATTGAGCTTTCAAGGTCAGAAGTTCTGCGTGTTATAGATGAGTATGAATATGCAAGTTTCCACACAACATCATCAGATAACACGGAACACCCGGAAAGTTCGGTATCAGAGCAGAAAAAATTTCTGAATCAATTGAAATCTCTCCTCGATCTGGTGAATCAGGGACTCATTATCAACCCTTATGATGAAACTAGTGGTCAGCTGGTGACATTAGATACTGGTGAATATATGGACCCCGAAGTTAGTAAGAGTTTACGGTCATTACCCGAAAGGGGCAAGCATTTATATTCCACTTTCTTGAAGGAAAGGCTTGTGGAATGCACCGTACCCCTGAATGATGTTATTCCCAAGGCAAATATATATACCTTCCTTAACCCACCCCCAGCCAACCTGGACAAAGGCCGAGACAAACTCATGTCAAGTAAAGCAACTGCCGCAATAGTTACCCAGATGTTCGTTTCACTGCAAGCCCGGCCTGATTCAAACATGGATGAGTTTTTCATGCACGAGAATGCACGTGATCCGCCAGCATTATCCGATAGAGGTAAGCTACGGAGTGGGACAAAATCTCAAATTCTCAATTGTTTACCAGCTATTCCTGCACAAGGGAAGAATTCAGCAGCTAGACAAGCTTCAGTTGTCATCTTGGATATGCCTGCTGTAGTCCATGTAATCAAACCACAGAAAGCGGATCTGTTTGGAGAATATGCTCGATTGCAATTATTGCCATACATCGAATCTCTGATTAACACGAACACCACAAGGGTTGATGCGATCTATGACTGTTACCCCGAAGGCAGTTTGAAGAATCAGACGCGAGCAAAACGCCTCGGTGAGACAGCAGTTAGGTTGATACGGGTGTCCGAGAACGTCCCTTTACCTAAAGGGAAGAATTGGCAGGCATTCTTGAAAGTTAGTGAGAATAAAGACGAATTTTTCAAGTTCCTGTCTGCTGAACTGCTGAAATTAACATCAACATCCGAGTACCAGTTGTTAACGACATCAGGAGAATATGTACTATGCAATAAGGATGTTAGCTTATGTGACATATCTCCATCGAACCACGAGGAAGCAGACACGCGCATGATGCTTCATCTCAACCATGCAGTCTCACAAGGTCACAAAATAGCTTTTCTTCGCACGGTTGATTCTGATGTCGTCATTCTGTCTTTGCACCATTTCGCAACATTCCGTGACCTTGGACTCAGTGAGCTGTGGATTGGGTTTGGAATTGGAAAGGCATATAAAGATATGCCAATTCATGAGATAGCTTCACAACTTGGACCTGATTACTGTAAGGCCCTGACTTTCTTCCACGCCTTCACAGGTTGTGATGTAACATCCAGCATGCTCGGCATTGGGAAGAAGACAGGATGGAATGCATGGATGAATTTTCCCGCATCAACTGAAATGATGATAGAATTGACTGAGAATCCGCAAGTCTTTTCAGAGGATTCCCCTCATATGCAGCATATCGAAAAACTCACCATACAGATGTACAGTAACAGTTGTGTCAGTACACGTGTCAATGATGCGAGACGGCATATGTTCACACATGGCCTTAAGTCTATGGAAAACATCCCGCCCACCAAAGCAGCTCTGTATCAACATGTAAAAAGGGTAATTCTTGTGTCATCTTTCATTTGGCATCGTGCTCTGCAGAAACACTTATGTGTGCCAGACCCATCACAGTACGGATGGGAGTGGAATCCACGTCTCAATATTCTGGTCCCATTTTGGACTCACCTAGGAGACGCAAGTGCTGCATGTGCACTGATGCTCCACTGTAGTTGTGCCAAGGCCTGCAAGTTTAATTGCAAATGCTTGAAAGCTGGATTAAGGTGCACACCTTTGTGTAAGTGTGAAGGTGGCTGTTGTAACAATATTGAGTAGTATACTGTCATGTTAGGACCAGTCATCTCCTATTCTGGTATTTTTTTTTCCATTTTCGGCCAGTTAACACATGTCATGTTTCTAGTTGAGTTGATTTTGCTAACAAATGTTCATCCCATGTGGCTTGCTACATTGTCCGGGGTATAGGAATACAGTTTTAGATTTCGGAAAATAGTCTGTTATTTACTGCACAAGACGGTGTTAATTCATGCATAGCATGATACAATATCCCCAACTATTTTGCCTCTGTACAACAGTTGATACCTTCGTTCACCCGTGTGTTCATCTATGGTATCCTTGTCTTTCTCTGGCCATAGGCCACATGTGACTAGTCAGTTCCTACTCCATAGCAAATCAACTTGGAAATCCTTCATCTTGTAGCGCACTCATGTCTCAATGAATCCATACCTGAGTTGATCTAATAAATCTAACGTAAGGTATCAAATTGCCATACCGGATCATATTTCGATAAGTTATTCGCTAAAACATTTCGACCACTCATCGACATCAAAGGTCATGTTTTGGCTCCCAGTGGTGGCTATATCTCTATATCCCTGGTAAAGTAGCATACCATGAGGGATGGGCATTAAGTGTCGGCAACATTAATCCTGACTTGGAACACACCACATCTTAACTGGCCGAAAATGAAGAATACTACTTGTAGTCAAAAAATATTCCTGTACCTCGAATGACTGCAAACATACACTCACCCCTTCTAGTCCCATTTTGCCAATGTTCTATACTGGCAAGATAACATTGTATAATTAACAACGGGAACTAATGCATCCCGAGTTCATTCCAGCACTGCCCTTGCTGGCAGACGTGTCGCTATGGTGTTGAGATTGAACCAGAACTCCTCTAGAAATTTGATAGTTTTATTTTCTTAGAAAATAAATCTATCGAAAATGCCGGAAGTTGAGAATAGACTGTCACTTTAATTGGATTATCAAATGTCCAAGTATCCCCACTGCTGCATACTATCGAGTACCCTTGTTCATGTGTTGACAGGAATCTCTCATACCATGTTCATTTGACCATTGCATTCCCGAGAAACATTCAACACTAATTTATCTACGGACGGACGATCATACTGACAGTCAGACACACAGACGCACACATCGACGGAAATTCTGATCCCATTATCCATTAATCTTCCCCCCAACTTGTTCCAAGGGCTTCACTCCATCATTCACATCAATTACAGCACATGTATGGTGTTAGGTTTGGAGCTTCAGTTGTGCGATCGGCGAAAATAGCTTTTTTTCGATCCGCTTGGCGGCCATTTTGGATTTCGCTGCTAGTGGTGGCTAGAGGATGGTGCCAACTTGTAGCCGATCGATTTTGAAATCTCTGATGCCTACCCTTACATCATGCCAAATTTCAGGAAGGTATCACCAAGTGCACAATTCTAGCGAATTCCTCCCCCGCTATTAATAATATCAGGTTATTACCTTATTATTGCCAAATTGATATAACCGTCTGGCAATAATAATAAGGCCATACTCAGACATTATGGAGATAATGGTCTTGAATTTTATAAGCTTTTATCTCCTTTTGTTTTTAAGCTTGTGTCAGAAAAGGTAGTTTACAGGAATGCCTTCTACTAAATTACTTCAGGTCTTTAAAAATATCTTCAGGCTTGAAAACCTGGAAAATACTCTTTACCAACTTTTGTAAGTGTTTTGTAGTATTTTTTGTTTTGCAATATAGCCTCATTATGGCAACATACATATAGAGCCTGTGGAGAGTGTATTATCACTAAATCATCTGGAATAAGTGAAGATTCCACCCAAGCAATAATTGCAAACCTTTTGCAAAGCATAACAATCAAACCAGAAAAAAAGCAGACAGTCATTTGTAAAATGAGGTCCTCTGTGAACCTCAATCTGAATCAGGGCCTCAAAACTAAACAGAAGGAGGTACCCAGAGGATAAATTGGTCCACTGTATGGGATAGCATCATCAAATTCACCCTCTGGGGACCTCATTCTGCAAATGTCAGACTGCTTGTTTTCAGGCCTGATAACAATCACAAGCAAAATTAGTAAAACCCAGAGGTCTATTGGCTGAAACATTGCTTGTGATTTTTATCCACATGTGCAGAATTTGAAACTGATACTTTGGGTGATAACTCCACTCCACAGGTGATTTAGTTACAATCCACTCTCCACGTACTGTAATAATATAACTCTATGAAGGCAACAGTTGCACTACCCATTTTTACTATAATAGAAAAGAAATGCTATTCCCCAAGAATCTTTGAAAACAATTTTCCAAATTTGACCAGAAAAATAAAATCCCTGGTAATCCCTGTTTTCTCGCTTCACCACCCATCCATGGATAGAAAGTAGCCTCTTGCAAATCAAGGGAGATAATCCAGAGATTTCCAGTTCTAAGCTTATTATGCTTTTTCACTTCTTTTCATCCAATTTCACCCATTTGACCCTCAACCCCAAACTAGGATCGTCTGAATATAGCATTTGCAGGGCTCAAAATTCCTGCAATAATCAGAATCAAATCCTGCAAATGATTCTCAGACGCAAAACAAAGAGATCAACTTTGAATCAGTTAATTCTTGTCATAGATTCAGAAAGTGTCCTTAACTGGTGGAGTGCTAAATTAATTTAATATTTTTATACTGTACCAATGACCCAGACTTAGCTGGTGCTAACTCTAACAAAACCAGGGCCAAACACAAATTTTGCCCCCCAATCCCCAAAATTTGCATCCAAAACCAAAAGAAATCATGTCCTATAGGACCTCCATACTTCGCCCCTACTGCGCATGCGCAGTGTCAAGGACGTTCCGAAATTGGCGCCAATTATCATTCTCTGTTTGGCCCTTCATCAGTCAACATCTCACTGATCTTTGTGCTTGTAAATCTCAGTTTAAAGGATGCCAGACACGTAATTATTGGAGAAATGGTGATTCTAAGGAGGATATAGAAGGAGGAGAGGAAAAAGGAGTGACAAAAAATAATCAGGGCTGTACTTAAAATTTTTTATGAAATTATGTTAAGTTGCCTATTTTCGAGGCATGGGCCTCTTGTTGTCATTCTTGCTAAAAAGTTGCACTGCTTATTCAGTGTTTCCTCTCCCCTGGCCTTCTAAGTCCCCCCTTGCAATTCTCCCATGCTTTTGGCATATTTTTGAGAAAGTTCATTTCTAAAATTCTCTTGGGAGAGTTGCTTGGTTACAGAATGTTTTCTGTTATTTTCCCCATAGTTACGTTTTCACCCATGGGTGTATAAACGTTGTGTTCTGCATCTTCCATCTGATGTTCTGCAGATTCTCCCCTGGGAGTCTCTGTCTTGCATCAGATAGAGTGTAATTTTGATGACTGATTTCGGGCCAGTTTTTTCAGTGCCTGGAGTCATGTTTTCTGGTGTTTTACACTGTTTGTTTACATTGGCAACAGTCTCTTTTGAGGGGGGCTGTTTGCTTTTGGTGTAGTTTATCTCACTATAAGATACATTTTTATTATCCGTAAGTGTTGCTTTAATTATTTAATATAAATTTAAAATTTTTGACCACACTTAGCCATCGGATCCATCGGGGCTCAATGTTACTTTTCAGAAACTTGGGCTTCGCTGAAAAAATATTTTTCAAAAATTTTTTTGATTTACAATTGTTTTTTCATTATTAATGGATCATGTTATTATGTATCTTTGTATCAGGGGTTTGTGCGAGTAACTAGGACTTGTTGTTGACTTTTCACAATGAAAGGATATTGTTCAAATTGTAATAGGAAGAAATCTTCCTCTGACTTTCATGATCATTGTATTAATTGTAGTCAGTGTTCTCGCACTAATCCCTGTTCTATATGTCAATATTGGGATGACAAACATTGGAAACGTGTGTCACGGTATGTTGTTACGGGAGAAAGGGCTATGCCGGCTCTTTCTCCGCAAGGTCACTCTACTCTCTCAGTTTCTATTTCAGAGGAACAAGAACAGGGTGATGTTTCCATGTTATCTTCCGCAAGTGCGCTTCCGTCGTCACAAATGAATACAGAGCTAGCGGCAAAAGTGCTCATGGAGATTAAACAAATGTCGTCCGCTAGCTCGCCCGGTGTAGCGTCCATTCACCGAATGGTTCAGCAGCCGGGTTCGTCTGATGCGGTCCAGGAGGAAATGTTGGGTGATGCGAGCACTATAAACATTCAACGTGCACACCCAGTGACGGCGGATAGTAGGCGAGATCGGAGGAAGCCTTTGAGTCCGGTTCCTAGCTCGTCCAGGTCCAGCCGGGCCGCGAGCGAGAGAGGCCCCTCTCTCGTACAACAACATCTGCGACCAGATGTTGTGGTACAAAATGTGTCGCAAGCGGAGCATACGTCCGTCGCTCGGGACGCTCCATTGTATAGGCAGTCCGCGGAGACTGCTCAGGCTTCTTCTTCTCGTCAGCGCACACGACCACACCTTGGCTGCGTGACCGCCAATATCTTACCAGCTTCGCCGATCAGGGATTCTTCGGCGACCAGGTCACACCATCCGGCAGCCAGGGACACGAGGCCGATGGACTCCGGACGTTCGCATAGAAAAAGTATGCAGGAGCCATCAGATGCGGAGCTGCCCTCGGCGAAGCAGCGAAAGACTGCGCCTCCGCAGGTCTCGATGCCGGACGTACTTGTGCAGATAGCACAACTTATCGCAGCATCCCAGCAGCCGACAGAAACGGTGTCGGATCGGGAATTATCCGACGGCGCTGGGTCGGTACGCTCCACCGAAGCATCGGGGGCAGACGACCGGGAGCATCATGAGGTCCGACCGATGGTGAAAGGGATACGGATGACTTGGAGCTATCCCTTCGGAACAACATAAAGCTGCCGTGGACTTCATCCGGCACTTTCTCCCTCAAGTTGTTCCGTCGGGCCAGACTGCTGCGGTTCCGGACAAGAGGATTATAGCGTCATTGGACTCTGAATTTTTTGAGCGGTTTAGGGACATCGCTCCCGAGTTTCCGTCGCAGTCCAATAATGTTGCAAGAACATTTGAATTATTGAACGACGCTATATTTAAACTTGCTTCCAAGACGGGGAAAGCAGGTTTCTTGTCCGCCAATACTCTCAACCTGCCTTTCATTAATGCAAGGAATAAATTTGACACAGCAGGACAGGGTATTCCGAGAGTTCCTCTGCGTATGGACGACGAGGCGGAAGACTTAGAGCTATCATTACCGTCGTCGGCTTCTATTCCAACCGCGGTGTTGGAAACAGCTATTTCGTCTAACAGAGCCAATTTAGATGCCTTATCTTACGCAGATCACCTTACTAAGGCGTTATCTCTGCGCTTTCAAGGGAAAGAATTTCAGGATATACAATCCTCTTTAAGACTTCTTTCAAGGGCAGTAGCTTATTCCACGTGTAACTCCGCCCTTTCAGTGGCAAACCTGGAGTTGGGTAGACATGACGCAGCCCTAGCTACATCCACACTCGTGGATACTAAGGTGAAGAACTCTCTCAGAGTCGCTTCGGTCTCCGGAGAACTTCTCTTTGACGGCAAGCTTTCTGCTATGTATGATAAAATTACAAAGAAAGCTTCGGATTCTCTGTTGTTCAAAACTGCTTCTAAGAAGTCGGATACGGCAGACAAGAATAAGACAGGCACTTCTGGGTCTAATGCGCCCAAGAGAGGTTCCTATAGAGGTTCCGGTGCGTCCTCTTGGTCTTATTCGAGAGACCGTCAAGGTAGCGACTCACGTTCGGGACGTCCTTCGGGTCGGGACAACCAGTCGGACGCCCCGAGGTCGACGGGACGAGGTGCGGGCTGTGGAGGACGTGGTTTCTCCTACCGCAGACCTCGCAGGTCCAGGAGGTGATGGCTTAAACCTCTATCGCGTACCGGTTGGCGGAAGGTTGTCGAGCTTTTCACAAGAATGGTCGTCGATTACGGACGACCCTTGGGTGAGAGGAGTGACTTCGGAAGGTCTAAAGATATCCTTCAAACGAAAGCCTCCATTAACTCGAAGTCCAAAGTGGACTCAACTTCCGTCAAATCCGCAGAAAAGAGACGCTCTATTATCAGAGGTGCAGTCTCTTTTAATGAAGAACGCGGTAGAGGTCGTAGAAAACCAGGAGGCTCCGGGATTCTACAGCCATCTGTTTCTGGTTCCGAAACCAGACGGCTCGTTCCGTCCAGTCATAGATTTGAGCTGGATAAACAAGCTGATCGTCGCTCCGAAGTTTTATATGGAGACGATTCGATCGGTCAGAGCGAGTATTCGGGTGAACGATTATGCAACAAGCATAGATCTCAAAGATGCGTACTTTCACGTCATGGTACATCCGACATTCAGAAAGTATCTACGCTTCGCAGTCCTAGGAGTGGTGTATCAATTCCGGGCGATGTGCTTCGGATTGAATCTAGCACCCTGGGCTTTCACGCGGGTAATGAACTCGGTAATGATCTATTTCCGAGCTCATTCGTCTGCGGTAACGTCGGCCTACCTGGACGACATTCTTCAGAGGTACGGCAACGAGTTAAAACTTCAGAACGATGTTCAGAATCTACTTCTATTGCTCCGACGTCTCGGTTTTATAGTAAACGAGGAGAAGTCGGATCTGGTGCCGTCCAAGTCATTCACACATCTGGGAATGAGCTTCGAGACGCACAACAATCTCGTTCGTCTGCCGTTAACCAGAGCGAAATTAGTCAGTTGTTACGCTCGCTATTGTCTGCACGCAGACAAAGTCACAGCGAGAGAATTTATGAGACTGATAGGTCTGTGCGGAGCCGCTGCGGATCTCATTCCGATGGGGCGGTTACGCACGCGTCCTCTCCAAATTTTCTTGACTCAGAATTGGAGTGTGAAAATTCATTCGCTCGACATAGACGTTCTCTTGTCAGATCAAGTGAAACAAGAGATTCAGACTTGGGCAAACATTCAGTGGTTAACTCAGGGAGTTCCGCTGCAGTTGCCGGATCCGAGTTTTACCATTATGACGGATGCCAGTCAAACAGGTTGGGGTGCATCATTGATCCCAACGGATTCGAGATGCCAGGGTCTTTGGGATCCGCAATTCCTGGGCAAGCACATAAACATCAAGGAAATGATGTCAATTTGGCTTGCGTTACGTCATTGGATGGACATTATTCACAATGCTCATGTCCAAATCCTATCCGACAATACGACAGTAGTGGCGTATATACGGAATCAAGGAGGCACTCATTCAGTTCCATTGTTCAATCTAACGGAAAGAATCCTTCTGTTTGCACTAGAACATCAGGTTCTTCTTTCGGTCCGTCACATACCGGGTCGTCTGAATGTGCTAGCAGACTCCCTTTCACGAAAGGGTCGCTTGTTGCCGTCGGAGTGGACTCTCAACAAACAAGTATTCAATCAGATTTGCTACCAATGGGAACGGCCAATGATAGACTTATTTGCGACACATCTCAATCAGTTGCAGACCTATGTGTCTCCGTGTCCGCATCCAAGAGCATTTGCTCTGTCGATCCCTTGGGACGGAATGATAGGATATGCGTATCCTCCAGCGCCGTTAATTCAGCAAGTATTGCTAAAGATAAAACAATCTCAATGCAAGATTCTGTTGGTAGCATCTCTGTCTCCACAGAGACCGTGGATAAATCTACTCAGGTGTCTGTTGTGGGACCTACCGCGAAAGCTTCCTCCACGGGAGGATCTTCTTTCGCAGGGGAAATCGCGTCAACTCCATCACAACCCGCAAGGTCTCAACCTTCACGTTTTTCCGTTGTGCGGTCCTTCTTGCATGGCAAGCACTTTACAGGACGAGCAGTGGACGCGATTTCTAACTGTAGGAGGACCTCCTCTTCGCTAAACTATGCGGCTATGTGGAAGCTTTTTTGTCGTTGGTGTAGGGATCATTCTGTAGATATTTTCGATCCCTCTATACCAGACATTGCAAACTTTCTAGTATACTTGTTTGACGAAATCAAACTGCAGCCTGTTACTATTAAGGGTTATAGGTCTATGTTATCTGATACCTATGCACATCATGATAGTTTACAAATTGGATCTAATGTCTCTTTATCTAAGTTGGTTAGAAACTTCTCGATAAATAGACCCAGAACTCTTAGGTTAATTCCTAAATGGAATTTAGCTTGGGTTCTTCTTAAATTGAAGGAAAAGCCATTTGAACCTCTTGGACAGTAGATTTCAAATTCTTATCTTATAAGACAGCATTTCTCTTAGCTTTCTCTTCTGCTAGAAGAGTCAGTGAGCTTCATGCACTGTCGGTGGATGATTCTCACTATCGTAGTGTCGGGAACACTATCACCTTCACTACTAATGTGGGTTTTTTAGCTAAGAATCAGGCTCCTAATAAATATCCGGAACCTATTGTTATTAAGGCTCTTCTGTCTTCAGACGGGCGTAGGCCTTTACTCTGTCCTGTTAGAGCGTTACGTATCTATAAACAGAGATCTCAGTTAATCAGAAAGGGACGGAAACGTTTCTTTCTGTCTTTGATGCCTAATAGAAGGGACATTTCGGTCCATTCTATTGCTAGATGGATTCAATTAACTATCCGTACTGCTTATGAGAGTTTATCTTCTTCTCAGCAGTCTGTGCTTAAGATTTCTGCTCATGAAGTAAGAGCTCTTGCTACTTCTTGGGCTTATGCTAACAGTATTGCTATTACAGATTTAATGAAGGCTGCTTATTGGTCTCAGCCATCCACATTCATGAATTTTTATCTCAGAAATATTGAGTCCATTTCTGGAGACCTGCATTGTTTAGGTCCGTTATCTGTTGCTCAGAATGTCGTCCACTAAACAGTTGCAACTATAGTTATGCAGGCTTTCTGTTCCGGCAGTGACTCCGTCCGGCTGCCCTCTTCGCTCTGGGCTATTTGACCCAGGGCAAGGGGAAGGGGGGGAGGGTGTTCCCTTAG
The DNA here is from genome assembly GCA_031216915.1 of Pictodentalium vernedei. Classification (NCBI taxonomy): domain Eukaryota; kingdom Metazoa; phylum Mollusca; class Scaphopoda; order Dentaliida; family Dentaliidae; genus Pictodentalium; species Pictodentalium vernedei. The sequence continues at coordinate 87,690,794 of CM062291.1, forward strand.
GTCACCTGCTTTATAGTGAAAAGCAAGGGAATACCTCCTCCAAAGTCAGTATTTCTGAGTCGCTTCCGGGATGGTTTTAAAGTGTAATATTAATGTTAAAATTCATTCATGTCATATTTTTAAAGTGTAGCTCGGTGTGAAGCATTTGTATATGTCAAGTGTCAAACGGGCTTTAATATACAATACTCGGACACTTTTAAAACATTATAAAGAGTCTCAATTCTCTGGACTAACTTTATTTATTGGCTTACTTTAAAAATAATTAGTATAAGGGTTATACTGGATGTTAATAGAGAACATGAATGTCATTGTGCTCAATTATAAAGGGTATTGTATCTTTCTAATTTAATATTAAATAAGAAAGATACATGTAAAGCCTAATACTCCTTTTCTCCTTAAGGGGTTGCCTCTATATTATATAGTTGAGCTTATTGGATTTTCCTCTATGTCCTAGGCCCTCCAGCCTTTTTACTATTCAGCTAAGTCTGGGTCATTGGTACAGTATAAAAATGTTAAAAAATTTATAGTAATTTATATATTTTTTATACTTACCAATGACCCAGACGGGGATGGTCCTCCCAGGAGTTGGGAACTCTTGCCTCCCCGCTGAGTACATAGCGCTGACCAGGCACTGCCAGTAAGAATGATAATTGGCGCCAATTTCGGAATGTCCTTGACACTACGCATGCGCAGTAGGGGCGAAGTATGGAGGTCCTATAGGACATGATTTTTTTTGGTTTTGGATGCAAATTTTGGGGATTGGGGGCAAAATTTGTGTTTGGCCCTGGTTTTGTTAGAGTTAACACCAGCTAAGTCTGGGTCATTGGTAAGTATAAAAAATATATAAATTACTATAAATTTTTTAACTTTTGGCCATCTGCATTAGTCCACGTCTCTTTGCTTTGTTAATGTACAATTTATGGGAGAGTGTCACTTGGCACTCTCCCATAAATTGTAACAAGGCAAATCCTCTCGGACAAAATTATTTTAATTCAAAAATAATATGAAGCACAACCACAGAATATGAAGCCATTAAGTTGCGGCACCTGCACTTCAGAATAAAGCCCAAATATGGGCTTCCAGCACTCTACCAGTTAAAGGCCTTCTGTATTCTACTTATTTTCCCTCACTATTATTAATAAGATGACTGTCATAACATTTTGACTTATTAATACATGTAGTGTCTAGTGCAGTCTTGGCTACCGATATAGGCAAGTATAACAGTGCTCTCAATTTGAGAGTCTCAAATTCTTTTAATTTCTTTAAGAACTGAAAATTGATTCTTACAACAGGAGTTAATGGGAAGCAAAACCAATTCTCGCAAATCATGACAAACTTGACCCTTTGAACTCGAAGACTGCTTTTCTGGTCCAGGAACACAATACATCATAATTTCGTTCACAAGTATGACTGCTAAGTGAACGTGTGGGGTAGGAAATTAATATTTTCAACATGTAGTCTGAAGGCTGCACGTTGAAGATTTTAATTGCTCTACCCACAAATAATAGATATGGATTCTTCCAATTACTCATTTAACCCTTTACCCAACACAGACGATATCAAAATTTATTATTTTAATTAAAATTTTTTTTAATTTTTCAAAAGATTTCAACAAAACCATATCATGTGACCCCTCATTGGAATGAGCTCAATGAGCTCGTTCCAATGAGGAGTCACATGATATGGTTTTGTTGAAATATTTTGAAAAATTTAATTTTTTCAACTGCTCAATTTGCATATTATGCAAGCGATTCGTTAGGTAAAGAGTTAACTGACATGGAAGATACCACCAGGGTTAAAAAATTAAATGGTTAATTTCCACTCGAATCGTATATTGAATCAAATTTGCACCCATAAATTTTTAATGAATAAATGTTGAAAATCGTATATAGACTGTTGCACATTTTATGTTTAAGATAACTTTATTCTGGTTGGAAAGGTTTTGATTAACCAGGATCATATAGACTATGTTTTAACTCCTTACATGCTGCTGGCAGATATTCCTGCCCAGGACAGGATTTCTCTTGCCACTGAAAAATGTGCAATTTGGGCCCTTTTGATCAAAGTTTTCCCCTGTAAATTGAATGTATATTTCACCCTTGATTTTTTTAGTTCAATTGGGATGAATTTTTCATCAAATCTGGTCATGGCTGCTGTGAAGCAGCCATGACTAGATGTGGTGAATTTTTTTTTCAAATACTCAGCGGGTTAAGAGTTAATCTAGATATTTATAATTATGTCTGTCATTCAAGATCTATAGAGTAACAAATGGTTCTTTCACCCTCAGTTATGGTGGATAGATTGATTACCTCCAATATAAGTCAAGATATGGTGATACATTGAATGATTACCTAGTTATGAAGCTCTTGAATGTGAATGTCTTAACAGGTGTTCCCTTAAACCTTCAATCAGACTCAACACATGCATTGGTTTATTGCTGTGTTAGGATTTATTTCACAATGTCAGTATGATATATTTATGTGGGTTTCATTGAGATGTCATTTTAAAACCAACAAATGGAGGTAGACATCATCATGCCAAAATTTATGATGGCATTTTGTCAGCAGTGCTGTTTTTTTCTAAATCAAACTCACCTGCTAGCATATAAGACAGGGTAACTGGAGGGAGGGCGATAGGAGGGGGGACTGTCCATGTATTCATGCTCCCATCCCCTCTGAAAACTCCCTATCTTTTGGATCACAGCTCTCACAAGGATGCAGCTCCTTGAGAGTCTATTGCGTGTACCAAATTAGAATAACTTAACACTTTACCCAATCTAACGCCAAAACCAGCCAGCACTATTCACAAACATCGCCAATTAATTTTCATTATTTTTTTCATTTTTTGGTTCAAAAATATAGGTTATGAACCCTCATCAAGCTCATTCCAATGAAGGGTCATAACCTATGTTTTTGAGACAAAAAATGAAAAAAAATCAAGAATTTTGTTTGCAAGTGTTGTCTGCTTTTCATGTTAGGTAAGGGGTTAATGGTATACTTGAATGTAACAGCAGAGACTTGGAGGCCTCCAAAGGACTACAGTACAGCTGCCGTGGAGTGGTCACTTTCCGCAGGAGGGCAATCTTTCCCTTGACACAATAATATTAGATTCCAAACACCAATTATAGGAATAATCATCAAAAATTTAATTAATGAAACACTGGGTACAACCTGGTGCTTCATTAATTAAAATTTTTCTGATGATGATTTTTATTACCTGGTAAACGCATGCATGGACATCACTGTCCATGTGTGGATTATGACCAATCCATGGCGACTGTATTATACCAACTGCAATACATCACAGCCATGATTGAAAAGAGCGAATGGAACAGGCTGTATGAACCAGGTTATACAGTACATGGAGAGTGGATTGTAACTAAATCACCCATGGAGTGGAGTTATCACCCAAACTATATAACTTTAAAATTTTATACATATGGACCAAAAACACAAGCAATGTTTCAGCCAATGGACCTCCGGGTTTAACCCGGAGGTCCTTTGGTTGAAACTTTGCTTGTGCTTGTTATACTTTGCAACAAATTTGCAATTATTGCTTGGGTAGAATCTCTACTCTGTGGGTGATATAGTGATAATACACTCTCCATATACTATATGAGTGAACCCACTGCTTCATTAATTAAATTTTTGAGGATTATTCCCAGCATTAGTGTTTGGTTTTTAATATTATTGCGTCCATGGAAATATTGCCCACGCGTGGAAAGTGACCATCCACTGTGGCTGTACTGTAAATATAAAGCCTTACTACATAGCCACCGGAAACCAACAAGACTGGAAAAAAAGCAAAAGAAACTATACACACCTTAGGTCCTCAGCTGCCTGGTTTGATGTCCACTCATTGAGTATATTCTTTACAGGAATCTGAACCTCTGAAAATGAATGTAAAAAAATTATAGCTTCAGGCTGATGTCACAAACTTTCATAATTTTGAAGTGAATATATAATTGGATAATTCAGTGGATGTATTTTGATACCATGTGAAACAATTACCCCATTTTTTAAAAACTTAGCACAGTGGTATTAGTTTTCTACCTGAGATACTGAGAGCTATTGATTCTGAAAACACTGTAAAGCCAGATCACAGGTCTTTTTCTCATATCTTTTATGATACATGTAATGGAGAAAGTATGGAGTAGGTGAAGTGACCCATGTGGTTTCTTCCCTAATTTTAGATGTTCCTTGATATGAATAATTACAGCTATAAACACATATGGTCTAAGCCTTTATCTCTGATATGTGAATTATGTGAACTGGGACCTAGAAATCTGCCACAAACTAATGTCCATTGTCTGCCAGTGCATCCATCTCTAATCTGTTTACATTTGAGTGCAAAGTAACTGCCAGTTGTTCAGTGAAAACATTTGGACTACAGAACAATTGAAAAAAATTCTGTGGTTAAGCCATAAGAAAAATAGTCTCCTGTTTTTTTCCAGGCTGAGACAATTTTGCTGACAAGCTGATTGCAACTACTTTATAATCAAAATGCTGAAGTTTGATTTCGTAAAACTTCACGTGAAAATGGTCTTATGAGCCATTTTCATGTGAATTTATAGAAATAAAATGTTTGCTAGTCAATACTTCGTCTTTTCATTTTAAAAAAATGTCATTTCAGCAAATTTTCCCATTAAAATACGAATATTTTCAGTGTAAATAATAACCAATTGAATGTCACACCATAAGTATGAGAGCATTTTTCCTTGATTCTTGGAAAGCTCTCAGTCTTACTCAGATTTTTAATGATTTGTTGGTTGAATTCACTTGAGATGTATAGTAGAACCCTGTTAATTGAATAGTCACTTTCTTCTTCTTAGACTGTTAGCTCTTCCCAGTGGATAGGCAATGGATAACAGTGCTGCAGTGCTGTCTGTATAGTGCCATTGACACCTTTTGCCCCTACTGAAGTCCAGTCTGCCAGACATCAGGATCTAGGTCTCTGCATGTTACTTGCTATCTTAAGATGCATCCAGACATCCCCATCTTCTCTTCAGGATCTCCATTTCAGCAGAGCATTACTGTGTGCACTGCCATAGGTCTAGATTCCAGCATAATTAGCTGTTCCAGTCGCAGAGAGTACTTCATGGATTCATAAGCAAATAAAATTATTTGGGTCGCAAGGGATTTTAATCTCACATTGTCCCTGTGCGCCTTTTGCACGCTGAAAAAATAAAAGAGAGTAAACTTTGCTCTGAGCTGGAATGGGTGCGCTCAAACGGCGGTCCAGGTTTTTTTATCGTATTCAGGATTTTTTTTTTACCGTATTCATGTGCATCGGGGTATTCCCAGACGTGTGTACCTGTAAGGGTAAACAAAAATAGTTCTTTTTTACATCAATCCAGTTTACCAAAAAAAGGTTTAGGGAATTGTGAATGCTAGCATTGGCATGTGATGTTGAACTATAAGTCATAAAATAAACCTTTTATTGCTACAGTGAAGTGATCTGGGTCATAGTATCACGTCGAGTAGGAGGTCAGATTGCTGGATTAAATGAGCTTGTTTAATCCAGCAATCTGACCTCCTCAATTTGATGTGATACTACAACCCAGATCACTTCACTGTAGCGATAATATGTATATATCAATGCAAAGTATTATTACTGAAGAATAATTTATTGCTAATTATAATATATAATACAACTTTTGGCAGTTGTTGATTTCCCACAGTTCCTCACAAGGAAGGCCTTCATTCTTTACACTTGTATTCCACTGACTTCTTCCACTCTGTATCTACTCTTCTTCCACCTTCTGGACACTGATGCTAAAATACCAAAATTTCAAACAACAAATTATTCCCACAATGCAGCTTGGAATAAAACCAATTCAGATTGAAATGGTTAAGTTCCAAGTTGTATTATATGGGAAGATTTGATTGAAATTTTGATATTTGAGTAGCAGTGTGCAGAGGGTTAACAAACTACTATCATTTACTGCATCCTTCTTGATTTCCACAACAAGTATACTGACCTTGTCCCTCTCCTCCCTTATCTGCCAATCCTTCATCCGTCCATCACAGTACTTCACTATTTTCCACATTAAGCTAATTCTGTTGGACTATTCAGCAATTGCAAGAAAAAATTTCCAGGATTTCTTTTACTTGCAACATACAAATGTTAGCTCCTACCCCCACCCCAACCCCCCTTAATGAATATGGATCCACAAAAGCCTTGGCATCAGTTTGAACATAATAATAATAATAACACTTTGGCCGGCCGCTGATTTGTCACCTTTATCGGGCGAGAAGGCCTTGGTTACCCCTGAAATCCCAACCGCCTCCCTATTCCCATACTTCTTCTCTCCTCCCAACGCTCGGAGATGAACTGCTTGATAACATCCCTTGTCCCATTCCTCCCAATCTCTCCAATTAGCATATTAACCCTCTCCTTTGAGCCACACACTAACCACATGTCCTTCATTCTCCCATCCCACTTCCCCATTATACTCCCAGTGAATATTATTCTTGGTATTTTGGGCATTCCAGAAGAAAGTGTTCCAGGGTCTCCACCACGCCTGAATTACACATCTGGCACTCCTTTTCGCTGTTTTTCCCAATTTTTCACTCAGCTCCAGGGACCATGACCTAAGTTTGAATGGCAGTGACCCCCCCCCCCCCCACCCCCTCCCCCAAACGTGCCATCAAGGTACTCTTCAGAACCAGGCTTCTCTTTATCTCTCAGGCCTCCTAAAGACCTATTTAACCTTTTACCCAACGTAACAGTCAAAACCGGCCAGTGCTATTCTCAAAAATCACCATTTAATTTTCATTATTTTTGTCTCAAATACATAGGCTATGACCCCTCATTGGAACGAGCTTGGCATGCTCATTCCAATGAGGGGTCATAGCCTATGTTTTTGAGACAAAAAATGAAAAAATATTGTTATTCAAGAATTGTTTTGCAAGTGTCGTCTGCTTTTCATGTTGTAATGATGGATATGCTCATCGTTATGGTTCAAAAATATTGCTAACTTGTGAAAAGTAATGAATTGTGTCTTTCAAGTGATAGGTACTCTGCAGCCTTAGTTTCCTTTTTAAAAGTACTCTTGAAGTTAAATTAGTAAAAGGATAAGGATTAAAGAAATCCATGTGGGGCACATGTTATGCACATGCTTCAACAAAGGAGAATGAAAAAGCACATATCATACAGAAACACATCATATATTTCAATGTGAAAAGATTTAGAATATATCCTACAAAATACCCCAGGTCTAATCTCTTAATTGAGATTTTAAACTGAACTTAAGACTTTAAAAGGTGTTGGACTGTTTGAACAAGATCACCCCTGGGTAAAGGTAGAAGTAATGCTGTGATTGTATAACAATGGCTATTGGGCAGGAAGGAGGTCTTAGCATAACAATGATAAAACTCAATAACTGATGGTGAATATTTTTTGAAGGAATTAGTTGGATCATGCCAGAAATGAGCTCTGGTGTAGAATTTTTAGATTACTCATGATAAAATTGTATAGGGGAATTATTGCACAGATTAAAATTGCATTGTTTCCTTGAGAGACTAGTTCTGCAATTGTATCCATGGCTCAATTACTAATATCCTGCTAATTGATAAGTTTTAATAATCACCTTTACGCTCAGTGTAACTGTAGATACATTGTAATTAGACAAAACCACCTGCAGTTCAGAGTTTCCACAAAAAATACAGTGTTGGATTTCCTAACTTTTTAAAAATTATGTGCAAGGGCTCAAGTATAGAATCATTCTGGAAACTGACTCGTCTTTGCATGTACATCGGAAGGAAATAATATTGTGAGGAGGTAATTTCTACGGGACAAACCAGGGGTATCCATTCCAAGTCAAGGGGGAGTCTATGGTTAAAAGAAGCAATTTGGTGTCTTCCCCATAGTTTCAAGCAGGATTTCTCAACACCACAGCCACCCCCCCCCCCCCCCACCCCACCCATGTTATTGAATAATGTCACAAAAACTATGTGGCAAAACGATAATATCTATCAATAGAGTTGGTTGTACAGTGATATATTTGACAAAGAAACTTAACTCTTAGGTCACTATACAGCCACAAACATCATATTTTATATTGTTCTGAAAAGGTTATTCCAATTGTATTCTTCCTTGAGAACTCTGCTGGTGAGAAGCATTTATCTTGACATTGTCATTAGATCATTGTTGGCTGCCTGTACTGGCAGCCAACAATCATCTAGAAACACTGTTAAGTCTTCTGCAGCTGTGTACATGTACAGTACATGGAGAGTGTATTATCACTAAATCACCCGCAGAGTGGAGATCCCACCCAAGCATTAATTGCAAAATTTTTGCAAAGCATAACCAGCACCAGCAAAGTTTCAGCCAATAGACCTCCGGGTTAAACCCGGAGGTCCATTGGCTGTAACATTGCTTGTGTTTTTTGCCGATATATACAAAATTTGAAAGTTATAGCTTGGGTGATAACTCCACTCCGTGGGTGATTTCGTTACAATCCACTCTCCATGTACTGTATATACAGTGTTCTTTTTATATAAAAATAATCTGAGGACATAAGGGTTAACATGAGTCCAGAATATGATAATGGAAGAATGTTTAAGTTGGACAAAAAAATTAACACTATCTTGGGTAAAAATATTTTTTATTTCGGTGTGGGGGTGGTTAAATTCATTGCCCAAGCATTCTAAATTACAAGCACTTTCCATAGGTATAGCCTCACAGGGGGATTTCCCCCCCCCCCCCCACACCAAAACCTTAAAGGTGTGCATCCCACTAATGGCAGACACCTCCCTTCCCTACTTTGCTTCCCCCCCTCCTCCCATTTCCACTGAAGGGGGGGGGGTGTAGTTCATGGCTGAAGGGGCCTAGTTAGGACCAGTCAAAGCAGAGCAGGATTGCTGCTTAGCATACCTATATCTTTCTGTCTGTGTGACCCCCCCCCCCCCAGCCCCCCCCCCCCCCCCCAAAAAAAAATAAAAAAAAAAAATCCTGGATACACCCCTGCCATCAGACATCAACACAAAAGCACAAGCTTTGTGTGAAAGACAAGTTGTGTTTCATCTTCAGCCCTGAAAGACAAAAACATTTTGAGTTATTTAATGTCAATCTAGAAGTTTGTTTTGACTTGTACAGTAGTTGCATTATACAATTAAACTTCCTGTGTGTCTGGTCATTGGTTTAACACAAACTGTATCAGTTTAATTGTGGGAAATTTTTCTAAATTGTTGACATAAAGTGGCAATATTATACAACACAGTAATTTCCTGTGGTAATTTGGATGTCAACAGGGACATTACCAGGAGCTGTCTGTAAAACAGTTTAACTTGACTGTCTACCCCAACCCCTCAACACTGCTGTTGAAAAGTAATTCAGAGATAGATATCTCTGAATTATGCCCTGAAATTACTTGCATAAATGTGTCATGTACAGGTGAAACCAAAGTACACCAATAATGTCATGTCTTTAATTATTGCTTCAGGGCATGGCTGTTAATTAGCAGATAATATTTTTGGAATATCAAACTGCAAATCCCCCCCCCCCCCCCCACCCAAAAACCCAAACTCAACATTTGAACACATTTTATTAAGGCAAAATAATAAATACAGGTTTACTCATTCTCCAAAGTACAGCATTGACCTTTCTTATCTGGTCAAATTACGTATAATTGTAGGATGTATTTAAGAAAATTTTCCTAATTTTTGTTACCCATTTTTAGAATATCTTTCGGAGAAAGTTCAGGTCCAGAAATATTAACCCCTCAGCACACTGAAGTCAAAATGGCAAAGTTTTTAGCAGCAAGTATTTCCCATAATGCAGTTTGATATTTAACCAAATATACCTTGTTTGACAGAGCTCAGTGAGCAATTGGTTCAGTTCGCTGCAGCGATTACGTGACCTGCATGGGTATGTGTGCATCTGACTAGGTATAATGCTTGAACCAGTCGACATCAGCTTTTAATTTCTTTCGTGTCACTGAATAAGTGCATTACTCATTTACCAACCCAATTCATGTCTGCTAAATTCGGATCACCAAGGAATTTTTTTTTTCTTTTTTTTTTTAATTCAAGTTGGCTTCATCCTCATCTTTGTCTTCTCTTTGTTTATTCTCTTTTTCTATCTCTACTTTCTTCTTCCTGTTATCTTTCTACTGGTTTAAACAATATTAGTCTGGCAAATGCCTCATGTTATCTTCTAATCAAATACTCTTTCCAATAAATATCATGAGTTGTTCCTTTTTATCTGTTTGCGGATGTATACAATTGTCACTTTCAGTAATAAATATTGTTTAAACTAAGATATAATTGGTTAAATTCTTTCTTAAACAAGAGAAAAACAGGGTGATTGGAGAAAGTTCTGTTGCATTACCAATGTGCTAGGAGTTAATAATGGGAAGTGAGTTTTCCAGGAGCCAGTGTAAGGTTTGTCCCTCATCAGGAAACGAGAAACAAGATAGAAATTTTCTTGTGCTTATCCTACAACTCATTTACACTGTACTATGTCTGCAATATTTTATATTCGAAGTGAATAAAAGTCAAAAAATTTTCTGCAGTAATCCTTCAACATGATTTCATTAGTATAATCAAGCCTCAAGGCTGCACATTCAAAATATTGATTGGTCTTGCCCCAAATAATGAATCTTCCAATTGCTGCTATTGAACTGAGATGGAAGATAACACCAAGGTTCAAAGGGTAATATTGTTTTTTAATTTTTATCATTTCAAATCATAAATTTTGTTATTAATATTAAAAATAACTCTTATAGCTATTGATTTGCCAGAGTTCTTAGAAGAGAATTATAAAATTCCTCAACTGGTTGAGGGCTAGATTATTTTTGGTGGTCAGAATTTGTTATTTAAACTTTGTTTCAATACACATTATTGGAGAGTGCCCATAGGCACTCTCCAATAATTTGTAATAAAACAAATTTGTATAAAAATATTATTTGTGTTTGACTGAATATGAAACATGAGCAAGAAAAATATTGGTGTTTGCTCTGGTCCCTCATTTTTTTGAAATCTCTGAAAGTTGCTTCTAGCACTCAACCAGTTAATTCTTTTCAATCTGCCAATTAAAATTGATTATAAATTAAATTAATAATGATCATGATTAGTCCAATTAATTTGTAATTTTCCAATAAGGTAGGAATATAATCTTGTTACATTGAAGGAAATGAGTGTTCATAGTCCTGGAATTAGTGAACATTCATAAAAATATAATTGAAAATTTAAATATTTTTATTGCAATATGTCATATAATGTTTGATCTCCTTACAATTAAACTGGCCTTGTTCCCATAAAGCCACTCCTCTGATTGGTCCACAAGTAATGAAAGTAACAGTTATCTTTGCAATAAGAGCAACATGGGCATGGGCATGCTTTCAGATATCACAGGTGTTATTCACAGCTTGTCAACCCACAATGCACTGTCCCAGATTATTGACAGATGAAAACAATAGAACAGTTAATCACTTTGGTTAGTAGACCAAGAAAGTGTCATTGTTATCTTGACCAACCATCAAGCTAGGGCTTAATGAAGTTGCATGATCTGTGCATAATTTGACATTTTATCAGATATCAGCTTCGAAGCAACACCAAGAAGGAAGAACATAGTGGAATTTTAATTTATAAACTTGGACTTCATTCAAATTTCTTCAAATCACTTAATAGAATCTATGAGTGTACAAAGCTGAGATTGCCATATCTTAATTAATATTACCATTGTTTGTTATTCACTCCAATTAGAACTTGTGTGGATTGGATTGTGAATGTTGTCATTTCAATTAAGGAAAGTTCATTGATTGGTTATCTTAGCTTTCAAGTGTTGACACTTTTATACATACATATCAAGACTAAGATGTTGTGTTGTGCTTCAGTGTAACATGTGAGAACTGAGGATCAGTAGTGACTTGTTAGACATTCTGTGGATTTATTTCATTCAACATCATGGTTAAAGGACTTGAATCAAAGAGTAGTACCTTAAATTTACAAGCAGCTAATAATGCAAATTATCCTGTGTTTGAAAAAGGTTTGTTGTTTTATGTACTGAAATCTTTTGGTGTTGTCTCTATAAAACTTTCTGAGACATTTGTTAATACATGTAGTTTGTATTAATAGTTATGAATGGCTAGAGTACCCAATGAAAGACATCATAATTTAATGATGCCAGCTGGTTACTAGATGCTTCACCTCCATGGACAGGTTTTTGAGCATTATTTGCCCGGGACTATTCACTCCTTTGGATTAAAGTCACATTATTATTATCAAAATTTAAGGGAGACTGTAGAATTCAGGCTAAAGATGTATGAGATCAGCAATGGCATCAGTGTTTCCCTGCACAAGGAGGACTGTTCTGCACAACAGGAGGGGTGGGGGAGGGGGCTAAAGTATTCCCTGACAAACCCACATTATAGGAGGCAGTTTCCCAAAAGTGGAGGATTGTAGGTCTCCCTGACAGGATCTATAGCCCTCAAATCTCCCTTGACACCACTGCTTATTAGGGCCTGTGGACTGATTGCCTTCTTGAGTGAGAACTATACCAAAACAGCAGATATGTCAGCTTCATATTTTATTTTTAATGCAGAGAGATGCCTCAGGCCTCCATGTCATACTGCAATATGAAAAAAGAACTGATAATTGTAATAACTTGAGTTCAAAATTTGTTTTTATGTATTTTTAGTTCCTCTGTGGGAACCTGGAAAGTGGAAATTGACCTTAGACACCAAAAAATAAATATTTATTTTAGAGAACTGCTGCAAATCAGCTGAATGCCCAATTATTATTTCTCTTCAGCAGAAAATTATATGAGTAATGAAACTAATTTTATTCTTTCTCTCCATTTCAGGACAACTGAAAATTGCTGTTTACATGAATTTTGGTCTGCTCACCATTCACAGTAAGTTAATTAATATTGAGAACGCCAATGGATAGGATGTGATATGGTGCAATAATTGTGGGGTGGGTGGGTGTAGTCGTGATCTGGTCAAAATTTGCTGCCTGTTTTTGTGGCCCTTGTACTGTATCTAATGTTGGGTATATCGGCTGTTTAACCCTGAAGGGCCTGGAAGAATTTTGTATATTTTTGCAACATTTTGACATTCTGTGTCTATATAGGTCACCAAGACTTGTCTTGAAACAACTGTGAAGGTAACCAGTGTAACATGCAAGTTCACCCAGAGATGGCATGTTGTGGCATCTGTTGGTGTCGGGTCGTTTCGCCCCAAATCCCGTTCGCCCCCTGGGTCGCTTCGCCCCCATACCAGTTCGGCCCGGGTCGTTTCGCCCCAATTTTGAGAGTGGGTCGTTTCGCCCCACCCCCCCCCCCCCCCCCACACACTTTTTCCCGGGGTATAGGGTGGGTTTGATAAAGAAAAAAAAAACAGAACTAGCGGTTGAAATGATAATTCAGTTTATTTTTATAAAAAAAATTTATATAACACATCCAGTTTACAGTTGACGGATAGAAAATGCATTTGCTGTAAAACAAGGATCTTAAAATATAACACAGCATATACATAACATCGAAACAGTTTAAACAAGATAGGATGTCTGAACAGTGAACTGTTGGATAAACAGTTACAATGCAAAAACACACATCTACATTAATTTTGTTATTTATCTGCTATTCTTCGGGCAAGAATAATCTGACACTTTGTTATTTCTCTGCTATTCTTCAGGCAAGTATAATCTGCCACTTTGTTATTTCTCTGCTATTCTTCAGACAAGTATAATCTGCCACTTTGTTATTTCTCTGCTATTCTTCAGCCACTGTGCTGTTACTCTGCTAATCCCCGGGCAAGTATAATCTGTAAATTTTATTAAAATAAAAGCAAAAAATGCCTTACCTTCACACCATAGGAGAAACCGTCACTGGATAATTTGTTCCGGCATTTCTGATTCGTAAAATGCATCAACTGGTCTAGGCAACTTGTCCGTGATGTCTCTCTATGAAATATCAAATGATGCTTACAATTGATGTTAGAGACATTCAGTTGATTATTATGTTGTTTATCTTACAACAACATTGTTTAACTCCTTTCTTTTGATTAATGTTAAAGACAGTCACTTCATTAACATGATAGACATTCAGTCACAATGACCAAGGAACGTTTTAGGAATCATTTGTTTGTCATCAAGGTGGATTAACTGTTTTCGTCTGATTAATGTTAGAGACAGTCACTTGATTAACATGATAGACATTCAGTCACAATGACAAAGGAACGTCTTTTATCAAGGTGGATTTACAATAAGGTAAGACTACCCTATGGACTGAAAAATTACCAGTGAAAAAGAAAAAAAAAAAATTTTTACCCCGAGTCGTTTCGCCCCAATTCTGGGGGGCGAAACAACCCGGGGCGAACGGGAATAGGGGCGAAACGACCCGTGACCCATCTGTTCTGTTGCAGTAAAATATCTTTAGGGTCGTAATTAGGCTGTTGAACGTTAGCCACAAAATATCCCCTTCTGCAACATGCGTAGCCTACAACCAATGTCACTAAATACCGAATCTGACTGTCAGATTCGGTATTTAGTGGACCCCCTACAGCAGGTGAAAGTTAACAAAAAACCTGGACAGGTGCCTCCAAGGTGAAAAGGAACAAACAGTGCTGTCAACTTCATTTATTGATAACAATGTCAGTGGTTGTGGTGGAAATGTGAAACAAAAGATGGGAAATGAGAAAAACAAAATTCAGGGGATTTCAGAAAATTCTGTACACAGAAAATGTATTCTATAGTGATCATCAATGTTTAGCATCAAAACAGAAAAGCAACTTTACATTCTTATTTTCTACTTGGGCATGAACACTGAATATTCTTCTCATCATGTTATATTTTTATTTTTAGTTATACAAGGGAGACAACTTTCCTCTAAATTGAAGCATAATTGTGATTCCTATGTTAAGGTGAGTACTGTGGTTTTATTATTCAAACTATATTAGATGTTAAAAAGTGAATGAATTGATGAGTGTTCCGGATGGCATATGAATTTCATATTATTTACAGACCTCAAATGAAACACTGAGGTATTTTGGGTTGTCCTGAGGACTATAGTATAGCCTCTCTATGAAGTTTGATCAAATCTCTACAGCCCAGACATTGAATGAAGCTGATTGAGGTGCTTCCAAGTTGAACCCACTGAGCACCTTATGTGAAATTTGAGGCCTGATACTGCTGCACTTTCTGTACTGCCATGGTGTGAAAATGCAGACCCACTGGCATTGAACCTAGGTACACTAATGATCAGAACTGAATAGAACTGCAGACAACACTGAGTCGCACAAATTTCTACTGGAAGATCATTGATACGTTACAAATATTTTTTAGAACATTGTCAGTATAGTGGAATTCTGTTAATAGAACAGAATCAACACTTCACACATGAACATAGTCAGCGAACTAATCAGAATTATTCACTCAAACAGAATTCAGTCATTTTCCTCCATTCTAGAGATAAATTGAGCATTTATTCAAATATTTCTTATTATTAGAGTTCATGTAGATCTGCAAAACAAGGTACGATGGATTTGATGCTTATGTTAGAAGTACCAAGCCCAAAGACGTTTGTAATGTAAAACTGGCGAATTCTGTTGAGGGGGTGGGGTGAAAATGATTTTTTTCATAGATAAGGATATTCCGGTTGGTAATATCCAATTAAGTGGAAGCCACTCAAAATGACACTGTATGAAATATATATTTAGTAAGTCACTGTGGTCTAGACAGTGATGTCCATTTATGCACTGATCAGGTAATACAGTACGTGGAGAGTGGATTGTAACTAAATCACCTGCGGAGTGGGGTTATCACCCAAGCTATAACTTTCAAATTATGTACACATCGACAACAAACACAAGCAATGTTTATCTCCACCCCATGGGTGATTTAGTGATAATACACTGTCCACGTACTGTAAATCATCATCGGTTAAATTTTAACAATGAAGCACTGGGTTGAACCTGGTGCTTTATTAATTAAATTTTTGATGGTTATTCCAATAATTAGTGTTTAGAATCTAATATTATTGCTAGCATGGAATGTGACCAGTCCACGACGACCATACTGTATAAAACATGACAAAAGCATGTTTTTTGCCTGTAAATGAGCTTGAGCTGTGGATTGGTCTATTCTATAGGATATTGGCAATAAATACAATATTATTATACATTTTATATTTAGATTGCAGCATGATAATTTAATTCTTTTCCTTTCAGTTATCATTGACACCTAATGATGATTCAAAAAGGACAAAGTGCAAAACACAGGTTATCAAGGAGACCAACAATCCTCTGTATGATGAGAAATTCTCCTTGTAAGTTTATTATTTAGAGATTTATAAACAGTTTAACTCTTTACCCTATGCAGACGATGAGGTAAATGAGCTCGTTCCAATGAGGGGTCACATATGGTTTTGTTGAAATATTTTGAAAAATTTATGCCTTTCAACTGCTGAATTTGCAAATTACGTAGGCAGATAAATTACGTGGGCAGATGTAGGCGATTCTTTAGGTAAAGGGTTACGGTCCTAAATTAAAATTTCACTGGTACAGCATGTGAGCAGTTATTATTTATTATGTCGTAGGTAACAAACATAGTTACATAACTAGTGATAATAAATGTTGATATATTTTTGCCCTTGGCCCAGGATTTTAATTTTTACTGCATGTGGAAATTTTATAATATTAAGCAGAATAGCTCCTCTACAATATTTTTTTAGCATCTTAACTTCCACCAGCAGTCTGGAAGTTGTTCAACAAGAAAAGAAAATAATTGAAAATTTCAGAAGCAAGGGTGTAATTTTCTAACCAGTTCTTGGACATTGTCATATACCCCAATTAACAGGTAGTTGAGAAGTAAGTCACACTTTGGTTTTCGTCAGTGCAATTAAGACAAACCAGCAGGGGTTGTGTTAGTCCCACTGGGTACTTTCAGACCAGCTTGAATTTAGCACCATCAATGGAACAAAGGAAACAATCATTCTATTGTTTATTGTGTTTGCACTCACAGTACATTATTACCTCTTCAAGTCAATCCCAAATAAATTTATTACTTTTTGTCCTTTGTTGCTGAAATCAAATATGACACACCTGGTGCAGAAGCTGAAAGTGTTAAAACCAGTCTTATGTAGCACTTCTGTGGGAGTCCTAAATTTGAAATGGCTTTTTATCAATAATACCAAAGATACAGTCAAAGATTGAATAGACCTGTCAGTAAAGTGGAGGAAGAAAATGTGTATTTTTATGTTTAATGAAAATACTAGACTTTGTCAAAACTGTCTCTTGAAGGCAAATGCCTCTAAATACTCTGTCAAATTGTCCTTTTTTGTTGATTTTCTCTGAAATATTTCATATAATGCTGGAGATTAACATTATTAGCAAAAAAATTAGGGCTGAGTAATCTGTAGGACAACAGACAATTTATTCTGATTTGTTCTGTAAAATGCTTATATATTAAGTTTGATGGACCTATTTTTGAGAATTATTGTGAAAAGAATTATAATTTTATTTTTTTTTTACAGTGAATTGCTTGAAGAAGACCACAACAAAAGACTGGTTGTGTCAGTGTGGCATAAAGATAAAAGTGGCAGGTAAGCATGTATTTAACTCTGCACACTGATGTCAAAATAATAATTTCAAGTTTTTCCATAAGGCAATTAGGAATTTAAGCAACTCAGTCTTGTTTGACAGAGCTTAATGATTTTGTTAAATTCCCAGTTTCATTGTGGCAAATAGATGCAGCTTGAAATTTTGATATTAGTCAGAGGGTTGGTTAAATAAGCATATAAATTTCGGAAAAAGACTGCCTCATACCGAAGTCGCATCATACAAAACAGTATTTTATAAATGAATAAATCTTTCAGTGAATTTTTGTCTTAACTTTCTGATGCTTCTATTCTTGACCAGGTACACTTAACTGCTTCAAATGAAGTGGGCTTTTTTTGGTGAAATACATTGGCAGTGGTTTCTAATCAAGGATTGGCTGGCTACTCTGGTTACTTCTTTGTTCCTGTGTTCAGACACTTAAAAAATCAAACTCCCTTTGCTAAAAATTAAAACATCAGGTATTTTAGAAAGTGTTCTCACTTATTCTTACAATTATGCAGATAATTTTCACAAAGTATTTTTTCTGTATTTTTCAGCGAATTCCTGGGCTGTATGTCATTTGGTGTCAAGCATTTGTTAAATCCAAGTAAGGTGAGTTGAAATCTCTGGTGCTGTACAAATTGGGCAAATGATAATTTCGTCAGATAGGTTGAAAAGAAAAAATTGGTGACCAATGTTTTATTCATTTGCATTTTTGTATTCTTTTGTCCATGGCCTTGATAATCATCTTCTTGTACCATGATGTACTTTAAAATGATGATAAAATTGAGTGCTCTTTAACCTTTGGAATCAAGTGGAGAAGCATTTGCTTGTGCTTCTTTCGCATTTGTACAGTAAAACTATGTTAATTGAATAGCTAGTGAGAAATATTCAATTAACAGAAGCATCCAATTAGCCAGAATTTTTCCTTTTTCTGTATTTTAGTGATGAACTGAGCATTTAATCAATTATATATTGTTTGACACAGCTCATGGAGCTCTGTCAAACAGATATAATAGATTAAATGCATATGCAGAATGCACTGATTTTAAACAGGTGTAAATTCAGTGATTATCAGGGTAATTTTTTTGACAAATTACAAGAATTTTTATTCAATTAACAGGAGTTTACTCTATAGCCTGTATGCAATAAACATGTCAAATTTGTACTGAAAATATGGAAAATGGTTTAGTGTTTGGGAGTTTTATGCAATTAATAGAGTTATTCAATTTAGGAATATCTAACTGAGGGGCTCTATTAGGATTGTACACTGGAGAGAAATCCACTTTATTGTCTTGTAGATGACTCATTCTGCCAAATATTATTAATAATGCAATTATCAATGGCTGAAGGTTTGGCATACATGTACTATTGTAAGATTTTCAGAAAAAGATCCCTCATGTTGTTTTGGGAAGAGAGAAGAGGCATGAAGATAGAGGGGGGGGGGGGGGGGGCATTAGGGAGT
This sequence comes from Pictodentalium vernedei, assembly GCA_031216915.1. Classification (NCBI taxonomy): domain Eukaryota; kingdom Metazoa; phylum Mollusca; class Scaphopoda; order Dentaliida; family Dentaliidae; genus Pictodentalium; species Pictodentalium vernedei. Next base: position 87,709,798 of record CM062291.1, read on the forward strand.
ATGGGGAAATCAAGACCTGAGAACCTCAACAAATCAGTGGCCAACATTATTATGTTCAGTAAAAAAGTCATTGTGATATATTTTTTTTCAGGAAGTAAGTGGTTGGTATTACTTGCTGACTGAACATGTTGGAAAGAAAAAGCACCTGAAAGTTTCAAGTAGACAGACACCCCAACTGAAGCCAAACAGTGAGTCTGATTATTTATATTATTTACAGTGCGGCCACCATGAACTGGTCACAATATTTTCCATGGGCGCAGTAATAATTAAACACTAATTATAGGATTAATCATCAAAAATATTTAAGAAATAACTGTTGTTTTCCTTCGGTTTATGCGATATAAACCGAACATTTTCAGCACAAGCTTCATAACTCGCTACGCGTTTTATGAAGCTTGTGCTGAAAATTTTCGGTTTATAGTAGTGAGTTATGAAGCTTGTGCTGAAAATTTTCGGTTTATATCGCATAAATCGAAGGAAAACAACAGTTATTTCTTATAATTTAATCCGGCTGTAATATTAAAATATAAAAACTATGTGTACGTGAACGAAAAACTTTTAATTTTCGCATAAGACAACAGTCAAACTCAGGAAAGTGTCCCACACAGGTCACGTCAATCATTGTCAAATTGTTTGTTTTGGTTTTCGATCGCAGATGACAGATAGTCACGTAACAATATCATTTAAAAACATTGTTTTTAAGTTCCCCCAAAATCATGTTTGGGTATATGATCTTTTATTCGTCTCCCACTTCGGTATATTTTATGAAATTCAATTGTTCCTGAGAAATTTTCATTCTCGCTGACTGGAGGCGATGAAAAATCGATCATTGATCTTTGTTTACAAGCTTGTTATCCATCTATCAGTCTGCCGTCATGCTCTCACGGTGACAATTGGATTGAGTGGGCGGGGCTTCCATAGTCTTCAAAGTTGGGTCGGATGTGCAAACGTGTAGCGACATTCCAAATCATGACGTGATTTGGTTTATACGATTTTGACGACTTTCACGCTATATGCTTTCAACCAATCAAATGCAGAGGCGGGGCCTATGATTAAATTATAATGAATACAACCTGGTGCTTCATTAATTAAAATTTTGTTGATTTTTATTGCCTGGTAAATGCACACATGGATTACGACCAGTCCACGGCGACTGACCTGTTATGGCCACATTCAAACTGTGCTATTAATTTAAACTGCCTTTCAAATTGTATTATTTTAAAAAAGTTTTACCCTAAATAATACAGCCCCTGAGCCCTCATTGGGGTAAGCTGTGTTTTTGAACAGAAAATGAAATTATTCAAGAATTTTTTTTTTTAAGTGTCACACCAGCAGTGTTGGATGGAGGCTTAATAATCTCTCTACAGTAGATGAAATCACATGGTAAATGTTGATTTTGTTTATTTCGTCTGCCCCTGAGAAAATGAATGGTTTTGTCATTAATCATGTTAGCCTTTGGAGGATTATAAAAGTAAATTATACAACGTTTAAGTAATTGGTAAACAATGTGAATACTTTAATACAGAAAATCATTGTAGTAAAAAGGCTAATGGTTTTAAAAGTAGGGATTGTCAAAGATCCCTTTTGACCAAAGCAAGACAGAGTGAATTTTAATTTGAAAGTGGATATAAGATTACCAGCCATACTCTCTTTATCTCTTTGTTCAGTTTCTTTGATCTATGACCTAATTTGCATTGTTACATAACTAATGTGAGGTAAGCTGTCACATATAATAATAATATATTATATAACATAAAGGTGCTACTGTGTGACAAAGAACACTGAGTTTTGTTGTAATGAAATATATATCCTAAGACACTGTCTGGACTGAGGCCTGTTTGTTCATTTTACCATATACAGTGTTTTTATTCATAAATGGTTAGGCCTAAAAAAGTTAAAAATCTGTTACTCAGACCCGTCAACATGGTCCTTTGGGCTGCTGCATGCTCTCTTTTATTAATCAATGTAAACTTTAAAAAATAATAATTAAATGGTTTATGTCCGATATTTTACCCAAGTTAATAAAATTGATAAATTTGTCCCTTGAGTGCAAGAAGGATGTGCATTGCCTTAGCATTGAAAAGCTTTCTAGCACTCAAGGGATGGCAGAATACATCGCCACAAAGCTATTCTCTTGATTATGAGGCCTAAGACAAAACAAACCAAGAACGTGAACTTTTGATGGCAAAGAAATAAGTACAAGAATAAAAAAATTAATAAAAAAAAAAACACCTGCTCACATTGTGGGGTCTTAATGGAAGTTGAGTAAACATAGATAATGTTAATATTCATCTTAAATTGTTTTAAAATGTTTTTTAGGCCATCTCCCAGTCCATATTAGAACTAGAACCCTAAATGTCAGGACACTTTTCAAAAATTTCTAACATAATTTATTCATGTAGTCTTGTTTTTTGGCAGGTGATTACAAGTCAAGTTTTGGCTGCCTTTCTACCATTATAAATTTGTGTTTGTAATTTGATTCTAAACCAAAAAATGCAAAAAATTTTACCAAAATATTCATCACTAACTAGGTCAGTAGACCAAGAAAGTGCTGAATATTTTGATAATATTTCTCGCATTCTTTGTAACACTCAGTCACAGGTGAAGCAGTGAACACAGGGATGAACTTTCTTAAACAGAAGTCAGATTATTCTATTAACAAAAGTATTACTGACAATGTTACTTTTTAATTAAATTTGAAGTTGTGAATATTTTCTTCTTTTATTGTTCGTGTTCAGTCTCCTAGTTTCTGTCCCATGGCTCATATTGTATTGTTACATAACTAATTCAAACTTAAACTAACAAAGATGTTTTATTCTATGTGTTACAGCTGACAGTAACATCCCAGTTATTAACAAAGATGTTTGGTGGATGGAACCAATGACAGTAAGTTGCTTTACTTAACAGGATATACAGCAGCATTCAAAACAAAATGCAGTTTATCTAAATTGATCTTTTTCATTGCTAAAATAGGAGGTGTTTTCAGTTTCCTAAAACTCTTTTTGAAGGCTTTTATGCGAGTTTCCAGTTTAGTTTTAACCAAATCAAAATTTCCTCCATACAATATAGTGAGAGAGTACATTACTTCTTAAGTGCCCTGTGGTGAATTATTTACAAACTCTGGAAAAAGCACAACAAACTTTAGTAATTTCAGCTTGCTTTACTGGTAAAATAGGACATAGTAATCAATATCTGTATTGGCAGTTATCTAAAATAGACAGCACAGTTATAAACAATTGGCTAAACTTGAGTTTATTCCTATGTTGTGGTCATAACGTAGTCATGGATGATGAAAGTGACCTTAAACACCAATAAATAAATAAATAAATAAATAAATAAATAAATAAATAAATAAATATTCACCAGTGCTCATACACTTATTTTCATCACCATCTGTACTTACAGCTGTGAAATGATTTCAGTCCACCTGGCTCCTGTGTACCATTTTGTTTACACAAAATACAATGAAAATCCACTCAGAATACTTATTCTATTGAAATGATTATCCAAGATGTTGACATCTCACAATGTTGTTAAATATTTATAACTTCCTGTCATCATAAATTCTAAATGTGGGAGATTATCATGGTATAATATCCTTAAAAAACCTGGAGATTGAAAGAGTACTTTGACAGACACATGTCTTTGCTACCTCTGAAGTAAGTTCTGATGATAAACTTTAGAACATTTGGCATGTCACCCACCAAAGTGAGAAGTTGGGTGCCTTCCATGGATTCAAAAAGTTGCCTTGAAACAGAAGGACATTGAAACTTTCTGAATTATGAGTTTTGGAAATAAGTCTGTATTACAGTTCATCCCTTGAGTACTAAAGCATTACAAATGGAGTGCTGATGTGCCTCTAGGTTGAGTTATTGCTAAGTGCATTAGACTTCTGATCTTTGGTTATTAGTTTGACAACCCATGATGCTCTATGTTCTTGTGATAGACAGATTGGTGCATACAGATCCTTGAAAGTACTGAAAAGGGCTTGAATTCTAAAATTGAATGGAAAGTCCTAGAAAAATATGTTTAGGTAAGGACCCACAAAGTAGATCTTAAGTTTCTCAGGCCATTTGTTGTAAAATTGCATGTTGGTGGTCGTTTTTTATTTTATTTTTGTAATTGTTTCTTTGCCATCAAAAGTTCACGTTCTTGGTTTGTTTTATGTTTTGGGCCACATAATTTACAGAATAGCAGAATAGCATGGGTGGTGGTGCATTGCAAAGCTCTGTTGCACCCAAGGGCCAAATTTATCAAGTTTATTAACTTGGGGTAAAATATCAGACATATACCATTTAATTTTAATTTTTTTAAGTTTGCATTGGTTATAAAAAGAGAACATACAGTAGCCTAAATGACCATGCAAGAGGGTCTGAGAAACAGATTTTTAACTTTTAGGCCTAATTTTTTACAGCATTTCCTGAAAATCTGGGGGGAAATTATCAGGAATAAAAGAAAACTAATAAAACATAAATTGATGCTTTCAGCTAACACTCACCAGAGGAAAGCGTGGTTATGGATTCTCTGTGGTTGAATCTTGTCCAGTGAAAGTTGGAAGAGTCGATGGAGCATCTCCGGCTGAAGAAGCAGGGCTGAAGCCTGATGACTGTGTGATACGAGTGAATAATCAGAACATCTCTAGATCTACCGCAATTAGTGTAGCAAAGTTGGTCAAGTGAGTAAAGTAGCAGCTACATACCTATGTTCTCTTTATTAGTCGAGTCAAGCATAGAAATAAGCAATCTGTCATTTGCAGAATGAGGTCCCCTGAGGGAGAATTTGCTGATGCTAACCCAAACAGTGGGCCAATTTATTCTCTGGATATCTCTTTCTCTTTAGACTAGAGACCTTTAACAGATTGAGGGTCACATAGGGTAAATTTAGTGATGCTACCATGCTATGCAGGGTAGCATCACCACATTCACCCTCTGGGACCTCATTCTGCATATGACAGTCTGCTTATTTCCAGGCTTGGTACTAGAGTGCTGAATTGGTTTTCAAAGGTGATTTGTAACATGACTTTATTTTTTAAAGATTCTATTGCTACCAGCAAGGGGAGCTTGGTTTAGCAAAATTTTGTTCATAAATAAATGATCTGTTACAATTTATTGGAGAGTGTTGGCACTCTGATAAATTGCAGTATAACAATTTTATATAAACATTTTTTTGTTCTATTGCTGAGCAAACAGCAAGCTATTGCATATAGTGTAAAGCCACTATAGTGGCTTCCAGCACTTTCCAGTATGATATTCTAAACATTTTTTATCTGTATCTTTGTCATAGGAACCAACCCTCGCATTATTAATGATGGAAGGATAAAGCTTTATGATGGTTCCTTTAAAATTTAAAAAAAAGTCATATATGTAATAGTTCCTTGTTTTGCTTCATTTTGTGTTATTATACCTGATTATACCAGAAAATCTTCAGTGGAATTTATTCATTACCTTGTAAAATAATTTTGTAAGATTTTAGAGCAAGGTGGTAGGTGATTTTTATTCTCCATACCAGATTGTTCCTGAAAGTTTCCCCAAATCAGCAAATATTAGGAGTAGATTTCATGTGGTTAACAACTCTATTGGCACTCCATAATCTTTTATCTGTTACTGGAGTGATCCTTTAGAAGGAAAAAATGACTGAAATTGAAGTTTTCTTGCATCTACATAATTTTGAATGTCATCAGTCTATAAAGCAGTGTTCCGGAATCAATACCAATGATTACAATATTTCTTCTCTTCCACAGGAACAGTGGCAATAAGTTGGTTTTGGATATTCAACGTGCAAAGAAAGTGCCTGCAGAAACATTGGAGAAATTGCCATTGAAACAGAATGTGATGTGTTTCACTGATAAACCTCCACTTGATAATGCAGACAGTTCTGATGAACATTCTGGGGATGAAAGTCAGGACAATGAATTTTCAGTGGATGAAGATCTTTTCTTGAGAAATGCTCGAAATTTGCCAACCAGCACTCCACTCCCATTATTCTGCTTTGGACATCAGGTAAATATTTTCCGCGAACAATTGATTCATTAATTGTAATGGTTTTCTGTCCACTGCAGCATATGTTGGGGGTCTTACCCCCAATCCAAATTTTCAAATTTGAAACTCCAAACCACTGACATTTTCATACCCTATGGTAGTAGATACCCTGGCTATTTATCTGACTGTGTCCATTTCTAGTACATTCAGTGATTTTCTGAACCACATTTCATGAGATTTTCTAAGTAAAGTCAATATTTTGTCCCTTGAGTGTAACAAGACACCATCTGTAATGCTAGTATTGCAGATGTTGCCTTCTTACACACAAGAGACCATTTCCAACTCTAGAACTCAAAGATCATGCTCATATACATTGTAAACACAAAAGGGTGCATTCAGATTTCTTCTGCAGTTGTAAATTCACAGGTGACAGGTCAACTGTTATCATAGTTCCTTGCAAAACATGTTCCAGTCATACAGAGAATTTTGGTCAGATCATGGCTGGGTTGTGATCCAGTCAAAATTATACTGCCTTTCTCCCCACAACACTGTTGAATCTCTGTCATTGGAAAGGAAATGAAAGACCATTAAATCTGACTTGCAAGTTTTGTTTGTTTTTTTGTGATTTGACCTAGAAAAATTTAATACACTTTTGTGATCACAGAACAGTACTTTTTCAGTACTTGGAATGTATCAATTTTTGTCAGAAACTTGGAATTCATTTTTTGTCTAATCTCAGAAAAAAAATTCCAGGAAATTGTATGTTGTGTTTTTTTTAACAAGTAGTAGACAGTATTTTTAAGCACAAATTATGAAACTTTCATATGTTTCTATGAGTGAAGAAATGTTTGTATAGAATATTTATGGCACTATAATGTTATTTTGCAATGATGTTTAAAAAGTTAAATCAACTTGTGTACTCTTTTAGACTGTAAGAACATCAGAGAGACAGAAACAAGAAGCTGTGTATAGATTATTAGACATTGAAATGGATTTTGTGGATGTTATGCACTCTGGAATGCAGAGATTCTCACGACCATTACGACATTGTATCATGGCTCAGTATCAACATGCTGTTTTGTTCCAAAACATTGAAAAAGTAAGTTAATAATAAACTTTTTCCAATTAAACTATGTCATCATTGTTGTATGGATGGGACAGTCCAGGGTTTTAAGTTGGTCAGTTGGTCATCAATTTTCTCAGACAGGTCTGAGGGAACCAATCCACCCCAGGTTCACAAGGCCATAGTGTGATAGAAATCTTAAAAGCTGTTATCTAGGTCTTCATCAATAAAAGTCAAAAACTACAGTAAAAGTGATGGGTGGGTGTGTCCATTACAAAACTTATCACAAACTTATCAGCTACTGGTATTTTCTTTTATGACAGGTAGTATTGGGTATGAATGTTTCAAGCTAATTGCTTCAGTAGTTTCGTGGCCAGAACTTGAATTATTGGGATCATGAGAAGACTTACATCTCTAGACATTTTTTTCAATGTTTTTTTTTATATTGCATGTTTATGAAACAATTTTTTTTCCTTTTCAGCTGGTTACCCTTTCTGAGTATCATATTCAGCAGTTGCAAGACAATTTACCTTCACAAGCTTCTGATACAGATACTTCCAACTCAAGTGATGGATCACACTTCTCATATTCAACTTCAATTGGCCTGATATATCAGTCTAAGGTAAGTAATCTCCCTTTATATATAAAGTAAGTTTGTCAGAACTGGCATCTGTACATTTCATTTTGCATTTTCATTCTTTAAACAGGTTATATAGATGGAATATACAATGTAAATGATATGATTTTAAAATGTCTGAGAAAAAAATAAAGGTTTTTGACCTCTTCTTGGCTCAAGCTAGACAAGTGGTTAAGTGAAACCTGTTAAATGAATGACCACTCGGCTAGTAAGAAATTACCAGAAAATTTTAATTTTCATGTATTCAGGTGATAAACTGATCATTTAATCTATTACATCTTGTATGACAGAGCTCATGGAGCTCTGTCATACAAGATATAATGAATTAAATGATTATATTGGATTTACTGAGGTCAGACAGGTCTGTAAATATCAGTGGTTGTCATTCTTTGCTATTCAATTTATTCAATTGACTAGAGTTTTGTTCTATAACCTCTTTGCAATTAACAGGTCAAATTTGTATGAAAGGCGTGATAAATGCCTTTGTGTTTGGAAGTTGTATGCAATTAGTAATTTAGAAACACCCATTAAAGTGGACCTTCTGAATTAAGTTCAATCTTGTAAAAAGTTATTTCCCTTTAATTGTAAAGGAGCATTTACAAAAAAGAAACACATATTTGTTAAAAGATTCTCTGCACCATTTTGGAAAAGAAGTAGACAGATATACTATACAACAGACAAGACATTAACTCTTAACCTGTGAATAAAATCATGGCTGCTGTAAAAAAAATTGTACAAAAGGAACTATTTTTAGGAGCATGTTTTGTAAACAAGAACTAGGAACACTCAAAGTATCTTTGTTCTGGGCTGTAAAATCTGCCTGCAGCAGGCAAAAAGTTAATGTTTGAGTAGCATTTTTTAGATGTTTTCTTTGTGTATGTGAAGCCGGTCAATATTGTTTTTATAATGTAAGTTCTGTTAACCCTTTACCTAACATGAAAAGCAGACAACACTTGAAAAAAAAATTCTTGAATAGCTATTTTTATCATTTTTTGTCTCGAAAACATAGGTTATGATCCCTCATTGGAACACGCTTGGCGAGCTTGTTCCAACGAGGAGTCATAACCTTACATTTTTGAGGCAAAAAAATAATGAAAATCAACTGGTGATTTTTTAGAATAGTGCTAGCCATTTTTCCGTTATGTTGGGTAAAGGGTTAACACAAAATAAGACTATGCAAAAACCTAATGTTCATTATTTGTTGTTTTACAGGTGAACATGTTATGTCAGAACTATGAGTTGTTTGCCCGGGGTTTGTCTGATGCAAATGGTGTCTTGTCAGATCTGAGAAAAAATCCAGAGTTTTTACAGTTTATTAAGGTAAGGAAGAATTCAAAAGCTATAGAAGTGGTTCATATGAGTTCTGGGATACTGAAGAAGTCATGGAAATTGAAAAAGATTTTTCCAGTGTATTTTGCTTCTTTTCTGGAAAATTCATGGAACCTTCCATGAAATGTAATGCTCTGATCAAAGACTCTGCATGAAAAACCAAAATTGTGTGAGTCTGTATGATGCATTCATTAAATGCTGAATGATATAATATTGATTCTTATAATTCTTCTGTTAATGTAGTAATGGGAACAAAGGAAGAATTTTTGAAGTATCTAGGTCCCGGTTATTCCAGGACCCAGATGCTTAAAACTTATACTTTGTTAACAGATTTGCCCAGAACATCCTGTTTTGGAAAATTTACTTACTCCTGAAAAAGCCATGAATTTTATCTCAAAAAGTATATGAACCCTGTATAGAAATACAGTGATAATTAACATGGTGTTTACTCAATCTTTGTCATACTCATGAAAGAAAACAAAACATGCAGGCCACTTTATAAATCTTGTGCAACATGTTTCAGCAGCTGTTGTGTTCAACCCACAAAGAACCATTTCCAACTATTTGTTTTGTTTTCTGTTACTTTAGAAGAGATGTTTGCTGGGAATTTAAATTATTTCAGCACTGGATCACAATCATGTCTTGGTTGTCTCAACTTGAAAACTATTATCATGAAATCAAGAAAATGTGAGAGTAATCATATGAAACCTTAACTCCTTGCAAGCTGCTCATGGATATTCCATCCCAGGACAGGATTTCTCCTGCCACTGAAATAAATATAATTCAGGCATTTAGTCAAATTTTCCTCCTTGTAAATTGTTCACATTTAATCAATATTGATTTGTCTAGATAAATTAAGATGAAATGTTCATCAAATCTAGTCATGGCTGCTTCCCAGCAGCCACGACTAGATTTGATGAAAAATACCTTGAAAATACTCAGTTAAACAAATATTGAAAAGCAGCAACTTAATGGCGCAAATACCAGGAAAGACGTGAAAACAAGAAAAAAAAAATCATTTTCAAATAAAAGATTTCATTTCCTGGTTAGAACTGCCATTTTAAAAAGAACAATTGGAAAACATATTGATGTCGCAGTGAAATGATATTTTCATGGATATTTTAAACCTTTTCATTCTCATATTGCTTGTTGCAAGTTTGCAGGATTGTATGAACTATTGTTTCTATTTGATTCAGTCTATAGTTTCACAATAAATGTTGAAATTTAAAAATACTTTAAGCACTTGCTGACTTGAAAATTAATTTTCTGTTGTAGAACCCTCCCTTAGAAGGAAAGCAGCCAAGTGTCTTTACATTCGTTAACAGACCAAATCAGGTATGTTTAATTCAGTTATGTTCCAATAAAAATAAAATTCTTGCCCTCTGATTGGATGAGAGCTGTCATAGTTTCTTTTATGTTTACGGCTCCAGTAGCAACAGTGCCACAACGCGAAATATTTGAAATGACGTCGCCCATTTCGTAATTGTTTCATCAAAGGAGTGACTAGCAAGCTGCTTCATTTTTCTGGATTTTTCACACATGTAGCAGACAGTGTTCCGAAATGAAGAGTTGTTTAATTACAAACAAATTTACGATTTGAACTAACATGGAATGAGTTTATCTGATTTATTGATTATTTATTCACTTCTGTCGTGGGGTACATGAGAGGTTTATTTACTAAACTTGTGATCGTTAAAAGTTGTCTTGAACAAGGCAACTGTTAACGATCACAAGTTCAGTAAATAAGCCTCTCGTGTTTCATGGTGTAGGTTTTGGTCTGTGGGTAGGGTTGTATTGGAACATATATGTTATTGAGATAAATTGACGGTAACATGGTAAGATTTGCAAATTTTTCTTACAAGCATATATGGAACATTTAACCAACACAGATGATATCAAAATTTATTATTATTATTTAATTTTATGTTTTCATATGAAGGGGGCGGGGGGGGGGGGGGGGGGAGGGGGGGTCGCAGGATATGGTTTTGTCGAAAATGTTTGAAAAAATGTTTTTCAAACTGCTGAGTTTGTATATTATGTACCTGGATGCGGACTGAATGATAAATAGGTTGTTGCAGAATGAAAAAAAAATTATCAAAATTTTATTTAGAAAGTCTGCACTATTGAGAGCCAGTTCTTTTCTTTTCCAACTTTCATTGTAATAAATATTTAATGTCATATCAAACTATTTTCAGTATTGTTTTATGGATTAAAGGAGGAAAAGAAAACCTGCCTCTCATAAAAAAAATTCAGAAACTTTTTTTTTAATAGCTTAACGGGAATTTTCAAATAAATTATGAACTAATGTCTGTTTGAAAGAAATTAATTGAAAATGCTAGACCCCAGCAGTGGGAAACAATTTTTTAAATTTTATTGTGTTTTTTTTCAGCACATTCGAGAGCTGTATCAAGCTTTGAGGGATATCTACATCAACACACCAAGTGGTAATGATGACTATTATAAATTAAAAGAAGTTGTTGAGGGTGAGTTAAATTTGCATTTATTGTATTTCATTAATATTTAAACCCTTTGTCTAACAGACTAGGAAGTGACACATGCAATTTTCTAATTAAAAGTCACCTACAGCTGTGTACATGTGCATACAGAATTGATTAATCTGAAATTAATCTGAGGACTTGAGGGTTAAGTTTTGGAAATAAAATCTTTGTGAGTTTGCAATCTAAATGTGTACACTTTACAGAGAAAAACAAATTACACATCATGGAAAATAGCAGCACTTTGTACTTAAATAAAATATTATATTGGTAATCCAAGTCAAATAAATGATTTTGATATGCTTTAAATGGTTGGCATTCAAATTATTATTATTATTTGGGTACAGCGAGCCAGCCATCCTTATGTTAGGTTTTGGGAGTAATGTGTGGAAGGTGTATGATAATGAATTGAACCCTTTGAACACCAGAGGCCACTTTACCGGGTCAGGGACATGGTACGTCATACTTTCATTAAGTAGGATGCCTGCTAAGTTATGGCTGGGGAAGACCAATCAATATTTTCAGTGTGCAGCCTTAAGGCTGCACGTTGAAAATATTAATTGGTCTACCCCCAAATAATGAATATGGACTCTTCTAATTGTTGCATATGAACTGACATGGAAAATACTACAAGGTTAAAAGGGTTAATTATTTGTTGAACATTGTTTTGATTTGCTTCACATCAAATAAAAATTGTATTATTCATTGCAGCACTACAAGAACTTGTGAACAACATAACAAACTTCAGTGTGGGACGTGTTGATAGTGTTTCTTCCTTGGACTCTAGAGACAGTAGAAGCAGTGTCTATAGTAGTGGTTATTCCTATACAAGCAGTCAGAGTGGGTACAGTAGTACAGCCAGTGATGGGGCTCTGCCACCCATGAATCCACTCAAGTCTTTAAGATCTGTAGATATGGAAGTTGTCAAAATTCAAGATAAACTAGTCTTCTCTGATAAAATAAAGGTATATGAAGTACAATTTATTATCGTTGAATCTCTAATGTAATTAACTGGTAGAGTGCTGGAAGCCCATATTTGAGCTTTATGCATATGTGCCGTTACCACAATTTAAAGGTTTCATATACTGTGGATGTCCTTCACATTATTTTATCTGTCAGGATTTGCCTTGTTACAGGGAGAGTGCCTATTGGTACTCTTCCATAAATTGTAACAAGGCAAAAATGCACAAAGAAATGGTAAGGACCAAAAATAATTTTGAACTCTACCAGTCTGATATTTTGCTCTGTCAAACAAGATTGAATTTAGTTAAATTTCAAGTTGCATTGTGGAAAAAATTGCTACTTGAATTTTTGGTTTTTTGCATCTGTTTGCAGGGGGTTAACATTAAGCCAGAAAATAAGCAGACTGTCATCTGCAAAATGAGGTCCCCAGAGGGTGAATTTAGTGATGCTACCCTGCACAGGAGGGTAGCATCACTAAATTGAGCCTCTGTGAACCTCAATCTGAATCAGGTTCTCAAATCTAAACAGAAAGAGGTACCCAGAGGATCAGTTGGCCCATTGTATGGGATAGCATCATCAAATTCACCCTCTGGGGACCTCAATTTGCAAATGTCAGACTGCTTATTTTCAGGCTTGGTTTACATAGAGTGTTCTATCACTCTACCCGAGTCATGATGATTGCGGAGGGGGTTGTAGGGGTGTGACTGTAATAATAATTTTTCAATTGGGATATTTTCATCTGGATTGGACTCTTTGATATAGATTCGCTCTTGATGGTAATTGTTTACTTTCTTATGGAGCTAGATTTGCTTCTTGTATTGAAGTCAAACACGCAAGTATAGTAGTTGAGAAGCCCATACATCACAACTACTACAGCTGTTTCTCCACAAACAAATATCCTGAGTTGATCATTTGTAATCACCGAATATTTCAACAACATCATTAAGGCATGCCTTTGAAGCCCTCCCTCAATCAGTGATCTTAGCAGTGCCCCTTTATTTGGCATCCAACTAAGAAGAATACATGTTTAATATCATATCCAAGAAACTCACAACACAAGTATCAAGGGAAACAACTGCAAATTAAGGACCCAAATTGATATCTTTTTTTAAATACACTCTTCATGTCTTCTGTTGTTTCTTCAGTGCACTTTTTTAAAACATTGGACTTTTTGGTATTTAGGTATGAACTACACTGAGTTTACGAACTTATTTCTTTTCCTTCAAAGAAATATATCCAAAGATGTGTTTGTGTTATGGTTTAAAATAATCTCTTGGAAACTGAACAAAGAGCTGGAAATAAAAGTTTCAACAAAATTATGGTTGGATACATGATATGAAGCTTTTTAGTTTCATCTTTTGTTTTTCTTTTATGCAGTGTGAAAACAGTCATTCATATTTTTCCATTTTTTTTTTTTACAGATGTTCAGCCTTGCTAAGGATGACAGGCATTTAATATATTCTGGTGATTTGTTCAAATGGGAAGGAAAGAACTGGGCCAAGGTATGTTTTGTTAATATTTTTCATTCACTTTGATGATTCTTGAGTTATTTCCCCTGAAACAGTACTCTTCGAGCTTCAATCCTTTAATTGATGATAAGTAACTCTTCTCTTTACAGTGAGGACTATTAAAAATGTTAAATTTCCATATTTATCTTGGCATATCAATTCAACCTGACTGGAGGATGGCACTTGGCAAAAATATCTCACAAATAACTTTCATTTTAGGCTTCAGAAATATAGCTTATGATAATCCCTCATTGGAATGAGCTTGACAAACTTGTCCAATGACATGTCATAAGCTAGATCTTGAAGCAAAAATTGAAAAAAAATGCAATGTGAATAGTGATTTTTTCTACTTTGTTGAAATTTTTAGTTCCTAGTTTGTTTTTTTCTTTTGACCGTAGCTTGTAATGCCTAATTGAATGAGCCTGTCCTAGTGAGGGACCATTGGCAACAATAGAAGGAAAATTAACAAAACCAATGGCAATAGTTTTGCACATATTACTTTAGCACTGACCATTGAAATCAAGATTGTTATATTGTGACCCTATATGTCAGTCAACAATTAACTTTTTCACTGGACTCTTTTGGACTCTTTTTTTTTATATTCTGGGATAACCTTCTTAAAATGAATGTTTTTTAATACCTTACAATACATTATGTTGTTCTTGGTTTTTGATGGGGTAAATTCTGTGGCAATAGAAAAATAAAGGCTTAGTCAATCATTATCTCCAACTACTTGAAAGTAAATGTCAAGATTTGATGTTCAGCCTTTCATGTCTTGGCCATTTTTTTGTAGCTTCAAAGTGGAATTTTTAATTTTTTTTCATCTATTTACCAAAATTTATCTCATTGTCTTTTGAAAACCCTCTTGTTAAAAATATACATATATAAGGTCTAAAAAAAAATAAAAAATCTGTTTCTCAGGAAGCAGGCCCTCCCGCATAGTCCTTTTGGCTGCCACATGATCTCTTTTTATAACCAATGTAAACTTTTAAAAAATAATTAAATGTTTATGTTTGATATTTTACCCAAGTTAAAAAAATTGATAAATTTGTTACTTGAGTGCAAGAAGGCTTTGCAATGCTTCTTGCAATGCTTTAGCATTGAAAAGCCTTCTTGCTCTCAAGGGATGAAATACACCACCACCCATGCTATTCCGTAGATTATGAGGCCTAAACATAAACCAAGAACATGAACTTTTGATGGCAAAGAAATAATTACAGTTATAAAAAAACTGCTCGCCTGCATGCAATTTTACAAATAATGGCCTGAGAAATAGAAGATCTACTTTATGTGGCCTAACTGCAGTCTTGCAAATGTGTTTTTGGAGCTTGTCTCTTCTAATAGATTGCAATCTATTTTCAGTCTTATAAATTATTATTTCTTTTTTACTTTTCAGTTGTATGTAATGTTATTTACTGATATGTTTTTACAAACAGAAAAAGATGGAAATGGGAAATTTGTGGTTGTTCACGAGCCC
Organism: Pictodentalium vernedei; assembly: GCA_031216915.1. NCBI lineage: Eukaryota > Metazoa > Mollusca > Scaphopoda > Dentaliida > Dentaliidae > Pictodentalium > Pictodentalium vernedei. The sequence continues at coordinate 87,725,248 of CM062291.1, forward strand.
TTGTCCATTATGGATCTCAGTGGAGTTGAACTGTCCAAAGATCATCGTAAGTTTATAATACATCTTAGACTTATAAAAAAAAATTTCTTGTTTCTTGGGCAATTCTTTTTCAATTTATGATGAGGGAGGCAGAGGGAGGGAGGCTTTTTTTTGTTTATTCGCGAAACTGTTCTGAAAATAGTTGGAATCAGAAATTTAACTACTTATACTATTATGTGGCAAACCAATGTTTTTAGCAGTGAAAATTTCCCATAATGTAGTTGAAAATTTAACCTACTACATCTTGTTTGACAGAGCTCTGTTAGCTGTCAAACAAGGTATAGTTGGTTAAATATTTCTCCTACAAATGCAAAATTGTGTCACAGAAGAGATTTCCAAGTAAAAAAAAGGTGATGAGGCCTGAGAAACAATAAATGTTTTAATAGCATTATACTGAATAACACAGCAGACTAACATTTTTGTGCATGAATGAAATATCTTCAGGCAACTTCACGTTATGGCACCTATATCCATGTAATAATCAAAACTCTTCAGTACTGTTGAGTGATTTAACTGGAATGTCTGGAGTAATATTCACATGGAAGGATTCCATTGACATATTGGAGGGGGTCTGCTTGTAGTATTTATTATAGAAAGCCTTTTTAACATGATTCGAAGCATTTTTCCTGCTGCTGACAGTTTAACATATAATTTCATGAAAAAATTTTTCTCAAAAATGTGAGAATTCATTGAGATGTACAAAAATACTTCTCTTCTTGGATTGGTAAGTGTCAATTATTACCACAGCTGCTGGATGCAAAGCAGGCCTGCACAGATGTTAGAATAGGCAGTCTGAAAAGGGAATACCATAATTTTTTTGGTCCAGTCTTTTTTCATGAAACCCTTTTTTGTTTTCTTTCAACTGAAAATACCAGTGTGCTTGCAAAAGATGTGATGAGCATCCTAAAATAGTACAGCTTGCTTCATAAGTTACTTTCGTTCAAGTTGATTGTATGCCGACATGTAATTCTCATTTGGAAAGTGTGTTAACAATTCAGTTGTGCTCACTTAATTGGATATCTCTTAATTGAGTAACCCTATTGATTGAATACAACATTCAAACACAAAACCATTTGCCATTCCTTAACTGGTAGGGTGCTGGAAGCCCATATTTGGGCTTTATTCTGAAGTGCCGGTACCACAGCTTGAAGGCTAACATTCAGTGGATGTGCTTTGTATTATCTTTGAAGTGATATTATATAGTCTGTGAGGGTTTGCCTTGTTACAATTTATGGGAGAGTGCCCATAGGCACTCTCCCATAAATTGTAACAAGGCAAAGACCTGTGTCGAAGTTGTGATGACCAAAAATAATTTAGCACTCTACCAGTTAAGTACAAATTTGAACTGTTCATTTGATTTTATATTGGTTATAGAGTAAACTCATGTTGACTGAACAAAAGATTATGTCAAGAAATTACCCTAATAAGTAATAATCATCAAATTCGACTGGTTTATAGACCTGTTTAGCTCACTAAATTCAATACACGCATTTAATCAATTATATCTTGTTTGACAATGCTCCATTACTATTAAAAAAAACCTAACTAATACACTCATATTCTGAAGTCAATCTGATGGGATACACAAACAAGTAACAGTTGAAAGGATACATACTCTGGATCCACAATGCTTAACTGGTTGGTTTGATGTCTTGATTTGTGTATTTCCAAAAGAGTACATTAAAATTGTTCATGCCTAAGCATGCTTCATTATGAATTTTTGCTTTCATTGTTTATTTTCAATTTCAGCAACAGAACTCATATTTCACACAAAAGCTATTCACCCAGTGACAGGGCAGCCAGCAAACAGAAAAATGTTGTTCTGTGCACCTTCAACCGAACAGAAATATGCTTGGAAAAGTTTACTGGAGCAGCGAATACGTGCAATAAAAGGACATGTAGAGTTCTATGGAGGTATTGACACTTCAGGATCATCAGTGGTTATTTAAACTGAATTAGTTAAATAACAAACTATTTTTCATTGTGCCAAATAAGGAACATTATTTGTCCATATCCCTGTTCTAAGAACACATTGTAAAGCCCGTGGATTATGTAAATCCTGACTTCATAACATCTGGTTCTTTCAGGTAGAAGATTATTCCCATTGTTTTTTCCTCCACTTAAAACTGGTAGAGGGCTAATTTATTTTTGATATCCTGAATTTGTTATTTAGAATTTATTTTACAACAAATTATTGAAGAGTACCTACAGGCACTCTCCAATAATTTGTCATAAAACAAATCTATATAAACAAAAATTTTTGCATTTGACTGAATATGAAACATGACCAAGGAAAATGTTGGCTTTTGCTCTGGGTTCCTCATTTTTCTGAAAGCCCTGATAGTGGCTTCTAGTACTCAACCAGTTTTAACTCACTGCACACTGATTTTAAAATACTGAAATTTCAACCAGCAATTCTTCCCATAATGCAACTTTCAATTTGAACAATTCAGTCTTGTTTGACATCTCAGTGATAGGTTTTTAAATTTCTTGTTCGGTTTCGGTTTTGGTTTTTCAGGTGGAGAAAAACCTCGGTTCAGTTCGGTTTTCGGTTTGTTCATGAGGCCAAGTAAAATTCAATAAAACTCATTCTTATGTCCGGAGTCATAACTGAATGGTAGTGAAATTGAGTGAAACTCAATGAATGCCCGAAATAAGCTATAATACATGAAGAATCAGGAAGGCCAGTACAATAATTACCTAAATATACAGAACTTTTATTGTGCTTGGCCATTTTTCGAGGTCTGACACCAACACGCAACTTGAGGAAAGCTGCAAACACAACTAAACTGAAATGTCGGAAATTCACAGAATGTACTCTCACTACTCTGGGATGGCTACATTCTATGAATTTCTGCAGCAAGAGAGTATTTAATAAAAAACAAAAAACCTTTGATTACGGGATGTCGACGGTTTCAGTTTCGTTTTTTTTAAAAAACTAAAAACCTCGGTTCGGTTTCGGTTAACCTACAGCTCTACTCAGTGAGCTGTCAAACAAGTTTGAATTGGTTAAATTTCTAGATGTGTTATAGAAAAACATTGCAGCTAGAAATTTTTACTTTTTGACATCAGTGTGAAAGGCTAGAGGGTAAGACCACAAACAAAAATAGTTTGATTCTCAGGCAATCCCTGACTGAAAATGAACCCCCTCATTATCCATTTTTTATTTCCTTGCCGTGTCTTCTTTCTGATATTACTACAAAATCAGGCGATTTAGAGATGAGCTTTAATATTTACAAGGAAGGTACTCTGTACCTGAAATCTGAAGAGCATAACTAAACATGCAAAATCATTTTATTTTTAAAATTAAATGAGTTATTTGTATAATTATGCACTTTCGATATTTTCTGGGTTTAGAAAAACAGTCGAAAGCCTCTCAATCTACTTTCACAAAATGGTAAAAAAAAAAATATTGAAAATAAAACCCTGTCACCCTAACTGATTTTAAAAAACATTGGCGGAGAATCAAATAATTTATTTTGTGTGGCCTTAAAGACAACGGTATCATACAGTAAGCACAGAGTGATGTGACACTTGCCCAACCAGCAGGTGAAAATCTACCAGTCAATTTACATGCAAGACAAGTAGAGACTTTCCAACCTAACAAGCAAGTTGAGAGATCATGGACTGCTACGTAGATTTGTATTTGGTAAAGACTTGAACTGAAACTCAACAGTAGATCAGTTATTTTGTGAAAATGCTATATTTTGAGCTCTCTCACTTGGAAATTTGGTGCGTAATATTATGTGTACCTTATAAAAGTTTCCATTTTCGAGCATCTTTTTCTTGGCCTGAAAATCTTGAAAAGGATTTGCAATTTTCGATGAGAGCTTGAGTTTTGCCGTTTACTCAGCTAAATGTTCAATAGCATACATGTTGGTAATTCAGCCACACATCCTGTCACTTTTTTCAGAATGAGAAACTTCATTTCTTTTATAGAAAAAAACTCTAAGACTTGACATTTGAGTGCCAAGCAATTAGTTTTTCTTTTCGCACTGTGAGGGATGTGAGTGCTTCAACCACATTAATATGGACCAAATCACTCTGTGCCTACATTAAATGAAGATGTTAGAAAAAATTTCCTTCTATGTTGACGACAAACTGGACATTTGTCATAAACTGTGAAAGAACACACATGCATTATAGCCTAGGTTGCTGAAAGTATATTTTCCCAATAAACTTATATAATTAATGATAAAACAATACATTTATTGTGCCAAGACAATCTTTCTTTCTCTCTCTTACTATCTCTCTTATCTCATCCCTGTCATACCATACTTTTATTTTAATCCTTTACCAAGCATAATCATCTTTAACTGGTAGAGTGCGAAGTTATTTTTGGTCATTAAAATTTGTTCACATGTCTTTGCCTTGTTACAATTTATGGGAGAGTGCCTCTTGGCACTCTCCCATAAATTGTAACAAGGCAAACCAATATAGACTAAGGAATTTCACTTCTAAGATGAAATGAAGCACATCCACAGAATATGACACCTTTAGGCTGGGGTACCTGCTCTTCATATCAAAGCCCTGAGAGTGGCTTCTAGCACTCTACCAGTTAACAGATAATGGCTTTTAACCCTTTGAACCCAAGTGGTATCTTCCATATCAGTTCAATGGCAGCAATGGGAAGAGTCCATATTCTTTATTTGGGGGTAGACCAATTAATATTTTCAAAGTGCAGCCTTAGGGCTGCACGTTGAAAATATTGATTGGTCTACACCACACCTTCATTCAAAAGTCAACCTACTCAATGAAATTATGAAGTATCATGTTACTGGGCCAGAAAAACAGCCTCTGGGGTTCAAAAGGGTAATCAAAATTTGCATCAGATTTTATTATTTTTTCAATTTTTGCTTCAAAAACATAGCTTATGACCTCTCATTGGAATGAGCCCAATGACCTCATTCCAATGAGGGGGGTCATTATCTATGTTTTTGAGACAGAAAAATGAAATTTTTAGCTATTCACAAATATTTTATGCAAGTGTCATCTGTTATTGTTGGGTAGATGTTAAAAAAGGTGGTAAAAAGGTATGAGATTACATTAAATTATTTATTTTCTGTTATGTAAAGTGCTATTTGTATTAATATTTCAGTAGATTAGATATGTATAGTTGTTCTGTGTTATAGAAATTTATTGCGAGCAGTTATTCAACAAATTTAAATACACATACTTACAGTACAGGGAGAGTGTATTGTCACTAAAAAACTACTATAAAAGGAAACTCTGGGAATTTAATGACACTTTCAACATCCAGTTTTATGGGTGGAGGCAGCCAGAGTACCTGGAGAGAACCACCGAGCAATGGCTAGCAACTCTCAGACTCCCCAACATACTAACTCCACACAATCAAGGTTAGCATTGGTTGAAGACAGGTGCACCATCAATGTGCCACCATACCCCCACATGGGCAATCTGGGTTTAAGTGCCTTGCCCAAGGAAACAATGCAGTTACCCCTCATGGTGATCGAAAGTGCTTGATTACTGTGGTTGAAAAGTTTTGCTATGGTGGTATAATAGGTCTCAGAAACCAATGCCCTGAGTAAGAGTCCTCTGAAATGAGCAGCATGATTATAAACAATTGGCATAACTTCAATTTGAAGTTGCATCGCAGTCATACTCAACAATAACCATTACCCTTTACCCAACGTAACCCAACGTAACGGACAAATCTGGCCAGCACTATTCCCCAAAATTAACATTCAATTTTCATTATTGTTTTCCTTTTTTGGTATCAAAAACATAGCTTATGACCCCTCATTGGAATGAGCTTGTTAATCTCGTTCCATTGAGGGGTTCATAAGCTACGCTTTGCACATGAATATGAACCTCATTTATGAAGATACTTAAAACACTGTGGGTGAGATTCTTTCCCTCCCCACCTCATCTGATTTTTTTTCAGAACAAGCACTAGTAAACTTTCAGTTCATGGACCATTGGGTGTAACCCAGTGGTAAGTGAGCTGACAATTTTCTGGTGTTCATTTGAAATTTTGTAGAATCAACCCCTGGAAATGTTTTAGCAATCCACTCTCTCTGTGCTTAAGTGCGCACTGCAGGACTTTTGATCATGGGCCAGTTGAACAATGTACTTGAAGTTTTATTGCATCCATCATGGCTTTTGTGAATGTGCATTAACATGGTTATCTTTAAGTAAAAGGTGGCTTCATGTTGAATCCTCTAACTTTATATTGTTTTCTGCACAAACTCTTAACCCTTTACCCAACGAATCGCCCGCATCCGCCAGCGTAATATGCAGATTCAGCAGCTCAAAAAATATTATTTTTAGAAAAATTTCAACAAAACCATATCATGTGAACCCTCGTTGGAACGAGCTTGTTCCAACGAGGGGTCACATAATATGGTTTTGTTGAAATTTTTTTAAAAATTTCAAAAAATTATATTTGAAATAATAAATTTTGATATCGTCTGCATTGGGTAAAGGGTTAAACAGAATTTGCATAATTTATAGACACAGTGCGTTTCATCCCTCAAAAGCATCATGGTGCCAACTGCAATGCTAAAGCATCTTTATGCTTTCAAGGGACGATTTGTTTGATGAAATAATTGTTTAAAGAAAAATGAACTGTTCCTAAAACAAATTTACAAATTCAGTTTTATTCTTCCGCAACATAGCTCAAGATCTTTCAGTGGAAAGAGCTCATTCCAAGGAAAATTCCTAAGATTGTTTCGGAAGAAAGTTATTGAAAATAAGAATTTTTTTTTTTAATATTTGATTTGGTGACTTTGTCTTTTTGGTTAGATACTGTTAAAACAATATTTAACACATCATCTCCAATTTTTAATAATAAATTTAATGAATTTGATATTAATTTGGAAGAATGTAATTCCCATATTTTATTTCTCAAACTGACTTGTGAAATTTTTGTTTTCATTTACCTACACCAGATTTTTGTATAGGCACTGTCATTTTCAAATACTAATTACAAAATTGAGCCCAATCAGTCAGCAATTATTTAAAATAATGATTGAATGAATGAATAAATAAATGAATGAATAATTGATTAATAATAGAAGATTAGTGACTCTTAAATTTTGCATGCTTCATGTCACAGATAATAGTCATTATTCATACTGTTCTGTATATTTTGCTTGTTTATCTGCTTCATAATGTAAATATGAAGTGAAATTGTATTTAATTGTTTTCATGAAATCCATTAAAAATTTGTTGTTATTTCCTAAATTATTGTCTTTTCTGTTTAATTCTCTCACCCGCCCAAGCCTGAAAATAAACAGGCTGTCATCTGCAGAATGAGGTCCCAGAGGGTGAATTTGGTGAAGCTACCCTGCTACCAAATTTACCCTCTGTGAACCTCAATCTGAATCAAGGTCTGTGGCCTAAACAGAAAGAGGTACCCAGAGGATAAATTGGGGGATTTTCTAGAGCACTATGGGATAGCATCAGCAAATTCACCCTCTAGGGTCCTCCATCTGTAAATGACAGCTTATTTCCAGGCTTGCACCCATCATTTCATTTAACCTTTTACACAATATCAAAATTTATTAATTCAAATATATTTTCAAATTGTTCCAGAAATATCAACAAAACCATATAATGTCATTGGCGTGACAAGCTCATTCCAATGAGGGGTCAAATGATATGATTTTTTTAAATAGTTTGAAAGATATTTTTTTCAGCTGCTCAATTTGTATGTTGGCTGAATGTGGCTGAATGTGGATGATTTATTAAGTACGTAAATGGTTAACTCCTTAATATCTGTCAGGTGAAAAATTCCCCCTGAAAGGAATGGTTTCGTGCGCCGAAGGCGTGCAGGGACGGTATGGGGGACAAGCCCCTTTCGACCCTCATTGACTGTAGGTGATTCATTCTCACATGTCTAGGCGTGTTGAAGGAGGAACTGCTTCGGGTACTCGGCCGGTGTCACCAGTTGTGTCGTGATGGTCTCTTGGCTGATGTCGGTTGAACCCGCGGGTGAGGACCAGTGTGAGAGATTGGGTCCTCTCACAAAGGTACTACCTCTCCCCGAGGGTGCAGTCGATCTGGATTTTCGGGCAAGTATAGTCTGCCGCTTCGAGGATGATTATGAGTGATGGCCATCAAAGGCAAGTATAATTTGCCTCAGGCTGTCTCTGTTTGGTTGGACTCTTTGAAGGAAAACAACAACGACCCCTTTCGGGGACCACCAAGAAGAAGACCCGAACTTCCCTGGTTCGGGGGCAGGCCTGCATTGTAATCCTAGTGGGTTGGGACAAGAAGATGCGCAATGCACTTACAAAAAGGGGCAGAGGTGGGATGCAGGACCAACGCTCGCCTCCCCTAAAGTGGTCGACCACTTTTAGGGATGGAGTGGAGGATGTTCAGGAACCGTGGGGGTGACTCTTTCCATAACGGTTAGACTGTCTGTAGCGGTTATTGGGGTGCTGGTCAAAAAGCATCTTCTGTGTACCTGCTTAAAAGAAGAAGGTAGATTTAGTTTTCATTAAAGTATTAAACTGTAAAGATAAAAGTAGCACATCTTGTTCAATCTTAAGGTTTAATCTGAAGCTGAGTCGGTGAAGGCAGCCCTTTCTGGTAGAAGGCCACAGTTAAGCTGTTTTTCTGCCTGTTTATTCACCTTCTCGTTCCCTATTTATTATTTAGTTTTTATAACAGTATTTAATCCTGATGTAATTTTAGTTGAGTCGGTGAAGGCAGCCCGTTCTGGTAGAAGGCCACAGTTAAGCTGTTTTTCTGCCTGTTCATTCACCTTCTCGTTCCCAATTTATTATTTAGTTTTTATAACAGTATTTAATCCTGATGTAAATTTTTAGTTGAGTCGGTGAAGGCAGCCCTTTCTGGAAGAAGGCCACAGTTAAGCTGTTTTTCTGCCTGTTAGTTCACCTTGTCGTTCCCTAGATTTATTCGAGCGGTCTTAGTTTTGATTGCAATTTTTGGGCTTTTGTCGGCTTTCGCAAATTGCTCCAAGTTCGGAGATTAGTTCGCTGTCGGCTAACCGGTCATGATTTTTCACGGCCAGGGTGGCTAGGCGGTCTTTAATGGTGGGGATATCGGCCCTGTCGTGGAGTGTATTGATGGGTGTGTCCCATGGGGCGCGGAGGGCAACTCTAAGCGCGTTATTTTGGACCTTCTGGAGTTTTCCCATGTTAGTTTGGTTGAGGTCAGTTAGTATGATTGCACCGTATTCGAGTACTGGGCGCACAAAGGCTTTGTATAGTTTGAGTAGGGTGGACTGGTTGGCCCCCCATGAAGTTCCCTTAAGCATTTTCAATAAGTTAATGCGTTTGGTGGCTTTTTTCGCCAATGTCGTCGGTATGTTTGTTGAAGGACAGTTTTTGATCAATGGTGATGCCCAGGAATTTCGCTTCTTTGCATTCTGGGAGGGTGTTATCCATAAGTTTTAGGTCAAAATCCCGTTTACTTATCTTGCGAGTAAAGGTGATTCGTTGGGTTTTATTGGCGTCTAGCTTAATTCTCCATTTGGCACACGATTGTTCAGGCTCGTCGAGAACGCGTTGCAGAGGTTTTTGGAGCAGATTGGCCGTATTGTTAGAGTCCCAGAGGCCCTTATCATCCGCGAATTGGGAAACCTGAACGCGATCCTCGGAGAAGCTAAGGTCATTTACGAAAAAGATGTATAGGAGGGGGCTTAGGACGGATCCTTGGGGGTGCCTGCTTCGAGGGGGACACTGTCAGACATTTCATTGTTCACTCTGACTTTAATTTCGCGATCATTTAAGAAAGAGGATAGTAATCTGAGCAGTTTCATGGGGAGTCTCATTTTTGATAATTTGTAGCGCATTCCATTGTGATAGACGGAGTCAAATGCTCTTTCGACGTCTAGCAGGACTGCCGCGCCTGTTTGCTGATTGTTGATAGCGGCTTTCATTTGGGTAACTAGTCGGTAGACATTCCCCCCTGTGTAGTTAAATCCTTTTATGTATGAATGGCAGGTTTACTAATGAAACCCCCATGAGAACTCTGGGAAGTGAAGTAGTGCTTGTGTACTGTGGTAAACAAGTTCTGCTTTACTGGTAAAATAGTGGGAGATAACGGAGGCCTGGAGCGGTAGTCGTCTAAAGTGTGCAGCATACGTATAAACACTTGGCAAAACTTGACTTCATACCTTTGTTGCGGTCATGAGATAGCCATAGAAGTTGAAAGTGACCAATAAATAAATAAATCAATCTTTAATGAAAATATTCATTTGACAGAATTTTTTAATTAACCAGAAAGTTCTTGTGCAATTGAGAGCAATAAATTTAGTATTTCTTTTATTCCATCTTGTTTGGCAGAGCTTCTGTAACTCTTTTTTTATAACAACTAAACCGGTTGACGTATAGTTCCTTTTTTGAGAATAATGTTTGTTATTGGAGTTAAACAATACTTACAACAGCCAGGATTATATCGTGTTGGATAGTTTTATGGGTGGAGGATGATAGAGAGAACCACCGAGCAGTGGCAACCAACTGTCAGACTCTCCAACTTATTAACCTTGCACAAGTAGATTTAAAAGTGGTTGAAACTAAGTATCCCATCAATGTTCAGTACACTCAGTACACAGTGCTACCATGCCCATATGTCACATATGGGCATGGTAGTGCTGTGTACCTAAGGTGATATATGGGCAATTGGGTACAAGTGCCTTGCCCAAGGACACAACACAGATGATTCAGGTCAGGATGAAACCATCAACCTTTTGTTTAAAGTCCAGTGCTCTAACCAATGAGCAGCAAGAGCGAAGATGTGTCCTGGGGCAATGTGTAGAACAGGCGTTATGGTCCCTGTGAGCACCAAAGATGCAAAGTGATAAGAAAGAGGTCTGGGGTTTCTCCCTCCGCATTCTCCTACATTTTCTGGACAATATCTACTCAATTATTTACTTACAATTTGGGTAATTTATTACCTGTATTGCTGTGAATCATGACCACCATGATACAGGAAAGACTGACGGAAAACCAACAAACTGGAACAAGTGGGTTTTTTTTTTATATAAATGGAATCTGGCTTGTAATGCCAGAACTACATGCTTTTGTCACCTCCACCAGCCTCGAGGCCCGTAACAAAACCCTTCCCACAACTTTCACCTCGGATATACTGATGGGTCAACCTAAACTTTTTTAAAGCACTAAATATCCTGGGGCAGTTGCCCCCCTTAACCCCCCCCCCCCCCCCCCCCCACCCACCCACCCCAACTACACTTCTCAGCGCTAGTGCCAGTAAGCCACCATACTCCCAAATAAATTATATAGCACTGACTGTCATGCCACATGATTTGTTTTTTATACCCACTAGTAGATTGTTTGGGAGTCATTATTCAACCTTCTGACTTTTACAGGATTGTATAAGTTGTAAGCAACTAATGTGACATTGGTGCAGCTTGTGTCCTTAGTATGTTGGAATATCTGACAGAGTTTTTTTTTGCTCTTCTGTAATGAAGCCCTGACATCTGCTTTCCCCATCGTGAAATCGTTGCAACCTGTTTGTTGAAAGTTCACTTACCTAGTTAAAGTGTTATTATTAGTTAATCAACAACAATGAGCAGCAAGTAACCATTAATAGCCTTGTTTTTAATTATTATTACTATTGATTGTGTTTAGCCACCCTGCATGTCGTTGCTGCACTTGCCTTCAACCGCTACTAACTCTGATTGTATCAGTTTAGTGTGCTGAGGAGTCTGACAGATGCTCGGTGGGTTCTCCTGCTTCCTCCACCCATAAAACTGTTCGACATGATATGACCTTGGCTATTGAAAGAGTCATTAAACCCCAATAAACAAACATTATTCTTGAAATGAATTGTATATCAACCGGTTCAGTTCGGTAAAAACAACAGACAGACCCATAAGTATGGTTATATTTTTGGAGGATGGGTGCACTAAAAAATCAACTGCTTTGAGTGAATGTGAACAAACTGATTTTAGAGTGTCTAATCCATCTTTATCTAACTACAACATGGATTTGTCCCCGTTCTTATGTACATATATATGATTCTCGGCGAACAATTCAGACAATGGGTCCACAATCACTGAAATTAGTCTCAGCAGTTTCATGGAAAAACCTGTGGTACTGTGGCAGACAACCACAGCTTTTCTACCTCCTTGCCGATTGCCCTGGCTAATTTATTTATTTAGTGGGGTTTAACAACACTTTCAACAGTCAGGGTCACCTTATGTTGGACAGTTTTATAGTTGAAGGAAGCTGGAGTACCTGGAGAGAACCAACAAGCAATGGCGAGCAACTGTCAGACTCCCCTATGTACAAACTCTACACAAGCAGGGTTAGCATTGGTTGAAGACAAGTACACCATCAACAGTGCAGTATGCCTTTACACAGAGCTGCCGTGCCTCCATGTGGGCAGTCGGGATTAAGTGACTCGCCCAAGGACACAACGCAGTTACACCTGGATCGACCCGTAGACTTTTTTATTTGAAGTTGAATATCGTAACCACTGAGCCACCACGCTCCCGGCCTGGCTAATTTCTGGAGATAATCCTACTCGTATATCACCAAACTAGCACCCACCTATAAGACTTTTAATTTATGCTAATGCGGAGGGTTTTTAGCATGCTAGACTGCAACAGTGTTTTCAATAACGCTGGTTACTCTGGGCAACTTGACTTCCCACTTGTCCATCCAGGACCACATGTTTGATCAAGAATACTGTAACTGTTTTCAAAGCACTCTATTGGGCATCCTCCAACAAACATGAATTACAGGGCATAGAGGCCTTCAGATCAGTATTAACTGGGAGCACCACAGAACATTTTTGTGACTTCTATTAACCCTTTACCCAACGAATCGCCCGCATCCGCCTGCGAAATATGCAAATTCAGCAGTTGAAAAAATATTATTTTTTTTTAAATTTCAACAAAACCATATCATGTGACCCCTCGTTGGAACGAGCTCGTCGAGCTCGTTCCAACGAGGGGTCACATGATATGGTTTGGTTGAAATTGTTTGAAAAATTTGAAAAAATGTTATTTAAAATAATAAATTTTGATATCGTCTGCGTTGGGTAAAGGGTTAACTGGCAGTGTGCTGGAAGCCCATATTTGGGCTTTATTCTGAAGTGCAGGTGCCTCAGTTTCAAGGCTTCGTATTCTGTGGATGTGCTTCATAGCATCTTTGAAGTAAAATTATTTAGTCTGTGTGGAGTTGCCTTGTTAGAATTTATGGGAGAGTGCCTCTTGGCACTCTCCAATAAATTGTAACAAGCCAAAGACATGAACAAATTTTCAATATTAAAAATAATTCAGCACTCTACCAGTTAAAACTTAGGCCGCATTCTAACTTTGAGCACCTTTTTACTGCAATAGAACAGGTGCCACAGCATTTATTTATTTATTGGGGTTTAACGTCACCTTTGAATGCCGGGGTCACCTTGTGTTGGAGCCCCATCATTCAGTCTCTGAGAAAAGTGGCAGTTACGTTATGGGTACCCTGTAAGTTGTTTCTTGTCAAGTCTTGGATGTCAATATAGGCGCTAAGACTTGCCTAGAAATCTACACGTGCAAACCCACAGGATTTACACTGTCAATGTGTTGGAAAAAAATGTATAAAAGTCTTCAGCCCAAAGGGTTGAATCACTTCATATGAAACTGGACAAAAAGAATAAAAAAGATTATCTAGTATGCCCTCTAAAATGTGTCCTGTCATTTGGGGACATTGGTTACCATTGTGAGTTCGGTGAGGGTTTATGAGCCTGAATTCCATATATATTATTGTGTCAAAGTTTCAATTCCATCGGTCCAACTCGACAAAGAGGCGTGACAGTGAACACCCCCTTCCATGATTTGCGCCCCTGACAACATGTTGTTCGAAAAAAAAAGAAATACCACACGACATCACTTTAGGTCTTGAGTTTAAAATTGCCTTTCTTGGACAGATTCTCACAACGCCACAAAAATTCGAAACAGCCACTATTTAACCGTAAATAGGCCTACCCCTCCCCACACAATAAAACATTCAATTTGTTGAAGCTTTCGGAAGAGCCAGCCTCCAATCAAGAATTTTTCTTCAAGACAGTTTTTCTGCCTTTTCAGACTAGACTAGACTATTCTAGACTCGATCGGCTGATCCACTTACGTTAAATTATAAGCTGTGTTTGCCTCCACCCCACCCCTCTCAACGACCACCCTCGCCCTTATTCTCACAAAGGAGAGAGTAAAAATAGTCAGTAGCATTGAACCCCCTGTACCTATCACTGATCTATATCACCTGAAGCATCATTAAAGGAGATGATACCGAACAACCGTCTGATGAGCTTCTTGACGCCACTGTCTGTATTCAAGACAGTTTGGTATCTGGATAGATCATATTTAACCGGCATTTATCGTGCCAGCGTATGCCACGGTACTCGTTATTTTCCGTGTCTGGCCTATTTAATTTTTATAAGCTTGTTATAATCCAATAATGTGGATTAAACACACAGCTTATCTCCAAAAATCTTGGTATATTAGAGAACTGCGTGGGAAATAAATTTAAATCTCAGATATTCAGAAAATAGCATCAGCTTATCGAAGTTAAGTACAGTTTGGATGGGATGTGGCTCCTCTGTTTCGTGTTAACCATTTCAATCCCTAACCCTTTGAACCCTAGTGGTATCTTGCATATCAGTTCAATGGCAGCAACGGGAAGAGTCCATATTCATTATTTGGGGGTAGATCAATTAATATTTTCAACGTGCAGCCCCAAGGCTGCACGTTGAAAATATTAATTGTTCTACACCACACATTCACTCAAACGTCAACCTACTTAATGAAATTATGAAGTATCCTGTTACTGGGCCGGAAAAGCGGCCTCTGAGGGTCAAAGGGTTAATCATTTAAAAACATGAATACGATTTTTAGCAAGTGGGTGGGTGGGGGTCGCAGAAAGAATTTTGTGAGTTGTCGGGTAGCAAAGAAAATGGGTTGCGGTCACGACAAGCTCGTTCCAACCAGGGGTCATAACCTATGTTTTTGAGACAAAAAATGGAAAAAAGTTGTTATTCAAGAATTTTTTTTTGCAAGTGTCGTCTGCTTTTCATGTTAGGTAAAGGGTTAAATGAAATTGGATAACGTTTTTTAGGTTGCAACATAAGTCCTCTTCATAACAGAAATTTAGGAGTGTGGGTAGGAATGCTCTGCTAAAGCACCCTAGGCGAGTGACGACAATTCTCCGGGTGAGCAACCAGGCGAGTGGCAACTGAAGAAAAAACGACTGTTTTTATACTACGAATGACTGAGATGAGCAACATTCGGTTGAATTACTGTCTAGTGAAACAATGTTGGGACTGAATACCAAGTATATTGTTCTTAACGTCAATAGGCTATGCTGAACAAAAAAAAAAGAAGTTTAGATGCCCAACTCCATTCCACCACTCCTTTTTGGTATGTAATGTGTAAGCATGTTCCCCGTGGAAACCACGAGAAGTGAAGCAGTGTTTGTTTCTTGTGGCAAATGAGCTCTGTTTTACTGGTAAAATGGGACTCGATCACCGATGCCTGAGGTGGAAGTCCTCAATAATGGGCAACATGGTTGTAAACGATTGCATGGGTAGTGGCTGGACTTGACTTTATATCCATGTTTCGGTCACGATTAACCATTGTGCAGAAATATATTACCTTAAACAAATAAATAAATAAATAAATAAATAAAATAAATAAATAAATAAATAAATAAATAAATAAATAAATGTAAACTTACATAATCCGAGGAAGCTGGTGACTCCATATTGTCAATCAAGGGTAATCTGAGACTTCATGACCCGCAACATTTTGGTGTGACATGGGTGGACTTCTTGCAAAATCGCCCAGATAGCAACCCCCTAGAACATGATTGTGTTGGACATGCTTGGCAAAAGAAAAGTAAACAGGCAGCCACCACCTGTCCATGTCGTGAATTTGCACCAAGTTCTGATACAGAAATGGCGCAACATGACCATCGCGGACATTCGAAAGCTCCGATTCAGAAATGGCGGAACATCACCATCGTGGACATTCGAAAGCTGGTCGAAATTTTACCAACGAAGGGCATCAAAATAAATTTTTGCGATGTGCTGAAAATTTTGGAAGGGTGGGGGGGGGGGGGGGGTGGGGGTGGTGGGGGCGTCGAAAATTTTCCGACAAAATGTTTAGAGGGACCACAGGTACTCGGCACAAGCTGGGAAATCGAAAGAAAAATGATATTTGATACCATTTTTGAATCTATGCTGACGTGCCCCTGTAATGGTATATAAATATTAACAAGGTAAACAACTCGCTTTTCGAAAACGATAGAACTCATCTTCGTTTTTTCCCCCTCAAATTTGATTCACACAACGTATCCAACAATACCCAGTATCAATGGAAAAGGGAATGAATAAGCTTTACAGTGGTGTATTACATGACCGTTGGGTGTTCTATGTTGTTCATGATAACTGGGAGAAGTCGCAGAAAAGGCCGAAAAACATTTAGTCGGACAAGAAAGTGCACAGTGAAATGAGGTTTACGAGCGACAGTTATCCGATTTATTATAAATAATTGCAGGTTGCAGGTTTGCTGTCTCTGGGCTAGGAAACCGAAAGAGGCACGTAATTTGTGCTGTTTTCAAAAACTGTCGATAGGCCTATCCACCGACGAACCATCATTCATGACTGGCGCGACACGTCTTTAACTCTTTTCCTATAACGTAACGGCCAAAACCGGCCAGCGCTATTCACAAAAATCGCCAATTAATTTTCATTATTGTTTCATTTTCTGTCTCAAAAACATAAGTTATGACCCCTCTTTGCAAAGGGGCGGGGGGGGGGGGGGGTCATATCCTATGTGTTTGAGACAAAAAATTTAAAAAAATAGTTATTCAAGAATTTTGTTTGCAAGTGTCGTCTGCTTTTCATGTTAGATAACGGGTTAACCCTAAAAGCCTCGGATCAGTTTGTACGATAATTGTTACATTATCAGGGGCGGCGGATCCGATGGGGGGGGGGGGGGGTGCTTCAGCCCCTCCACTTTTTTGCCGGGCCATGTTTTTTGTATGCATATATTTTAACACAACCAATAACTGGTGAAACAAGGGGCGGATCCAGAGCCTCCCCATATTTTCACCAGATATGTTTCTCTCGTACTGGTTCAGTTTCGATGGATTTCGGATCATTTTTGCAGTAAGTGGCAGCAAACGCTAAAATGTATACAGTCTGTTAAAAAATCTGTTAACTGAAGTAGATCGTAATCTTACAGACATACAAGTACCAAATCCACCCCCAGACAAGATAATCCACAGACAGTATAATTGCTGTTAACGTCTGGTAAAGCATATAGGCGAGGTTTATTTATCAGCTTTGGTCGTTACGACCAAAGCTGATAAAAAGACCTCACCTGTATGCTTTACCGACGTTTTTTAACGGCTCACAAAATATGAAATCTTTCAAATACATCTCCTGAAAAATCTCAGAATATCCGCTCAGATGCATGGAAATGGGAGTTTTGGGACCCTTGAATTTTAAATATTCGTACGACGGGCCAAACCATGGTCGTCCCGTCATTCTGACGATCATCCATCGCCCCCCCCCTCCCACCCCACACACTTTGAAAATCGTTCCGCCACCCCTGATTGTATACAAGAACGCCGCTGCAGATGACCTAACAGTGTTTCTCCTTCATTGTTGGCTTCCTGTATAGGCAGCCAACAATAATGTAAAAACACTACCAAGATAAATATAGCCTACCGTTTGAGTTCTCAAGAAAGAATACACTCTGGGGCAACTTTTTTAAAGCAATATAAAAGTGGCAGTCTGCAGCTGAGGACCTAATGGTTAAATTGTGGTCATGTTTTTAGTACGGTCTTTTAACTGTGGGTAGAGTTGATTATATTAGAATTAGCTCCATTACTGACCAGACTCAAGTTTTTGATAGAAACAATAAAGTGACTGTGCCTCTTACTGAAAAAAACCCACTACCGGCAGAAGACACAATGATTGAGGAGGATGAAGCAGTATCATAATATCACAATAGGCACTAACATGTTTTTTGTTGTTTTTTTTTTTTTGGGGGGGGGGGGGAGGGTATTACTATATATCCGGAAGTAGACCAGCATGTAATAAATGTTCATTTTTCCACTCCACCAGGTGCCACTGTTGTGTCCTAGGTGGGTACATTAAAATCCATACACATGCCCTCTGCCCGTTGAGCCACCACTACTTAAGATCCCCTATCAGAACAAGCTCGTGGAGATCGATTCGATGATGGGTCATAAGCTATGCTTCTGGAAAAGATTAACTAAATAATGTAAGATAATTTTTCTTTATAGCTCAGAAAAGATTTTAAAAAATTGGGCACATTCTGAATCGCAAAAATATAAATCTTTGTGTTTTAAGTGCCTTCTCATTTAACTCTTTGAACTCTGATGGTGTCTTCCAACCTAGTTCGAAGTAATGACTGCAATTAGAAGAGTCCATATTCATTACCTGGGGACAGACCATTCAATATTTTAAACGTGCAGACTTCGGGTTACATGTTGAAAAATCTTGACCTATGACCCCACACATTCTCCGAACAGCCATCCACTTGGTGAAATTATGACGCGGAAAAGTGGCCTTAGGGTTCAAAAGGTTAATACCCCATCCAGTGGCTCCACCCAGAATTCTTACAGGCGTCTCTGCATACCCAAGCAAGCAAGGAAGGCGCCATCGAGTTTATACGACTCTACGGCTGATTTTTTTTTACTCGAAAAATGAAAATCTCAAGCTGGCTATTTTACCAAAAATTCAGCTGGGAATTTAACGTATTCAATCTTGAGTGGCAGAGCTCCTCGAACCCGGTCAACCACAGAGACGGCGGAACCAGGGGGGGGGGGGGGGAATAGGGGACACGTGCCCCTCCACTTTTTCCACAGACATGTTGCGCAGCTGCACAATGATTTAAAACGGGTGCACGCAAACGTGTCAATATACATGCGTTCCTGTAATATATTATTTGTAAATCCATGAAAAATTTGGCAAAAAAAATCCCACCTTCGGTCCGTTTCTTCTACTTCACCTACCTTCCAACCCGAAGGCTAGCCTTCGGGTTGGAAGATGATTAAAGAGAAGAAACGGACAGGACAGTGGTCACACCGCGGCATGCTCATCCAAAGGAGAGACTGTAGCATGTCACTGTACATTTACCGATATACGATGGTAACTTTTCTTCAACTGGGCCGAACTATGGTAGTCTTGAAAAGTTGTGCCGCTCCACTTTTATCGAGCTTCCACTGCCTCTGCCATAAGCTTCTTTTAATTTCCACTTTCAAAGATACCGTACACTACTGGAAAAATATGCTGTTTGAAATTTCGTAAATTTTCATCAGTAAGCAGCGAGGGTTAAGCTAGATTGAGAAAACATGTTTTATTGTGTGGGGTTGGATGCATGGTATTCTTTTCTGGCTCTTCCCACTTCAAGACTGCAGCCTCGGAGCCAGTCGTTTATGCGGCCTGGGCTTGATTTGACCCTGCTCTTCCAGGGGCATGGTGTAATGGGGTTTTCAACAACCAGGGGCATAACATTTCGAGAAAACTGCGGATAATCCCATAGTGTAAATGGGAAATTGCCTCCTTTTATTACCGCACTTAAGTTCACGTTAAGTAGCACACAATGTCCACCTGAAGTTCTGCTAGCATTTTTGAGAAGAAAAATACATTCTCTGGGAATAGTCGACTTTCTTGTGTGGAACATTTAAAGGTAGACATGGATATATATCAATAAGCGGCTGGTTATTTTCAGACAGATATAGTGTTAGTGTTTCTAAAGATAGAAAAGTTTGTTAGACTGCGCTCATCAATTAGCCCCAGGATCAATAAACAGTCACATTAGAAGAAAATAATTGAGCTGGCCATTTGCGAGTTAATCATATTTTGCAACTTGACGCCCCCTTTCCTGTTCTCTGACGCTTTGAGACTAATCTGACATTCAAAACAAACAGAAAGGAAACGTCCGGTTTCAATGGTTCAGAGACACAATTATCACACTTTTAACTTTTTAAAACTCAGTTTCCAAGTAGAAGAAGATTGTTGGTGTTTTTTAAAGTCCCTTTGGAATTTTTCTAACCTGGTGGATGGTTTGGGGAAACTTTTTCTCGTCTCAAATTTTCCAGATGAAGTTCTAAGCTGAAGGAATGTCGGGCACCTGTAGTTCTGGTAGAAGGTCGTGTCACCATTTTTTGAATTTGAGGAAAATGGCGAGTTACCTGAGGAAAAGGTTCTTCAAGAAGACGAAAAACAGAAAAGAAATCGAAAAGGAAGATTCGGTTAGTAAATATAACGTATATTTTTAAAAGTTGCCTGTAAATTATTTTTGTTTGCAACAAACTCTTACAAATGATAGCAGTATGAGCTTGGCAGGTCAAAATTTGTCCGGAATGGCGGTAAGGCATTGGGGGGTATATTTTGTTCTTCTTTTCGGTATGACCTTAACTCACGTAATTGAAGCTCAGATTTGGATAACATCTTGTCCAAACATTTGGACAGAGGCAGCTTAACTCTTAGAACTCTGGCAGTGCCACAGAGAATATTTCACTATGAATTTAACCAATTATATCTTGTTTGACAGAGATCACTGAGCTCTGTCAAACAAGGTATATTTGGATACATATCAAACTGCATTATGGAAAATATTTGCTGCTGAAAACTTTTCCATTTTTACACCAGAATCAATGGCGTGGTGGTGGTGGGGGGGGGGGGGGGGGGGGCGTAGGGCCTCCCTAAAAAGTACAGTGGCCCCCCAAAACGGGAAAATGAAAGCACCAGAGAGTCCCAGATTCAGCTCAGGGCATTGCATTTTCAAACTTTTCTTGTTGAGCCCCCCCCCCCCCCCCCCCCCCCACAGAGTGAAATTTACACTGAATATAACTTGAAATCTGTGAAAAAAAGCACTAGAAGCATGAGGAAAGTTTCAACAGAGCTCTATTAGCTGAAATGTTGCTTTTGTTCTTTCTTATGTTTTGTTTTTATTTTATGGAATTTGAAATGTTGTGTAGGTGCAAACTTCACTGTGCAAGAATTTTTAGTAGTAATCCACTTCATATTGCTAATTACTCTAACAATGACAAATGAGTGTTATTGGGTAGTCAAATCAGAGAATGTCCTTGTAGTGCACAAGATCCATTTATTGGATCGCATTTGGATTCCCAAGATGATTCAGGCTAATTTTATTCCAATATTTCCGTATTTCTCAACCAGCAATGGAGATTAACTGGTTAACCCTTTACCCAACGAATCGCCTGCATCCGCCCGCGTAATATGCAAATTCAGCATTTGAAAAAGTATTATTTTTCAAAAAAGTTCAACAAAACCGTATCATGTGACCCCTCGTTGGAACGAGCTCGTCGAGCTTGTTCCAACGAGGGGTCACATGATAAGGTTTTGTTGAAATATTTTGAAAAATTAAAAAAAATGATATTTAAAATAATACATTTTGATATCGTCTGCATTGGGTAAAGGGTTAAGTGCTGAATTATTTTTCAAAGGTGATCAGTATGTAGATTATGTGTGTGTTTTTTTTTTTTTTGAGATCCCATGCTACCAGCAAAGAGAGTATTCGTTTAGGGTGATTTTGTCCATAACGTAAAGTGTTTTGTTACAGTTTATTGGAGTGTGCTTGTTAACAAGACACTCTCCAATAAATTACACAGGTTTGTGCTCCCCTTTCTGTCTATCTGTCTGTCCCTCTCTCCCTCTCTCTCTCTCTCATAGAAAAATCCTCTGAAATCTTGAGTCCTCTGAAGCCTGGGCCCCTTTGGACATACTCCATCCTCTCATAAGGGTGAGCCACACCTGTCAGGCTGGATCCCTATCTGTAGAAGGGGAATATTTCATCCTGCTGTCAAATGCAGTAGCAGGAAAGCATATCACAAAGTTGGGGAAGAGTATGGGATGGGGATACAGCCTACAGCAAGGTTTCCGCTATACAGACATGGGATCCCATCAACGGCCCTAATCCCTCGTTGACTTTCCCCTACCCAAAAGGTCCTCGTAGGGCTCTCATCACAGACACTCTTAAGACTCGCATCAAAGGTAGAGAATTATAGGGAAAAAAGAACAGCAAAAAATCAACCAGATTCAATTTTTTTAACAAGTTGCAATAACCTTGACTATGGAACGACAGGATCTGGTGATAGGTTAGATGGCATATGTGCACGATTTGGGTTGGGTTCCATTGGTCCACATTAGTAAATTTTGTCTACACTCTGAGGTCAGCCATTTTAACATGCACAAGGCATAGCTCCTCCACTTGAGCGTCTCAGATGTGCATTTTAGACAGATGAGATCATGAGGCCGGTAATGGTGAACCTAAGGATTCGACGGGGCAACCATGGTCGCCCCGTCGGATCCTTGGATTCCCCATTACCGGCCTCAACAATTTTTTCCTAGCGGAAAGCCTGCCTACAGGTTATACTAACAGAATATTTTCCTGCTATAAATGATGACAGTGACCAAAGTACATAACAGTGGGTCATCCGATTTGGTGGCTTATTTCCCAGTAGAGTTTATGAGATGACCATTTTACATTTAGTATGGGTATTAAACATCTCAACTTGGCCATTAATATATTCATTCTAAAAGCATCAGTGAAGAGAAAACGAGAGAGTATTTTTTATCGTGATGATATCATGCAACTTATTAACTGGTTGATTGCTAGCAGCCCGTATTTGGGCACTACTGAAAACTGCTGGTGCCTTAGTTAATCCTTTACCAAATGAATCGTCCACATCTGCCCACGTAATTTTCAAATTAAGCAGTTGAAAAAATTTTGTTTTTCATGTAATTTCAACAAAACTATATCATGTGACCCCATCATTGGAACAAGCACGTCAACCTCGTTCCAATGAGTGCCACAAGTAAGGTTTTGTTGAAATTTTTTGAAATATTTAAAAAAAAACAATAATTCAAATAATAAATTTGAATATCCTGTGCATTGGGTAAAGAGTTATGCTTAACCCTTTGAACTCTAATGGCATCTTCCAAACCAGTTCACTGGCGGCAATTATGAGAGTCCATATTCATTAATTGGGGTAGACCTATCAACATTTTCAACGTGCAGCCCCGAAGCTGCACGTTGAAAATATTGATTGGTCTACCCCACACATTTACTGAACATCCATCCTATTTAATGATGTATCATGTTGCTGGCTGAAAAAAACGGCCATTAGGGTTAAATCTTCAGATTAATTTTTAGCTTAACTTTAATTTTCCGCGTGCGGAAGTCTGTTAGTCTGTGAGTCTGTTCACATTTTCCTTTAGCACGGGCTACACCCCGCAGTTCTTGTCTGACCATCACAAAATTTCATATGCAGGTTTGGGGGTCATGTCTAGATGAGAACGTCCACTTTTGGTCGCGATCGGCCAACCGGTATGGCTCCCCGAGCCCAAAAGCCGAAAACCATTAGCACAGTCTATAGGTCGTATTTATGAAGGGATTTCATTGTAACTTGGTAGGATGCCTTTGTATAATTCCTAGATGAGAACGTCCCCTTTTGGGCATGATCTGTCAACCGTTTTGGCTGCCCAAACCCGAAACCCAAAAACTTTTGGCACAGTCTGCAGGTCATGTTTAATATGGAGGGATTTCATTGTAACTTGGTAGGATGACTCCTTATGATGTCTAGTTATAATTAATAATTACCGTATATACCTGGGCACAGCATTAGATGACAATTGACTTAACAGTATTTCTACATCATTGTTGGCTGCCTTTAAAAACATTGTGAAGATAAATGCAGCCAGCAGTATTGCCGCCATGGACTGGTCACTTTCCACGGGTGGGCAATATATTTCCACGGATGCAATAATTTTAATTCCAAACACCAATTATAGGATTAATCAGCAAAAGCAACCCGGTGCTTCATTAATTAAAATTTTGCTGCTGATGATTTTTATTGCCTGGTAAATGCATGTGTTGACATGCCCATATATGGGTTAGGACGAGTCTAAGGCAACTGTTCTGTATCTCTAGAGTTCTGAAGGACAAATACACTTGGTCATTACTTTTCCAAAAGTAAAATATAATTGGCTGTATGGGGACTCCAAGAATGCATGTATTTTTAGCTCACCTGACTGAAAGTCAGGGTGAGCTTTTCTGATCACTTTTCGTCCGTCGTCCGTCGTCCGGCATCCGTCGTCCGTCGTCCGGCGTGAAGGTGGTGTTTGGGTCTTTTTCTTCCAAACCACTGGCCGCATGTTAATGAAATTTCATGTGAGTAGGGGTTATATAGCGGCATTTTGATTTTTGGGCAAATTAGGTTTCGGCTCATATTGAGCAGAGGGGTGGGGCAAAAATGCTCCAATTCTTAAAAAATCTTCTCAAGAACCAGCAATAGCAGAGACTTGATATTTGGTATGCAGCTTCCTTTTGAGGTGTAGACTCAAGTTTGTTCAAGAGAAGTTTGTAGGTCTATACTTGGCGATGTTATGGGAGGAGCAAAAATTTTGGCCCCACCCCAAATTTCTATTTTTTAAACCGAGAGGCCAATTTGAACCAAATTTTATGTGAGGGCTTATTGGGTCATAAGTACCTAATTTATGCAGAAATTTTTTTTCCTGTAGCCCCGTGGGAACCACAGGAGCTAAAAATAGAAAAAAATTAAAACGCCTATATCTCAAAAACTGCACGGCAGTGAGAATTTTTATTTGGTGTGAAGCTTTCTTGGGACCAACAGAAAGGATTGGTAAAAAAAAATTGCTATCGGTTTTATCATAGGGTACTTTTTCGGGACTCTGAAAAAGTGCTGAGTCAGTATTTTTTAACACAGTAGGCAATGGGAAAAAAATAAAGAATTGTTTTCTTCCAAACCACTGCTCTAAAAGCTTTCATATTTTACATATAACATCTTTGGAACATTGATTCACATATTTGTAGAAATCAAATTCCTCGGTCCATATTTGGGTTCCCTATGGGAACCCAAATGTTCAAATTAGTGCAATATGAGGGATATATTTTAAAAATCTTCTTCTTCGGATCCACAAATCAGAATCTTTTGATATTTGCTATGCATCATCCTTAGGGGGGTGAGATTGATGTTTGTTCAAGCCAAGTCCCTGAGTTCATATTTGGACTCCCTTTGGGAACCCAAATTGTAACTTAGTGCAATACGAGGTATATTCTTTTAAAATCTTCTTCTTCGCATCCACCGGTCAGAATCTTTTGATATTTGGTATACAGTATGCTTAGGGAGGTGAGATTCAAGTTTGTTCAAGTCAAGTCCTTCGGCTCATATTTGGTCTCCCTGTGGGAGCCCAAATTATAACTTAGTTCAATATGAGGAATATTCTTTAAAAAAAATTTTTTTTTCAGATCCACCAGTCAAAATGTTTTGATATTTGATGTACAGCATTCTTAGGGGCTGAGAGTGAAGTTTGGTAAAGCCAAGTACCTGGGTTCATATTTGGGCTCACTGTGGGAGCCCAAATTATACCAAAATTTTTATTTTCCAAACCAAAAAGTCGATTTGAACCAAATTTGATATGAGGGCTTATTGGGTCACAAATACCTAATTTATGCCATAAATTGTTTTCCTGTCCCCCACGGCAACTACAGGAGCTGAAAAAATTTTTTTTTTTTGAATGCCCATATTTCCAGAACTACATGGCACTGAGAATTTTTATACAATGTGAAGCTTCCTTAGGGCCGGGAGAAAGGAATGGTGAAAAAAATGCCATTGGTTTTATCATAAGTACTTTTCCAGGACTAAAAGTGCCGAGTCATCATTTTTTAACACTGTAGGTAATGGGAATAACGTTGAATAATCTTCTTCTCCCAAACCACTGCTTCAGAAGCTTTTGTTTTTGGGTTCCCTATGGGAGCCCAATGTATAACTTAATTCAGTATGAGAAATATTCTTAAAAAATCTTTTTTTTCTGATACTCCTCTCAGAATCTTTTGATATTTGATTTTTAGTTTTCTTAGAAGCGGCAAATTGAAATTTGTTCAAGTTCTGGTTTATTGATAAAATTGGGCCCAGTAACCAATTCCTGCGTTGAAAGCCCTGTAAAGTGGGCAGTAATAGGCATAAACGATTGACCAAACCTGATATTATAATTATGCCTCTGTAATGATGTAGCCTTAGAAAGTGACCTTAAATTCCAATAAATAAATAGATAAATTATTGAGTACCCAATATGGGGATCTAACATATGAACACTCTGGGTTACTAAGTAGAGAAAACACTTTTATGTTGAAAAACTGATAATAACCACAAGGCAGAATCCCTTGCTATTTTGGTGATATGACTCGGCCAGTATCAGGTGAGCGCCCTCAGGCCCCATGGGGCCTCTTGTTTATTTATATGGATTTGTTTTGTCATAATTTATTGGAGAGTCACTGTAGTCACACTCCACTGAATTGTTCCATCCCTGTAGAAACCCTGGGAAGTAAATCAGTGCTTGTTTAACCCTAACCTGAAAAGCAGACGACACTTGCAAAAATAATTCTTGAATAACTAATTTTTTTCATTTTTTCGTCTCAAAAACATAGGTTATGACCCCTCGTTGGAACGAGCTCGACGAGCTCGTTCCAACGAGGGATCATAACCTATGTTTTTGAGACAAAAAATGAACAAAATAATGAAAATTAATTGGCGATTTTTGAGAATAGCGCTGGCCGGTTTTGGCCGTTACGTTAGGTAAAGGGTTAATGTGGTAAACAGGCTTTGTTTTACCAGTAAAATAGGACCCGGTCACCATTGCCTGGGGTAGAAGTCCTAAAAAATGGGCAACATGGGTATAAAAGATTGGCTGTACTTGACTTTTTATCCATGTTGCAATCACGGTTAGCCATTGTCCAGAAATATGTGACCTTAAACACCAATAAATAAATAATTATCACATGGTAAACCCATTGCCATAAAACTGTTTACAGGGCTTATATTTAATCTAAATTTGGGAGAATCCATTTGGATTCTCAGGAAAATGGTTGCGAGAATCCATACATGTACCTACTACAAATGTCCCAGAATCTCATGAAGTCACCATGGTTGATATCCTGTTGTATACTGATAACACATGTTAACCCTTTACCCAACATAGACTGAATTTGATACTTTTTTTTACAAAATAAACGATATTTACCAGCTAAACCTTGTAAATATGGATGCCATTGGAACCGACTCATTGAGCCGGTTCCAGTGATGGCCATATTTGTTCAATTTTATTGATAAAGTGTCAGGATATTTCAGATCCTGGTTAATTTGCTGCTGCTATGTTAGGTGATGGGTTAAATTGACTGAATTCTTTTCATGTGAATCTTCATGGATTCTGGCTGTTTTGGTTGCGTGAATCTTTGCATGAATCGATTCTCGAATTCGTGTCAAAATGTCAGGCCTGGCATTTTCAGGAAAGCGATTTATTCACTCGCCTACTGCTCGCCTTAAAAAAATTGAGGAGAGCGAAAAATAGCCCTCCTAGCCTTAGAAATTAATGATTACCACAAATGTCTATTCCTAAAACCCATAGGTTTTCAGATCTCTGCTATGTTAGTGGTCTCTGCAATATTGCCACACTGCTCCTCCCACACCTCTGGGCCTTACCAAGGCCTGGTGGTGTGGGAAGGGCAGTGTAGCCGTTTCAGAGGCCACGTGGTTAACAGTACCAAGTATAATGTATAAAGCCCACAAGGCAGAATTTGTTAATAGTACAACTTCATTTTGTCACTTTTAGTTTTTGTAAGCTTGAGGAGAGCTAATCGCTCCCATAGACTATGTGAGTAGAGCAATTTTCAGCCCTCCTATATTTTTAAGAATGCCAGGCCAGAAATGTAAGCCCTGATATAACATGCAGACGTGGCATTAAGTACCAGTAAGTAAATAAATAAATAACAAGACAAACCCACAGAAATCAGTTCTAACCATCTAAATAGTCAAGTACACTACCAGATAAAAGACTTTGGAGATGCATTCATTAAGATTCAGAGTGTTATGTAATAGAGTCTTGACTCTTATGATGATGTCTTGGTTTTGATAGAAGTACTTGGATCCACTTCATAGCAGATATCTTGGCAATCCTTGATATTAAGAATTTAGATAACATAAATTTTCTACAGCACTGAAATTTAATTATGTAGCCAGGTTTTCTTGCCATGACAAGGACGATTACTATAAAACGTTTAGAATTGAATTTTCTAGAACTCTATTTTCTACCTATTATTTTTTTATTTATTTGAGTTTAACGACATTTTCGACAGCCAGGGTCACCTTGTGTCAGACAGTTTTACAGGAGGAGGAAGCCGGAGTACCCGAAGAGAACCACCAAGCAACATCAAGCAACTGTCAGACTCCCCCGAGTACTAACTCCACACAAGCAGGGTTAGCATTGGTTGATGACAGGTGCACCATCGACTTCCAGTAGGCCTTAGTACACAGTGTCACCCTGTCCCTATGTGGGTAATCAGGATTAAGTGCCTTGCCCATGGACTCAACACGGTAACCTCTGGAAGGGATCGAATCGTGGACCTCTCAGTTTGAAATTCAATGCCGGAACCAATGAGAGCACCCTTTCTACCTATTAATATAACTGACAAAAATTAATCATTAGCATTTTAAAAGATATAGTTGGTATATTGCTACATCTTTGAACATGCTAATAGTTCATTTCAATCATTTAAAGTCATAACTAGAAAATACAATTCTAGAAAATACAGTTCTTTCGTATTGGCCCCAGGTCTCAAAATTTGTTACAGTTCTGCAAGAATTAGAAAATTGATGAAAAACATCTTGAAAATCCTCAATGGGTTAACTCTTAACCCGCTGAGTATTTTCTAGATATTTTTCATTAAATCTAGTCATGGCTGCTTTGATGAAAAATGACTAGATTTGATGAAAAATTAATATAAATGTAACACAAGAAATCATTGGTGAAAAAATCCATTCAATTTACACGGGGCAAATATGATTAAATTTACCCAGCATATACTTATTTCAGTAACAAGAGAAACCCTGTGCTGGGCAGGAATATCCGTCAGCAGCATGCAAAAAGTTAAGATTTAAAGTTTTGCTATTTTCATTCGTTGGTCTTGTCTGTGCATGTAATTTATTGGGCCTACAGTCACTCACCAAGAAATGGTAACAAGGCAACGATACATGCAGGCCTGAAAATAAGCAGTCCGACATTTGCAGAATGAGGTCCCCAGAGGGTGAATTTGATGATGCTATCTCATACAGTGAGCCAATTTATCTTCTGGGTACCTCTTTTTGTTTAGTTTTGAGATACTGATTCAGATTGAGGTTCACAGAGGGTAAATTTAGTGATGCTACCCTGCACAGCAGGGTAGAATCACTAAATTCACCCACTGGGGACCTCATTTTGCAGATGACAGCCTGCTTATTTTCTGGCTTGGATATGTGAACAAGTTCTGAGGACTAAAATTAATTTATCACTCTGTCAGTTAAACCTTTGTACACTGAAGTCAAAATACCACAATTTCAAGCAGCAAATGTTCCCATAATGCATCTAGAAATTAATCAGTTCAATCTCTAAGAGCTCTGTCAAACAAGATTGAACTGGTTAAATTTCTAGTTGCATTATGGGAAAAATTTTGAAGGTTGAAATTTTGATATTTCGACTTGAGTGTTGAGCTTAATTCTTTTGCTGCCATACAGTACAACAGCAGTACATGCCACTTCGATGCACCCAGTGGAATTGCACAGTCATCAATGACTCATCATACATATAGTTTGGATATAGGGGAATAAGTTTTTTGTTTAGAGGAATATCTTGCTGAAACTTGGTATGCTGGTAGGTATAGAGGTCTGGACATTGAATTGCATATGAAACGCGGTCATTTTACGTCACGTGACTATGGCAACCAAGATGGCCGACACACCAGAGGAAGGAAATATCACCATTTTCTTGTGTTTTGTGTGATGGAGTCAAACTATTATATACTACTATGGCTGAATCCAGCATGGATCAAACAGATCTTTTAAACCATATATTTGCCAGTCAAAACTAATTCGATTATTTACTGACTCGGCCGATTCTTCTAGCTTGAATCCTGCAAAATTTCCTACAGCACCACCATTTCGAACCAAATCTTGGCCATGAGGGGTTAATATGTCCATATCTTGGCCTTGAGAGGTTAATATGTCCATATCACAGGCCGTATCGTTGAGAGATTCCCCTTCTTCCGTCTCAGAACCACATTCGCTATCTGTGGCTTTAAAAATACTTGTCTTGAAACGTTTCTGTGTAGAATTCCTCACAGACATTTTGTCTGAAGAGCATGACAAAACAAACTAACATATGTTTTGATCCAAGCTGTATTCCTCTCGTGGGCAGTCATACTGCTATCTGGCTTCAAATTTTGACTTAACCCTTTACCCAAACGCAGACAATATCAAAATTTATTATTTTAAATATAATTTTTTAAAATTTGTCCAAAAGTTTCAACAAAACCATATCATGTGACCCCTCATAGGAACGAGCTTAATGAGCTCATTCCAATGAGGGGTCACGTGATATGGTTTTGTTGAAATATTTTGAAAAATTTAATTTTTTCAACTGCTCAGTTTGCATATTACGCGGGCGGATGCAGGCGATTCATTAGGTAAAGGGTTAAGTGGCGATCAGCAGCGATTGAGTAATTCGACTTCAGTCGCATTCCGCAGCGAAAGAGTTAACAGACTGACCTCAAAACTCTAAAATGTGATATCAGACCTCAAGCAGTCTATTGGATAATTGGTTGGAGCAATAGATGTTACATTTGTGTCGGAGGGAAACCGAGATGACTGCCAATCAGAAATCTAAGGAAAGTGAACTGTTTGAAGCACCTAATGTGCGGTTACTGCAGGGTGCACAGTATCTTGTAACACAGTCAATATTTCTGCTCCTTTTATCTCTTGGTGAGCTGTGAGCGAATTTCTGTGGAGAGAAACCTGCCACTTGGTTCTTGAGTTGCAAAGAATAAAAATGGCCTGTGTTGTACAATAATTGATTGATGCACAGCACAAAATTTCTCATGGAAACAGGGGATGCCAGAAAATGCCTGGGTACTAGGTCTGGGTGGGTGAGTCACCGTGAGTGCATTCGTGTGTGAAGCAAGTTTTTACACAATCATGTAAATTTTTCCCCAAAACAATTATAAAAAAGAAACTTCAGTTACCAAAGTTAATTATAGGTATCCGAATATTAAACTGAGACATATAAGAGCAACATTTCACAGATGTGTGTGTGTGTGTGTGGGAAAGGTGGGAGTAGGGGGAGGTACTTTTCCAACTTTAGTCCCAAATTCCAGCTTTCACCAGCCATAATTAGGGGGGGATCTGGTAATGTTTGAGGAAAAAAAATTACAATGCAAGAGAAATCTTTTCTCATATTTTCCACATGTATTCTTTTGTTTTGTATGTTTATTATGCTGCCTTTAGTCATTAACTGGTAAAGTGCTGGAAGCCCATATTTGGTCTTTGTTCAGAAGTGCAGGTGCCTAAACTTAAAGGCTTCATAGTCTGTGGATATGCTTCATATTATCTTTAAAGTGAAATTATTCAGTGTGTAAGGCTTTGCCTTGTTATAATTTGTGGGAGAGTGCCTATGGGCACTCTCCCCTAAATTATAACAAGGCAAAGACATGTGAACAAAGTATGATGACCAAAAATAATTTAGCATTCTACCAGTTAAAGAGTTATTTCATATTCAAAACAGCTCTTAAATGAATCAAATCAAGCATCAGAGCATGAAGAGAAATACTGTGCCTGAACTGATTACACTTTGGGGATATGTGAGACTCACAGTTAGAAAATTAACAAAACTTGCCAGATGTCTAAACATGAAAATCAAACTATCAAGCTCAGTTGTATTCTGTAAAGCATGATCTTTTCATAACATGGTGTTCTTGATTTACATTCTTCCTGCTCTGTTCAGCTGCTCTGTTCTACACAGCTCTCTACACACTAAAACACCCTTATGCTGCCAGGTATGCACTTTTCTTCGCATATTGCCTAAAGAGGGCTGGATCCCCAATTGGCCTTGGCAAAAACCCATCTGGGAGGGGTGGATGTCCCAGACAGGTTGGCAAAAACTTGCATTCTAGGATGGTGGGCCCCCTTATCTGGAATAACGGAAAATTCCACCTAGTACTCAACAGTCCCCCCTCCCCTCCCTGATTAAAGTAACCTGAAACCAAATTCACACAAACATTTGGCAGGTTAAACAAAATTTTCCAACATCTGAATTTCCTGAGGGCAAATAGGCTCAAGTCAGGTCCAAGTGTATTTGTGTTGAAAACTCTTTGTTGCACATAAGATAATGTCAACTTCCATTTTAATACCTTCTGAACATGCTAGACCCATTATAACCCAGGCCATGTCTGCAATTTCTTCTATTAACCATTCACCTAACACGAAAGGCAGACAACACTAATTTTTTTTTTCATTTTTCACATCAAAAACATAGCTTATGACCCCTCATTGGAATGAGCTCAATGAGGGGGTCATAAGCTATGTTTTCAGGGAATTTTTTGTTTTTAAAAATTTGATTAGTAGTTTCCACCTTTGTTTCAAAGGGTGATGATGATAAATGATGAATATAAAGCCAATATGAAAGAAAAATGGTTAGCATTTGGACATTTTTGAATAGCATTTTGCGATGTCAATCCAGTCATCAAATACCCTGGTTTTGAGGCAAAAAAAATGAAAATAATAAAAATCGAATGTTGATTTTTGTGAATAGCGCTGGCCAGTTTTGTCCATTATAGTGGTTAAACGATTATACTAATGCAATGTTATGTGACACACTATTAAAAAGAGCTCGAAAGTGGCCTTGCCAATGGAGTGTTACATAATAGCATATCCCAACCAATAGTAAAGGATCACAAAAGCAGAGACGTACATGTAGGAAGCATTTCGAACTTGTGGGTGGGGCAGGGTGGGGTTGATCATATCAGGGTACCTACACACTGATATATGTTATTGGTGGTCCATGTGTCTTAGTAACATGGCAGGAATACAATACCAAAAGTTATGCCTGGGACTTTGTCGCTCTACATTTTGAAAAATGCACATTTTTGTTTCAAATTTTCCCATCTGGCTAAAAGGTTTAATCCCGTTTGTCCCACTTGAGGATTTTAGTTGATGTTCTGACTCTCCCACTCTTGGGTTTGAAAATAGTTATCCCTTTACCCAACGAATCACCCGCAACCGCCCGCGTAATATGCAAATTCAGCAGCTGAAAAAATATTATTTTTCAAAATATTTCAACAACCCATATCATGTGACCCCTCTTTACCTCCTAAAATTAGAAAGTGGGACAATTGGGATGACACTGGCTAAAATCATGTTTCAGCCCAATGAGGACATTTTCTAAATTGGGAGCCAAAAATCTTTTTCAACTTTAAAGGCTATAGTCAAGACAAATCAATAAGAAATTTTTAGTCAAATCTTAAGAGTAAAACAGTTGTGTACCCCCTCTTGCTAATTCCCATTAACCTTTTACCCAACATAATGGCCAAAACTGGCCAGTGCTATTCACAAAAATCACCAATTAATTTTCATTATTTTTTGTCTCAAAAACATAGGTTATGACCCCTCATTGGAACGAGCTTGATGAGCTCGTTCCAAAGAGGGGTCATAACCTATGTTTTTGACAGTCGTTCCAATGAGGGGCCATAACCAATGTTTTTGAGACAAAAAATTAGTTATTCAAGAATTTTTTTGCAAGTGTCGTCTGCTTTTTCATGTTAACCCTTTACCCAACGTAACGGCAAAAACCGGCCAGCGCTATTCTCAAAAATCGCCAGTTAATTTTCATTATTTTTTTCATTTTTTGTCTCAAAAACATAGGTTATGACCCCTCATTGGAACGAGCTCGTCGAGCTCGTTCCAATGAGGGGTCATAACCTATGTTTTTGAGACAAAAAATAAAAAACATTAGATATTCAAGAATTTTTTTTACAAGTGTTGTCTGCTTTTCATGTTAGGTAAAGGGTTAAGGTCTCTGTCTCTCTTTGTCTCTCTCTGTCTTAAGAATTTCTGGAAAAAGTAGGGGGGGGGGCACTTGTCCCCAGTTCCTACACCCCCTCACAAAAGGATTGTCTTTGAAGCTGCATGGCCAGTGTCAATTATGTGTATTATTTGTTTAGTTTTAGAATACGTCCATATGTCATGTTTTTTGGATTGCTACTAAACTACAATTAGAGATCCTTATAAAAAATTAGGAATATGATTGGCTTGATTGCCCAGGTCAACTGAATGACTGGTTAGCCACATCAAATTTAAGTAACCTATAGAATTTTGTGCCCAGATGATGAATTGTGAATTGTTAAACCCCAATAAGTGAGTACCAAAACACTAGGTACATTCTCATTCGAACATGTAGTGGGCAATTAAATAACAAAATTTAGGTATTTTGTGATTATATCTAAATTGCAAATCAGTTTTGACATGATACCAATAACCAATGCCAAGGGTAAGAGTCATCTAAAGTAGGTTATAAAATTATACTTTATTGGCTAAAGTGACTTTATACTGTGTTATAATCCATGATATTGCCATAGCAGGCCTTAAAATCTGTCCCAATTCACGAGAATCAGTTTTAATTCTCTCGATCTCCTGCCATGAGAATCATTTTTCTTATACCATTGTGAGTGTAACCATTACATTTCCCATAGTTAAAAATCAAACCTCATTTATTTGCCAGAGTTTAAACCCTAAGTAGAGCCTAGTCCCACATTTGGTGAGTTTCTAAAATTCTTGTATGTTCCATGTAGCACACAGTTCCCACATACTGGGCTTTGGTGGTCTTGCTGATGGTAGTTACAGTACCTTGGCAGCGATTTCTATTGAAGTCTTGGCTGTCTGTTTAGGCAGCTAAAACTTCACTAGAAACCACTGCTAAGGCATAGTGTTACCTTATGAAGGAGCTCATTCCAATGAGGGGTCATAACCTATGTTTTTGAGACAAAAAATGAAAAAAATAATGAAAATTAATTGACGATTTTTGTGAATAGCGCTGGCCGTTTTTGGCCGTTACGTTGGGTAAAGGGTTAAGGAAAATTTCTTAATATATAACAAGAATCAAATGAACATCTTGTGAGAATCAAAGTTGATTCTTGTTATTGTATTGATGAGAATCATTTGCGAGAATTGATTCGGATTCGTGAGTAAATTTTAAGCCCTGTATAGATATTGAAAGTGAGCATGAAGTGACACTTAAAGTGACCTCAGTCCGTATGAAACTACAACTCTCTATGCTGTTACTCAACTTGACCATATTGCACAAGGTTACAATACACTGCTTTTTTTTTCCATTGACGACAGTGCTAATCT
This sequence comes from Pictodentalium vernedei, assembly GCA_031216915.1. Lineage (NCBI taxonomy): Eukaryota > Metazoa > Mollusca > Scaphopoda > Dentaliida > Dentaliidae > Pictodentalium > Pictodentalium vernedei. The sequence continues at coordinate 87,760,512 of CM062291.1, forward strand.
TTCCTCCTCTCCCCATCTCATCAAGCTGATTTGTATAAAAAGAACCATATATCCATTTAGTTTATTATCTCATGAAAAAAATATACTGAAAAAAAATATAGGTCGCCATGTGAATTTTGCCTTTAAATTTGGTGATTCCTATACTCCCGTCCAGTTTCGCATTGAATGAAATCGACATATTTTACCTACCCCCACCCAATTTTTATCTTCTCTTACACTTTTCAGAAGACAATTGTCACCAATATTTTGTATTTTTTTCAAAACATGCACTTTAAAATTTTATTCACACTTACAAGGCTACAAGCTCAGTTCATTTTCCACCAATCGGATAAATCAGGTAGGGCTGAAACATTTGGTTCATTTTCACAACCGACTAACTGAGAGCTATAACCGGATAATATCCGGTTATCCGTAGCCATTATTTCACCGAATCTGGGATAAAAACTTGAGGAATTGGAAAGCAGTATTCTCAGAAACTATTCTGTAGTGTGTATACAAACGAATGTTGTTGAGTACTCGACAACGTTTGTTTGTATACACACTATGGAATAGTTTCTGCGTATACACAGTACTCACGGAAATTGTCAATCATTAACGAAGTCTTGAATGCCAAAGTTGATTATTTCTCAATATATACAGCACTGCTTCGATGTGTGATCTATCCCAAAGGAGAAGCAGCAGATTTACTATGTTTTAACCATGGAATGACGATCACTATCGATATTTCGGATAACCAGTTGAGGTTTTTTTCAAATCGGTCAGGTGGGTAACCGGTTTCAAACAGGTTATCCATTTCAGTACTAAAATCAGGAAACTTTTATCCTCGGGATGCAAACTCCTCCATTAAAGGTTGGGGTGCAAACTGCTAGAGGAGCTGTTTGCATAAAAACAGTGTATTATACCACAAAGAGATGCCTCCAAAGCATTTTGTATGAAGATTAAATCTGTATATTTTTTAAAGTCCATAACTGCCAGTGATTCACAAAAATCACCATTCAGGTTTTTTTCATAAGCTGTTTTTGATGTAAAATATGAAATTTTTTTGTTACTCAAGAAATTTGTTTTTTGCAAGTGTCTGTTATTTATATATTATGTTAGGTAAAAGGTTCAAGGTTCCTGTTTTTGTGGGGTTTTTTTAGAGATTTTTACCATTTTTGATCTGAAGAAAAAATCATTGAAGAACACTAAAATTATGAACTTTAAGTAGACATGTTGGATGGCATAACAAATTTTGGTAATTGACCTGTCAAAATTACCGTTATAATGATGGTATTGTACCCCAACAAGTTCTTCAACTTAAGTGCACAACCTCTCCTGTTCAAAAGATAAACATTTTGTTTTTCACTTTAAATTCTTCAGAACGTGACCTCACTTCTCAAACTTGCTCAGGTTCCAAGAAAATAATGCATTGGCAGTGGCTTCTTGAGACTTGCATAATCATCCCAAAGGGCATCCAAAAAGCTTTTATTTGCAGGCATGATTTTATAAATAAATTCAGGATATCAAGTATTAATCCCAAAGATATTTCTTTGAACCCCTTATCAAACACATTAACATGTATACTGGAGTAAAGTGGAGCCCTGTTAATTGAATAACCACTTGGCCAGTAAAAATGATTCTATTAACAGAAGTATTCAGTTAACAAGGATTGGTAACTTTTTCTGTATTTTAGAGATGAACAGAGCATTTTATTATATCTTGTTTGACAGAGCTTAAGGAGCTCCGTCAAACAAGATTTAATAGATTAAATACCGGTAGTTGATTTACTAAGGACAAATCGGTCTAGAAACAAAGGAATTTCAGTTATTGTCATGGTAATTTCTCGACATATTGCAGAATTACTTATTCAGTTTACAGGAGTATACTCTTTAACCATTATTCAATTAACAGGTCAAATTTGCACTGAAATGTAGGGAAATGGTTTTGTTTTTGGAATTTATATTTAATTAACACGGATATACAATTAAGAGATATTCAATTAAGTGGGCTCGACTGTACTGATGTCAAATATAAAAATTTGAAGGGTGCGCGGCAGTTCACTGGTAAGAGCATTGGACTTTACACTGAAGATTGACTGTTTGATCCTGACAAGCAATAACTATGTTGTGTCCCTGGGCAAGTCATTTAATCCTGATTGGCGATGTGGGAGCACTGTGCACTAAAGCAAACTGCATGTCAGTTGTGCATTTGCCTTCAACTATGGAATCTGACAGTTGCTCATCATTGCTTGATTGTTCTCCCAAGTACTCTGGCTTCCTGAACCCATAGACTTGCCGATTTGAGGCGAACAGTCTTTTGGGATTGCGTGGAGATTACCTAAAATGCACTCATCTCAAGGGACAAATTTATCAATTTTATTAACTGGGGTAAAATATTTTTATTTTTTCAAGTTTGCATTGGTTATAAAAAGAGAGCATGCGGCAGCCAAAATGACCATGCAGGAAGGCCTGAAAAACAGATTTTTAACTTTTTTAGGCCTAAAATTGTGAGATTTTTAGATCAGTGTGCAAAGATTTAAAGATGACAGTACCATATCTTTTCAAAAAATAGTTAATCTGTGCCAGTCGTGGATTTTTTTTTTCTGGAGGTGTACGAACCCTGCCATTGCAAATTGAAATCTTTGCACATTGTTTTTGATCAGTTAGTATGCAAGATAAAAACTTTTGACAGTTAATTGGTGCTGCTGCTGCTCAATGGTTCTCTTTAGTAACTTGGATGATCTCAATTTGCATTTAAGCTGTCCAACATAAAATAATGCTGGGTATTAAAAAAACCCAACAAATTATTAAATAATTGGGAAAATCTCCACATTGTAAGTTATTGTGATGAATTGACGGTAACATAGTCTAAGGTTTGCAGCTTGGAGCCTATATTCAACCGAGATGCGAAGCGTCGAGGTTAAACATAAGCTCCGAGCCACAAACCTCAGACCATGTTACCATCAACTTGTCACAATAATGTATATGTTCCAACAAGACACTACCCATAACCCAAAACCTACACTGTGAAACACAAGAGGCTTATTTACTAAACTTGTGATCGTTAAAAGTTGCCTGATTGACTGATCAACCCAGCACCACCGATTCAATACTCGCGGATATCGATGTACACCACCCAATCATCTAAGTACTGGTCACTAATGATTCCCTTGGGTCTCTCCTCTCCTGCCTCTATTACAAAACCCCTGTCTTACTTTTGCACCTTCTATTCTCACTATCCTTCTCGTGCACTCAACCATATTTATTAGTCCATGCAAATAACAAAAATCCCTTGTACTGCTGATATCATCATTACATGTAATACTCTCATATGGAGACAGCCTTGTATAAGCTTTTCAGCTTCCTGCTGAATCCATTTCCATACTTCTGTACACAATACTAGCTTGATTATTTGTATTTCTTATTATTTGTTTGGAAATAAATATTGTTTAAACTAAAAGTTGCCTTATTCAAGGCATCTTTTAACGATCACAGGTTTAGTAAATGAACCTCTCATGTACCCACGACAGCACTGGATAAATAATCAATAAACCAGATTAACTCATTCCATCTCAGTTCAAATCGTAAATTGGTTTGTAATTTAAACAACACTTCATCCGGAACTCAGTCTGCTGCATGTGCGAAAAAAACAGAAAAATGAATCGGCTTGCTAGTCACTTTGCTGATGAACTAATTACGAAACGGACAACATCATTTCAAATATTTTGCGTTGTGACATCAAATAGTAACATTTGTCACTGGAGCTGTAAACATAAACGAAACTACATCAACTCTCATCTAATCAGAGGGCGAGGATTTTCCTCTTATCGGAACATTTGTATTTTCTATCTTCTACATGTTCTTTCAGAAATCTGCTATTCTGTTATCTATCTGGCTTTCAGATTAATTACCAACATTACAGACATTTCATTATATTAGATTGCTTGAAACCATTTTTTGTTAATGATCTGTTGCACTTAGACCTGTGTGAGTATTCGTAGATCATTGACAAGCGATGAAAGTCACATTTGTACGGAAATCTATATTGGTATGAAATAATTGTAGTACTGTTTATAACAACAAGGGGAGAGGATTGGCAGAGAACAATTTACAAAGCACATCTATAATTCCCTCTCAGGCAAAAAAAAAAAAATACATTAGGGGAAGCAGCAAAACAAAGTAGAGTTGGATTTATTCACAATATCTCAAAATAAGTGCGTTTTTTCAGTGGAATTCTGTTAATTGAAGAAAATTATTCAGTTAACTCTTTACCTAATGAATTGTCTGCATCTGCCCGTGTAATTTACAAAATGAGCCATTGGAAAACAATTATTTTTCAAAAAATTTCAACCAAACAATATCATGTGACCCCTCATTGCAATGAGGGGTCATATGATATGGTTCTGTTGGAAATTTTTGGAAAAAATAAAAAAAAATAATTTAAAATAATAAATTTTTATATCGTGTGCATTGGGTAAAAGGTTAAACCTTTACCCAATGCAGACGATATAAAAATTTATTATTTTAAATATAATTTTTTGGTTTTGTTGAAATATTTTGAAAAATAATATTTTTTCAACTGCTGAATTTGCATATTATGCAGGCAGATGCGGGCGATTCGTTGGGTAAAGGGTTAACTACTAGTAGAGTATTCAATTAGTAGAGATTTGTCATGTATTCTAGATATAAACTGAGCATTTATTCTGTTAGATCTTGTTTGACAGAGCTCATGGAGCAGTATCAAACAAGATATAATAGATCAAATGCCTGTATTGGAATACAGAGTCCAAATACAGTATGTGGAGAGTGGACTGTAACTAAATCACCCATGGAGTGGAGTTATCACCCAAAGTATTAATTTCAAATTCTGTACATATGGACAAAAACACAAGCAGTGTTTCAGCCAATGGACCTCCGGGTTTAACCCGAAGGTCCATTGGCTGGAACTTTGTTTGTGCTTGTTACGCTTTGCAACAAATTTGCAATTATTGTTTGGGTGGAAACTCCACTCTATGGGTGATTTAGTGATAATACACTCTCCATGTACTGTAGGTGTATAAACAAGGGGAATATGGATGGGGTGGAAGTCACCCACTTTACACCCACTTTACACCCACATTGCAGTTATAATTAGTCTTTGTGCAGAAATATGTGACCTTAAATACAAATAAATAAATAAATAAATAAATAAATAAATAAATAAATAAATAAATAAATAATCCTTACTGACAACTTGATGTCCCTAACCTCTTGTCTGAAGCACCAGGTAGGTTAAATGCAGAATATAATTTATTAGTCAATCAGTCAATCAATCAATCACAGCACCTCATCGGCTCAATGAAAGAATGCCTAAAATAAGCTGCAGTATGATATATGTTGTAGGGCTGTCATGATTTTTGAATTAAGGAATTGGGAATTGATTAATCATCGCAAATAATCGATTAATCATACCTAGATGACCCCCTCCCTCTCTTTGAAGTCCTTGAAAATGAAGTTCAAGTCAGTTGATCTACCTCAAGTTAACAATGAAGATGATTCTCTTTTAGGTACATTCAAAGCTTTGATGTTCTGAACTTTTGAGCTGTCAGTGTAATAATCAAGACCGGTCGTCAGTTGCGAACTTCGCAAAGGAAACTCTTTCCCGGCGTACCATAATTTCTGATTTGTACAATCTGGGTCACAGAATTACATCACATTAGTTTAACCGGCAAGTCCTCAGACACCCACAAACTGACACTTTTATATTGCTTTGAAAAAGTTGCTACAAGGGTATTCTTCCTTGAGAACTCTTATCTTGACATTGTTTTTACGACACTGTTAACCCTTTATACAACATAACGGCCAAGACCGGCCAGCGCTATTCTAAAAAATCGCCAATTAATTTTCATCATATTTCCATTTTGGGTCTCAGAAACATAGATTATGACCCCTCGTTGAGCTCGTTCCAATGAGGGGTCCTAACCTATGTTTTTGAGACAGAAAATGAAAAAAACAGTTATTCAAGAATTTTGTTTGCAAGTGTTGTCTGCTTTTCACGTTAGGTAAAGGGTTAAGTAAGCTGCATCTGTGTACAAGTATATATGGTAGTTATTATCATAAAATTAATCTGGGGATTTAAGGGTTAATGGAAGAAACTACAGATGTGACCTAAGATATTCCAGGTCAACCTAGTTTAAATGCCATTCAGATTTATTTATTTATTTATTTATTGGCATTTAAGGTCACATACCTGTGCACAATGGCTAATCATGACTGTGACAGTTTTACAGGTGAATGAAGCCGGAGTACCCGGAGAGAACCACCGAGCAACGACGAGCAGCTGCCAGCTCCCCAACATCGTAACTCGACACTGCAGCACAGGCAGGGTTAGATTGGTTGAAGACATGCACACCATCGACGTTCAGTAAGCCTTAGTACACGACGTCATTGTGTCGCCATGTGGACAATTGGGGTTAAGTGCCTTGCCTAAGGACAAAGGACACAACGCGGGAGACTGAATCGATAGCTCAGACGGTCACCCATCCGAGGACTAACCGGGCTCGATGTTGCTTAACTTCGGTGAGCTGATAAGAACCAGTTACCGCAATGCCACCGCGCCCCCGCCATTCAGATGAGGTAGACATTGTTTTACATCCAAGATTTTTTGAGTGGGAGCACACTGGTGCTGTGTAGTTGTATGTACAGCATGTCAATGGTACACTTGCCTTCAACCAATGCAAATCCTGCTGAAATCCTGCTGTGATGGGTTACCAAGTTGGAGAGTCTGACAGTTTTTTGGCCTTGCCCTGTGGTTCTCTATGGGTACTCCAGCTTCCTCCACCCTTAAAAACTGACTGACTCAATGTGACTCTCACTGTTGAAAGTGTCATTAAACCTCAATAAACAAACAAAATGAATAAATAAATATCTAAGATGTTTTAGCATAAACATATTTTGGCCAGTACGTTAGTTAGAAGTATGACCAAAGAAAAATTTTTTTATTACTTCAACATAGGTTTGATCAACAGGGATATGAAAATAAAAACCAGAAGATTTAATTGATTGAAAATGGGCTAAGCTGCTTTTTTATTGTTCTCAAATTTCCCTGTCTTATAGCAGCAAAGCTGAATAAGAATCACTTTAACAAAAAGATATCCAAATATTTAAATAAATCTGATAATAACAAAATCAAAAACAAATGATATGTACACAACGACGAAGATGGGCGAGACATACGCCTGTACCCAAAATTGTTGAAGAGGGGCGGCGGAACTATTTTCAAAGTGTGTGGGGGGGGGGGGGAGGGAGGGGGGGAGCTGAATCGGATGATGGATGGTCGTCAGTATGATGGACCAACCATGATTTGGCCCATCGTACGAAAATTTTAAATTCCAGGGTCCCAAAACCCCCATTTCCATGCATCTGAGTGGATATTTTGAAATTTTTCAGATGTATTTGAAAGATTTCACACTTTGACAGCCATTAAAAAACGTGGGTAAAGCATACAGGTGAGGTCTATTTATCAGCTTTGGTTGTAACGACCAAAGCTGATAAATAGACCTCACCTGTATGCTTTACCAGACGTTAAGAGCAATTATACTGACTGTGGATTATCTTGTCTTGGGGTGGATTTGGTACTTGTATGTCTGTAAGATTATGATCAATTTCAGTTAACCGATTTTTTAACAGACTGCATACATTTTAGCGTTTGCGGCCATTTACTGCAAAAAATGATCCAAAATCCATCGAAACTGAACCAGTACGAGAGAAACATAGCTGGCGAAAATATGAGGAGGTTCTGGATCTGCCCCTTGTTTCACCAGTCATTGGTTGTGTTAAAATATATGCATACAAAAACATGGCCCAGCAAAAAAAGTGAGGGGGGGGAGACTGAAGCCCCCCCCTCCCCCCAGTTCTGCAGCCCCTGTGGAAGGAGCAGAGCAGAAACAAGGAGCAGAAATGGAACTTGTGTATGTGCTCGAAGAGCATGGCGAGAAAGAGGTGAGTTAGATGTGTAGTGGATGATATCTGAGAAAGGGGGTATGAAAGAATGGGGGACAGCAGGGGTTGGCGGTGGGTGAAACAAAAAGTTTTTGGCTTGAGATTGAGCCATCTACCTTATACATTGAACTTTTTATGAATGTGCCAATTCTTGAAACAAAAGAAATGCACCGAGTGTGACATTTCACTTCCCCCTGCTGCCATTAGAAGTAGTCCACTCAGATTATTGGACGAATTGACCTTACTCTAATGTTAGTTGGCTGATTATCTTTTGAAACTGGATCCATCCATAATCCACTATATTCCTACGACTGACCAAATTGTTTTGCTTGGGGTCTCAAATTAAATTCCATGGACTCTGATTGCTACTTTACTAATGAACTGGCTAAAGTGATGTCGATTATGCCTAGGGATTATATATTCCACTTCCACTATTTGTTTCTGCCTTGACTGATTGTTTAATAAATTATAGGGGTGCCAAAATAATTAATAATTGATAATATTATGTTGCATAAAAAATACAGCAAATTTGAGAAACTTTCTGTTTATTTATTACCACAACATAGGTTTGATCAACTGGGATATGAAAATAAAAACCAGAAGATTTAATTGATTGAAAATGGGCTAAGCTGCTTTTTTATTGTCCTCAAATTTTCCTGTCTTATAGCAGCAAAGCCGAACAAGAATCATTTTAACAAAAAGATATAACGCCACACAAAATAGATCTTCTGTTTCTCAGGCCATTATTTGTAAAATTGCATGCGGGCGAGCGTTTTTTTATTTTATTTTTTATTTCAGTAATTACTTCTTTGCCATCAAAAGTTCATGTTCTTGGTTCAAGTTTTAGGCCTCATAATCTACAGAATAGCATGGGTGGTGGTGTATTTCATCCCTTGAGTGCAAGAAGGCTTTGCAATGCTAAAGCATTGCAAAGCCTTCTTGCACTCAAGGGACAAATTCATCAATTTTTTCAACTTGGGTAAAATATCAGCCATAAACCATTTAATTTTTATTTTTTTTAAGTTTAAGTTTAAATTGGTTATAAAAAGAGAGTATGCGGCAGCCAAAAGGACCATGCGGGAGGGCCTGAGAAACAGATTTTTAATTTTTTTAGGCCTAAAAATATTTAAATAAACCTGATAATAACAAAATCAAAGACAAATGATATGTACACAAAGACGAGGATGGGCGAGATATACGCCAAAGATGAAAATTTAAATTAGCAATTTTGTCCAGATAAACGTGCGAAATGAACTAGGGGGATCTTTGGAATAAACTGAGCATTCTCATCAAATTTTGTACTCTGTTTTAGTAAGAATTCTGTGTTTTTCACAATGACAATTTTTTCCAATGCTTTCTGTGTACAGTTCTTGCAGGTACTGAAAAACATAAGGTACATTTAGAAAACATTTTTGTTATTGCTAGTTGATTAATAAAAACTCAAGTCTTAAAAAAAGTGTTTGAATTATCTGTGAAAAACTTCACCTCAATTTAAAATAGGATTGGCACAATCTTAAATGTTTTGGTTTGCCTATGAGTCATGTTTATATTTCCAAGTTTTATCTTGAAGTTTCCTAATCATGTATGAAAATAGACAAAACAAACATTAAAATATTCTTCAAATGGTATCATATTGCCTGTTAGATATATGCTCCAAGCTATTTACCATGCCTCTTGTTTACCCTTTGATTGTTAAGGATATAAGTCTGTAAAAATATTTATTGACTACAGTGGCACCCTGTTAATTGAATAGCCACTTTGTCATTGAAAATTATTCAATTAACAGGAATATTCAATTAGCAGGGATTGTGTCACTTTTCTGTATTCTAGAGATTAACTTAGCATTTATTCTATTATATCTTGTTTGGCAGAGCTCCATGAGCTCTGCCAAGCAAGATGTAATAGATTAAATGCCTGTATTGGATATACTGAGGCTAAATAGATCTATAAACAAAGAAAAACTGGGGAGAGTCAGGGTAATTTTTAGACAGGTTACAAGTTTTTTCAATTAACGGGAGTTTACTCTATAACCTACATTCAATTAACAGGTCAAATTTGTATTGGAGGTATGATAAATGGTTTTGTGTTGCAAAATTATATTCAATTAAGAGGGTTATTCAGTTGAGAGATATCCAATTTAGTGGGCTCCAATGTTTTAGGTAAATAATCAATATTTTCTCAATTATTTTTTATCGGAGGTGAGACAAGAGTCCTACAATCTTTCGATTTTGAGGTGAGCTGTCACTCGTGTGAGTCATCGAACCTACAGTTTCTACTCTTTGCGAGTAGACAACATTGTGCCTCAATTCCACCTAGCGAAGAATAATCCTTACTTAACGATTCGGCTTAATATTAAAAAAAAAAAATTCAACAAAACCATATTATGTGATCCCTCACTGGAATGAACTTGTTCAGTTTATTTATTTATTTTAATTGATTGGTGTTTAAGGTCACATATTTCTGCACAATGGCTAATCATGACCACAACAGTTTTATGGGTGGAGGAAGCCGGAGTACCCAGAGAGAACCACCGAGTGACGGCGAGCAACTGTCAGCTCCCCAACATACTAACTCCACACAAGCAGGGTTAGCATTGATTGAAGACAGGTGCACCATCTACGTGCCGTATGCCTTAGTACACAGCGTCACCATGCCCCCACATGGGCAATGGGGGTGAAGTGTCTTGCCCAAGGACACAACGCAGTTGCTGCAGCTGGGAACTCGTTCAGTGAGGAGGTCACATAATGTGGTTTTGTTGAATTTTTTTTTAAGAATTGAGGGGAAAAAAATGAAATAAACTAAAATTTTGATATCACCTATTTTTTGTAAAGGGTTGAAATATATTTATGAATGTAGCGGTCGAGGTATAAAGGCCATTTACCAACCAGCCTGGTTGGCCCGGATCTCTTAGTCTCATGGTAAATCGGTCGCTTTGTGTGCTAGAGGTCGACGGTTCAAACCCCGGCTTCCGCACTTATCTCTCCTCCTGTTACATTTGGGGGATTGTCCGATCCTCAGCAGTAGGTGGCACTGCGGGTGTTTCAACCGCTCTGAGGGAGGAACCTGGGTGAGATTCACATGTGGTAAATCTCATAAGAAGGGGAGAGTAGTGTAGCGGTCGAGGTATAAAGGCCATTTACCAACCAGCCTGGTTGGTCTGGATCTCTTAGTCTCATTGTAAATCGGTCGCTTTGTGTGCTAGAGGTTGACGGTTCAAACCCCGGCTACCGCACTTATCTCTCCTCCTGTTACATGAATTATAAGCTATTCAAAGTTCACTTTACGAGAATTGGTATGTAATAAGGCTGCGATGATACATTTTCTCACGATACGATGCATATCACGATACGATCCCCACGATTCAGTACGTATCGTGATACACTCGTCAGTCATCAAAACGTTAGGACATAAGAAGCAAAACTGCAGTTATGGACCACCGGGTCACCCGCTGGTCCATAACTGCAGATTTGTTTCTTGAGTCCTCGCATTTCTACTGGGCTGATGAGTAGAGGGAAATGTCTAATATTCACCCATACAATGGCAAAATAACAAATCATCATACAGTTTGGGGTCAAGTAGCTTCATTTCAATGAAATTTGAGTCTCAAACTTCTTGACAACAAAACATCGTGACACACTCTTCCGTTTCCTTGGAATTTGTGATTTGTTGCGTCATAGTATATAAAGGTTCAAGAGCGAGGTTAATGGTTTGTGCTATTCAGTGCTAACAAATACCTGAGAGCAATGTAAATTCAGACTTCTACAATCCCAATTTAAAAGGAACACTACATATAATGGATGCGAATAGTCAATACTGAGGCCATTTTTGAAGTGTCATTAACAAAATATTCATCAAATTTTGGGAACACGTGTATCGTGATACAGTGTAAGCAAATCGTGATACATATCGTCAGAGAATGAATCGCGATACATTTTGTTTCATGATTAATCATTGCAGCCTTAGTATGTAAGCAACATACTTCGACAAACTTCAAAGGCCAGTAATTCTACTCACCGTGTTTTTGCTCATTCATTCAGCAGAGAATCATTTGATTGACTTCCGATTGCTCCATTGAAGTTGCATTTCATGTATTATACCAAACTCAAATAAATTTGACTATTGCTGCGAAAAGATTATTTAAAAAATCGGGTAATATTTTTGGAATCGCTAGCTACTGTACACCAGTGGAGTGAATGATGTGCAGATGTTTTTCGTGAAAGCATTTTCCCAATATCAAAACTCAACAATAGCATACTTCTCTTGAAATAGTAGCGAGCATTACACAGCATGCCTCCCATTTTCAAAATCGAAAGACTGGTCTTAGTTGTCACCAGTAGCAATTGGTTTGTCCCGAAGGAAGGGAGGGAATCACATTTCAGACCTGCACAAATTGGATAATTGCTTGTTTTGTTTTTCTATCCTTCACCTCAGGAAAGAGTTTCAACTGGACTGAAGACAGATAACAAGCTTGTGTACTCAGTTTGCCCGTAGTATTCATTTGTTATTTCCCCATGGGAACCACAGGAAGTGGAGTAGTGCTTGTTTATTGAGGTAAACAAGTTGTTTACTAGTAATATAGGAAGTCCTCTAAAGTGGGAAGCGGAGGTTTTAAATGATGGGCTAAACTTGATGGCATACCTATTTTGTTGTCATGATATAGACAAAAATGATGATAGTTACTTTAAATACCAATAAATAAACAAATAAATTCATTTGTTAACTCTTCTGGAATCATAAGCAATTATATATTCATGATAAAACAGGGTTTTAATTTCCCCCAAATATTGATGGTAAACACTGTGCCCAAGTTATTTATTTATTTATTGGTATTTATATGTTTTTTACAGGGGGAGGAAGCCGGAGTACCCGGAGAGAACCGACGAGCAACTGTCAGCTCCTCAACATTCTAACTCTGTTCAAGCTCCGCTCAAGTAGGGTTACAGCGGTTGAAGACATGTGCACCATCGATGTGCAGTACGCCTGACTAGTACACGGCACCCTCATGCCACCATGTAGGCAACCGGGATAAAGTGCTTTGCCCAAGGACACAATGCGGGTCATCCCAGATGGGGATCGAACTCGGGACCTTTAGCATAGAAGTCCAACAGCCTACCACTGAGCCACCGTGCACCCTGTGTTCAAGTATTGTAATTTTGCCCAAATTATGCAATGTTTAAAAAAATTTTGAGAAGTTTTGCAGTGTTCTGGGTCTATATACATGTAGTTTGGTCAAGTATTCCAAATATTATGGAGCTAGAAGTGTTGTTTACTAGATTCTCTTTACACAAAGAAAAATTGAACCAAAATCGAGTTTTTTGTCCTGAAACCGAATCTGAAAAATCAAAACTACCCGCCTCTAATTTGCAGTGTTTCGTATTAACTGCTTGACTGCTAGAAGCCACTATCAGGGCTCTAATGAAAAGTGCTGAATGCCACTAATTTGTTGGTTCAGCAGCAGAAAATAAATTGTTTATATAAAAAATTAAATAGAATTATTTATGAGCAATATCTTGCTAAACCAAGGCTTCTTTTCTGGCAGTGTTGTATCTTGGAAAAAAACAGTAATTTAGCATGCTACCAGTTAAAATTCATAATTTACTTTAAATAGGATTTTGGCATGACACCTGAAAAGTGGGAAATCTTCTCGGGTAAACTTACGTTGAAGGAGGAGAACCAACAATAATGGTCAAGACCTGCACCAAGACGCCATAAACTACAGTTTTAGAGGGGGAAAAACCTGAAAAGTATACGAAGCAGGCACAAAAATACCAGCGTGAAAGGAAAAATACCAGTGCTTTTCTTTCCCACCAGGCCACAATATAGTGGATCCATATTTACTGCTGTGCCCCAATCAGGAACTTAGCTACAGGGAGGGGGGTGGGGGGGCTCACCCCACCAGTATTTGTCCAAAAATCAAAATAGTTGGAAATTGTTCAGGCAAAAAATCCAACAGTTGGAAATTAGAAGCATCGTTGTAAGGGAGGTTTTTTTCTGAATATGGTGTTATATTTCACTGAAAATTCCAGCCCCCAACTCCCACACACAGAATTCTGTCTGAACAGCTCAAGATTTTCCAACTACTCAGCAAACCGTTTCTTGAATGATATCAGAAATTGCAGATATACAAACAAGTTGGTCAATGTGGTGCTCACAATAGTCATAAGCACTTGATTTATGAGGCCAGTGCACAGGGCACATTATGAGACCTACATGCAATTCACTCACAGACTGCAGTTTTGGGGCTCAAAATGTTCACCCTTATGAGGCAGTGCCCTGGAATTTTGTAAGTTACTACCAAAATTGTGCACAGTTTTCTTTGGAGCTGTACTCTCATGAAAGACAGATACAGCCAGACTGAAAATTTTGATTTGTATTTGGTATTGTTGAATTCATATCTCACACATATTGTGATATATAGGCTGAGTAAGTTAGCTAACTCATTACTCATACTTTGTAAGCATAATAACCAAATTTATGTTGATGGGATAGTCCTGTTAGTTGAATAAGACTCACTGGCGAAGTGACACATTCAGTTAATATGGTTTCATTGTATAAGTATATTACCTTGGAAATGTAATGTGGTAAAGTACTGTTGGTAAGGGCTGTGAGTGGAACCCTGGTAATTGAATAGCCACTTTGCCAATGAAAATTATTCAATTAAGGCCTAAAAAAATTAAAAATCTGTTTCTCAGGCCCTCTCGCATGGTCCTTTTGGCTGCCGCATGCTCTCTTTTTATAACCAATTTAAACTTAAAAAAATTAAAATTAAATGGTTTATGTCTGATATTTTAGCCACGTTATAAAAATTGATGAATTTGTCCCTTGAGTGCAAGAAGGCTTTGCAATGCTTTAGCATTGCAAAGCCTTCTTGCACTCAAGGGATGAAATACACCACCACCCATGCTATTCTGTAGATTAAGAGGCCTAAAACTTGAACCAAAAACATGAACTTTTGATGGCAAAGAAGTAAATACTGAAATAAAAAATAAAATGAAAAACCGCTCGCCCGCATGCAATTTCACAAATAATGGCCCGAGAAACAGAAGATCTACTTTGTATGGCCTAACAAGAGTATTCAATGAACAGGGATTGTGTCACTTCCGTGTATTCTAGAGATAAACTTAGCATTTATTATGCCCTTGACCTCCATGCAGTCCTTGTTCTATTACATCTTGTTTGACAGAGCTCCATGAGGGTTATTCAGTTAAGAGATATCCACTTAAGTGGGCTCCACTATAATAAGACAGAACACAATGATGGTGGAGTATGGGAAACTGGAGTCATCTTCCTGAGATGGAGTGTTTCCTGTATTTCATGCAGGGCCAGGGAAAAGGCGGGGAGCCTGGAGTAATAACCCTGGGACTTGCAACTTTGGGGGGGGGGGGGGGGGGGGTGACTTGGCCCAGGAGTACAGGATTCTTGGGTCAGGCCTGTGCCCCTCAAAGTTCTGACTCCTGTGCCTCTGATCCCTAAGCAAGAACCAGCAAGATAAGTTGCCTGTTGTATTGGAATACTAGATACCACACATGTAAAGAAGGATTGGGATTATGGGAGTGTCCCGTGAAGATACTCAATCTGATAAAAGACTTTATTACTTTCCAAAGTGTGATTTACTGGGATTTCTGGGTTTGATTATAAATGATAACTTCACAAGTGAATTATGCAGTCAACAATTGTGTCATGTATCCGCGCATGCAAACGAAGACGTTTTGCCCTGGGTGTAATGGGGACTTCATTGTTGTTTTTTTTTGTTTTTTAACCCTTTACCTGACAGGAAAAGCAGACGGCACTTGCAAACAAAATTCTTGAATAACTATTATTTTCATTTTTTGTCTCAAAAGCATAGGTTATGACCCCTCATTAGAACGAGCTCGTTCCAATGAGGGGGTCATAAGCTATGTTTTAGAGACAAAAATAATGAAAATTAATTGGCAAGTTTTGAGAATAGCGCTGGCCGTTTTTGGCCGTTACGTTACGTAAAAGGTTAAATAATATAATTATTGTTAATAATGAAAAGTAATAAACAGAGTAATCGCTTGACTGGACTGGTTACATGAAATAATTCAATTGAGGCGAGGGACTATTTCGTAAAACACTCGTGCGCATTCATTGGTTGTGTTAAAATATATGCATACAAAAACATGGCCCAGCAAAAAAGTGTGTGTGGGGGGGGGGGGGGCTGAAGCCCCCCCCCACCCCCCCCCCCCCCCCCCCCAGTTCCCCTGGTTCTGCGGCCCCTGTGGAAGGAGCAGAGCAGAAACAAGGAGCAGAAATGGAACTTGTGTATGTGCTCGAAGAGCATGGTGAGAAAGAGGTGAATTAGACGTGTAGTGGAAAGGAGGTATGAAAGAATGGGGGACAGCAGGGGTTGGCGGTGGGTGAAACAAAAAGTTTTTGTTGAGTTTTTGTCTTGAGATTGAGCCATCTGCCTTATACAGTGAACTTTTTCTGAATGTGCCAATTCTTGAAACAAAAGAAATGTGCCAAGTGTGACATTTCACTTCCCCCTGCTGACATTAGAAGTAGTCCACTCAGATTATTGGACGAATTGACCGTAATCTAATATTAGTTGTCTGATTATCTTTTGAAACCGGATCCATCCATAATCCACTATATTCCTACGACTGACCAAATTGTTTTGCTTGGGGGCTGAAATTAAATTCCATGGACTCTGATTGCTACTTTACTAATGAACTGGTTCAAGAGGTGTTGATAATATATAATATAATTATTGTTAATAATGAAAATTAATAAACAGAGTAATCGCTTGACTGGACTGGTTACCTGAAATAATTCAATTGAGTCGAGGGACTATATCGTAAAACACTTGTGCACATTTGCGCACTCGTGTTTGTACAACATCCCTCACTTCTCATGAATTATTTCACGTAACAAGTCCAGTCAAGCGATTACTCTCTATGTTATCTATATACATATACACCAGACTCGGTGTTACGTAGGTTTCCTAAATATTCCTACAATACCAGTCGAGCAGCCTCAAGCTGTTCAATTGGGAAACCGAAACCAAAAGGGAAACGACTCCAGGTCACTGGATATTCACTAATAAACTTGTAAATTTGAAACATGCTGCTAAAAATGTCATTTTACATGATCTTTCATCCCCAAAGCTGCCAGAAATCTCCATTTAATTACTGATTTCAAAATTTTCTTAGGGGTAAAATTCCCCCCCATCATTGCTCGTTTCTTTGACACTCACAGCAGATGCCTTTAGCATCTGCATCAGTATCATGACCCTTTTGAAAGGAGGCCCATCACATAATTAACCCTGGGGCCCCACTTTCCTCTAGTGGGTGTCATTTCACAAGTGCTGAAGGCACGCATGAGATACAGGAGAAACTCCACCAAGGGTTGTTGATTCCTGTCCTCTGTACTCTACTCAAATTGTGTTCTGTATTTTTACCATGATTAAACTTGAATTAAATGAATGAATTGGCATGACGGGGGTTTGAACCCAAGCCAAGAGAGTTTCCTTCGGCACCAACCGCCTAGCGAAACTATACTGAACCACGCACACCACTCGGCCACCGACAGGGTCTGTCAGTGGCCGAGTGGTGTGCGTGGTTCAGTATAGTTTTGAACTATAGTGTGGGTTCAAACCCCCGCCATGCCAATGTAAAGAAAACCAGCGTCCTTTCTTAATTCTATGGCATCTGAGAAATTTGAAAAAGACAAGGATCGCTGATTTCTTCTGAGGTGCAGTTCGTAGAATTAAGTACTTAGATGCAACTATCTGATGAATAAATGAATGAAGCTGATATTTTTCATGATAAACATCACTTTTGGTGGGCTGATAACTCCTGCTTAACTGGTTGAGGGCTAGATTATATTTGGTGGGCTCTCTCCAATAATTTGTAATAAGTAAATTTATATAAACAAAATATTATTTGTTTTGGACTGAATATGGAACATGAGCAAATAAAATGGCTTTTGCTCTGGTACCCTTATTCTTAGCTTAACTTGACAAATTCAAGGTAAGCTGTTGGCATCATGCGTGCGGAAGTCTGTGAGTCTGTTCACATTTTCTTTTGCATAGGCTACACCCTGTAGTTCATGTCTGATCATCACAAAATTTCTTATGCAGGTTCGAAGTCATGTCTAGATGAGAACGTCCCCTTTCAATCAACCATGACAGCTGCGAGAGACCAAAACCTGAAAACCTTTAGCACAGTCTACAGGTCGCATTTATGAAGGGATTTCATTGTAACTTGATAGGATGACTCTGTATAATGTCTAGATGAGAACATCCCCTATTGGTCACGATTGATCAACCATGATGGCTGCGAGAGCCTGAAACCCCAAAATCTTTAGCACAGTCTATATTTATGAAAGGATTTCATTGTAACTTGGCAGGATGACTCTGTGTAATGTCTAGATGAGAAAGTCCCCTTTTGGTAGCTATTGGTCAACCATGAGGGCTATGCAGACCCAAAGCCCCAAAACCTTGAGCACAGTCTACAGGTCGTATTTATGAAGGGATTTTATTGTAACTTCGTAGGATGACTGTATAATGTCTAGATGAGACTGTCCCCTTTTGGTCATGATCTGTCAACCTGACGGCTGCCCAGGCCCAAAACCAAAAAACTATAACAGACTGCAGGCCATATGTAATATGGGGGTGGGGGGGGGGGGGGGGGAGGATTTCATTGTAACTTGGTAGGATGACTATGTGATGTCTAGATGAGAACTTCCCTATGTGGTTGCAAACTGTCAACCGTGACGACTGCCCAAAACCCGAAAACCTTCAGCAAGGCCTACAGGTCGTATTTATGGAGGGATTTCATTTTAACTTGATAGGTTGACTTCATATAATGTCTATATGAGACCGTCCCCTTTTGGTCGCGATTGGTCAACTGTGGTGGCTACAGGGGCCCGAAGCCCAAAAACATTTAGCACAGTCCACAGGTCATATTTATGAAGAGATTTCTTTGTAACTTGGTAGGATGACTCCAGATAATGTCTAGATGAGAATGTCCCATTTTGGTTGCGATCATTCAGCAGAGACGGCTACCCAAGCCCAAAACCAGAAAACATTTAGCACAGTCTATAGGTTGTATTTAAGGAGGGATTTCATTGTAACTTGGTAGGTTGACTCCATATAATGTCTAGATGATAATGTCCTCTTTTGGTCATGATTGGTGCTGTGACGGCTACAATGGCCCAAAGCCAGAAAACCTGTAGCACAGACTACAGGTCGTATTTAAGAAGGGATTTCATTGTAACTTGGTAGGATGACTCAGTATAATGTCTAGATGAGGCTGTCCCCTTTTGGTTGCGATTGGTCAATCGTGATGGCTACACAGGCCCAAAGCCCGAAAACCTTCAGCACAGTCTGCAGGCCATATTTATGAAGAGATTTCATTGTAACTTGATAGGATGACTCGTTTTGGAATAATTTCACTGTAACTTGGTAACTTTCGTTGACATACATTAACTGTGAGGGCCACATACATTAACTGTGAGGGCCACATACATTAACTGTGAGGGCCACATTAACCCACTTCTCAGTTCTGTAGTACAGTCTGCACCTGAAATTATTTTTATTGAAAACATGGCATACAGGGAACAGAAATTAACATATTCCCAATTATCACAATTCTTGTCTTATTTCATAATCCTTTCATAAACATTGAACATTATCCTTTTCATCAAACAGAACACACAGACAAGTTAAGCTACAGGGTCATTGACACTTTCATTATGAAGCAATTTCATTGTAACTTGGTAGGATAACTCGATGTGATGTCTAGATGAGACTTTTGTATTTTGGTCATGATCGGTCAGCTGTTACTGCCGCCTTGTCACATGACCTAGATTCCTTTAGCACTGCTTACAGGTTATTTTTATAAAGGGATTTCATTGTAACTTGGTAGGATAATTTTGTATGATATCTAAATGAGATTCTCCTATTTCAGTCATGATCGGTCAGCTGTGATCGCCAAACCATCATGTGACCTAGATTCCTTTAGCAAAGTCTACAAGTTATATTTATGAAGGGATTTCATTGTAACTTGGTAGGATGACTCGTTTTGGAATGATTTTACTATAACTTGGTAACTTTGGTTGACTTATGTTAACTGTTAGGGCCACATCAACCCAGGTCTTAATTCTTTAGTACAGTCTACACATCAAATTATTCTTATTGAAAACATAGCATACAGGGAACAGAAATTAACATATTCTCAATTATCACAATTCTTGTCTTATTTCAGAATCCTTTCATAAACATTGAACATTATCTTTTTCATCAAACACTACACACAGTCAAGTTAAGCTACAGTGTCATTGACACTTTCATGTTTGAAAATCCTGATAGTGGCTTCTGGCACTCAACCAGTTAACATTGTTTTGTGTCGGAAGCATTTCATTCAGGTCATAACCATGGCAGAAAATAAGAAGTCGGTCATTTGCAAAATGAGGTCCCCAGAGGGTGAATTTGCTGATGCTATCCTTTACAGTGGGTCAATTTATCTTTCGGGTACCTCATTCTCTTTAGGCCTGAGACCATGATTCAGATTGAGGTTCACCGAGGGTACATTTAGCGATGCTACCTGGCTGTGTAGGATATCATCACCAAATTCACCCTCCGGGGACCTCATTCTGCAGATGACAGTATGCTTATTTTCAGGCTTGGTGATAACGTCACTCAGACGCATATTTGCATAACATCCAGTCAGATGCGTTCTTACATGACAATCTCACACATAATCCAGATTATGTGTATGGTTACCTAGAACATTTCTTAGTGTCTGTACTGTATCATAATGTTGAAAACTCACAGCAGTCATGGTACATGTATAATTAAGTGTACAGCGTGTTCATCGTACCCTTGTGTTCAACCGATGCTACTCTGCTTATGCTTGGCTAGTAAATTGGAGAAAGCTGACAGTTACTTGCCAATGCTCAGAGGTTCTCTCTGGGTACTCCCACCCCAACCAACCATACAAATATCTGACATGTTATGACTCCTCCAAGTTGAAAGTGTCATTGAACCCCATTGAACCCCACCTTCCCTGCCCCTCCATATAAACACAAGTGGCTGCACTGATTTTGTTTGTAGGTTTATTTATGTGAGAGAAGTAATTCTGGACTGGTATTTCCATCAGACTGTACAAGTCTGGTACATTGACTTGGAATTCTCAGATACACATCTCCCACATGCAGTTTTGATGGGAAATAATCAGAAAAATGCGGAAGTGTTTTATCTTTTGAAGTTTTTATACAGCAGTTGGTGGTGAACAAATCATTTTTTGGTTTCAGACAAGATCTAAACTTGTGGTACTTTTTTTTTATCCCATTGTGGTAATAAAGTGGAGCAGCTGAGTTATAAAGTATTTTGATGCTTGATGTGTCCAATGTTAGAGATCCAGGATTAACCTGTTACTCAACGTACACAATATCAAATTTTAATATTTTAAATATTATTTTTTTTAAAAATTTGAACAAAACCATATCGTGTGACCCCCATATTGGAACAATCCCAATGAGCACGTTCCAATGAGAGGTTACATGATATGGATTTGTTGAAATTTTTTGAAAAATGATTTTTTTCAATGGTTCAGTTTGTATATTATTATTATTATATTACCCTTTACCCGTCATGACAAAAGGCAAGACTTATAAATATATTTTAAATTCTGGTGCAGTACGTGGAGAGTGTATTATCACTAAATCACCCGCAGAGTGGAGATTCCTCTCAAGCAATAATTGCAAATTTGCTTCAAAGCATAACCAGCACAAGCAAAGTTTCAGCCACTGGACCTCCGGGTTAAACCCGGAGGTCCATTGGCTGAAACATCACTTGTGTTTGTTGTCGATGTGTACACAATTTGAAAATTATATCTTGGGTGATAACCCCACTCCATGGGTGATTTAGTTACAATTCCACTCTCCACATACTGTAACTAAAATTTCTTGGTTTTAAATCAAACAACACCCTATGACCCTTCACTGGAATAAACTCGATGAAGGAGTCATAGATCATGTTTCGTAGGCAAAAATTGAAAAAATTATATATGGTTGTTGCATTGTCTGTAGGGTTAATTAACTCCTAAACTAACATGACTAGTAGACAAAAATGCTACACTAGCAAAGTAAAAAACAGGAGATTAAAATTTGTATGGTGATTTAAGTGGGGTGGATCTTCTGATTTTTTTAGCTATGGCTTAACTGAATTAGTACTTGTTTGTCTATTTATTGGGGTTCATGAACACTTCCAACAGATAGAGTCACATTATGTCAGATAGTTTCTTGGAGGTAGTACAGGCTTGCTGTTTTCAAAATTTTGCATAACCCATTTATCATTCACCTAGTCGGAGCTTTGGTAACTAATCGTTTGTTCCCCTGGACTTGATTCAGGTAACACAGTAGGTAACCTAAATATATGTGTATTGCAAGTATGCCGATATATGAACTGTTGTATCATACTAGTAGCTAAGTTCTTGATTCTATGGGCAAAATCCTGATGAATAAAAGATGAATCCTTAGGAACAATAATGAGGCTGTGTTGCAGCAATTCAGATACAAATTAGTTGTAATTAAGCCTAATCTTGGCATGGGCTAGCATGCTGCAGAAAGAGTATGGCATCCATAATCACTATTTGTGGCAGAAACGTGAATTATTGTCATTTCCTTATTTTGTATCTATGCTACATCTTAAGATGATCAACAATATAAAATGATGTTGAGAATCAACCAATCATCAGCATAGGTGTTTGCATCTGCCTGAAGTATAGCTGCTCTGTTGGCCAATTATTGGCCAACAGAGCAGCTATACTTCAGGCAGATGCAAACACATGTGCAGCTGATGATTGGTTGATACTCAACATCATTCCACCATTCATTTGTACTAGATCATTCAACTTGGCAACAATTTGGCGCAACACATTATTCGTTCACATGGTTTTCATTTTCGGTAACCTCACGCAATCCAAATGGCCATTCACCTCAAATTGACAGGCCTGCAGACAGGTAGCTGTAGAGCCAGGAAGTACCTGGAGGGAACTACCAAGCAATAATGAGTAACTGAGTGTCAGACCCTCCTACATACTAACCTTCCAAAAGCAGGGTCAGCATTGGTTGAAGGCAAGTGGACCATCAAGGTGATGTAAGCTTGAGCACACTGCACCATCATGTTCCCCTGCATTTGTAGATGAGCCTTAGAGCAAGAGCTTGAGGTAGATGGAGGAAGTGGGCAGCTGAGCCATTCATCCTTTATCTTCCACCAGTCCTATCGACTATCATGCTTGCCAAATACTGATACGATTCACAAACAAAACAATGTATACATATAATATGGGCTACATCCATTTAGTGAAAAACATACTTGTACATGCAACAGTTACTCGAAATCCACAAGCCACGCATTGTATCAATCAAGTAACATAGGCTAATCTTATTGTAAAATACAGGCGCATGTAATGACTATTTCACAGTTAAACTGACCATCATCAATTTTATCAAGGTTGCCGATATGTTCAACTCAGCTACCCCATCACCACTGTCAGTCTCAATTACCTGTCTTACGACCAATACACTTTAACCCTGTACCCAACGAATCGCCCGCATCCGTCCGCGTAATATGCATATTCAGCAGCTGAAAAAATATTATTTTTCAAAAAATTTCAACAAAACCATTTCATGTGACCCCTCATTGGAACGTGCTCATCGAGCTCATTCCAATGAAATGTCACATGATATGGTTTTGTTGAAATTTTTCGGAAAAAATTAAAAAACTGTATTTAAATTAATAAATTTTGATATCATCTGCGTTGGGTAAAGGGTTAATGTGAGAGATGATTTACACAGCTGAAGCTATGAGCAATACATAACTAACATATCAAATCACAATTTGACACTATGAAAAACAGTACTTGGCAAAGTGTTAAACTAAATACCACAGGCCTGCTTACTTTTGTGCAACCCATTTATCGTTCACCTGGTCTTAGCTTTGGTAACTTATCGTTCCATTCCCCTGTTATTTATTATTATTATTTATTGGTGTTTAAGGTCACATACTTATGCACAATGGCTAAGCGTGACCGTGACAGTTTTACGGGTGGAGGAAGCCGGAGTACCCAGAGAGAACCACCGAGCAACGACGAGCAGCTGTCAGCTCTCCAACATCGTAACTCTGAACTCTGCACTCCAGCACAGGCAGGGTCAGATTGGTTGAAGACATGCGCACCATCGACGTGCAGTACGCCTCAGTACAGAGCGTCATCGTGCCCCCATGTAGGCTGTCGGGGTGAAGTGTCTTGCCCAAGGATACAACGCGGTTGCCGCAGGTGGGATTCGAACCGAGGACCTCTCGGCTTGCAGCCTGCATCTCTACCAACTGAGCCAACGTGCCCCCTCATTCCCCTGTACTTGATTCAGGTGACCCATTAGGTAACCTATCATAGCCAAGTAATTGCTGCTGTGGGCAATATCCTAGTGATTAGAGAAGAATCCTTACGAATAATAATGAGGCTGTGTTGCAACAATTCAGAAACAAATTGGTTGCAATTATAGCCTATCCCAATAGTAGCATGGGATAGCATGCTGCAGAAGTGTATGGCATCTATAATCACTATTTGTGGCAGAGACATGAATTATTTCAATTTCCTGATTTTGTACTTATGTTATATCTTCAGATGATCAACAGTTTGAAATGATGTTGAGCATCAACCAACCATCAGCATAGGTGATTGCATCTGCCTGAAGTATAGCTGCTCTGTTGGCCAATAATTGGCCAGCAGAGCAGCTATACTTCAGGCAGATGCAAACACCTACGCAACTGATGATTGGTTGATGTTCAACATCATTCCCACATTCATTCATACTAGATTACTCAAGTTTGTGAAAATTTTGTGGGACCAGGTGACAATTTGGTGAGGCCCGTTTTTTGTGCACCTGCTTTTCATTTTAGGTAACCTCCATGCAACCCAAATGGTGGTTCGCCTCAAGTCAACAGGCCTGTCGCTGCCTTCCCCTTTCCTGCCAAGCTCATCTTTTAAGTAGCCAAATGCTGCATTTACCATAAGGCAGCCAAGCAATTTTGATTAAGCAGCCAGGTGCCAAATAAATAACCCATAACTATGGGTGGCTTACATCTGATACAGCCTAATATTTTCTCAGCAGGAGCAGTGAAGAGTTATAAAACCCTAAAGAGTGGAAGTCTACCCATATGGTCTGTCTAAAACATGGACCAACATCTGTAACAATTTTCAACCCATATACTTAGCGTCCAGAGTGTCATGACCTCGTACTCTACAAGTATTGGAGAGGCACCTCTCTCTCCACATTCACACTGGTCTGGCCTCCAAGTATTTCTCTGCATTGAATGTGCAGTGATCAACAAGCAACCAAACTACTAATTTTGAGACATCCTAACTCTCTTCACAAAAGGGTAAAGCAAAAGGATTCCCACAACTGCCTGTAAGCTAGTGTACTGAAATGGTTAACCGGTTTTAAACCGGTTACCTACCTAACCGATTAAAAAAAATGTCAACCAGTTATCTGAAATATTGATAGTGATCGCCCTTCCATGGTTAAATCGTAGTAAATCGGCTGCTTCTCCTTTGGGATAGATTACACCTCGAAGCAGCGCTGTATATATTGAGAAATGATCGACATTGGCGTTCAAGACTTCATTAATGATCGGCAATTTCCGTGAGAACTGCAGAAACTGTTCCGTAGTATGTATACAAACGAACGTTGTCGAGTACTTGACAAAGTTCGTTTGTATACACACTACGGAATAGTTTCTGAGAATACTGCTTTCCAATTACTATAGTTTTGATCCCAGATTCGGTGAAATAATGGCTACGGTTTTACCGGATATTATCCGGTTATAGCTCTCGGTTAGTCGGTTGTGAAAATGAGTCAACCATCTCAGCCCTACTGTAAGCAAGCCTTTGTTTCTGCCTATCCTTTTCAAACAAAAGGGATTAAGTGTATTTCCCAAGGACATGATGTAGGTGATTCAAGTCAAGGACTCCAGATCGAACCTATGACATTTAGATCTGAAGCTGATTGCACCAGCTAATGGCACCATGCTCCTAACATAACCAGTTGGCAAGTGGAGTGGAGGAAGCCAGAGTACCCAGAGAGAATCATTGACCAACGGTGAGCAACTGCCAGACTCCCCAACTCCACACAAGCAGGGTTAGCATTTTGGTTGAAGACAAGTGCACCATTGACATGCAGTATGCCTTAGTACACAGCACAACCATGCCCCCATGTGGGCAACCGGGATGAAGCCCAAGGACACAAACAGTAACACCTGGTGGGGATCGAACCGTGGACCTCTCAGTTTGACGTCCAAGCCGTAACCCCCTTACACAGAGTCAGTTGCTGAGCTAACATACACTGACTAAACATAGGCATTGCACAGGATTGATGGATCATCTGCCATATCACACACCACATGAAAATATACACTGACTCAGGCTTTATGATATTTATTTATTTATTGGTGTTTAAGGTCACATATTTCTGCACAATGGCTAACCATGACCGTGACAGTTTTACGGGTGGAGGAAGCCGGAGTACCCGGAGAGAACCACTGAGCAACGGCGAGCAACTGACAGCTCCCCAACATACCAACTCCACACAAGCAGGGTTAGCATTTGTTGAAGACAGGTGCACCATCGACGTGCAGTACGCCTTAGTACACAGCGTCACCATGCCCCCATGTGTGCAATGGGGGTGAAGTGTCTTGCCCAAGGACACAACGCGGTTGCCGCAGATGGGATTCAAACCGAGGACCTCAGCAGCTTGCAGCCTGCACCTCTACCAACTGAGCCACCGCGCCCCCAGGCTTTATGAATGAACAGGGTTAGTTGGTTACATGTTACATAGGGTGCAGGATTCAAGGAACTAATTGAAATACTTATGCTGGATTGTGGATTTTTTAAAAAAGTGAATTCCAAAAATGAAAACATATTCTATTTACTTTTAATAGTTTGTAGTAATTGTGCAGCAGGTTAACTCTTTGCACACTTGTTACAGTGTGTAATACAGTGGAGCCCACTTAACTGGATATCTCTTAATTGTATATCCCTGTTAATTGAATATAATTTCCCAACACTAAACCATTTACCATACCTTCAGTACAAATTTGACCTGTTAATTGAATATAGGTTGAAGTGTAAACTCCTGTTAATTGAATAAAAAAAATTGTAACCTGTTGAGAAATTACCCTGACGCTCCCCAGTTTTCCATTGTTTATAGACCTACTTGGCCTCAGTACATCCAATACAGGCATTTAATCTGTTATATCTTGTTTGACAGAGCTCATGGAGCTCTATCAAACAAGATATAATAGAATAAATGCTAAGTTTATCTCTAGAATACAGGAAAGTGACACAATCCCTGTTAAATGAATACTCCTGTTAATTGAACAATTTTCATTGGCAAAGTGGCTATTCAATTAACAGGGATCCACTAATAAAAATGCAGTGTGCAAAATTTGATGAGATCCCATAAATTGTAACAATGCAAATCGATGGTGATGAAGTAATTTTACTTCCAAGATGATATGAAGGGCATCCACAGAATATGAAACCTTTAACTTTGGGTTCCTGCAGTTCAGAATAAAACCTAAATATGGGCTTCTAGCACTCTACCAGTTAACCAGCCTTTTCAAGACACAAAATTTTTAGACTTTTGCCTTGAGAGGCTATATATATTTCAGTTCCACAAAATACTTGTTAATGATAAAGAAGCAGTTTCCCTAGAATTTTTACACACCTGAGCATTCAGTTAGCCATCTCCAAACCATATGAACAGTCAGTCGGTTAGAGTTATTTTTGAAATTTTGCACACTGAAATGATGCCCGAAAGAAATCTTTAAAATCAATACCAATAATTCCAATTTAATTTCCTAAATAATAATTCTAAAATTTAATAAAAAATATAATTTGAAAGGAAAATAGTACAATATCTTTTACACCGTATGGTTTACAGAAAAATAAAAACAGAAAATACTTATCAGTTAGTCCAAAATATAGTTCAATAGAATCTGGTAACAGGCGTGATGAGGAAAATTTCCTGATGGTATTGTAATATCCTGGCTTTTCACTAGAGTAAATCCTGGTTCACAGGAAGAATACATTCTTGTCAAATATTTAGAAGTACTTCTCCAATATGACAGATAAAAAGTCACAAATATATTCCACATAATGTTAATATTCTGAGCTGCTATTTAAAATAATGCAATGTCCAATAATAATAATCTCCAATGTTCAATGAATGCTGAATGTATAAACAATTATCACTAATCAATGCTGTATGTCAGATGAATTGACAAAAGTCTGTTGACAGAGGGTTATATAGTCCTCAAATGGAAAGTTCCAGAAAGAGAGATTTTTGTTCCACTAATTGCTGATTGGCTAAATTAAATCACCTCATTGAGTTTCTAGATCATTCTGTCTAATTTCAGGTAAATAAATGTGACTCAAATACACAATAGGTGAGCTAAAAATTGATCCTGTGTAAACGCCTTGGTAATCATATTGATAAGTACATTCAAAGGTCACTTAGTGCAAATAAGTGATTAGTCCAGCCAAAGGCCGCATACTCCAAATCAAAATAATTTCAGCAAATATAAAATTGTTTAGAATTATTAACCAAAGACATATCAAATCTTATATCATAGTAGAGGCCATAACAATGCTGGTGGTGGTTATTCTGACCCAGGACGGGAAATCTCCTGCCAACAAAATAACATTTAACAAAATTTTCCCCCTGTAAATTGACTTTTCTTTTTGACCAATGTTTTTGAGAGTTACGTTTCATTGAATTGTCATCAAGTCTAGTCATGGCTGCTTCAGAGCAACCATGACTACATGACTAAATTTGTTGAAAATTATTTTGAAAATACCCAGCCAGTTAAAGAGTTAATGGTGAATTACAGTTGGTGTGTTTGGTTGATAAATTAGGTAAAGGGTTGTCTGTTTTAGTGCTGAGATCTACCTCACAATAAAAACACTGTATTCAGACTGCCTGGTAGTGTGGGAGAGGAGGGTACAAGGTGGTTCTCTTGTGAAGGGCCTTTGGTATCAGGGAGCCTGTGAAGTGTATTGCTCATGGACTGCCAGACCAAAGTGCAGCCCAAAATGGGGACAAAATACACACGTGAACAAGGAACCCAGTTCCCACCTCTCTCTCTGTCTCTCTATTGCTGTTACTTTCTGAAAGGGATAATGAGTGCATTGGCTCAAAAGAAAAGAGTTGTGTTGATTGTCTCCAAAATACCCTTTAATTTTGTAAGCAAAGGTGTGATCACCTGGCTCTACAACAGTGGAGGGGACACCTCTTAAATAGCACCTTTGAGTCCTGGACTCTGCACGACATGTACACATCATAGTTACATGTGGTGGTGTGTAGTTCTGAGACAATTTAGAACAGGACTTTCATTTAAAAACAAACCAACTCAAGTACATCTCTGGTGAAACAAGTGCATAATTTCTACACTAGAATAATATGTAAAATACTTAGGACCACCATGTTAGCCTGTTCTCTTGTTTTATGTAGGCACTTCAGAAGACAGAACATGCCAGTGCTTTTATTTTTATTTGTTTCAAATTTTATGTTGAGTGCACGAGCACGTGCCAGATGTGCACTAGGTGCACTCAAATCGATGAGCCAACAAAAAAGCAATTTTATCTCTCTGTCTTGTTTTTGAATGTGGATTATGGCTCAACTGTTTTAGTGCTATGAACCAGGATGAATAAAAACCACCAATGTCATAATTTATAGTACTTCAGTGTTTAACATATTTATTAACAATCTTTCCGCTGCATTTAACTTGTCGAAGCCTGGGAAATAAAATTACAGTGGAGCCCTGTTAATTGAATAGCCACTTTACCAGTGAAAATTATTCAGTTAACAGGAGTATTCAATTAACAGGGATTGTGTCACTTTCCTGTATTCTAGAGATAAACTTAGCATTTATTCTATTATATCTCATTTGACAGAGCTCCATGAGAGTTTTATTTTGGGCACACCCTTTTGCCCTAATTTGGGCACATTAAAACTAGAAATGACAGCCTTATCCTGTTATGTTATATTGCCATGCCTTTCTTTGTGTTTCTATGACCATATTATGATGGAAGTTATTCTCAGATATAGAAGAGAAAATTCATACATTTTTCTTGAGGTCTTCCCTAGTTTGGGCACACCTGTAAATGGTGTGAAATTGGAGTAATCTAAAGACCTGATTTATGGCCTAGCAGTAAGGGCATTGGTAAGGGGGATGAAGAGTGAGATGACACTTCCAAATAATTTTCACAGTTGTGACATTTTCATCTGCATTTGAGTCTTAGATGTTGATTCACTCATGTCAGGGATTCTTCTGCGCTCTTTGGGAAAGGGTCTGGAGCCCGTACCATTGGGAAAATTTGAATCATGGAGACTCCAGTCAGGAATTTGGGGGTGTGGTGGCATTGCGGTAACCGGTACTCGTCAGATCACCGAAGTTAAGCAACGTCGAGCCTGGTTAATCCTCAGATGGGTGACCGTCTGAGCGATCGATTCGGACTCTCGCGTTGTGTCCTTGGGCAAGGCATTTAACCCTGATTGTCTACATGGGGGCACGATGACGCTGTGTACTAAGGCGTACTGCACGTCGATGGTGCGCATGTCTTCAACCAATCTCACCCTGCCTGTGCTGCTGTGTGGAGTTACGATGTTGGGGAGATGGCAGCTGCTCGTTGCTTGGTGGTTCTCTCCGGGTACTCCGGCTTCTTCCACCTGTAAAACTGTCACGGTCATGATTAGACACTGTGCATAAATATGTGACCTTAAACACCAGTAAATAAATAAATAAATAAATAAATGAATCAGGCATTTGTTTTGGAGGGGAAAAAACATACAAAGATGTAACATTTTACATTTGAATTAGGCAGAGAACTTTAGGACCAATACCTAAGCAACTGCATGTATACTACAAGTAAGTTTTATAATAAACAGTCACAATGAAATCATGTTCATGCAGACTGTGTAGTCTCGTTAAACTGTTCTTATACTATTAAAGAAGGACTTGTCTTTGCCTTTGAATTAAGAGACTTCGTTAGGCAAGCAGTTTAAATTTAATGTACACTTGTGTCCTGAACTGGGTGGTCATGAGGCCTCAGAAAACCATTGGTTTTCTGAGGCCTTATGACTACCCATGTCAGGGCACCAGTTGTGCATTAAATTCCTGTTTGAGTTGGAACTGAGATTGGGAAATTTGGGGTTAAGAATTGGGAAAAAAATCATGCACAAATGTCATATGAAGTACCCAAAATAATCCCGGAATGTACTTTCTAAGATAAGAAGACAAGATTATATACTTGGATTTATGAAATATACACCGCTGGTCACAGACATGGAGGTGTATAGTATCGTGGAACCCACTTAATTGGATATTTCTTAACTGAATCACCCTGTTAATTGAATATAATTTCCCAACACAAAACCATTTACTATACCTCCAGTACAAATTTGACCTGTTAATTGAATATTGGTTATAGAGTAACTCCTGTTAATTGAAGAAAAAATATTGTAACCTGTCGAGAAATTACCCTAACTATCCCCAGTTTTCCTTTGTTTATAGACCTATTTGGCCTCAATACATCCAATTCAGATATTTAATCTACTATATCTTATTTGACAGAGCTCATGGGGCTCTGTCAAACAAGATATAATAGAATAAATGCTAAGTTTGTCTCTAGAATACAGGAAACTGACACAATCCCTGTTAATTGAATACTCCTGTTAACTGAATAATTTACATTGGCTAAGTGGCTATTCAATTCACAGGCTTCCACTGTATATGATTTGGGTTATTAGAGGCTCAGCATAACCAATTTGGAGTATCAGTACATTACCTGAAAGTCAGGGCAGAGCTTATAATTCGATGAGAATCCGAGAATCGTGCAAAGATTTGTGCAACAAAACCAGTGAGAATCCATGTAGATTCTTGCTGCACCTCTACTAGGATTTGTGTGAAAAGAATCAAGTCATTTTAACTCTTGACCTAACACAGTGGCAGCAAATTAACCAATACAAGGCTCACATGATCTGAAATATCAATAAAATTGTACAAATATGGCTGCCACCGGAACGTTCGTTTGTATACACACTACAGAATAGTTTCTGTGAATATTGTTTTCCAATACCCATAGTTTTGATCCCATATGCGGTGAAATAATTTCCATGGATAACCGCATATTATCTGGCTATAGCGCCTAGTTTGTTGGTTGTGAAAATGAGCCAACCATTTCAGCTCTAACAAAATCTCAACAGAATCATATCATGTGACACCTCCAATAAGTGGCACAATGGTTAGAGCATTGTACTTGAGATGGCATTGCGGTAACTGGTTCTCGTCAGATCACCGAAGTTAAGCAACGTCGAGCCCTTAGTCCTTGAATGGCTGACCATCTGAGTGATCGATTCGGACTCCAGCATTGTGTCCTTGGGCAAGGCACTTAACCCTGATTGTCTACATGGGGGCATGATGACACCATGTACTAAGGTGTACTGCACATCAATGGTGAACATGTCTTCAACCAATCTAACCCTGCCTGTGATGCAGTGTGGAGTTATGATGTTGGGGAGCTGGCAGCTGCTCGTTGTTGCTCGGTGGTTCTCTCCGGGTACTCCGGCTTCCTCCACCCGTAAAACTGTCTCCGACATGATATGACCTTGGCTGTTAAAGTGTTTAATAAATAAAGTTGTACTTGAGAACAAAAGGTCAGTGTTTCAAATATTGACCTGCATCATCTGCGTTATGTCCTAGGGCAAGACACTTCTACCAATTCCCCTCTCCCCCCAGGGAGCCCAGTGGCCCTGTGTACTAAGGTGTAGGACAAGATGATGCTATACTTACTCTCCAACCTTCTTACTCAGTACAAGCAAGATGCTAATCTTGCTTGTACTGAGTAAGAAGGTTGGAGAGTCTAATAGTTGGATCAGGGGTTCTCTCCGGGTACACCAGTTGCGTCCACACGTAACCTTGTCCAACCATCATGTGGCCCTGGTTGTTGAAAGTATTATTGAACCCCAATAAATAAACAAAGAAACAAACGTGAAGGTTTTGTACTGACTTTAGGTAAAAGGTGAAATGAATATACAGGACATGCAAAACAACGATTATTTATGTTTACTTCAGTTTGATTTTAATGGGAATTGAAAGATACTTTCAAATAAACAACCAGAAGGGAAACTTCATCAACAGTTATAGGCATTATTTTGGTGAAGTTTGTTTCTGGAAAACAATTAACTCTACCAGTATTAACTGGTTGAGTGCTAGAAGCCACTATCAGGGCTTTCAAAATATGGGGATACCAGAGCAAAAGCCAACACTTTCCTTGCTTATATTTCATATTCAGTCAAAGACAAATAATATTTTGTTTATATAAATTTGTTTTATTACAAATTATTGGAGAGTGCCTGGGGCACTCTCCAATAATTTGTAATAAAACAAGTTTTGAATAACAAATTCAGACCACCCAAAATAATCTAGCCCTCAACCAGTTAAAAAAACATTCAGTAGCTCATAAGGAATTCTCAGTGCAAGGGTCATTTTGTTGAAAATTGTATTGAATTGCAGGTCTATTACCTCTTTGCATGCTGCTGGTGGATATTCCTGCCAAGGACAGAAAATCTCTTCCCATTAAAATAAGTAAAATTTGAGGATATAGAAACTTTCCTGGGTCAAATTTTCATTAAATTTTCATCAAATCTTCACAGCAGCCATGACCAGATTTGATGAGAAATATTCTAAATTTACTTAGTGGATTTATAGTTTATTTATTTATTGGGGTTTAATGATACTTTCAACAGCCAGGGTCACCTCATGTTGGACAGTTTTACGGGTGGAGGAAGCCAGAGTACCTAAAAGGACCACTGTGCATTGATGAATAACTGTCAGACTCCCTAACGTACTAACTCTACACAAACAAGTTGAGCTGCGTGATATTCAGATTTGAATACTCGTGACGATATCAAAACAAATATCGCTATATACTGGTAAATCTTCAAAAATTTGTTCAAAGTTGAGAAGGTAGTCAGATATCACCGCTATTGTGATACTACAGAAAATTGTCTTTTTTCTATATTATTATAATAATAAACAGTGGGTCCGACGTTATGACAAGATTATAGCAGACAAAAGTGTTATTGTCTTGTATCGTTTCACAGTGAGCTGCACACAAGCAACTAACAAAGAGTAGTTATAATGGCTGTAGCATGGCTCAGTGATTACTAAGTTACCCACATCAACCGATAGTGTTTTTACAGCAGTTTCATGGACAAATAGAATTTGGTGTGTATCAAACTGGTACAGCAGTTTCATGTACAAATAGAATTTGGTGTGTATCAAACTGGTAAAACTAACGCATGGGAGAATATTGGTAATATAATGAGAATATTTCATGTACAGGGTATGAAGTTTATTGATAAAAAATACAAACTAACGTCTCCCACAATTCTGATTGTCCATTCATGGCTTAGTTCAAAGTTCAGAAACTGAAGTCATGTAATATGTCTCAGTTCAACGTTTGTTCGAGAAGTGAAAAAAACCTTCCTGTTTCTCCGATCAGCTTTTTGATTAAATAGATTTGTGAAAAGGAAAACTACTATGTTTTATATCGTGTTGTAAAAATGAATATTGGGACAATATACTAGTATTCGATAGAGTGGACGTTATTCAACTGTTGAAGATTTCAATACCTGTATTACCGATATATATAGAATAAATGTATAGTGTTTTCAAGTAAAAAATGTATTCTACGAGTAGGATTAAGAATGAAACCGACGAGCCTCTGGCGAGTCGGTTTCATTCTTAATTCCACGAGTAGAATAAATTTTTTACTTGAAAACACTATACGTTTATTTTGTTTATCCCACAAATCTTTTACAGGGCAGTCGTGGCAAAATCGTGCTATAATTTGCTGCAAAACACAGCGAGAAGTGAGGAGCACATAGGTCCAATTCAATTGACCAGCAAAATTGGGAAAAATAAACAAGGTGCAGTAATACATTTTGTCTAAAAATAATTCCACTACAAACTTGAGCTTAACTTGCAAAAATACTTTATTATATGAGCAGTGTGTGGTATTTTCAACTGGTATTGTATAATACCTTCACAGGCCCGTCGGAACGAAATTTATATTGGGGGCGCTGATATTGCTAATTTGGGTGAACTGGCCGATACTAAATGGGTATGGGGTATCCAGATACCGAAGGCATCTGGCGCGAGTGCTGAAGGCCCGAGCTTTTTGAGGGGGGAGGGGAGGAGGGGGGGGGGGGGTACTCCCCCAGAAAATTTTTTGAAAAGGACAATCAAAGGAAGCATTCTGGTAGCTTTTGAAGCAAAAACCTCTTGATTTTTTTAAACGGCAAAAGTTGTTTTTTTAACAAAATGTTTCAAAAATCCCAATAGAACCCCATAACATTTGGGGACGGTTCTCACACCGGGCTCACCTGCAGGCCGTGGCCGTATTCCGTCATGCTAAAAAACAGTCAGGCCTCATGGTGGATTCATTAGTTTTATCATTACGCCAACGGTTGTCATGGTCTTCGGAGCTGCCAAAGGAATTGCTCAAAACTTTTGCACATCAACATATGCAGGTGCATGTTATACATTCAGTGATACGTTCATAATTCTAATCCAGGGGCGTAGTAAGCTAATTTTGTTGGGGGGGGGGGAGGGGGGGGGGGGTAGGACCTATATTCCCATGACGCGACGTGTCATCCGAGCGGCGAGTGGGGGTGAACACGAGAGGGGATATCCTCCGTCTCGTTGGTGGGGGTCCTCCCCCGGGAAAATTTTCGAATTTAAGATGTAAAAACATGCATTCTGGTTGATTCTGAGCAAATAGATCGTATATTCCTATGACGCGAAGCGTCATCCGAACCGCGAAAAGGCGAGTGGAGGTGAGCACGAGAGGGGGTACCTCCCCGTCTCATTGGTGGGTGTCCGGGGACCTCCCCCGGGAAATTTTTTTAATTTTAGATGTACAAATATGCATTCTGAGTGATTCTGAGCAAATACATCGTCAATAAGGAAATTCGTCATCTCTCTGATCAATTCAGCATGATTTCCGAGCAGAATGACAGGAATAGTGAACATGCAATGAATTACCCTGTGGTTGGTTGGGGTTTAACATCGCTTTCCACAATTGGGCGAAAACACGACTGTCAGTTTTATTGGTGGAAGAAAGCCCACATGGAACCCACTCAATCCAGTAATCATTAACAGTAATGTCGGAATTTGGTAACCAGTGGGCATCCCGTGTGGAGAAACCACCAACCCAGCCCAGTAAAGCCTATTTTTGACGAATTTGTGGGGGGTGGGGGAATATCTCTCTTACCCCCCCCCCCCCCCCCCCCCCCCCAACCGGTTCCTACGCCACTGTTCTAATCTGAGTTCAATAATGTAATGTCCAGTTTTATTCAGATTACATTAGTTGCTCCCATCATGGATAAAGTAACGACGAAATATGAGCAAATTATTGGGGGGGCTGCAGCCCCCCCAGCCCCCCCGGTTTCGACGGGCCTGCTTCAAAAAGATTTAAAGAAATCAACAATCGAACTATTAATTATGCTAGACAAATGTGGTAGAGGCCAGAGGTCAACAAGTCCGTTGCTACTAGGGGAATAAATTCTTTCAGTGTTAACCCTTTACCCAATGCAGACGATTTCAAAATTTATTATTTTAAATATCATTTTTCAATTTCTTTCAAAAAATTTCAACACAACCATATCATATGACCCATTTTTAGAATGAGCTCGACGAGCTCGTTCCAAAGAGGGGTCACATGATATGGTTTTGTTTAAATTTTTGAAAATTTTTTTTTTTTCAGCTGCTGAATTTGCATATTATGTGGCCGGCTGGGTGCGCGATTCGTTGGGTAAAGGGTTAAACCTACAGGGAAAATTTATCACCCTACTAGGTGAATAAAGCAAAAATTTATCCAAGGCCATTATTGTTCAAATAAACGGCCATTTATGGGATAAATTGAAATACAAGCAGGGTTAGCATTGGTTGAAGACAACTGCAACATCAAAGTACAATTTACCTCAATACACAATGGCACCGAGCCTTTACGTGGGTCAAACCCTGCCTCAACTCTACCCTAACAGCTTGATGAAACAAACTCCATGAACAGAATATGAACTTCTGAACCAAAGTGATCTGCCAAATTGGAATGAAAAAAATTTGAATGTCATATTTTGTTATTATGCACAACGTATTTTCTCCAAGATAATAAAATACTTATCTTATCTTATCTTACATATTTTTCTGAATATAGATCATGAGTGATGTCACACTATCAGTGAGATATGAAAACATTTTTTTACCCACAAAAAAACAATTTTATTGATTATTTTTTGATACAGGTAAGGCATTAAAGACCGCATTTAACATGTGGTTAAGTTATTAAATACTTTTCATTATTACATAAAGAAAATTATCATGTGAAATAATACAGATGCTATTTCTCGTAGTTCTGCTTGGATTGTTGTTGGTGCAGTTATATCTGTTGAGACTTGGCAATTCTCTGGTATGCACCAAACAGGCTGGGTCTGTGATAATTGCTATTAATTCATAATATAGAACACTGCTTATCCTTTTACCAGAATTAACCATTCAACCAGTAGGAGGCTGCATCGACATGCGTAATTTACAAATTTGAGCAGTTCAAAAAAAAATCAAATCATTTCAATAAAACCATTTCATGTGACCCCCTGATTGAGCTTATTCCACATGATACATACACACACCTTTTAGGATTTTATTGCAGTTTTGTGAAAACATCTAAAAAAATAGAATTCAAACAACAAATTTTGATATCGTGTGCGATGGGTAAAATTGCCCCTCTATATAGTGTATAGAGAACAAGCCACAAAATAAGCAGACTGTCATCTGCAAAATGATGTCCCCAGACGGTGAATTTAGTGATGCTACTCTGCACAGCAGGGTAGCATCACTAAATATACCCTCTGTGAACCTCAATCTGAATCAGAGTCTCAAAACTAAACAGAAAGAAGTACCCAGAGGATAAACTGGCCCACGGAATGGGATAGCATCATCAAATTCACCCTCTGAGAACCTCATTCTGCAAATGTCAGACTGCTTATTTTCAGGCCTGATAGAGAATCACATATTTATTTATTAGGCCCCTACCGGCATCGCCGGAGGGGACTCTAGATTTGCACTCTGTCCATCCGTCAGTCTGTCAGTCTGTAGGTCTGTCAGTCTGTCAGTCACACTTTAGTTTTCCTGAGTTTTTTTGGAAACGCTTCAACGGAATGATTTCATTTTTGGTAAACTACTATAGAACGATAACTTACAGATCAAGTTTGAGTTTCATGCTGATTGCATTATTCTTGTGTGAGTTACGGCCCTTGGAAATATGGGAAAAAGCACCAAATATCCGTTTTCCGGAGTTTTTGGGGAAACTCTTCATCGGAATGATTTCATTTTTGGTAAACTACTATCGAACTATGACTTACAGATCAAGTTTGAGTTTCATGCTGATTGCATTATTCTTGTGTGAGTTACGGCCCTTGGAAATATAGAAAAGCACCAAAATATCAGTTTTCCAGAGTTTTTTTGGAAACGCTTCAATGGAATGATTTCATTTTTTGTAAACTACTATAGAACGATGACTTACAGATCAAGTTTGAGTTTCATGCTGATTGCATTATTCTTGTGTGAGTTATGGCCCTTGGAAATATGGAAAAGCACCAAAATATCAGTTTTCCGGACTTTTTTTTGGAAATGCTTCAATGGAATGATTTCATTTTTGGTAGCCTACTATAGAACGATGACATACAGATCAAGTTTGAGTTTCATGCTGATTGCCTTATTCTTGTGTGAGTTATGGCCCTTGGAAATATGGAAAAGCGCCAAAATATCAGTTTTCCGGACTTTTTCTGGAAATGCTTCAACGGAATGATTTCATTTGTGGTAACCTACTATAGAATGGTGACTTACAGATCAAGTTTCATTTACACTCTGTCCATCCATCTGTCAGTCTGTCAGTCAGTCTGTCGGTCATACTTTAATTTTCCGGACTTTTTTTGGAAACGCTTCAACGGAATGATTTCATTTTTGGTAACCTACTATAGAACAATGACTCACAGATCAAGTTTCATTTGCACTCTGTCCATCCATCCGGCAGTCTGTCAGTCAGTCTGTCAGTCATACTTTAGTTTTCCGGAAATTTTTTTGGAAATGCTTCAACTGAATGATTTCATTCTTGGTAACCTACTATAGAACGATGACTTACAGATCAAGTTTGAGTTTCATGCTGATTGCATTATTCTTGTGTGAGTTATGGCCCTTGGAAACATGGAAAAGTGCCAAAATATCAATTTTCTGGACTTTTTTTGGAAATGCTTCAACGGAATTCATGCTGATCATATCTAGGTTATAACATTTGTATAATTATTAATGCTCATTAGTCTGGTAGGGGACAATGTATTGCTTCAGCGATATGTGCGCTCTTGTTTATTTGGGGTCATGGTGGCTCAGTAGGTAGAGGTGCAGGCTTTAGGCCGAGAGGTCCTCGGCTTGAATCCCACCTGCTGCAACCACGGTGTGTCCTTAGGCAAGACACTTCATTCCCATTGCCCATGTAGGAGCATGATGGATTTGTGTACTAAGGCATACTGCATGTCGATGGTGCACCTGTCTTCAACCAATGCTAACCCTGCTTGTGTGGAGTTGGTATGTTGGGGAGCTGACAGTTGCTCACTATTGCTTTGTGGTTCTCTTCGGGTACATCGACTTCCTCCATCCATAAAACTGTCATGGTCATGATTATCCATTGTGCAGGAATATGTGACCTTAAACACCAATAAACAAATAAATTTATTTTCATACCAGTTCTGTGGTACATAACATACACACATAATGTTAAACAAATTAAAATGTTAAACAACAGAGGAAATGCTTATAAATATATATATATGTTGGAATAACAGCGACAATATCCATGGAGGAGTGCAGTGAAAGACTCCTTTCCCACATTTACAACAGGACACTCAGCATTAACCCTTGACTAAAAGTTTTGTTGCAACTGTCCACATAATTTACATAACATTCACACAATGTTAAACAAATTGAGATGTTAAACAAGAGAGAAAATGCATATACAGTGGAGCCCACTTAATTGGATATCTCTTAATTGTATATCCCTGTTAATTGAAAATAATTTTCAAACACAAAACCATTTACCATACCTTCAGTACAGATTTGATCTGTTAATTGCATATGGGTTGTAGAGTAAACTCCTGTTAATTGTATATAAATTTTTATAATATGTTGAAAAAATTACTGTGACACGCACCAAATTCCCCTTATTTATCAACCTTTTTGGCCCCACTACATCCAATACAGCCATTTATTCTATTATATCTTGTTTGGCAGAGCTCTATGAGCTCTGTCAAACAAGATATAATAGAATAAATGCTCAGTTTACCTCCAGAACACAGGAAACTGACCAAATCCCTGTTAATTGTATACTCCTGTTAATTGAATAATTTTCACTGGCAAAATGGATATTCAGTTTAGAGGATTCTACTGTACATAAGATATGGTGGAATAACAGTGACTCTGTCCATGGAGGAGAGTGTGAGAGCAGTGGAAGACTCCTTTCCCACATTTACAACAAGACGCTCAGCATTAACTCTTTGCTTAATGATTCGTCCTAACCACCCACATAATTTCAAAATAGTGCAGTTGAAAAAATATTTTGAAAAAAATTTCAACGAAACCATATCATGTGATCCCCCCTCCCCAACCCCCACCCCCCACTGTGTTGAAAATTTTTGTAAAATTTGAAAAATAAATAATTAAAAAACAAATTTTGTTATCGTGTATGTTGGGTAAAGGGTTAAGTCAAGAAGTCATAGCTACCTAGCTGGAGGTATTCATAGATTTGAACAACCTGACAGCATCTGGTGAGTGATGTGCACCCACATAGCGGCGAGGTGTTAAAGCACACTGGCAGGTTGTTCAAATTCGTGAATACAGACAACTGGGTTAGTAATTTGCTTTCACCCTGTCTTTTGCTCTATCATTAAAATGCACGGAGTCAGGTATATTCACTACTAGTGATGAATCGGCAGTCGGAACCGGCCAGTTATGGTGCATTGGCCGTTTATGACAACCAGCAGTTAAAAACCTGCTGTTTCCGGTTATTCTATATTTAACACTGACTATTAAAAATCCCTTTGATATCTGGCCATTTCAATAAAGTTTCACCATTAAAAACGTGTGTAGTGCATAGTAGAAAATTTAGGGATTTGCAGAGCAGAGATATTACGGAATTTACCAACTGCATTCGGTACGAGATCGCCACCATTTCCCGAAGATTGTAGAGTTTATGTAAATATTAGAGAAACATATCAAGGGAGGTAACACATTGAAAAAAGAACATTCAATAATACATTCTGACAAACATGAACCATGCATCATATGACTTCACAACACACATTAACATCAAAATGTTCATTTAAGACACAAAGTATGTGTGCTCAGTATATTCCTGGTGAATACAGCCAAGTGTATTGCATTCTTACTCAAAACCGTATTAACACTATTTACCTGAATAAAACACAATCATCACGAGGACAATATCGTATG
Source organism: Pictodentalium vernedei (assembly GCA_031216915.1). Lineage (NCBI taxonomy): Eukaryota > Metazoa > Mollusca > Scaphopoda > Dentaliida > Dentaliidae > Pictodentalium > Pictodentalium vernedei. The sequence continues at coordinate 87,802,119 of CM062291.1, forward strand.
ATTGTATCGTTAATAACTATCTTTTCCCCACACCCCAACCAAAATGCAAATATTACTTTGGCTGATATTGCCCAGCACTAAGTATGCATACTCTGAGAACTTGTGTGGTATTAAGCTTTCATAATTGATGAGTTATCAACGAAATTCTGAAGTATAACAGTCACCAACAGATTTTCTTTAGTGTCCTATTTCATCCATCAGAATCGGCATCGGAATCGGCATAATCGGCAGAGAAATAACCAGTAATCGGTTGATAGCAAGTTTTGATAATTGGTTCATCACTATTCAGTACATGAGAGGTATTCAAGTTATGTCACTTGAACACTCTGTCCATTGTTCTATCAGGTATTTCAAGGTGGTTACTTACTTCGAAAGATAAAAGAGCCAGGGTGTAAGTTCTGTTTTACTGATAAAATAGGACCCGGTTATCAATGCCTGCGATGGAAGTCCTATCGGCAACAATAGGGTAAAACAATTGGCTGGACTTGACATTACAGGTCTGGCATTCTTAAAATGCAGGAGGGCTATAAATCGCTCCCCTCCTATGGCCTAGGGGAGCGATTAGCTCTCCTCAAGGTTACTAAAGCTAAAAAGTAGCAAAATGAAATTTTACTGTTAATGAATTCTGCCTAGTGGGCTTTGTACAGTTTATTTAATGCTGCTAACAAGTAGTCTCTGTGAGATGGCAATACTGCCCCTCCCACACCTCCAAGCCCCGGCAAGACCCAAAGGTGTGGGAAGGGTAGTGTGGCTGTCTAACAGAGACCACAATCATAGCAGAGATCTGAAAAGATGTGGGTTTTAGGAATAGGCGGTTATAGTAATCATCATTTCACAAAGCGAGCAGTAGGCAAGCAAATAAATCACTCGCCTCAGAAATGCCAGGCCTGCCTTTATATCCATGTTGCAGTCCTGAAATATGTGACCTTTAACACCAATAAATAAAGAAATATTTACCGTTATCAATGGAAGGGTCTCTTGAACTTTGTGTAATGGAAGGAAGAATGCTATGTATTTTGGGGGATTATTGTGTGAAGGTCAGATTTCCTTTCTGTAACTTGTGCATTTTAGCCTTTTCTTCAAAACCATTGGATCAAACCCGACCAAACTTGGCACAAATTATCATTGTGAGATTCTCTTTCAGGTCTGTTTGATAGAAGTTGCCGAACTCAAATGGCAGGGGGAAATGCCCCCAAATTCTAAAATTCTTTGAAAATTATCTTCTCATGAACCACCAATCAATGCTTTAAAATTTGGTATGTAACTTTCTTATGTACTGAAGATTAAAGTTTGTTCAAAGAAACTTTAATGTGCAATGTTTGGGCTCGTGCTGGGAGGGACAAACATAGTCCCATCCAATATTTCTATTTTCTGAACAGATTCGACAATTTGAACGAAATTTGGTATACAGCAGTATTATGTGTCATAAACTTGATTCATGCCCCTAATTCCCCCCACCCCCTCTTCTCAGAAAGTGGTCCCTACCCCTCTGGGAACTCCAGGAGCTAAAAATAGAAAAAAATTCCAAATGGCCATATTTCCCAAACTGCCCTGAACAGAGAATTATCCTTTGGTATGGAGCATTCTTATTACTGATAGAATTGACTGGGCCACCCTAAAATTGCCATCAGTTAATTTGTGGCATGAGGTATGATGGGGAGGGGGTATTCAGGCTTGGCAATTTCAGGAGAGCGATTTTTTAGCTCTCCTTACTGCCCTCCTGAAAGAATTAAGGAGAGCGAAAAATTGCCCTCCTAAATATTTTGGTCTGGGATGATTGAGATTACATGTATTATGCTCACATTAAATTTTTGTTGTAAAGCAAAAATGTAATTTAACTTCGAAGACACATAACATCACGTAATTTCATTTTGAAAGTGGTTTAGTGGTAAAAGGTAATGGCTGCAACCATACCCAAACACCGTTGCAATCATTTGAAGCAAAATGGGTCACAGCAATATTTTTTTTCTGTCAGTTTCAAGTTCAACAACTAACATCACAGTTTGAGGGGTAATTATTCAAGGAATATTGACACTATAATATACTACATTTACTGCTATCCTGTCACTTGAAGCACTTACACCAGGATGTGACTGTAGATTCAAGCAGACCTGTTGTGCAAGAAAGTCATACGCCTACCACTACCACCTTCAACCCCCTTGGGGGGTTGAAGGTGGTAGTGGTAGGCGTATGACTTTCTTGGACAACAGGTCTGGGTACACACACAGGTCAAGTGTGTGTTCAGTTGTTGAGTGAGACATCTAGATGTCTAAGAGATTTCGCTTTACCTTAGTAAAGTTAATAAAATCACTGATGTTGTCTGTTGGTTTCAGTTTCAATGAGTTCGTTCAACTGGATACTCAAAATGCTGTGTAAAGCTAATTGCTCTTCTAAGCTGATTGAGGAGAGCGATTTTTTGCCCTCCTGCATTTTTCAGAATGCCAGGCCTGGATATTGGAAAAATGCTGAGTCACTACTTTTCAGAAATTGACAAAAATTTGCTTCTACAGAACTACCAATGAGAATCTATTGATATTTGGTGAACAACATCCTTGGGTTATACGATTCAAGTTTGATCAAATCAGGTCCCTGGGTTCTTATTTGAGATCTCTCTATGGGGGCCCAAATTTTAACACTTGGTGAACTATGAGAAAAATTCTTTAACCCTTTACCTAACATGAAAACCAAACGACAATTGCAAATAAAATTATTGAATAACTAATTTTTAGCATTTTTTGCGTCAAAAACATAGCTAATGACCACTCATTGGAACGAGCTCGAGCTCGTGCCAATGAGGGGTCATAAGCTATGATTTTGCCATATAAAAAACAAAAACAAAAAACAAGATGTGCATGAAGTATGGTCAATTTTTAAAAAAAAATATTATCCCAAATGCCTGGACAAAACCTTTATGAGATGCTTTTCAAGGATTGAAGTTATCCCTTAGAAAATCTTTCAGTGTTTGTACTGCCAAGAATTCCAGGATATTTAGGGTAGTATCATGTTCACAAGAGTTAACATTTTGCCTTCCAGGGTATAGTCTGTGAAAGTAAACAGGATGGAAGTAGGGTATAGTCTGTGAAAGTAAACAGGATGGAAGGATCCTGGTGTGTATCCTTCTTTTAATATTATCTGTCACTTCAGACAGGATGTTAACCCCCTGCTCACTGATGTAAAAATCTCAAAATTTCAGACTGCTAATTTTTCCCATGATGCAACTAGAAATTTAATCAATTCAGTCTTGTTTGACAGAGCTCATTGAGCTCTGTCAAACAAGACTGAATTGATTAAATTTCTAGTTGCATTATGGGAATAATGGCAACTTGAAATTTTGGCATTTTGACATCAGTGTGCAGGGGGTTAAGAACACCAAGGTGTCAGTTAGAATTACTGTTTATTTATTTATTTATTTATTTGTGTTTAAGGTCACATATTCTTCATAAACGGGTAAACAAACCCGTTCAGGTCAGTCCACTCTAGTTTCTGAACTTTCAACACTGAGTTAGATTTCTTCATAAGACACTGACAGGCAGTGAGTGTTCAATTGTGCTCTGCAGCATTCTCTGAAAAATGCTCTGTTGAAAAAAAGAGTTACCTCCCATTGTATGTTTTATTGATGGAATTGAAGTTGTATTTCATATCAGTCCTTGGAAAAAACATTGATTAAAGTGGGAAATATTATTAGTATTTATTGTCTATTTAACTGGTATTTTTGGACATCCCAATTTGTTCACATGTCTTTGCCTTGTTAGAATTTATGTTGGAACTCTCCTATAAATTCTTAACTGGTTGAGTGTTAGAAGCCACGATCAGGGCTTTCAAAAATTGTGGGTACCAGAGCAAAAGCCAATATATTCCTTGCTCATGTTTCATATTCAGTCACATGCAACTAATATTTTGTTCATATAAATTTGTTTTATTACAATTATTGGAGAGTGCCTGTCTGGGCACGCTCCAATAATTGTGATAAAACAAATTTTGAATAACAAATTCGGACCATCCAAAAATAATGTAGCCCTCAACCAGTTAACAAGGCAAATCCATGCAGACTGAATAATTTCGTGTCAAATATAATAAGAAGCATATCCACAGAATATGAAGCCATTAAGTTGCGGTACCTGCACTTCAGAATAAAGACCAAATATGAGTAATTTTGCATCACAAATAGCGATGCAATACCGCTTATTTCAAACCCTGGACCAACAATTTTTTAAACTCAGTAACCTATAATGCACATGGTCGAATGCCATCATATTTGCTATGCAAGTTTATCTTATTGATATCTACCCCCATGTTCAATGAAGGTATTACTCCGAGTATTCTTGTGAGAGTTATTGCCCTTTATTAACGTCAGATTTGTTCATTTTTACCATCCATCACTGCTTAGGAGCAAACTCTCAATATTTATATCAGTGTTTGTCATTTGTCTGTCCGTCTGTCTGTCCGTCAGGAAGATTTTCTTGTCTGTTCCATAACTCTGAGATGCTCTGTTAGATTTTGTTAAAACTTGGCATACATGTTGCTTATGGGGAGTCGATGTGTCACGCAAAAAAAAATTTTTGTTTGTTTGTTTGATGGAAGTCAAGATCACAGATCAAGGTCATAGTTCGGGGGAATCCGTGGCCATGCGGTCACTGTTAGTCTTGTTCCACTCAACTTTTAGGGCACTTCCCCTTCACTCACGCCTATGAAATTTGGCACACTTTTTGTTGGATACCCAACTTAAAAATTCTTAGTCTCACTTTTTTAAATTTTCATCTTTATCCAAAACAATACCTAATTAACCCTTTACCCAGCGAATCGGCCATATCCGCCCACGTAATATGCAAATTCAGTAGCTGAAAAAATATTATTTTTCAAAAAAATTCAACAAAATCATTTCATGTGACCCCCTAACTCGTCGAGCTTGTTCCAATGAGGGGTCACATTATATGGTTTTGTTGACATTTTTGGAAACATTTTTAAAAAATGATATATAAAATAATAAATTTTGATATCGTCTGCGTTGGATAAAGGGTTAACATGTTGTTTCCATTAATATTGATGCCTGTATCAAGCCTCCCTATTTCAACCTTTTGTAAATCTCTTCTCTGACAAAAACCATATCTAAAAATGTGGTACCAACCTGGGAATTTTTCAACAGTTGTGGTCGATTTTTTTGCTAACCGTTTTCACACCATCGTCACAGAAAATTAAATTTTGTCAAAATTTTCATTAAATTTTAGCATGTTGTTGCTCCAAAAATAAAAATATACGTGTTGGAGAGGGTAAATTGGGACCAAAGAAGAATTCCTGCAGCCAAGCCTTATCGACTGGAACAAATGTCCGAACTACACAGTTGCAGTCTACCTGGGAATGACCACGTTAAAAATGCCAGTATGATGAGACATTCACAGATTAGCCATGTTTAGATAACTTCTGGATGTGCAAGGAAGCATTTCAAATTCTATGTGGAGAAGTGATGTCTTTCTTTCTCCCTGCCCAAAATTAGGTGCAGAAGCCAATTCTTGTAGAAAAGCAGGTAACAAAAACTATCTACTTTTGCTTTCATTCCTGATCATTTCACACAACCATTCACATACACACAGTTTAAGGTTCAAGTACTTGGTATGTGGATGTGGTCCACCTCAAGAGCATTACCATTGTTCTGACATTTTGCCAGGGTTCAAATTATATATTGCCTGACCAAATGAATTAAAACAAAGATTTTTTTGCCCCTGGTTATTTATTTGGTCCCTGGAAGGGTATAGTCAGGCATAAAATCAGATCATGTGAATGGGGTATAAAAATTGTAGCTCTTCAAGGGAAGCTCTCTTGTTTTTACCTGCGTCGCCATCGGCGAAGCAGGTCTAGTAACTGCTCGACTTTGTCCGTCCGTCCGTCCGTCCATCCGAAACACTTTTTCCGTCAAAGTTTTCTTGGCTTCTATGAAAGGGAATGATTTTATATTTGGTCTGCTGCTTCATAATGATGAGTTGTATCGTGTAAGCAATTTTCAGATCTGCTATGCAGCCACTTCCTGTTTGCTGATACTTTGAAATTTTACTGTACCCACTGAACATTGAAATTTTCCGTCAAGGGTTTCTCGGCTTCTATGCAAGGGATTGATTTTATATTTGGTCTGCTGCTTCATAATGATGAGTTGTATCGTGTAAGCAATTTTCAGATCTGCCGTGCAGCCACTTCCTGTTTGCCGATACTTTGAAATCTTACTGTACCCACTGAACATTGAAATTTTCCGTCAAGGTTTTCTCAGCTTCTATGCAAGGGATTGATTTTATATTTGGTCTGCTGCTTCATAATGATGAGTTGTATCGTGTAAGCAATTTTCAGATCTGCCGTGCAGCCACTTCCTGTTTGCCGATACTTTGAAATTTTACTGTATCCACTGAACATTGAAATTTTTCGTCAAATTTTTCTCGGCTTCTGTGCAAGGGATTGATTTTATATTTCATCTGGAGCCTGATAATGATCAGTTGTATCGTGTATGCAATTTTCAGATCTGCCGTGCAGCCACTTCCTGTTTGCTGATTCAGTTGCATGCAGCGACGCAGGTCCAGACCCGGTATTGGTCTTGTTTCTTCCTTGAGAATCCCGGAATTTTTCATCTCTGTCTCCTTGAAAACCCTTGAAATTTTACCAGAAAGGCCCTGGAAATGCCTTGAATTGACTTCTTATTCAAGTGCAAACTCTCAGGAGACCTGTCAAATTCTGTAGGGAATCTAATGCTGTTATGGGATGTTTGTTTACCTTCTATTTATGGAGTGTACACCCAGACTACCGTTAATTTAATGTGACACCCTTTATATTTATTTATTAAGGTTTAACAACACTTTAACAGCCAAGGTCATATTGTGTCGGTGACAGTTTTGCATGTGGTGGAAGTCGGAGTACCCTGGCAATGACGAGCAGCTGCCAGCTCCCCAACATTGTAACTCTGCACTGCTGCACAGGCAGGGTTAGATTGGTTGAAGACATGCACACTGTCGACATGCAGTGCGCCTTAGTACACAATGTCATCTTGCCCCCATGTGGACCATAGGGGTTAAGTGCCTTGTGCAAGAACACAACGCAAGAGTCCAAATCGATCGCTCAGACAGTCACCCATCCAAGGACTAAATGGACTCGACGTTGCTTAACTATGGTGATCTTACAAGAACTGGCTGCAGCAATGCCACCGCATCCCCGTGTGACACCCTTTACTCACAGAGGTATGCAGATATTCTTTCATGCTCCAGTTACAGATTTTTCAATCAAAAATATTTAATTTACCTTAAAAACATCAATATATTAACATAATTGATAATTTGTGGAACTATGCAGTGTAATCATAAAACTACAACTGTGGTGAGTCCTCATTAATAATATTTTATAAACAAACATGACTAACAATAATGTCATCAAAGATTCGGTCAAATCAAGTCTCGATTGACACACATTTCTTGTGCTGATTCAAAGAAATTGAATTATTCATGGTATTTTTAAATTCAATCAGATGGAATATTTCAGTTGGTCAGAAAAGTGAACCTTTAACTCTTAAACCCTTTACCTAACACAGTGTTTTAAAAAAAATAAATAGAATTTTAACATTTTTCGAAAACAAATTTCAATTTTTCAGTAAAACCATACAAATATGGATATCAGTAGAACCAGCTCGATGAGCCGGTTCTAATGGTATCCATAGATGTATTGCTTTATTGAGAAACATCCAAGATATTTTAAGCTGTGGTAGGATTAATTTTCTGGCCATTTTTGGCTGCTATGTTAGGTAAAGGGTTAACCTGCCGAGTATTTTCAAGATATTTTTCATCAAATCTAGTAGTGGTGAAATGGTTAACTGAATAATCAGTTTCAAACCAGTTACCCACTTAACCGATTAGAAAAACCATCAATCAGTTATCCAAAATATCGATAGTGATCATCTTTCCACGGTTAAAACGTAGTAAATTTGATGCTTCTCCTTTGGATAGATTACACCTCAAGCCTTGTTGCATATATTGAAAAAAAATTGGCGTTCCAGACTTCGTTAATGATCAGTAATTCCTGCGAGTATTGAGTAATTGCAGAAACTATTCTGTAGTATGTATACAAACAAACATTGTTGAGTGCTCAACAACGTTTATTTGTATACACACTACAAAATAGTTTCTCTGAATACTGCTTTCCAATCCCAAACAGTTTTGATCCCATATTTGGTGAAATAATGGCAATGGATAACCAGATATTATCTGTTTATAGCTCTTGGTTAGTTGGTTGTGAAAATGAGCCAACCGTTTCAGCTTTAAAATCTACTCATGGCTTCACAGCAGCCATGACTAGATTTGATAAAAAATTAATCTAAATATAACTCAAGAAATCACTGGTGAATTTATTTATTTATTGGTGTTTAAGGTCACATACTTATGCACAATGGCTAATCATGACCGTGACAGTTTTACACGTGGAGGAAGGTGGAGGAAGCTGGAGTAGCCAGAGAGACCCACCGAGAATCGACGAGCAACTGTCAGCTCCTCAACATTCTAACTCTGTTCAAGTTCAGCTCAAGCAGGGTTACAGCAGTTGAAGACATGTGCACCATTGGCGTGCATTACTCCTTAGTACATGGCATCATCGTGCCCCCATGTAAGCAACCAGGATAAAGTGCCTTGCCCAAGGACACAATGCAGGTCGTCCCGGACGGGGATCAAACTTGGGACCTCTAGCATAGAAGTCCAACAGTCTACCACTGAGCCACCACGCTCCCAATCAGTGGTGAAAACATCCATTCAGTTTACAAGCAGAAAATATCATTAAATGTGCCCAAATTATACTTATTTCCGTGACAAGAAATCGTGTGCTGGGCAGGAATACCTGCCAGCAGCATGCAAAGAGTTAACACTCTGCACACTGATGTCAAAATGGCAAAGTTTTCATCAGCGAATATTTCCCATAATGCAGTTTGATATTTAACCAAATATATCTTGTTTGACAGAGCTCAGTGAGCTCTGTCAAACAAGATATAATTGGTTAAATGTATAGTTATACACTTCCCAGTGACTTTTCCTGTAGATATTACTTCTTAAACTCTATAAGGTGGACATGGCTTCAGACGTTCAAGCCGGAAACTCTTTCAGTGACCTGTAAACATTAAATAGAATGGATACACACACTGAAAACGCTCATACCACAGAAAGGACTTTTAGTCGCTTTTTAATGAAAATTTATAGTTAAACAAGAGAAAAACAGAGTGATTGGAGAAAAGTCTGTTGCACTACCAGAGTGCTAGAGGCTAATGTTCACTTTTCCAACCAACTCAAAATTTTAACTAAAAGTAGATGATGGACTTTTTAATGGCTAGACTGGCTCCATGCCGTAACCTCATCAGTTTCATTTCAGAATTTGACTGGTGGCTTGAGAGCAATCCTACCAGCTAATATGACAAGTGTTTAAATTTTTGTAAGGTGAAAGGTCAAAAGAATTTTTTTCCCATTTGATTCTTTCAGGTCACATTCAGAGAGTTTTATGAATTAGACACATTAAAGAGTCCTCTGTCAACACTTTTTAGCAAATAATCAATTTTCTGTTGAAAAAAAAGCGTCTAATTCTAACATTGATTTTGTGATGATTGTTTTAGGAGATAACAGTTTCGTCCAACAAATTGATTGAAACTTGTGCTTAAATAGAATCGTTCAGCAATTTGTTAACCAGACTGAATCAATTGATATTTTCCTCTGAATGGTTTGTGTATGCTCCTATAATTTATTGGTAGCGGTTGTGTTTATCTAGCAATATATTGACAGTTATCTATAGAACCTTCAATTTAAAGTTTGCATGAACCTATGTGGGAGACTAAAATACATGACATTGATATCGCTCAAACAGAGCTTGTCAGTTGACCAGTGGCATAGCCACAGGGAGGAGGATTGAGGGTAACTTGTCCCTCTCACTTTTCCTGAAAAAATGTCAGCCTAAAATATATTCATGCCAGAAACCCCTAAAACTGGTTCATGTACCCTCACCCTGATATTGGGGCATTTTTCTATGGTTATTCCATCACCTTCTACGTAATTTTTCTCGCTTGGGATGACCTGGACCATCACCTATGGGGGAATATACACACTCTTAAAAAATATTTTGTCAGCCGTCTTCCCTGCCCCCCCCCCCCCCCCCACCCCCATACTCACACACAAACACGCACTTCATTCAGCCTGAGTATGTCCCTACATCTGTCCACAAAATAGCCAGGGAAGCAGAATAGTGCTTCACTCTTCACTTATCTGGTAGGGTGCTAAATTATTTCTGGTCATCAAAATTTACTCAGCGGTCTTTGCCCTGTTGCAATTTATGGGAGAGTGCCCTTTGGCACTCTCTCATAAATTGCAACAAGACAAGACCATACAGTTAAAATAATTTCATTTCAAAAATAATATGAAGCACACCCACAGAGTATGAAGCCTTTGAATTGTGCTATGTGCACTTCACTCTACCAGTTAAAGTAATGGGCATAATATCACATGGTGCTAGTCTGTTTGAGGTTTTGGTGGGCATATAGTCGAGGATTCCATCCGAACTTCTGTACATCAAATTCATCAATACAAACGTTTTGCATTATAACTCATGCATCATTTGTCAGATTTTGATGTTCTTTGGGATGATGACAGGCTTACGTACTAGAGATAGCACACTTGTTATACTTAGAAAAATTCATTACGTGTACACTCCATATAAAAAAAATATTCCAATGTCGACTGAGTGCATTATGTATGATTATATAACAACAGGTATTTACTCATTAATCAGTGTTGATTGGGAAAACACCTCGCAATTTACATAATACGTTTTCTTCACTAAATCCTTTCTCTGTGCCTGAAATGTTTTTGGAGAGAATTTTCTGGATCAAAAGAATCCTTTAAATGTGAAAATCGGTTCAATAATTCACGTTTTGTGTTCTAATAAATCTTTAAAAAAATGTGAATTTTGACGATCCCGTGAAGCAGTGTGGCGCTTCCATCTATTGGATTTACATGATATAAAATAGTCTGAACTCGCTTAATCGAGGTCATTGTTGTTGAAAAAAACATTCTGATTCTCAACCGAAATGGACGGGTACAGATAACTGCACATTTTTCTTTTTGAACATACTGGCAATTTATCTGCTTTTCGCCCGGGATATAACATCATAATCCGCCCAAATGTTAAATTAAAACACATTTTTTATTCTATCTGACAGCCGCTATGGAACCCCAGACACGGGGGAGATTATCTTCAAAACACGGATCAGATCCAATTTGGGTAAACCCAATCCGGGCTTCTCTCATCTTTTTCCTGGAGCTACTTCAAAACACGGTATCATAATTCAACTCGGGACCATTCCGATCAATGAAGCGGGAACGAAATGACGCCACCCAGGAATACATTACTTGAGTTTATGGTCATGAGAACAACGTCGTGACATCTTATTCAACCCGGGGAATCGGTCATATCAGCGGTGACTGATATTGGTGATAAAACGAGTTTTGGCTCCCATTCTTTTTTTTTCTTTTTTTTTTTTTGGAGGGGGAGGGGGGCTGATTTTGAAAAGATTAGGGCCAAAACGCATGCTCTATTCAATTCGGCGGAACTCAAACCGTTCTCACCCTAACTCGGTGGTAGTGTTGCGGCATCATACTATGATGTGGATAATGAAACAGTCCACCAATAATATTAGCAACAAATAATAAAAAATAAATAAAGCTTGATGAGACGCGTGTTCATAGCTAATATTATTGGACTACTTGATCAAGATATCGTGTTAAGCACTAAATATCCAAAGTTTCAACTAATGAAGTCTCTTATTTGTAGCTAATATCATTGGACTCGAGACCGCACAAGCACTAAATTTCAGGAGATTTTAAAAATGTTTCCTGTGAATATTTTTATATTTGGGGGATGTGATATGATGAAACATAGCAAGTGTTTCGTTTCTTTTAACATTTTCTTGGGGATTAACAACAAACAAAGGATTTAATTTAACACGCCACTGAACAGAAGTAACTAATTGAGCATAATTGTATACTGGTATGTCATATGTTCAACACCTTTTCTAAGGCTAATTTACTTATATTAATCTGTCAAAGGGCCGAAGCATTTGAAGCATCTATTGAAAAGAAACCCATGCTGGCTGGGGAGAATTATTATTACCAAAACACCAACATACAGACGACAGCGTCTGGCCAAAATGTTATCAGTCTACCCAGTTTCCAGACACGAAAATAAACATACTATTTCCAAGAAAAAACGTACCAAATGCTAGGAAGATAAATCCGGTGATCCAATAGTCTCCACCCGCCTACAGGACCAGGTGGCACTTGCAAGATAAATTCTTTAATAACAACTAAAAATCTGAATTTGTTTGTCTCAAAACAGAGCTTGGGACCCCTCAATGGAAAGACTCAAAATGCACTAGCTCGTTCCAATGAAGGGTCATAAGCTATGTTTTTGAAACAAAAACTTAAACATAATAAAATTTGAATGCAGATTTTTGTATAGCCTGAGTGCTGGCCAAATTCGGCCATTGGCGTTGTGAATTTAGTGAATTTCCATATTTTGTTTCAGTCACATAGTTTATGGCCCCTCATTGGAATGCTCTCCTCCACCGTTAATGAGGGCCACAAGCTGTAAAAAAGGAAAATATATAAAATTTTAAGGGAGAATTTTTCCAGGCGCGGCGGATCAGATTTAAAAGTGGAGAGATTATACTGTCGATCGTTGACTCACGGGAGGCGTGAATACGTCATGGTTACGGGGGTGGGGTGGGAGGGGGGGGCAGAGACAGAGAGAGAGAGTTTGTGTGTGTGTGTGTGTGATGGACGTGGGAAGCAAATGTGGGCAAAATCTACGTTTAAGGGGCAAATACCTACCCCTCCCCCGGCCCCCAGTGACGCCACCAATTTTTCATGCCTTTTTCAGATATTGGAAGTTGACAAGAAAATCCCATTGTGGGTGCCTTCCACTTCCCAAACTGCACTATAAATTTGTTTACCGTAGGCCATGATTCGTATGTCTCTTGCTTCTAAAATTTCATGATTCCGAAAACTGAACTTAATTTGAAAAAATCCACCCGAGTTGTTACGAAAATGACCGGAAGGAGTAGATGGATTTATTTATTAATTCTGTTTCATTCTCAATTTAGTTCGTCAAAAAGAATTACTGAGGTAAACGTAAAGCAGCTTATCTGCAATGATATTAAATCATATGCCGAGTTCGTAATGATCCCGAGTCTGAAAAATAGGGGCCGCACTTCGTAAAGACAGGATGTATCGCCGAGACTGTCACATTATTGTTCTAAAAAACATAGCAACGCACAGAATTTGTTTTATTTTAAAATGCTTCCTCTATTTGGTAATTTTATTTAAAAGTGTCTCGATGAAATGTTTCGAGAATGAAGGTGCACAAGATCATGTTCGATGGCGATAAACTTACCTTTAATTATACAGGGGGGAATCCAAATGACATATCGGCAAAACATTTTATTTTAATACAGAAACAAGTTGAATATCTCGAAAAATATTGGGCGAATTGGTTAAAAGCGGACATTTTTCCGGGGTACAATGATCTGGAAAAGACAGATATAATATTTTTATGTCATTATTTTATGAAATGCAGGTTTTAGAAATTCACTGACTGAAGACTAATATTGCTAATCAGGTTCTGACTCTGGAAGAAATTTCTCGTCGAGCACTAATTGATTATGTAATGCTTCTCTCCTAACCGCACTTGGGTACCCCACTTTTCTACACAAAAAGTGGGGTACGCGAAGTGCAGTTTTATATGGAGTGTACACGTAATGTCTATACAAATGTTTTGCAACCAAGTCGTCAGTTGTCGGTTTTTTATATCCTTTGATATGGTGAGATACCAGCATGGGGGAAAGGATATCCACAGAATGTGGGTTTTGTCCATGCATATGTATCAGAGTTATGGCCCTTGTTACACTTAGAAAACTTCTCCTACAAACATTTGGTATTATAACTCAAGCATCGGTTGTCAGATTTTGATGTCCATTGGTTTGTTTTGAAACCAGAATAGGAAAAGTTTATCAACATATTGTTATTGTGGTTTTAGTCTCTCCATAACTATCAGAGTTATGGCACTTGTTGAAGTTAAAAAGCTTTCTGTACCAATGTTTTGCACAAAAACTCAAGAATTGGTTGTCAAATTTGGAATTCCTTTTGTTTGATAATTAAGAGACCAGCACAGGAGAAAAGATATCCACATTTTGCGGGTTTTGTCCACACATTCTTACGAAAGGTATATCCTTTGTTATAATTACAAAACTGGTTCCACCCAACATTTTGCATTATAGCTGGAGCATTGGTCAGGTTTTGATAACCTTTCGTAATGTGTTAGTGGAGGGGGGGGGGGGGGGGGGGGAGGGGGGGGGGGGGGGGGAGACATCCACATATAGCAAGTTTTGTCCATGCATATGTACCACAGTTATGCTCCTTCTTAGACTTCGAAAAACTGTCCATATGAACTTTTTTTTTGGCACTGATGTTTATTGACCATGGGAAGAAAATTTATTGAATGGCAGCAGAAAATTGAATAATTTTTACTTTGCCAATGTTGAATGAGTATCATTTTTTTAAAACAAAACCATATCATGTGAGCCCCCCCCCCCCCTCCCCCCCTCATTGGAACAAGCTCGATGAGCTCGTTCCAAAGAGGGGGTCACATGATATGGTTTTGTTGAAATTTTTTGCAAAAGATTATTTTTTCAGCTGCTGAATTTGCATTTTACGCGGGCCGATTCGTTGGGTAAAGGGTTAACCAAGTTAGTCCGGCAGATATTTATGCCAGGTGGAGGGGGTTGGGGAGGGGGAGGGGGAGGGGTGGTGGTCATATGCAGTGTTTCGTGTTGCTCTTTTTTCAGCCTAAAAATACAGCTCATGTACCCTCAGTAGAATGACTCGGAGGGTTCATAAGCTCTGTTTTTGTTGCTGAACATGAAAATATTCAGCTATTCAAGAAGTTGATTGCAAGTGTTGCCTGTTATTCTATTAGATAAAGGCTTAACTGTCGTGTAGAGGCAAACTGGCTCCAAAAACCAGCCTGGTAATGTTGTATAATGACTGGCTTATTCGAGTTAGCACAAGAGCCCTGAATGTGACCCAACTTGACCAAAATTGATGCAACACCCATCAACCTGATGTTAGCTATTGGACAGAACTATCAGTTTCATTTAACCTTTTACCTAACAAGAATTAGAGATTTTTACTTGATTAGTTTCATATTGGCGGGAATATCAGTCCAAGGTAACTTCATATCAGCCTGAAACCTTTGGTCTCAGGCTGATGTGAAGTAACATTTTATTGAGAAACTTCTGAGATATTTTAAGCTGTGGTAGGCTTATCCTGGTTAATGTTCTGGCTGTTTTGGGCTGTTATGTTAGGTAAAGGGTTATTAAACTCTTTATTAACTGGTAAAGTGCTGAATTATTTTCCAAAGGTGATTTTTAAGATGACTATTTCATTTTTAAAGATTCTATTGCTACCTGTTAGGAGAGCCTTGGTTTAGCTAAACTTTGTTCTTAAATAATTGATTTGTTGCAATTTATTGGGGAGTGCCAACAGGCACCCTCCAATAAATTGTAACAAAACAATTTCATATAAACATTTTTGTTCTTCTGTCGAGCAAACATCAAGCTAATACATACAGTGTAAAGCCACTAAAGTGGCTTCCTGCACTTTTCAGTTGAGCCATGACAGTGGCTTCCATCACTCTACCAGTTATTTATTTATTTATTGGTTTGTAAGGTCACATACTTATGCACAATGGCTAATTGTGACCATGACAGTTTTACGGGTGGAGGAAGCCGGAGTACCCAGCGAGAACCACTGAGCATCGACAAGCAAATGTCAGCTCCTCAACATTCTAACTCTGTTCAAGCTCTGCTCAAGCAGGGTAACAGCAAAGACATGTGCACCATTGACGTGCAGTACACCTTAGTTCACAGCATCATTTGCCCCCATTTGGGAACTGGGATAAAGTGTCTTGCCCAATGACACAAAATGGATCGTCCCAGATGGGGACCGAACTTGGGACCTCTAGCATAGAAGTCCAACAGTCTACCACTGAGCCAACATGCTCCCAACTCTACCAGTTAAACCAAGATAAATAATTAGAAAATGGTCTTAGATCTGTTAGTTTTTTGTTTTTTCATTCTTTTCTCAAAGTCAGATTTTTCCACTTTTCCTCGTTTAGCTGCCCGATAGCTAAACTATCCCTTCTCAGTTCCCTGGTCAGGATATACCCAACTTGTGTATCAAGAACTGAAAAAATTTATTTTAAGCTCAACCAACCTTTAGTCTATCCTCATTAGCGGAATTCACAGTTTGAGATCTAACATAAAACTTGAAATGATTGTGCAGCAGGGTTTTAATTTAATTAGGGAATTAAAAGAACTACCAGTTTAGTGATATTCCTGCTAAAAAAAGACTATCTGTTTTATCAGCTGTTCCAGTTTCTATTTTAAGAGCTGATAATTGTAGCTCTCATTTCACACACTGGCATATCACTGATAGTGATTGTGACTCATAATATACAGATGGAGTCAAAATTTGATTTGTGGCTGCAACAGATATTCACCAGCTTTGTTAACCCTTTGAGCAACAGGTACTGCAGGGCCTGGGGTTCTGAAGGATTGTGTACACCCCCCCCCCCCCCCCCCCCTCCCCAACTTTTTTTTAGAAGGTTTCATTTTTTTGGCAAGTAATACAGTCAAATTGGTTAAGGAACATTCATATCCCTGTGGGAGCTCTAGGAAATGAAGCAGTGCTTGGTCACTGTGGTAAAAAAGCCCTGTTCTACTGGGAAATAGGACCTGGTATCCAATAGCTGGAGTGGAAGTCCTCTAAAATGGGCTGCATGCATATAAATGATTGGCTGTTCTTGACTCAATGTCCATGTTGCGGTCATGATTAGCCATTGTGCAGAAATATGTGACCATAGCTCTTTCAACACGAGAGGCCGCTTTTCAAGTCCACGAACATGATACGTCATAATTTCATTAAGTAGGATGGCTATTAAGTGAATGTGTGTGGTAGAACAATTAATATTTTCAGCGTGCAGCCTGAAGAAAATATTATTGCTCTACCCCCAAATAATGGATATGGATTCTTCCAATTTCTGCCATTTAACTGGCATGGAGATTTCACCAGTGTTAAAAGGGTTAAACACGAATAAATAGAGATTATTATGACCGTAAAGTGATCAAGTTTGTTGCATGTGATCTAGCAGTCTGACCTTGTCAACTCAATGGAATACCACAAACCAGATCATTTTACTGTCGAAATAATCTGTTTATTATATGCCATTATGGAAATTCACCTTTCACATGAGAAATCAGTATAAGGGTAAAAATAATGTGCAATTGTAGCAGGAACTACATTATTTTCAAACAAACAACACTTCTAAAATTATGGGAACTTTCCAAAATAGTGTTTCAAAGTTGACAGCATTTCATCCTTTCACATCAGAGCCAGATTCACCCATTAAAATATCAATAAAGTAAGAAAACAAAGATATTTTATTGTGATTAACCCTTTACCTACCATGAAAAGCAGACGACACTTGCAAAAAAAATTCTTGAATTACTAATTTTTTTTTTCATTTTTTTGTCTAAAACAACATAGGCTATGACCCCTCGTTGGAACGAGCTCAATGAGCTCGTTCCAACGAGGGGTCATAATCTATGTCTTTGAGACAAAAAATGAAAAAATAATGAAAATTAATTGGCGTTTTTTTACAATAGCGCTGGCCGGTTTTGGCCGTTACATTGAGTAAAGGGTTAATAGGGTAAAAAATTGGTTAAGAACAATATTAGAAATTCACCTTATTATTTGATATTTTCTATATTTACACAAATGAAGCATACCTAAAAACAGTTGGTAACCTGAGCGGACTCGATTGAAATTCTCCAGTGCCGTCCTCGTTCTGAGACCAACCATCTGATCCAGAATCGGAACACCACTCAGTGTGATCCGGCGATCAGGATTCAATTGGCGAAAAACGTGAGGTATCGTTGATAGGTATATAATAAATAAATAGAAATTATGTTCAGTTTATGACAGTTACGAGGTGGAAGCAAAGAAAAATGTTCTGTTCGTAACCATATATAAATGGTGGTGTTTCGTTCACCTCCAGCTACTCTTACATCTTAGCTTTGTGCTGTCTCACATTCAATGAAATTGCCAACTTAAACTGAAATGAAAGTGGAATGTTTAAAATGACTGTGCACTTTTGTAGCAACAGTAGGACACAGTTGTTTTAAACTTTTCTCTTACACGTTAATTGAAATGAATGAATTTTAAAATAAAAATTATACTGAAGTATACCAGGCTTGCTCCTTTCCCCCACAACACAAATACAAAAAATTGAACTGTAGATTCAGCCGTACACTTTAAAAATCGTTCTGTGGTCTCTGTGTAATGCAGTGAAAATATCTGATGCAATGGAATAATCAAACTATTAACCCTTTACCCAACGAATTGGCCACATCCACCCACGTAATATGCAAATTTAGCAGTTGAAAAAAATATTATTTTTCAAAAAATTTCAACAAAACCATATCATGTGACCCCTCATTGGAACGAGCTCGTTCCAACGAGGGGTCACATGATATGGACAAAACCATATCATGTGACCCCTCATTGGAACGAGCTCGTCGAGCTCGTTCCAACGAGGGGTCACATGATATGGTTTTGTTGAATTTTTTTTTTAAATTTGAAAAAATGATATTTAAAATAATAAATTTTGATATCGTCTGCGTTGGGTAAAGGGTTAATTGAAAATAGTGGGAGCATGGTGGCTCAGTGTTAAGGCATAAAACTTCAAACCGAAAGGTCCACGATTCGATCCCTGCCAGAATTCTGTCCTTAGGCAAGACACTTCATCCCAATTGCCCACGTGGGGGCACTTTGGCACTGTGTACTAAGACATTCTGCACATCGATAGTGCACTTGTCTTGAACCAATGCTATCCATGCTTGTTAGCTGAGTGAAATAATCTGTGCAGAGTATGAGAGAATAAATTCATACTCGAATCTGAGCAGTGAACTTTTGTATATATTTTATTTTCTCCTTATTTGTTTTCCCAAAACAACCCTTTATAATTGATTCAGTTCAACCGATTTATAAATAATAATAAAAAATAGTCTTTCATCGCTGACAGTAGAATACGATGCTGGGAGTGGAATCCCATTCTTGGCGAGTGGGAGTGGGAATACAATTTGTTTTGGAGAGAAGAGAAGCAAATAAAAATAAAATAAAGCAATGTATTTTTCCTTTAACCACCGTACATAATAATAACACTTTGGCCAGCCGCTGAGTTGTCACTGATGTCAAAATTCCAATATTTCAGGTTGAAATATTTCGCATAATGCAACTAGGAATTGAACCAATTCAATCTGGAGAGTGCTGGCCAAGTGGATAAGTGCACTGGTCTCTCATGCCAGAGGTCCCAGGATCAATCCCTGTTCTGGGAAAATACTCGAGGTGTCCGAACTCTGTCTGTCAGCATCAATTGTGGGTTGATGCTGTCACAGTGTACCATCATATTGGGTGGGGGATGTAAAATGGCTGTCCTCTATGCGGAGAAAGACACACTTCATGCAGGCTAAAGATCCCTTCATAGTATTTGAGAAGAGTGAGGCCATGAAGTTGCTGCTACGAAGGTCATCTCACACACCTGCGCCATTGGGCCAAGGAGAAGCGTTAATATAAGTTGCATAACTTGTTCGCCAATCCTTGTAAAACAAATAAGATTCAATAAAATCTTGTTTGACAGAGATCATTGAGCTTGGTGTTCAGGGCTTGATTGAAATTTCTTGAAGATTACCTTATTTCTTTCTATGTGAGTGATCAAAATACAATTTTATAATTTCATGAATGTTTTTTCTGCAATATATGTTTTTTTTCTTGCCTGTCCCACAATAAAACTGGAGGCATATTTGTCAATACATTCAAACTAATTGCACTGAGTGGTCAGGGAATTTGTTGTCAATTATCTGTACTAGCTGCTGCGTAAATAACAATTATTAAATTAACTTGAGTTGTGATTTGAAATTTTCCCATTTATTGCTAACATTGCATTAATTGATAATTCATTGTTGATTGTTCCAAAGTGTTGTAATTTACATATATTTGGATTGTAATTGTCCTTGAGTATGGGTAGCCCTGGTTAACTCTTGTAGTGACAAGGAGCAAGTGATAAAAAAGTTCATGTATCATATGTAATGATCAAGACATGTTAACCCACATTCTTTTTGGGCATCAATAGGGGCTGAATATGATCCCCTGTTGTTTTCTTGTTTGAATTCCTGACTTGTGGGCAGTGTCAGTACTATAACTTAACAAACAATACGCAGTTTTATCCAAATTTGGTTGAGGTTCAACTCAGGAATGTCTTGGATAAGTTCAAAAAACAGTCCAACCCCAATTTTTTTTTTCAGGAGTTATGTTCCTTAGGTTTGAATTTCTGACTTTTGAATGGTGTCAGCATGCTAACCTGAATAAACGATATCCGATTTTTTTTCTGAATTCAAAGGCAAATGACAACTTCTTTGATACAATAAGAACAATTTAATAGAGACTACAGAGTTTGGGGTGAACTTGATTCCATCTGACTGTTTTTTAGCTCACTGTTTTTAGCTCACCTTGATAAAGTCAAGCTGAGCTAATCTCATCGCTCTCCGTCTGTCATCTCACATCCTTCGTCCATCAACACCATGTTTTGGTCTTCTCCTCCAAAGCCACTGAGTCAATTCAAGTGAAAATTGGTGTGAGTGATGGTCCCGAAGGGACATTGCAGTTTGTTCAACTCAATATGCCCAGCCCCATAGGGAGGGGAGGGGATGGAGGAAAATGCTCCAAAATATTTTTAAAATCTTCTTCTCGTGAACCAGTGGGTATGACTTGATATTTGTTGTAGAGCTTCCCTTTGAGGTGTAGAATCAAGTTTCAGTAGTTTCAGGTGCTAGCATAGATTCTTTTTATGCCTCTGAAATTTTTTTTTTGGGGAGGAGGGGGGGGGGGGGGCATATAGTGTTTGTCATTTCTTTCTGTCCATCCATCTGTCTGTCCGTCAGGAAGATTTTCGTGTCTGCTCCACTAAATTGCTTCGTTGGATTTTGTTGAAACTCATTTCTTTCCGTCCATCCGTCTGTCCGTCAGGAAGATTTTCGTGTCCGCTCCACTAAATTGCTTCGTTGGATTTTGTTGAAACATGTTGCTTTATGGAGAGATAAGATAAGATAAGATAATTTATTTTTACAGTAATTCAAAGATGGTTGCAATTACAATGATGGTTACAAATAGATGTAATTGATAAGTTTAGTGAACAGTATACTGTAGGGGATGGCATAGCCAGATTGGCTGTCTACCTGTCACCCCCTGGAAAGGTGTGTAGTAGTTGCAAACAGACTGACCAAATGGTACTTACTCAACAAATAAAAAATCCAAAAAGGGGTGTGACGCTAAGTTGGAGTGGAGCTCGAGTAATTTCATTGTGAAGATGTAATAGCGGAATGTTTTCCAGCACAGAAAAGCCAGAGGGAGATTGGTGGACAGGGGTTTATACACTGGTACCAAACAAGCTGCTCTGTTAACTACTCCATTACTTGTCACTAAGGCCCTTCAAGTACTTCATGACTCTGGGAGTGATAGAAGGATAAGACTGCGTGCGCTGGGCGTTCTTGTTGGCCGGCGAATTCAGAGGACATCATGCAGGGATTGTTCAGTGAATGCACCTTGCGTCATTCTTGTGCTTGAATAACGTACTGAGCACTAGTAGTAATGTATTTCAATAATCTCTTTAAACTTAGCCCCTTTGACAGATACCTACTATGAGCTTTGTGTTCTTTGCATTAACAGTATCGTTGTGTCGATATTACTGACAACAGACTCCTATTGGGGGCATTGAACGTATTCTTTGGTGTCCTTGTTGGACAGTCAGAGTGTGCAGGGGAGACGATGTGTCCTGCACAAATTTTGGGCTTTGATATAGGTCAAGGTCACAGATCAAGGTCATAGTTTGGGGGCATCCATGGCCGTGTGGTCACTGTTAGTCTTGTTTAACTGGTAGAGTGCTGAATTAATTTTTAGTCATTCACAAATCTTTGCCATGTTACAATTTATGGGAGAGTGTCTTTCCCATAAATTGTAACAAGGAAAATCCATACAGACAAAATAATTTACATTCAAAGGTAATATTAAGAACATCCACATAGTGTGAAGCCTTTGAGCTACAGTACGTGCACATTAGAGTAAAGCCCATATATGGGCTTCCAGCACTCTACCAGTTAATCACCACAACTCGACCTCAGCTCTTGTTTCAAATTAGCTGCTTTGAGAGAAAATGTTGGCATTCGGGCAACCAACACTTTTTCTGACAACAAAAATTCCCTTGCCTTTCAGCCCTCTCCCAGCCACCCCACTAGTTTCAGGCCTGAAATCATTATCACAAAATCAAAGGTACTGTCCCTTCTTTATAAGTTTTACAGCCTAACCTATGATACGTCATTGAAACAATATGATGGAGCTCATTCTTAAGGGGCATGAGCTATGTCCTTTGTATAAAAACTGGGATTTTTAAGTATTTGTAAATATATTTTAAATCTTTATCCTGAAATTCATTTTGATAAAGTGTCGGCCTGCTATTTTATTACAAGTTTTTTGCATATGTGTATAAATTTAATCTCATTTGAGGGTAATATTTCAAGAGAGAAATACTTTACAAGTAAAGAATACTTTAACTGGTTGAATTCCTTGCGCAAGACACTTCACCCCCATTGCCCATGTGGGGGCGCGATGATGCCGTGTACTAAGGCATACTGCACGTCGATGGTACGCATGTCTTCAACCAATCTAACCTTGCCTGTGCTGCAGTGCGGAGTTACGATGTTGGGCAGCTGCTTGTCGTTGCCCGGTGGTTCTCTCTGGGTACTCCGGCTTCCTCCACCCGTAAAACTGTCACGGTCATGATTAGCCATTGTGCATAAATATGTGACCTTAAACACCAATAAATAAATAAAAAATAACTGGTTGAATGCTAGAAGCCACTATCAAGGCTTTAACCCTTTACTCAACTCAGATGATTTCAAAATTTATTATTTTAAATATCATTTTTAAAATTTTTTCAAAATTTTTTAACAAAACCATATCATGTGACCCCTCTTTGGAACGAGCTTGACGAGCTCGTTCCAAAGAGGGGTCACATGATATGGTTTTGTTGGAATTTTTCGAAAAATAATATTTTTTCAGCTGCTGAATTTGCATATTACGTGGGCGGATGGGAGCGATTCGTTGGGTAAAGGGTTAACCCCTAGCACCTTTTAGTGCAACAGAATTTTCTCCAATAACTCTGTTTTACTATAAATGTAACCAATTATATCTTGTTTGGCAGAGCTCACTGAGCTTTATCAAACAAGGTATATTTGGTTAAATATCAAACAAAATTAGGGGAAATATTTTCTGCTGAAAACATTGCCATTTTGACCTCAAAGTGCAGGGGGTTAAAAAAAAATGAGGATACCAGAGCGAAAGCCATTTTTCTTGCTGATGTTTCATATTCTGTCTAACACAACTAATATTTTGCTCCTATAAATTTGTTTTATTACAACTTATTGGAGAGTGCCTGTGGGCACTCTCCAATAGTTTGTAATAAAACAAATTTTGAATAACAAATGCAGACCACCACAAATAATCTAGCTCTCAACCAGTTAACACTTTATCTAACACAGCAGCCAAAACAGCCAGAAAATTAACCAGAATCAGCTTACCACAACCTAGAATATCTCAAAAGTGTCTCAATAAAACCATATAAATATGGATATCATTAGAACCAGCTCCTTGAGCTGGTTCTAATGATATCCAAT
The DNA here is from genome assembly GCA_031216915.1 of Pictodentalium vernedei. Classification (NCBI taxonomy): domain Eukaryota; kingdom Metazoa; phylum Mollusca; class Scaphopoda; order Dentaliida; family Dentaliidae; genus Pictodentalium; species Pictodentalium vernedei. The sequence goes on from CM062291.1 coordinate 87,826,009, forward strand.
ATTTGTATGGTTTTATTGAAAAATTTTGAAATTTGTTTTCAAAAAATGTGAAATTTAATTTATTTTTTTAAAATAAAAATATTTTAAAGGGTTAATAAAACTTTTTTTGCCTTTGAGTGCAAATTAATTAGCATCAAACTCATTTCCTGCAAGTAAAATGGCACAGTGCTTTTTAATAAATTATAACTCACGTTATTATTTGTTCTCTACAAGACTACCAGTGTATCTCAGTTTGAATTTCCGAAACTGAAATCCTAAAAGGGAAATATTGTGTTTCAAAACATCACAGAACTCCCAAGAATTAATGTATTGGGCTTTATTTTTGTATGATTAATTCACAGACCAGAGAAGTAATTTGCTTTACTTTTTACAGAGTGAATTATCAAATCCATACCATATGCAGTACATCTGCCGTGTACTGGCCACTTTCCAGGGGTGGGTAATATTTCCATGGAAGGCAGCTGCCGTGTACTGGTCACTTTCCATGGGTGGGTAATATTTCCATGGAAGAAATAATATTATATTCCAAACACTAATTATAGGAATGTACATCAAAAATTTAATTAATAAAAGCACCAGGTATAACCCGGTGCTTCATTAATTAAAATTGTTTACCGGGTAAATGCATGTGTGGACATCACTGCCCATTAGTGGATTACGTCCAGTCCACATTGACTGTACTGTACTGTACTACACACAAAAATGATCATGAACATATTGTTTAATTTTTTGGGAGGTGTGGGGAGGGGAGGGGCATATGGTGTTCATCCATTCTAATTTTGTCTGAAATAATACAGTAAATGCTGTCCGTCATCTTCAGGGACGTGAATTATAAATACAAAACATCAACACTCTCTTATCAAGCTTTCAGCCCCTTGGCCTTTTTCAAGAATAAAGCAGAAACTATAATTACATCTTGTACATCTGCAGCCAACTTGTATATCCAAGTTGGCTGCAGATGTACAAGATGTAATTATAGTTTCTGCTTTATTTTTGAAAAAGGCCAATGGGCCAAAAGCTCGATAAGAGAGTGTTGATGTTTTGTACTATTAACTTTGTCTGGTCCATAAAAAATTATTCAAAATTATTATTATGGACCTATTTTGTTCATACTAATCACACTATGATTATTTATAACTCCAGCTTAAGCTTAAGCTTTCAAGGGTGTGTTATGACCTTTACCCAAGGTCAAGGTGACAAACCATTAGTGTGTTTGTTCCTCCGTTCTATCTTTGTCTCGCCCATATTTATTTATTGGTGTTTTAAGTTCACATACTTCTGCACATTGGCTAATCATAACCACAACAGTTTTTTTGGTGAAGGAAGCCGGAGTACCTGGACAGAACCACTGAGCAATGGTGAGCAACTGTCAGCTTCCCAGCATACTAGCTCCACTCAAGCTGGGTTAGCATTGGTTGAAGACAAGTGCACAATCGTTGTGCAGTATGCCTTAGTACACAACGTCACTTGCCCTCATGTGGGCAATGGGGGTGAAGAGTCTTGCCCAAGGACACAATGGGGTTGTCGCAGGTGGGATTCGAACCGAATACCTCTTTGCTTGCAGCCTGCACTTCTACCTACTGAGCCACCGTGCCCCCGTCTTGCCCATAAAAAACTATTCAATTGACTGATCTTGTTTATACTTCACACAATGATTGCTTATGTCACAAGTGTGTCATGACCCTGAGCCAATGTCATACCTTCAAGGTCAAGGTCACAGACTATTCTGTTTGTTCCTCCATTCTAACTTTGCCTGTGATTAATTCACAGACCAGAGAAGTAATTTGCTTTACTCTTTACAGAGTGAATTATCAAATCCATGCCATATACAGAACAACGATTATTCTATGTACTGAATCAGATCTTGTTCGTACTTCACACAATGATTGCTTTGGACTCACTGGTGTGTCATGATCTTGATCCAAGGTCATAATTCAAAGATCAAGGTCACAGACCATTTGTGTGGTCTAACTTCATTTGGTCTATAAAAAGTGACATAATGAACAGATCTTATTCATACTTCACATAATGGTTGTTCATGACTCAAGGGTGTGTCATGACCTTCAACCAAGGTTATAACTTCAAGATCACAAACTGTTCGTCCATTCTAACTTTTGCTGGTTCATAAAAATGATTCTATAGGCAGGGATCACTGCGGTGCCTTATCTTCTGGGCCCTTATTCTGGGACCATCCATCAGTTCTGCTGGCATTGTCTTGTTCTATTTTTCTGCTTTCAAAACATGGCATAAAGTACAGACGCCGTGGACTAGTCACTTTCCATGGGATGGGCAATATTTCCATGGATGCAATAATATTAGATTCCAAACACTCATTATTGGAAAATTCATCAAAAATTTAATTAAAGAAGCACCAGGTACAACTTGGTGCTTCATTAACTCTTAGAAGCTGGGAGTCGAGTTTTCTTGCCTGTGATGTAATACGACAGGTAATCTGGCTGTGACAGTTCAGCTATCTTTGGGCTGGGGATGAATTAAACACTGAGTAGGTGCTTCTAGTCAAGTGTCTTCTGCCTGAATAGGCAGATGACACTTGACTAGAAGCACCTGCTTTACTCGTAAGTTTTTCCCTGTATGTCATGTTCAGTAAATTCATTCTGATTCCCCGGCTTCTAAGAGTTAATTAAAATTTTGCTGCTACTGATTTTAATTACCCCGTAAACGCATGCATGGACATCACTGCCCACACATGGATTACGACCAATCCATGGCAACTGTACTAAATGACACATCATTGGAACATGCTTTTTAACTCTCTACACTCTGATGTCAAAATTTCAACCTACAAATTTTCTGTGTAATTCAACTAAGAATTTAACCAATTCACCCAAATTTGACAGAGCTTATTGGCTTGAAAAATTGGTTGGTGCACTTTAAAAAAGTTTAATTGTCAAATAGCAGTTCAAAATCAGAATAATAAAAAATGTTTGGGTATGACTTGGCATGCTCAGGAAATTGGCTTGAAACTAAAACAGTTAAAGCCTGAAAATAACTTGAATCATTTTTTTGTTTACCTCAAGAAATACATAAAAGAATGTTGCTTGGAAAAACACCACCTCTATCTTGTGAGAATCATTTCTAAAAGCTAATTTTCAGAAGATAAATCAGCCAATGTTATTTTTTCTGGAGAATATGCAGTCTCCTTTTATCATATTTTAACAAGTGTTATCCTCTTCAACAATGTATTTCTGATAGCATTAACTGATAGCAGGCTAGATAAATTTAGGTTGATTGATTTTTGGTGGGTGTTTGTTTGTTATGTGCTCCCCCCCCCCCCCCAACCCCACCCACCCTACTTGAAAGTCACAGGAGTATCTAGTGGAGACCTCCGTGTCTCTGTCCTGTTCACCTGTCTGTCTGTCTGTCCGTACCAACATTTTCCCTTGTATCTCAGCCACTGCTATTCCGATTTGAATGATATTTGATAAAGTGATAGAGAATCATGGGAAACGATACCTCTGTATTGTTAGTTTCTTCAACACAATTTTTCCAGAGTTATGGTCTTTTTTCTACTTAGAAAATTCAAAATTCCTCTGTCCGAATATTTTCCTGTGTAGCTCAGCTACTGCTGCTCGGTTTTGAATTATATTTGGTACAGTGATAGAGTAACATGGAAATAACGATACTTGCCTAGCATGAGTTCTTCCACACATTTTCTCCAGAGTTATGGCCCTTTTTCAACTTGGAAATTTCGAAATTCCTTTCTGTACAAACATTTTTCCTTGTATCTCAGCCACTGCTACTCTGATTTGAATGATATTTGGTGTGGTGCTAAAGTATCATGTGGTTACAATACCTGTATAGCATGAGTTTCTTCCACACATTTTGTCCAGAGTTATGTCCCTTTTTCACTTTTGATTAAACAATTTTTTTTGTTTTGGGCAGTTAGCAGTACTTCGTGATGCAGGCCTCTTGCTTAGTTAGTTGTTTATTGGGGTTTAATAACTCTTTCAACAGCCATGGTCACATTGTATCAGATAGTTTTGTGGGTGGAGCAAGCTGCAGGACCAAGAGAAAACCACAGCCAGTAGAGTTAGCAGTGGTTGAAGGCAAGTGCATCATCAACATACAGTATGCCTTAGTACACAACACCACTGTGCCATCACATGGGCAATCAGGATTACGTGTCTTGCCAAAGGACACAGTGCGGTTACTGCTTCTGGATCGAACCATGGACCTTTCGGTTTGAAGTCCAATGCTCTAACAACTAAGCCACCACACTCCTTTACTGGGATTTAATGACACATTCAACAGTAAGAGTCATATCATGTCAGAGAGTTTTACAGGACAGTCAGGGAGCGTGGTGGCTCAGTAGATAGAGGTGCAGGCTGCAAGCCGAAAGGTCCTTGGTTCAGATTCAACCTGCGGCAACCACATTGTGTCCTTGGGCAATACACTTCAGCCTCAGTGCCCACATGAGGGCACAGTGGCCTTGTGTACTAAGGCGTACTACATGTCAATGGTGCTCCTGTCTTCAATCAATGCTAACCCTGCTTGTGTGGAGTTGGTATGTTGGGGAGCTGACAGTTGCTTGCTGTTGCTCTGTGGTTCTCTCCAGGTACTCCGGCTTCCTCCATCCGTAAAACTGTCATGGCCATGATTAGCCATTGTGCAGAAATATGTGACCTTAAACAACAATAAATAAATAAATTTATTTTCATACCAGTTTTGTGGTACATAACATACACACAGAATGTTAAACAAATTAAGATGTTAAACAAGAGAGGAAATGCTTATATATATAGATAAGGTGGAATAACAGCGACTATATCAGTGGAGGAGAGTGTGAGTGCCGCAGAGTGAAAGACTCCTTTCCTACTTTTACAACAGGACACTCAGCATTAACCCTTTACTTAATGATTCATTTCATTTCATTTCATTGCTTGTGTGGAGTTTGTATGTTGGGGAGCTGACAGTTGCTCAGTGGTTCTCTCCAGGTACTCTGGCTTCCTCCACCCATAAAACTGTCATCATGATTAGCCATTGAGCAGAAATATGCGACCTTAAACAGCAATAAATAAATAATAAATAAACAGGACAGTCAGTCAGGGTTAAATGTTATGCCCAAAGAAACAATGCAGATGATGAAGGTCAGGATTTAACCTCTGACCTTTCAATTTGAAGTCCCAATACACTAATGAACGGTTGGTTCATTTTCATAACCGACCAACCGAGAGCTATAACCAGATATTATCCGGCTATCTGTGGCCATTATTTCACTGAATATGGGATCAAAACTATATGAATTGGAAAGTAGTATTCTCAAACTATACTGCAGTGTGTTTACAAACGAACGTTGTCGAGTACTCAACAACATTCGTTTGTATACACACGACGGAATAGTTTCTGCGATTATTCATCACTCACGGAAATTGCCGAACATTTACAAAATCTTGAACGCCAAAGTCGATTATTTCTAAATATATTCAACGTGGATTCGATGTGTAATCTATCACAAAGGAGAAGCGGCAGATTTACTATCGATATTTCAAATAACCGGTTGACGGTTTTTTGAATCGGTTAGGTAGCTAACTGGTTTCAAACCGATTATCCAGTTAACCATTTCAGTACTACTAACAATTGTGCCATGTTCCCATTAATTTTTGTGCTCCGATATTGTTAACTCTCAAGTCTCCATAGGGCCCAAACTGTCACTTTTATATTTCTCTGAAACAGTTGCCCCAAGTGTTTTCTTCCTTCAGAATGCAATGGGTAGGCTGCATTTATCTTGGCAGTGTTTTTACCTCATTGTTGGCTGTCTGTATAGGCAGCCAACAATAATGTAGAAACACTGCCAAGTCATTTGTACATCTGTGAACATGTATATAAGGTTGTAATTATCATCAAATTAATAAAAAGCTTCAAGGGTTGATATGTTTTATTTTGTTACAACTTCCTTTGTTGGAGTCCCAGGAAGTGATGCAGAACTTGTTTTCTGTGGTAACAATGCCTGTGTTTTACTGGTGAAATAGGACCCTGTAACCAATACAGGGGTGGGGGGGAGTCCTCTACAAGGGGCAACATGGGCGTAAACGATGGTCTGGACTTTACTTTATATCCATGTTACAGCCACGATTAGCCTTGCTCAGAAATATGTCACCTGCAACACCAATAAATCAATAAATTAATATTTTTACAATTAACTGGAGAGTGCTAGTATCTGAAGATAAGTTCATCTACGGAATATGAAGCTTTGCTCACACTTTTCAAAAGAGCCCAAATGTGACCTTCAAGCAGTTAACTCTTTACCTAAGACAACTAGACACAAGACTTTCTAAATAAATAATTCTTGAATAACTACAATTTACCATTTTTCACTTGAGAAACATAGCTTATTATCTATCATTGGAAAAACCTCATCCAAAATTTGAATTACAGTTATATTGAACAGTGTTGGACAGATATGGCTGCTATGTTAGGTAAAGGATTTCTTTTCAGTTTGTTATGTGTGAATAGCAATGCTAACTTCAGAATGGGATTAGATTTTGTTTATTTATTGGAGATTCTGTTGACTCTCTCGTTAGTAAACTCTGAGGATATAATAATTATTCTCTCATGTTTTAGGCCTTTGCGTGCACATCATTCATAACTGGCTCATGCTATTCACAAAAATTGCCATTCAAATTTTATATATATATATTTTTTTATTGTTGTTGTTGACATTTTTTCTTCAAAAACATAGCTTATGACCTCTCATGGAAATGGGCTTGTTGTACTGATTTGGAATGAAGGATCATAAGCTATATTTTTTAGGCAAAAAAATTCAAATATTTAGTTATTCGAGAAATATTTTTGCAAATGTCGTCCTCTGTTTTTGTCAGATAAAGGGTTATGTCTGTTGTACTCATCCATCAAATAAAAGATATAGGCTGATATCCGAGTACCAAATCACTCTGTATTTACTATATGGGAGAGATTGTTACAGGAATTCATGATAAACAGGGCTTAGGAAAAGTTGAATTGGTTTAACTTCTTGCATGCTGCTTGTGGATAATCCTTTATTAGCACACCTGACTGAAAGTCAGGGTGAGCTTTTCTGATCACTCTTCGTCCGTTGTCCGTTGTCCGTCTGTCCATCCGTTGTCTGTCGTCCTGCATGAAGGTGGTGTTTGAGCCTCTTTCTTCTAAACCACTGGCCACATTTTAATTAAATTTCTTGTAAGTAGTGGTTATATAGGGGCATTTTGATTTTTATGCAAATTAGGTTTCAGCTCATATTGAGCAGAGGGGTGGGGAAAAAATGGCCAAATGTTTTGAAAATCTTCTTCTAATGAACCACCAGTAGCAGAGACTTGATATGTGGTATACAGAGTCCTTTTGAGGTTTAGAATCAAGTTTGTTCAAGAAAAGTTTGTCGGACATTATTTGCCTTCGTTATGGGAGGGGCAAAAATTTTGGCTACGCCTAAAATTTCTATTTTCAGAACCGTGTGGTCGATTTGAACCAAATTTGACATGAGATGATAATTGGTCATAAGTAGTTGATTGATGCAAAAAACATTTTTCTCATTGCCCCGTGGGAAACTCGGGAGCTAAAAATAGGAAAAACCTTAAAACTGCCATATCTCCAAAACTACATGGCACAGAGAATTCTTATTTTGTATAAAGCTTACTTTTATCCAGTAGAATAGAATGGTTAAAAAAAATCCCTATCACTTTGATCACAAGGTACTTTTTTCAGGACTTTGAAAAAGTGCTGAGTCAGCACTTTTTAACACTGTAGGCAATGGGAAAAACATTAAAAAATCTTCTTCTCCAGATCAAGCAGACAGAATCTTTTGATATTTGATATGCAACATTGTAGGGTGGATCTGATTCAAATTTGTTCAAATCAGCTCCCTGGGTTCATATTTGGGCTCGGCATAGGAGCCCAATTTTGAACTTAGTGCATTTCAGGCAAATTTCTTAAAAAATCTTCTCCAGATCCAGCAGGCAGAATCTTTGGATATTTGGCATGCAACATTGTGGGGTGGATCTGATTCAAGTTTGTTCAAATCAGCTCCCTAGATTCATATTTGGGCTCACTATAGAAGCCCGAATTCGAACTTAGTGCATTTCAGACAAATTTCTTAAAAAATCTTCTGCTCCAGATCCAGCAGGCAGAATCTTTTAATATTTGGTATGCAACATTGTGGGGTGGATCTGATTCAAGTTTGTTCAAATCGGCCCCTGCGTTTATATTTGGGTTCAGTATAGGCAAGCCAGAAAAAAAAGCAGACTGACATCTGCAAAATGAGGTCCACAGAGGGTGAATTTAGTGATGCTACCCTGCACAGCAGGGTAGCATCACTAAATTTACCCTCTGTGAACCTCAATCTGTATCAGGGTCTCAATACTAAACAGAACAAGGTACCCAGAGGATAAATTGGCCCACTGTATGGGATAGCATGATCAAATTCACCCTCTGGGGAATTCATTCTGCAAAAGTCAGACGCCTTATTTTCAGGCCTGAGTATAGGAGCCGAAATTTGAACTTAGTGCATTTCAGGCAAATTTCTTTGAAAATCTTCTTCTCAAGATCCAGCAGGCAGAATCTTTTGATATTGGGTATGCACCATGCTTAGGGGGGTGAGATTCAAGTTTGTTCAAGCCAAGTCCCTGGATTCATATTTGGGCTCACTGTGGTAGCCCGAATTATAACTTAGTTCAAAATGAGGAGTTTTCTTTAAAAATCTTCATCAGATCCAGCAGTCGGAATGTATTGATATTTGGTATGCAGCATCCTTAGGGGGGTGAGATTTAAGTTTGTTCAGACCATGTCCCTAGGTCCATATTTGGGCTCACTGTGGGAGCTCGAATTGTAACTTAGTTCAAAATGAGGAATTTTCTTTAAAAATCTTCTTCTTCAGATCCAGCAGTCGGAATGTTTTGATATTTGGTGTGCAGCATCCTTAGGGGGGTGAGATTCAAGTTTGTTCAAGCCATGTCCCTAGGTCCATATTGGGTCTCACTGTGGGAGCTTGAATTGTAGCTTAGTTCAAAATGAGGAATTTTCTTTAAAAATCTTCTTCTTCAGATCCAGCGGTCGGAATGTTTCGATATTTGGTGTGCAGCATCCTTGGAGGGGTGAGATTCAAGTTTGTTAAAGCCAAGTCCCTGGGTTCATATATGGGCTCCCTGTGGGAGCCTGAATTATAACTTAGTTCAATATGAGGAATACTCTTTAAAAATCTTTTTTTAGATCCACTGGCCAGAATCTTTGGATATTTGGTATAAGCTTTTCTTAAGAGGAGCAGATGCAACTTGTTGAAATGAATTCTCTGGGGTGATATTTAGGCTACCATGTCAGGTGAGCACCCTCAGGCCCCCTCGGGCCTCTTATTTATTTATTTATTTATTTATTTATTTATTTATTTATTTATTTATTTATTTATAGGGGTTTAACTACACTTTCAACAGCCAGGGTTACCTTGTGTCAGACAGTTTTACGGGTGGAGGAAGCCAGAGTTCCTGGAGAGAACCACCGAGCAATGACGAGCAACTGTCAGACTCCTCAACGTACTAACTCCACACAAGAAGACAAGTGCACCATTGATGTGCAGTATGCCTTAGTACACAATGCCACCATGCCCCCACGTGGGCAATGGGGATGAAGTGTCTTGCCCAAGGATCCGACACGGTTGCCGCAGGTGGGATTCAAACCGAGGACCTCTCAGCTTGCAGCCTGCTTATCTTCCCACTGAACCACTGTGCTCCCATTCCAGTCTATGGCAGAATTACTCTTGCCACCGAGATTAGTATATTTTGGGTAGATTTAATTAAATTTTCTCTCTGCAAATAAAATGGATTTTTTCACCAACAATTCCTTGAATTAAATTTAGATAAATTTTTCATCATGTTTAGTAATATGGCTGCTGTGAAGCAGCAATGACTAGGTTTGAGGAAAACTATCCTGGAAAATACTCGCAGGTTAAGAGTTAAGGAAGGGATTTTGTCATGGCAGCAAAGGATTACCAAAACAAAAACACCTCAGAGATTAACTGTAAACTGACTGACTACTTAATGGATACTCAAGAGTTATAATTTGCGTGTTCATAGATAATGGAAGTGGCTGCATGAAGTTGAGTTTATGCCAACATTTTGGTAAAAGTTGCAAGTGTGTGACTCATTTTGTTTTAATGTTTTGTAGTACTACATGAACTCTCTCTGTGCCAGCTTCCATGCAGTTTGTTACCCCATTGGAAACTTCGAGAAATTGGATAGCATTCATTAATCCTTTACCTAACACAAAAGTCAGACAACACTTGCAAACAAAATTCTTGAAAAATAAATCTTTTGCATCAAAAACATAACTTCTGACCCATCATTGGAATCAGTTCAATGAGCTCATTCCAGTAATGGACCATAAGCTATGTTTTTGAAACAGAAATGAAAACTGAATGATGATTTTTAGCTTAACTTGACAAAGTCAAGATAAGCTATTGCCATCACGCGTGCAGAAGTCTGTTAGTTTGTGAGTCTATTAGTCTGTGAGTCTGTTCACATTTTCCTTTAGCATAGGCTACACCTTGTAGTTCTTGTCTGATCGTCCCAAAATTTCAAATGGAGGTTTGAGATCATGTCTAGATGAGAACGCCCCTTTTGGTCGCGATCGGTCAACTGTGATGGCTGCCCGAGCCCAAAAACCTTTAGCACAGTCTACAGGTCGTATTTATGAAGGGATTTCATTGTAACTTGGTAGGATGCCTCTGTATAATATCTAGATGGGAACATCCCCTTTTGGTCATGATCTGTCAACCATGATGGCTGCCTAAGCCCGAAACCCAAACCCTTTTCGCACAGCATGCAGGTCATATTTAATATGGAGGGATTTCATTGTAACTTGGTAGGCTGACTCAGTATGAGGTCTAGATGAGAACTTCCCTATTTGGTCATGATCTGTCAACCGTGACGACTGCCCAAGCCAAAAACCCCAAAACCTTTAGCACAGTCTACAGGTCGTATTTATGGAGGGATTTCATTGTAACTTGGTAGGTTGACTTCATATAATATCTAGATGAGAATGTCCCCTTTTGGTCATGATTGGTCAGCTGTGACGGCTACAGGGGCCCGAAGCCTGAAAACCTTTAGCACAGTCTACAGGTCATATTTATGAAGGGATTTCATTGTTACTTGGTAAGATGACTCCAAATAATGTCTAGATGAGAACGTCCCCTTTTGGTTGCGATCATTCAGCAGTGATGACTGTCCAAGCCCAAAACCCCAAAACCTTTAGCCTAGTCTATAAGTTGTATTTATAGAGGGGTTTCATTGTAACTTGGTAGGATTGACTCCATATAATATCTAAATGATAGCATCCCCTTTTGGTCATGATTAGTCAGCTGTGACGGCTACAGGGGCCCAAACTACAGACTGTGTTTATGAAGGGATTTCATTGTAACTTGGAAGGATGACTCAGTATAATGTCGAGATGAGGACGTCCCCTTTTGGTTGCGATCGGTCAACCATGATGGCTACACAGGCCCAAAGCCCAAAAACTTTTAGCACAGTCTACAGGCCGTATTTATGAAGGGATTTCATTGTAACTTGATAGGATGACTCGTTTTGGAATAATTTCACTGTAACTTGGTAACTTTGGTTGACATACATTAACCATGATGGCCACATTAACCCACCCCTCAACTCTTTAGTACAGTCTACAGCTCAAATTATTTTTATTGAAAATATAGCATACAGGGAACAGAAATTAACATATTCCCAATTAACACAATTGTTGTCTTATTTCATAATCCTTTCATAAACATTGAACATTATCTTTTTCATCAAACACAACACACAGACAAGTTAAGCTACAGTGTCATTGACACTTTCATTATGAATATCACTGGCCAGTTTTTGGCTGCTATGTTGGATAAAGGGTTAATTGTGATAACCCCATACTAGACGCAAATCATCTCAAAACCCATATCAACTCAAATACTAAATTGGACAGAGTTGCCAATGCTTGTTGGCATTGAAAACTGTAGTACATTGGAGCCCACTTAATTAAATATCTCTTAACTGAAGAACCCTGTTGAATGAATATAATTTCCCAACACAGAATCATTTACCATACCTCCGGTACAGATTTGACCAGTTAATTGAATAAAGGTTATAGAGTAAACTCCTGTTAATTAAATAAAAAATCTTGCAACCTGTCGAGAAATTATTCTGACTCTCCCCAGTTTTTCTTTGCTTACAGACCTATTTGACCTCCTTACAGCCAACACAGGCATTTAATGTATTATATCTTGTTTGACAGAGCTCATGGAGCTCTGCCAAACAGGATATAATAGATTAAATTCTAATTTTATCTCTAGAATACAGGAAAGTGACACAATCCCTGTTAATTGAATACTCCTATTAAGTGAATAATTTCCATTGACAAAGTGGCTATTCAATTAACAGGTTTCCACTGTATCACAATTGAAAACATTATTATTCCCCCACAGTTTTACCATTTTGGGGGACTATTGGATTGCACTCCGTCTGTCCGTCTGTCCGTCTGTCCATCTGTCCATCTGTCCATCTATTCGTCTGTCTGTCTGTCCTCATTTATGTTACCACCTGTATCTCATATATCCTTCGACGCTGTACTTTCATTTTTAGCTCAACTTTGGCGAAGCCAAATTTGAGCTTTTGTCATGGCCCGTCGTCCGTCTGTCCGTACGTCAGCAATTGGATACGGCTCGGGCTAGAGGCCGTATTTATGAACCGATCTTTACAAAACTTCTTGGGTACCTTTGTTATGACCGTGGGACGAGAACGAGTGTTTTTGGGTGTGGTCCAAAATTCAAGATGGCTGTCAGCCGCCATTTTGTACCGACGATGCAGAAATCTGTTTTTTGTACAGAACTTCCATATGAAAGATCTGATTTGAATAATTTTTTGCATGAATGTTTAGTACCATGGGATACATCACATATAATACAGGTTTTTTTCTCGTGCATAAATTGTGCAAATTAGACTAATTTTGATGTTTTTTGGTGTTACTTTCAGCACTGTAAGTGCAAATGCCAATACGGCTCGGGCTAGAGGCCGTATTTATGAACCGATCTTTACGAAACTTCTTGGGTACCTTTGTTATCACCGTGGGACGAGAACGAGTGTTTTGGGGTCCAGTCCGAAATTCAAGATGGCCGATGGCAGCCATTTTGTACAAAATTAGGTGCAATCAGATTTTTGCACAGAACTTCCATATGAAAGCTCTGATTTGAATAATTTTTGTGTGTGAATGTTTAGTACCATGGGATACATCACATATAATATGGGTTTTTTTATTGTGCAGAAATTATGCAAATTAGATGAACTTTGATTTTTTCAGTGCGACTTTCATACAGTAAGTACACATGTCAATACGGCTCAGACTAGAGTCTGTATTTATGAACTGATCTTCACGAAATGTCTTGGGTACCTTTGTTATCACCTTGGGATGAGAACGAGTGTTTCTGGGTGCGGTCTAAAATTCAAAATGGCTGCCAGTGGCCATTTTGTAACGAAATTAGGTCTAATCAGTTTTTTGTACACAACTTTTATACAGCTCAGACTAGTGCCCATATTTATGAACCAATCTTTACGAAACTTCTTGGGTACCTTTGTTATCACCGTGGGATGAGAGCGAGTGTTTTTGGGTGGGGTTCGAAATTCAAGATGGCCACCAGCAGCCATTTTGTACCATAATTAGTGCAATCAGTCTTTTGTACAGAACTTCTGAATGAAAGTTCTGATTTGAATAAATTTTTGTATGAATGTTTAGCAACATGGAATACATCACATATTTTAAGGGGGTTTTTTTGTGCAGAAATTATGCAAATTAGATGAACTTTGATTTATTCAGTGCTACTTACACAATGTAAGCACACATGTCAATACGGCTCAGGGTAGAGGCTGTATTTATGAACCGATCTTCACAAAACTTCTTGGGTACCTTTGTTATCACCTTGGGACGAGAATGAGTATTTCTGGGTACGGTCCAAAATTCCAGATGGCTGCCAGTGGCCATTTTGTACCGAAATTAGGTCCAATCAGTTTTTTGTCACAACTTCTATACAGCTCGTATTTATGAACTGATCTTCACGAACTTCTTGGGTACCTTTGTTATCACCCTGGGACAGGAATGAGTATGTTTTTGGGTGCCTTTGTTATCACTGTGCTATGAGAACAAATATTTTGGAGTTCAGTCAGACCCACTCCGGGACTCAAAGATTTTTTTCTAGTTTAGCATCTGACTGTCACCCACCTTTACAATACTTTACCTAGATATTTGTTACAGGCAATGGTCAGTATTTATGTGCAGACCGTTACAATACTTTATATGTACCTTTGTTATCAGGTCATTACCTAGATGTTTGTCATTGCTGTGTCACATACTATACATGTACATGTCTTTGTCTTGACAAATTGAGCTACAGTGTCATTGACACTTTCATTATACGATTGGTGACACATAATAGGAGGATGATGCACTTGAAAAATTTTTGAAAAAAAATTCAAGATGGCCGTCTGGCGGCCATTTTTGTCATCAGTTTTTGCTTCATTTGATGTTACCACCTGTATCTTAGACATGTTTTTATATATTTGCTTCAGGTTTCTAACATTGTTCATAGATGCTATGAGGATGTTGCCTGTCAAAATTGTTTGAAAAAAAATTCAAGATGGCCGAATGACGTCCATTTTTGTTCATTTTTTGCATTCGCAAGTTAAGTTATCACCCGTACCTTAGAGATGTTTTGAGTTTTAAATTATCAACATTTGTCAGACATCACAGGAGGATGATGCATGCCAGAATCTTTTGAAAAAGAAATTCAAGATGGCCGAATGGCAGCCATTTTTGTTGTCATTTTTTTTGCTATATTTGACGTTACCACCTGTTTCTTAGTTTATGTTACCACCTGTATCTCATAGATGCTTTGACGCTGTACTTTCATTTTTATGCCATTGGTGACACATAATAGGAGGACAATACACATCAAAACTTTTTGAAAATCAATTCAAGATGGCCGACCGGCAGCCATTTTTTTCATCATTTTTGCTTCATTTGATGTTACCACCTGTATCTTAGACATGTTTTAATATATTTGTTTCAGGTTTCTAACATTGTTCATGGATGCTATGAGGATGATGCACATCAAAATTTTTTGAAAAAAAAAAATTCAAGATGGCTGGGCCATGTTTGTTCATTTTTTGCATTCTCAAGTTACGTTTTCACCCATATCTTGGAGATGTTTTGAGATATTAGTTTTAAATTTTCAACATTTGTCAGACACCATAGAAGAATGATTCATGCCAAAATCTTTTGAAAAAAAAATTTCAAGATGGCCGAATGGCAGCCATTTTTGTTGTTATTTTTTTGACATATTTGACGTTACCACCTGCATCTTTGACATATTTTGAGCTATTACTTTCAGATTTCTAACATTGGTCAGAGATGCTAGGAGGGTGATGCACGTCAAAATTTTTTGAAAAAAAATTCAAGATGGCCGAAATCTTTTGAAAAAAAATTCAAGATGGCTGAATGACAGACTTTTTTGTTATCATTTTTTTGCCATATTTGATGTTATCACCTGTATCTTAGACATGTTTCGAGCTATTACTTTCAGATTTCTAACATTGGTCAGAGATGCTAGGAGGATTTCTAACATTGGTCAGAGATGCTAGGAGGATGATGCACTTCACAGGGAGGATTTCTAACATTGGTCAGAGATTCTAGGAGTATGATGCACATCAACATTTTTTGTAAACAAATTTTAGAATGGCCAAAGGATGACCATTTTCATTGATTTTTTTTGTGTTCCTATTTTATGGTTACCACATGTATCTAATAGATAGATGCTTCGAGACTGTACTTTCATATTTATACCATTGGAGACACATAGTAGGCGGATGATGCACGTCAATAATTTTTGAATAAAAATGCAATATGGAATGATTACATTGTTGTTCCTGTTGTTAAATGGTAGGTGCCTGAGAACAGATACATGATGGGAGAGAGAGGACTTCAATTCCATCTTGTTGTTGAAATCTTTTATCCATTTCATAACGTGCAACTTATTTTTTGAATGCTCAACAGGCCTAAAAAATATTTTGCATGTTTTATAGAACAGACCATCCACCGTGGGGGACTAGAGTCTGATCGCCTGCGATTGGCGTTGCACTTGTTACATTTGTTTTTCTCTATGGAAGATTTTTACAAATTCTTGAATGCTTGTGTCAGAGCATCATTGAAATCGATAAATTTAAACCAAATTGACCTTAAAGGGACAACAATCCACAACTTTGAAAAAAAAATGTTGACCATTTAACAAAACCACAATTTCAGTAATGCAAAAGTAACCTCATGTTTAATATAACATTTGTATGAAAGCATCTGAATCGATTAAATATATTAACTTCCAGGCAAGAAGTTATTGGATATTTGAAAAATGCTATCACAGTTTTTCAATCCAAACTGATAGCCGATAACTCATGGACAATTCTGAGGCAATGTAATTTTCCATGTTCATTGAAATTAGCTTTCTCAGAAGGACAAATGTGATGTTTGTGTTCATGTGCGTCTTTTTATAGCATACACGTCAACAAAATCTATTTCAGCCTTCTATTGTTGAAAAACATGCTGTGGGTTTTATTGCATTATATAACTGAAATGTATTTACAATAATACAGAGATTTTTTTATTTTATTTAATTATACCCAGTTGGTGCTAAAATAATGCACAATTGTTGTTTGTGGCAGTCATTTATTTGGAGAGCAAGAGTTAAAATTAGAAAATGTGTATATTCAGAAATAATGTCACAGTGATTTCCTGGATTTGTTTACCTCCAATAACTTTGGGTAACTTCATTTATATCTTTGCAATATTGTGTTTTCTCAAATTTCATCTACATTAAAGCTCTTTAGAATGCTAGAATTTTGTCCGGAGATGTTCTCAGATGTTTATGGGTCAATTCCTTTGAAACTTGGTATGAATATTTACTACTATGGGAAACTGTGCACCAACGATTATAGTTTTGATTGGACTTTTTTTTTCCAGAGTTATGCCCCTTTTCATCTTAGAATAATTAATTTTGTCCGGAGATTTTCTTGAATGTTTATGGGTCGATTCCTTTGAAACTTGGAGTGGATGTTCACTAGCATGGGAACCTGCACATCAGTGATTATAGTTTTGATTGGAATTTTTTTGCCAGATTTATTCCCATTTTTGTCTTAGAATGCCTGAATTTTGTCCTGAGATTTTCTCGGATGTTTATGGGTCGATTCCTTTGAAACTTGGTATGGATGTTCACTACCATGGGAAAATTTTGAAACTTGGTATGGATGTTCACTACCATGGAAAATTTTTCTCAAATTTCGTTTGCATTAATGCTCTTTAGAATGCTAGAATTTTGTCTGGGGATTTTCTCAGATGTTTATGGGTCGATTCCTTTGAAACTTGGTATGGATGTTCACTACCATGGAAACCTGTGCACCAGTGATTATAGTTTTGATTGGTCTTTTTTTGCCAGAGTTATGTCCCTTTTCGTCTTAGAATAATTAATTTTGTCGGGAGATTTTCTTGGATGTTGATTCCTTTGAAATTTGGTATGGATGTTCACTATCATGGGAACCTGTGCACCAACTATTATAGTTTTGATCAGACTTTTTTTTGCCAGAGTTATGCCCCTTTTCATCTTAGAATGCGTGAATTTTGTCCTGAGATTTTCTCAGATGTTTATGGATCGATTCCTTTGAAACTTGGTATGGATTTACTACCATGGGAAACTGTGCACCTGCGATTATAGTTTTGATCAGACTGTTTTTTACCAGAGTTATGCCTCTCTTCATCTTAGAATAATCATGACAGTGGGGCCGGCGGGTGGTATGGACAGGCCCATCTGGGACAATCACACCTCCAGTTAATTTCACATTGCATCTGATGATGTCTTACACTTTGCATTCAGTGTTTTTTTACATGCGCTTTCACATACTAGCAAAATCTGATGGTCAATATTTTTTCAAATCAGCGGCTTATTGTCCCTTTAGCTCAGGTAGAGTGCTAAATTATTTTTTGTCATCGAAATGTGTTCATATGTCTTTTCCTTGTTACAATTTATGGGAGAGTGCCTAGAGGCACTCTCCCATAACTGGTAGCAGGGCAAATCCACACAGACAAAATAATTTTTTTCTCAAAGATAATATGAAGCACATACTTATAATATGAAGCCTTTAAGTTGTTGTAGCTGAACTTTAGAATGGAGCCCAGATATGCACTTCTAGCACTCAACCAACTAATATTCCTTGAATTTAGTTGCTGAAGCTCTACCAGTTCTCTGTTGAAAATAAGAGAGTGATTGAAGTGTGTATTGTACTGAACCCATCACATCAAGGGTTTTCAATATTACATTAACCTTTAACTAAATGCAGGTAGAGAATCACCCTTCACCTGAATGGATTTACAGTTGTTATGAGACTTATTTTCTGATTAGTAACAAAACATTTTAATTTTTTGCTTTCAGACCACAGCCCGACGTGCCCCCTACACCTTTTTAGAATGAGCCCATTGAGCTATGTTCTGGATGCAAAAAATGGAAAAGTATAATTTGAAAAGTGATTTTTCTGTATAATGGCTGGTGGACATGTCAGATTTATTATGCCCCTACCTCTGAAGTTTTGGGAGGCATATAGTCTCCATCCATCCGTACTTCCCTTAAATCTGTACAAAACTTTTGCATTATTACTCAAGATTCGTTTGTCAGATTTTTACGCCTTTTGGTATGGTGATAGACCAGCCTCGGGGAAAGTATATCTACATATTGTGGGTTTTGTCCATGCATACTTACCAGAGTGTTGGGCCTTGTTACACTTAGAAAACTTTTTGTACAAAGTTTTTCGCATTATAACTTAGTTATTGGTTGGGCAGATGTTCTTTCGTATGGTAACAGATGAGCATGGTTGAAAGGATATCTAACTATTGCAGGTTTTGTCCATGCAAATGTACCAGAGTTATGGCCCTTGACACAGATGACTTTCCATATGAATGTTTTGTATTATAACTCAAGCATCGGTTGTCAGATTTGATGTCCTTTGGTATGGTAAAAGACCAGTATGGTGGAAAGAATATCTACATTTTGTGGGTTCCTCAGTGCATACTGACCTTGTTATACTTAAATAACTGTCCCTTTGAACATTTTGCTTTATAACTTGAGCATTGGTAGTCTGGTTTTGATGTTTGGTATGGTGATATACCAGTATGAGGGAAAGGATATCTGTGTATTGCAGTTATGCTGCTTGTGTTAGACTTAGGAAAACTGTCTCCATGAACTTTTTGCATCGTTATTTTTCGTCCATGGGAATAATTTTTATTGAGTTCCAGCAGAAAATTGAATAATTTTTTTTTTACATGCCTGTTCTAGGAAATATCCAATCTACAGCAAAACTAAACCATACAGAAAATGAAATTCTGTTACACTTATCTGCAGAATGGAAATCGTTGATGGATTATCACGTAATTACAATTTCAATCGCTAGAACACATTGGAACTCAGGGGACGAAATAGTAACACAGGGTCCCTGTCCCCCCGCAAATTTGGTTGGAGATAAAATGTGTTCTTTTTGTTGATAGTTGTCAAATGAATTGCTGAGTGTCCTTCTAATAATAAATTGTTTTTCTAGATGTGAAGGCATGTAATAAACACAAAATGACACGTGCATCGATATGGCACTTGTGCCATCATGGAAGGATAAAACTTGAGGCCCGCGGCCTCTCATTGTGTCCTATCATGTTGGCACTTGTGCCATATCGATTAATCCATTCACACGCGTGTGTCGTTCTGTGGATATATCACCCATGTTGAAGGGGCATGCAGGTAGAGTTTAACCCTCTTTATGATGACTTCAAAATAGCCAAAATTTCACCTTATTTTTTTCAGTAATGCAACTACCTTGTGTTACGAGTAAATTGAATGCTGACTGAATTGGTTAACCCTTTACCCAACGTAACGGCCAAAACTGGCCAGCGCTATTCTCAAAAATCGCCAATTAATTTTCAAAATATTTTCATTTTTTACCTCAAAAACATAGGTTATGACCCCTCGTTGGAACGAGCTCCTCGAGCTCGTTCCAACGAGGGGTCATAACCTATGTTTTTGAGACAAAAAATGAAAAAATTTAGTTATTCAAGAATTTTTTTTGCAAGTGTCGTCTGCTTTTCATGTTAGGTAAAGGGTTAAATTCTTAGTTGTATTATGAGAACAATATGCTGCTTAAAATTTTGGTATTTGACATCAGTTTGTAGAGAGTTAACCAATTTAGTCTGCATTTGTGTTTGTTTGTACTAAACGGCAGACATTCATGCCATCTTGAGAAATGCTACCACTCCAATGAGCATATGCCATCTTTGGTAATGCATTAGGGGACATATGCAAGGCCTTCGGCAGCTCTTTTGTCTTGGTAGGTAGTGGGTTAATTTTTTTTTTCTCCAGCCAAAACGAAAGTTTGCGGCGGATATAGAAATGGAGTCCATCCTTCCATCTGTTCATCCATTGATCTATTGATCTGTCTGTTCTGCCATCTGC
This sequence comes from Pictodentalium vernedei, assembly GCA_031216915.1. Lineage (NCBI taxonomy): Eukaryota > Metazoa > Mollusca > Scaphopoda > Dentaliida > Dentaliidae > Pictodentalium > Pictodentalium vernedei. Next base: position 87,846,554 of record CM062291.1, read on the forward strand.
CCATCCATCCATCCATCCATCCATCCATCCATCCATCCATCCATCCATCCATCCATCCATCCATCCATCCATCCATCCACATCCATCCATCCATCGATCCATCGATCGATCCATCCATCCATCCATCCATCCTTTTGTCCATCCATCCATCTGTCCATAACAACTTTGGACCTTCATATCTCAGTCAGTGGATGTTGGATTTAAATGATCTTTGGTATGCCGAAGACCACCATGTGGGTAAGGATATTCACACATGGCCATTTGTTTTTCTAGAGTTATGGGCCTTTTCACACTTTTTTCAACTTAGAAACCCTTCAGCTTAGAAACCTTTGGCAGGGAATACTGGTGACGTTGCACCTTGTTTCATGTGACTCACAAGTTTAATATTTTTCATTCCATTAACTTTAGAACAAGCTTAAGTATCAGTTGGGCGCGCAGTGGCTCTGTGGTAGACTGTTGGACTTCTATGCTAGTCGCTAGAGGTCCCGAGTTCGATCCCCATCTGGGACAACCCACATTGTGTCCTTAGGCAAGGCACTTTATCTCAGTTGCCTACATGGGGGCACGATGATGCCATGTACTAAGGTGTACTGCACATTGATGGTGCACATGTTTTCAATGCTGTAACCCTGCTTGAACAGAGTTAGAATGTTGAGGAGCTGACAGTTGCTCGTTGATGTTGTGGTTCTCTCCATGGACTCCGGCTTCCTCCACCCGTAAAACTGTCATGGTCATGATTAGCCATTGTGCATAAGTATCTGACTGAATTGGTTAACCCTTTACCCAACGTAACGGCCAAAACTGGCCAGCGCTATTCTCAAAAATCGCCAATTAATTTTCAAAATATTTTCATTTTTTGTCTCAAAAACATAGGTTATGACCCCTCGTTGGAACGAGCTCCTCGAGCTCGTTCCAACAAGGGGTCATAACCTATGTTTTTGAGACAAAAAATGAAAAAATTTAGTTATTCAAGAATTTTTTTTGCAAGTGTCGTCTGCTTTTCATGTTAGGTAAAGGGTTAAATTCTTAGTTGTATTATGAGAACAATATGCTGCTTAAAATTTTGGTATTTGACATCAGTTTGTAGAGAGTTAACCAATTTAGTCTGCATTTGTGTTTGTTTGTACAAAACGGCAGACATTCATGCCATCTTGAGAAATGCTACCACTCCAATGAGCATATGCCATCTTTGGTAATGCATTAGGGGACATATGCAAGGCCTTCGGCAGCTCTTTTGTCTTGGTAGGTAGTGGGTTAATTTTTTTTTTCTCCAGCCAAAACGAAAGTTTGCGGCGGATATAGAAATGGAGTCCATCCTTCCATCTGTTCATCCATTGATCTATTGATCTGTCTGTTCTGCCATCTGCCCATCCATCCATCCATCCATCCATCCATCCATCCATCCATCCATCCATCCATCCATCCACATCCATCCATCCATCGATCCATCGATCGATCCATCCATCCATCCATCCATCCTTTTGTCCATCCATCCATCTGTCCATAACAACTTTGGACCTTCATATCTCAGTCAGTGGATGTTGGATTTAAATGATCTTTGGTATGCCGAAGACCACCATGTGGGTAAGGATATTCACACATGGCCATTTGTTTTTCTAGAGTTATGGGCCTTTTCCCACTTTTTTCAACTTAGAAACCCTTCAGCTTAGAAACCCTTGGCAGGGAATACTGGTGACGTTGCACCTTGTTTCATGTGACTCACAAGTTTAATATTTTTCATTCCATTAACTTTAGAACAAGCTTAAGTATCAGTTGGGCGCGCAGTGGCTCTGTGGTAGACTGTTGGACTTCTATGCTAGTCGCTAGAGGTCCCGAGTTCGATCCCCATCTGGGACAACCCACATTGTGTCCTTAGGCAAGGCACTTTATCTCAGTTGCCTACATGGGGGCACGATGATGCCATGTACTAAGGTGTACTGCACATTGATGGTGCACATGTTTTCAATGCTGTAACCCTGCTTGAACAGAGTTAGAATGTTGAGGAGCTGACAGTTGCTCGTTGATGTTGTGGTTCTCTCCGTGGACTCCGGCTTCCTCCACCCGTAAAACTGTCATGGTCATGATTAGCCATTGTGCATAAGTATCTGACTGAATTGGTTAACCCTTTACCCAACGTAACGGCCAAAACTGGCCAGCGCTATTCTCAAAAATCGCCAATTAATTTTCAAAATATTTTCATTTTTTGTCTCAAAAACATAGGTTATGACCCCTCGTTGGAACGAGCTCCTCGAGCTCGTTCCAACAAGGGGTCATAACCTATGTTTTTGAGACAAAAAATGAAAAAATTTAGTTATTCAAGAATTTTTTTTGCAAGTGTCGTCTGCTTTTCATGTTAGGTAAAGGGTTAAATTCTTAGTTGTATTATGAGAACAATATGCTGCTTAAAATTTTGGTATTTGACATCAGTTTGTAGAGAGTTAACCAATTTAGTCTGCATTTGTGTTTGTTTGTACAAAACGGCAGACATTCATGCCATCTTGAGAAATGCTACCACTCCAATGAGCATATGCCATCTTTGGTAATGCATTAGGGGACATATGCAAGGCCTTCGGCAGCTCTTTTGTCTTGGTAGGTAGTGGGTTAATTTTTTTTTTCTCCAGCCAAAACGAAAGTTTGCGGCGGATATAGAAATGGAGTCCATCCTTCCATCTGTTCATCCATTGATCTATTGATCTGTCTGTTCTGCCATCTGCCCATCCATCCATCCATCCATCCATCCATCCATCCATCCATCCATCCATCCATCCATCCATCCATCCATCCATCCACATCCATCCATCCATCGATCCATCGATCCATCGATCCATCCATCCATCCATCCATCCTTTTGTCCATCCATCCATCTGTCCATAACAACTTTGGACCTTCATATCTCAGTCAGTGGATGTTGGATTTAAATGATCTTTGGTATGCCGAAGACCACCATGTGGGTAAGGATATTCACACATGGCCATTTGTTTTTCTAGAGTTATGGGCCTTTTCCCACTTTTTTCAACTTAGAAACCCTTCAGCTTAGAAACCCTTGGCAGGGAATACTGGTGACGTTGCACCTTGTTTCATGTGACTCACAAGTTTAATATTTTTCATTCCATTAACTTTAGAACAAGCTTAAGTATCAGTTGGGCGCGCAGTGGCTCTGTGGTAGACTGTTGGACTTCTATGCTAGTCGCTAGAGGTCCCGAGTTCGATCCCCATCTGGGACAACCCACATTGTGTCCTTGGCAAGGCACTTTATCTCAGTTGCCTACATGGGGGCACGATGATGCCATGTACTAAGGTGTACTGCACATTGATGGTGCACATGTTTTCAATGCTGTAACCCTGCTTGAACAGAGTTAGAATGTTGAGGAGCTGACAGTTGCTCGTCGATGTTGTGGTTCTCTCCGTGGACTCCGGCTTCCTCCACCCGTAAAACTGTCATGGTCATGATTAGCCATTGTGCATAAGTATCTGACCTTAAACACCAATAAATAAATAAATAAGTATCAGCTTTCCTTGTGTGCACTGCTAATGGATTGTAAAACAGTTAGGTTAACTCTTTACCTGATGAATCAGCCATATCTGCCAGTGTAATATACAAATTGAGCAGTTAAAAAAAAATCTCAACAAAATCATATCATGTAACCCCTCATTCCAATGAGGGGTCACATGATGTGGTTTTGTTGAAATTCTGTGAAAAAAAAATATAATAAAAAATAAAATACCAGATCTTTGAAATGTGTAGCATGCAGAGTAAAATAATTTTCTTAGTTGATTGTTCATTATTAGACTGTAGGAATCATGGTGGCTCGGTGGTTACAGCAGTGGACTTTAAACCAAAAGGTTTACAGTGCAATCCTGACAGTAGTAACTGCATTGCATCCTTGGGAAAGACAATACTGATTGGCCATGTGGGGGCACAGTGGCGCTGTCTTCTAAGGCATACTGCACATCGATAGTGCACTTGGCTCCAACTCCTGCATGTGCACAGTTAGTTAGTTGCTAGAAGCTACTGTGTGGTTCTCCCTGTGTACTCCGCACCCTGAAAACTGTCCAACACAATGTGACCCTGGCTGTTGAATGTGTGGATAAATCCCAATAAACAAACAAACAAACATCAGACAAAATAAGGACTGTTAGCCCTTTACCCAAAATAACAGCCATATCCCGTATTCGAGAAGAAGGAGGCCACAAAGTTGCCACTACGAAGGTCATCCCACACACCTGCACCATTGGGCCAAGGAGAGGCATTAATATAAATAAGTTTCATTACTTGCTTGCCAATCCTTTTAAGACAAATAGCTTTGAAAAAAAAATACTCTGAATTTCTGTGACTTTTCCAAGCATTCTGCATTCTGGGTGCGTTATCTGAAAAAGGTCTTGGAAAGTCCTGAAATTTGTTTTTAGCTGCGACTAGCAGCTCTATAAGTGGCAATGTTGGTCTGTCGGTCGGTCGATCTGTCTGTCTGTCTGTCTGTCTGTCTGTCTGTCTGTCTGTGTCTGTCTGTCTGCCTGCCTGCCTGCCTGCCTGCCTGCCTGCCTGCCTGCCTGTCTGTCTGTCTGTCTGTCTGTCTGTCTGTCTGTCTGTCTGTCTGTCTGTCTGTCTGTCTGTCGGTCGGTCGGTCGGTCGGTCGGTCGGTCGATCGGTCGGTCGGTGACCAACGAGTTTGTCTGTGACCAATGAGTTTCAAAACTCAATAACTTTTGAAATACTTGATGGAATGACTTTATGTATGGCATGTAAGTGTATCTTATTGATGTCCAGCCACTGTTAAATGCATGTGTTGTTCCAAACATTTTTCTTGGAATTATGGCCCTTGATGAACTTAAAATTTTGTGAGATTGCACCACCCGTCGCAGCTACGGTGTCGATGTCGCAATTTTTCTCTGATATGTGTATGAACCTTGGATTGGATATTCAATGCATTTTCTTTTCTCTTTCAGTTCATTGTGGGTTGTGTAGTTTGATCAGCATGATTTATTTCATTTGCTTTATAAAACATTCAATGGGAACATTTCTGCTGGAAAACAAAATCTACACAAACTCTTAACCCATTACCTAACGAATTGGCTGCATCCCACCCATGTGATTTACAAACTGAGCAGTTTGATTGTTTGGGGTTTAATGACAATTTCTACAGCCAGGGTCACATCAGTTTTATGGGTGGGGGAAGCCGGAGTATGCAGAGAGAACCACTGAGCAACAGAAAGGAACTGCCAGACTCTCCGACTTACTGACCTGGCACAGACAAAGTTAGCAACAGTTGAAGGCAAGTGCACCATTGATGTGCAGTAAAAACAGATTACTACAACAGTCAATTGATCTGTGTTGTTGTATTCTGTTGCGTTGACGAGATGAGATCTGCCAGATCATTTGATCTGGCCGATCTCATCTTGTCAAGGTGACAGAATACAACAACACAGATCAATTGACTGTTGTAGTAATTTGTTTATTATGTGACAATTAGTATTTTAAACTAACCACAACACCTGAAAAATCAAATACAACAAGAATTGTATAAGCCAAATAACCATTAACAATTTATGGAATTGGGGAATCCCAAACGCATAGTAAAATTGAACGTTCATGTCGAACATGAAACTTGAAAGTCAAAACAATAGAGGCAATACTTGAATTACAATTGGAATCGCTTTCGATAACATAGATTCTCCAACGTTTTGTTGGATTCGCATCTTGAAAATAGTTGTAAATTGTTATTTTGCAATTGTTCGGCATGGTATTTTCAAATAGACCTCGACTGGAATGTTTGTCAAACAGAGTTTAATGAGGAGATACTCATGTTTATGTTCTACATTTATTTATAGGTCACTGGTAGAAATAGTCTGTTCATGTGCGCCTCGTTTGAGACGGGCATGATAACGATCTGGAAAACTTGACACTCTTGTTTTCCAGAGAGCTGGATTTGATGGGCAAACTACAGTGGTATTGAGGGGCTAGATTAGATTAGATTTATTTATTTAATGGTATAAATCAAATACAATTACATAGAGAGTAATCACTTGACTGGACTGGTTACGTGAAATAATTCACGAGAGGTGAGGGACGTTGAACAAACAAGTGTTTTACAATATAGTCCCTCGTCTCAAATGAATTACTTCACGTAACCAGTCCAGTGAAGGGATTACTCTGTTTATTACTTTTCATTATTAACGATAATTATATTATTTAACCCTTTACCTAACGTAATGACCAGCGCTATTCTCAAAGATCGCCAATTTATTTTCATTTTTAGCTTAACTTGACATAGTCAAGATAAGCTATTGCCATTACGCGTACGGAGGTCTGTGAGTCTGTTCACATTTTCCTTTAGCAGAGGCTACACCCCGCAGTTCTCGTCTGATCGTCACAAAATTTCATATGCAGGTTTGGGGTCATGTCTAGATGAGAACGTCCCCGTTGGGTCGCAATCAGGCAACCGGTATGCCCAAGCCTAAAACCCGAAAACCATTAGCACAGTCTACAGGTCGTATTTATGAAGGGATTTCATTGTAACTTGGTAGGATGCCTCTGTATAATGCCTAGATGAGAACGTCCCCTTTTGGGCATGATCTATCAACCGTGATGGCTGCCCAAGCCCGAAACCCAAAAACTTTTAGCACAGTCTGCAGGTCATGTTTAATGTGGAGGGATTTCATTGTAACTTGGTAGGATGACGCCTTATGATGTCTAGATGAGAATTTCTCCATTTGGGCATGATCTGCCGACTATGACGACTGCCCGAGCCCAAAACCCGAAAACCTTTAGCACAGTCTAAAGGTCATATTTATTGACGAATTTCATTGTCAGCTTGGTGGGTTGACTTCATATAATGTCTAGATGAAAAAGTCCCCTTTTGGACGTGATTGGGCAACTGTGGCAGCTACAGGGGCCCGAAGCCTGAAAACCTTTAGCACAGTCTAGAGGTCATTTTTATGAAGGGATTTCATTGTAACGTGGTAGGATGACTCCAAATAATGTCTAGATGAGAATGTCCCATTTTGATCGTGATCATTCAGCCTTGATGGGTGCCCGAGCCCAAAAACCTTTAGCATAGGCAAAAGGTCATATTTATGGAAGGATTTCATTGTAACCTGTTATGTTGAGTCCATATAATGCCTAGATGATGACATCCCCTTTTGGTCGTGATTGGTCAGCTGTGATGGCTACAAGTACCCGAAGCCAGAAAACCTTGAGCACAGTCTACAGGTCATATTTATGAAGGGATTTCATTGTAACTTCGTAGGATCACTCCAGATGATGCCCAGATGAGATTGTCCCCTTTTGGTTGTGATCATTCAACCATGATGGCTGCCAGAGCCTAAAGCCTGAAAACCTTTAGCACAGTCTTCAGGTCATATTTATGAAGGGATTTCATTGTATCTTGGTAGGTTGACTTCATATAATGTCTAGATGAGAACAGCCCCTTTTGGACACCATTAGGCAACTGTGATGGCTACAGGGGCCCAAAGCCCGAAAACCTTTAGCACAGTCTACAGGTGATATTTATGAAGGGATTTCATTGTAGCTTGGTAAGATGACTCAAAATAATGTCTAGATGAGAACATCCCCTTTTGGTCGCGATCATTCAGCCTTGATGGCTGCCCAAGCCCAAAACCTTTAGCATAGTCTATTGGTCATATTTATGAAGGGATTTCATTGTAACTTCGTAGGATCACTCCAGATGATGCCTAGATGGGAATGTCTCCTTTTGGTTGCGATCATTCAACCATGATGGCTGCCAGAGCCCAAAGCCCAAAAACCTTTAGCACAGTCTACAGGTCATATTTATGAAGGGATTTTATTGTAACTTGGTAGGTTGACTTCATATAATGTTTAGATGAGAACATCCCCTTTTGGACACGATTGGGCAACTGTTATGGCTACAGGGGCCCAAAGTCCGAAAACATTTAGAACAGTCTGCAGGTCATAATTATGAAGGGATTTCATTGTAGCTTGGTAGGATGACTCCAAATAATGTCTAGATGAGAACGTTCCCTTTTGGTCGCGATAATTCAGCCTTGATGGTTGCCCGAGCCCAAAAACCTTTAGCATGTCTGTAGGTCGTATTTATGGAAGGATTTCTTTGTAACTTGTTAGCTTGACTCCATATAATGCCTAGATGATGACATCCCCTTTTGGTCATGGTTGGTCAGCTGTGATGGCTACAGGTGCCCGAAGCCCGAAAATCTTGAGCACAGTCTACAGGTCATATTTATGAAGGGATTTCATTGTAACTTCGTAGGATCACACCAGATGATGTCCAGATGAGAATGTCCCCTTTTGGTTGCGATCATTCAACCATGATGGCTGCCAGAGCCTAAAGCCTGAAAACCTTTAGCACAGTCTTCAGGTCATATTTATGAAGGGATTTCATTGTATCTTGGTAGGTTGACTTCATATAATGTCTAGATGAGAACAGCCCCTTTTGGACACCATTAGGCAACTGTGATGGCTACAGGGGCCCAAAGCCCGAAAACCTTTAGCACAGTCTACAGGTGATATTTATGAAGGGATTTCATTGTACCTTGGTAGGATGACTCTAAATAATGTCTAGATGAGAATGTCCCCTTTTGGTCGCGATCATTCAGCCTTGATGGCTGCCCAAGCCCAAAACCCCAAAACCTTTAGCATAGTCTATTGGTCATATTTATGAAGGGATTTCATTGTAACTTCGTAGGATCACTCCAGATGATGCCCAGATGAGAATGTCCCCTTTTGGTTGCGATCATTCAACCATAATGGCTGCCAGAGTCCAAAGCCCAAAAACATTTAGCACAGTCTACAGGTCACATTTATGAAGGGATTTCATTGTAACTTGGTAGATTGACTTCATATAATGTCTAGATGAGAACGTCCCCTTTGGACGCAATTGGGAAACTGATGGCTACAGGGGCCTGAAAACCTTTAGCACAGTCTACAGGCCATATTTATGAAGGGATTTTAATGTAACTTGATAGGATGACTCGTTTTGGAATAATTTCACTTTAACTTGGTAACTTTTGTTGATGTACGTTAACTGTGAGGGCCACATACATTAACTGTGAGATCATATTAACCCACCCCTCAGCTCTTTAGTACAGTGTACACATATTATTTTTATCATAAACATAGCCAGAAATGAACATATTCCCAATTATCACAATTCTTGTCTTATTTCATAATCCTTTCATAAACATTGAACATTATCCTTTTCATCAAACACAACACACAAGTTAAGCTACAGTGTTATTGACACTTTCATTTGTATATAAAACATAGGTTATGACCCCTCATTGGAATGAGCTCGTCGAACTTGTTCCAATGAGGGGTCATAACCTATGTTTTTGAGACAAAACAATGAAAATAATAGCTATTCAAGAATTCTTTTTGCAAGTGTTGTCTGTTTTTCATATGAGGTTAAAAAAAACCCCAAAAACCATGAAGTCCCATTTCATCATCAGCAAAGCATCTTTGTTTGCGCGCACGGATACATGACACAATTGTTGATTACATAATTCACTTGTGAAGTTATCATTTATAATCAAACCTGGATATCCTAGTAACTCACACTTCGGAAAGTAATAAAATGTGATAGAAATACTATAAATTTACAATTGATTTACATCGTCGGGAGATGACATAGCAAGATTTGTTGTCGTGATACAATAAACCTTAATACACAGTGCCACCATGCCTCTCACATGGGCAATCAGATTAAGTGTCTTGCCCAAGGACACAGCTCAGATGGTGTGGATCAGGATTGAACTGTCAACCTTTCATTTTAAAGTCCATTGCTGTAACCACTGAGCCAATATGCTCCCAAACTGAGCAACTGAAAAAAAAGCTTTTGAAAAAAATTTCCACAAACTATATCATGTTATCCCTCACTGGAATGACCTAATCAAGGTCATTCCAATGAGGTCTCAGATGATATGGTTTTGTAAAGTTTTTGTAAAATTTGAAAAAAGAATAATAAATATGATAAATTTTGATATCATGTACAGGGGTTCCCGCGGGCCTTGAAAAGCCTTGAATTTGAAAATTAATTTTCAAGGCCTGGAAAGTCATTGAATTTCTTCAAAACTTCAAAAGTGGCCGGGGAAATCCTTGAAAACAATCTTTCAAAATATGAAAATCCTTTTTAGCTCATCTTGACAAAGTCAAGCTGAGCTAATCTCATCGCTCTCCATCCGTCGTCCATCAACACCATGTTTTGGTCTTCTCCTCCAAAGCCACTGGGTCAATTCAGGTGAAAGTTTCTGTGAGTGATGGTCCCAAAGGGGCATTTCATTTTTGTTCAACTCAACATACCCAGCCCCATAGGGAGGGAGTGGGGAAAAAGCTCCAAAATATTTTTGAAATCTTCTTATCATGAACCAGTGTATACAATGACTTGATATTTGCTATGAAGCTTCCTTTTGAGGTGTAGAATCAAGTTTGTTCAAACGATGTTCGTGAAGCAGTATTTGGCTTTGTAATGGGAGGGATAAGATTTTTGGCCCCGCCCAAAATTTCTGTTTTCTGAACCGATTGTCCGGTTTGAACCAAATTTGGTATGTGGTATTATTGGGTCATAAGTACTTGACCCATGCAAAAAAATTCCCGCATTCCCATGGGAATCCTGGGAGCTAAAAATAGAAATATTTTCAAACGCCCATATTTCACAAACCACACGGAACAGAGAGCTTTTATTTGATCCTTAGGATCAGTAGAACTGAATAGTGAAAAAAAATTGCCATCGGTTATGTTAGGGTGTTCTGTAATGGGCATCGAAAAAATGATGAGTCAGCATATTTGCCAAAATTTTAAAAAATCTTTTCTCCAGAACCAATCATCAGAATCTTTTGATATTCGGTATACAGCATTAATATGGGGGTCAGATACAAGTTTGTAAAAATAAAGCCCATTGGTTCATATTTGGGCTCAGTGCAGGAGCCTAAATTTTTTACATAGGGTAATATGGGGAATATTCTTTAAAAATCTTCTTCTTCAAAACCACCAGTCAGAATCTTTTAATGTTTGATATACATCATTGTTATGAGGGTCAGATTCAAGATTGTTCAAACCAAGTCCCTAGGTTAATATTTGGGCATCCTACAGAGGCCCAAAATTTTAAATTTGTTCAATATGAGGAATAATATTAAAAAATCTTCTTCTTCAGTTCCACCAGTCAGAATGCTTTCATATTTGATATGCAACATCTCTAGGGGGGGTCAGATTCAAGTTTGGTCAAATCAGATCCCTAGGTATATATTTCGTCTCGCTATGATAGCCCAAATTTTTACTTAGTGCGATATGAGGAAATTTCTTGAAAAATCTTCTTCTTCAGATCCACCAGTTGGAATGCTTTCATGTTTAGTATACAACATCTCTAGGGGGGTCAGATTCCAGTTTGTTCAATTTGAGTGTCTGGGTCAATATTTAGGCTCCATATGGGACCTGAAATTTAATTTAATACAATATGAAGGAATTTCTTAAAAAATCTTCTTGAGATCCCTGAGTCAGATTGCTTTCATATTTGGTATGCAACATCTCTGGAGGGAGGGGGGGGGGGGGGGGGGGGGGGTCAGAATCAAGTTTGTTCAAATCGGATCCATAGGTTAATATTTTGGCTCGCTATTGTAGCCCAAATTTTAACTTAATGCAATATGAAGAAATTTCTCTTCTTCAGATCCAACAGTCAGAATGCATTCATATTTGGGACACAACATCTCTAGTGAAGCCAGATTCAACTGTGTTCAAATCGAGAGCCTGGGTTAATATTTGGGCTCCCTATGGGAGCTGGAATTGGCCATTTTGCTGAAGAATTAAAAATTTTGTATCCAGTACCCTCTAGAGGTGTGTAAAGAAGATTAATCCACATAGGTTGTATCAAGGGGCTTCATAGGGGAGAATCAAGTTTGTTCAAATCGGATCCATAGGTTAATATTTTGGCTCGCTATTGTAGCCCAAATTTTAACTTAATGCAATATGAAGAAATTTCTCTTCTTCAGATCCAACAGTCAGAATGCATTCATATTTGGTACACAACATCTCTAGTGAAGCCAGATTCAACTGTGTTCAAATCGAGAGCCTGGGTTAATATTTGGGCTCCCTATGGGAGCTGGAATTGGCCATTTTGCTGAAGAATTAAAAATTTTGTATCGAGTACCCTCTAGAGGTGTGTAAAGAAGATTAATCCACATAGGTTGTATCAAGGGGCTTCATAGGGGAGCTCTACATTATGATCAACTAAAGAAAAGGCATTACGCCCGGATTATTTTTGTCATTCCTGAGGGACTCGAGGATTGACAGTGTAGCCTATGGATATGGATTGCTTAAATGTAGACTCATTCTTGGACTCTGTTTATATAGTGTTCTGTTCAAGATGAGTGCTTCATAAAATGTGGTGCTAAAAACGTCCAGGAAGCACGTCAATAACCTTGAAAAACCTTGAATATAACTTCTATGAAGTCTTGAAAAACCTTGAATATGGCATGAAAATGGCCTTGAAAAGCCTGGAATCCACTTACTGATTAGCTGCAGGAACCCTTACATTGGGTTAACCCTTTACCCAATGTAATGGCCAAAATGAGCCTGCGTTATTCTCAAAACGTGTCAGTTAATTTTCATTATTTTTAGCTCAACTTTGACGAAGTCAAATTTGAGCTATTGTCATGGCCCGTCGTCCGTCTGTCCGTACGTCAACAATTGGCTATGGCTCGGGCTAGAGGTCGTATTTATGAACCGATCTTTACGAAACTTCTTGTGTACCTTTGTTATGACCCTGGGACGGGAACGAGTGTTTTTAGGTGTGGTCCGAAATTCAAGATGGCTGCCAGTGGCCATTTTGTACCGATGATGCAAAAATCAGTTTTTTGTACAGAACTTCTGTATGAAAGTTCTGATTTGAATAAAGTTTTGTATAAATGTTTAGTACCATGGGATACATCACATATAATACGGGTTTTTTTCTTGTGCGTAAATTATGCAAATTAGACTGACTTTGATTTATTTAATGTTACTTTCAAAGCTGTAAGTGCCAAGCTGCTATGGCTCGGGCTAGAGGCCGTATTTATGAACCGATCTTTACGAAACTTCTTGGGTACCTTTGTTATGACCGTGGGACGAGAACGAGTGTTTTTGGGTGCGGTCCGAAATTCAAGATGGCTGCCAGCCGCCATTTTGTACCGACGATGCAGAAATCTGTTTTTTGTACAAAACTTCCATATGAAAGCTCTGATTTGAATAATTTTTTGTATGAATGTTTAGTACCATGGGATACATCACATATAATACGGGTTTTTTTCTCGTACGTAAATTGTGCAAATTAGACTAATTTTGATGTTTTTTGGGGTTACTTTCAGCACTGTAAGTGCAAATGCCAATACGGCTCGGGCTAGAGGCCGTATTTATGAACCGATCTTTACGAAACTTCTTGGGTACCTTTGGTATCACCGTGGGACGAGAACGAGTGTTTTGGGGTCCGGTCCGAAATTCAAGATGGCCGATGACAGCCATTTTGTACAAAATTAGGTGCAATCAGATTTTTGCACAGAACTTCCATATGAAAGCCCTGATTTGAATAATTTTTTTGTGTGAATGTTTAGTACCATGGGATGCATCACATATAATACGGGTTTTTTTCTCGTGCAGAAATTATGCAAATTAGATGAACTTTGATTTTTTCAGTGCGACTTACACACAGTAAGTACACATGTCAATACGGCTCAGACTAGAGTCTGTATTTATGAACTGATCTTCACGAAATGTCTTGGGTATCTTTGTTATCACCTTGGGACGAGAATGAGTGTTTCTGGGTGCGGTCCAAAATTCAAGATGGCTGCCAGTGGCCATTTTGTACCGAAATTAGGTCCAATCAGTTTTTTGTCACAACTTCTATACAGCTCGTATTTTTGAACTGATCTTAACAAAACTTCTTGGGTACCTTTGTTTTCACCTTGGGACAGGAACGAGTGTGTTTTGGGGTGCCTTTGTTATCACTGTGCTATGAGAACAAATATTTTGGGGTTCAGTCAGACCCACTCTGGGACTCAAAATTTTTTTTCTAGTTTAGCATCTGACTGTCACCCACCTTTACAACACTTTACCTATACATTTGTTACAGGCAACGGTCAGTATTTATGTACAGACCGTTACAATACTTTATATGTACCTTTGTTATCAGGTCATTACCCAGATGTTTGTCATTGCTGTGTCACATACTATACATGTACATGTCTTTGTCTTGACAAGTTGAGCTACAGTGTCATTGACACTTTCATTTGTCTCAAAAACATAGGTTATGACCTCTCATTGGAATGAGCTTGTTCCAATGAGGGGTCATAACCTATGTTTTTGAGACAAAAAATTAGTTTAAGAATTTTTTTTTGCAAGTGTCATCTGCTTTTCATGTTAGGTAAAGGGTTAACAAAATCAGTACAGATCATAATTAACATTCTGCTACTTTCCCAAGATCCTTTCATCCATTGTTCAGATCATTTTGTATGCCATCTTTGAAATCGCAATTTTTTTCTGTGTAATCAATACTTTGTTCTGTGTTTTGAAATCGTGTTCAGTAATGATTCATTCAGCTCATCTAGTTATTTTTTAAATATTGTTTTTGAGTCATGGTGAAAGGAAAAATGCATTATCTTGTACAGTGTATGATGGACAAAGGTGAACTGAAGACAAAAAAAGAAAATTGATAGTCCTCATGTAAACTGTAAAATTGTGTATTATTCTAAGGCTGTCAATATATGTATATATGGTTAATTCTTTACCTAACAAAACAACCACAACCAGAAAAATCACTCTTTCAAACAAGCTACAGGGCTTATATTTCGTTTAAATTTGTGAGAATCCATTTGGATTCTCGTGAAAATGGTTGCGAGAATCCATACCAACTATGAGTGTCCCAGGATCCCATGACGCCACCATGGTTGAACCACTGTTGTATACTGATAACACATGTTAACATTTTACCCAACACACCTTTTTAATTTTTAAAACTAAATTTGATAATTTTTAAACAATAACCAATAAATAGATGATAAAATAATTAAATGAACAATATTTACCAATAAAATCTTACAAATATGGCTGTCGTTGGAACCGGCTCAATGAGCCGGTTCCAACGACAGCCATATTTGTAAGATTTTATTGACATAGTATCAGGATATTTCAGGTCATGTTAGCCTTCTGCTGGTTAATTTGTTGCCGCTGTGTTAAATAAAGGGTTAAATTGACTTAATTCTTTTCACGCGAATCCTAGCAGAGGTGCAGCGAGAATCTACATGGATTCTCGCCGGTTTTATTGCGAATCTTTATGCGAATCGATTCTCGGATTCTCATCGAAATTTTAGCCCTGAGCTATTAATTGAAAATAGAATGTTTTCGTTTTTGGAATTCACTAAAAAACCCAATGAGTTGAGTTTGAATAGTACTGGCTGGTTTTTGCCATTACATTGGGTAAAGAGTTGATATAGATGAGATTTATACAGGGTTGTACAGTGCTCAGGGTTAGTTATTCAGTTAAAAATGAAATTTTTTTTATAACCAGAAAGTGTGATTAACCCTGTGCAATGCACAGGTTTAGTAACATTTTCTGGCTATAACAAATTGGTAACTGCCATATCACATGCTACCTGAGAGTATACACTGACTAAGTCTGTAAACATATACAGGGTTAGATGGTTACATGTTGTTACATAGGGTGCAGAATTTAAGGACCTATTGGAAATCCTTATACTGGTTTATGGGAACTTTTTTAAAGTGAATTCCAAAAATGAAAACACATTCTGTTTTCATTTAACTGGTATAGTGCTAGAAGCCCATATCTGGACTTTTCTCTAAAGAACAGGTACCACAACTCAAAGGCTTCATATTCAGTAGATATGCTTCATATTAATTTTGAAGTGAAATGTTTTAGCCTGTATGGATTTGACTTGTTATAATTTATGGGAGAGTGCCTACTGGCACTCTCCCATAAATTATAACTGGGTAAAGACGTGAACAAATATTGGTGACCAAAAATAATGTAGCACTCTACCAGTCAATAGCTTGTTTTCAATTCTGTTATTTTTAGCTTGGGTTCAGGTTTGTTCAAATCAAGTCCCTGGGTTCCTATTTGGGCTCCCCATGTGCAACCAAATTTTAACTTCGTGCAATAGGATTTAACTTTGTGCAATAGGAGGAATATTTTAAAAAAATCATCTTCTGCAGATCCACCTGTCAGATTCTTTTGATATTTGAAAAACAGCATTCTTGTGGGGGCAGATTCAAGTTTGTTCAAATCAAGACCCTGAGTTAATATTTGGGCTCCCTATTGTATCCCAAATTTTAAGTTGGTGCAATATGAGTAAAATTCTTTAAAAATCTTCTTCAGATCCACCATTTGGAATCTTAATATTTGGTATTTGGCGATCATTGTGGGGGTCAGATTCAAGTTTGATCACATCAAGTCTTTGGGTTCCTTCAATATGAGGAATATTTTTTTAAAATCTCCTTCTTCACATCCAACAGTTAGAAACTGCTGATATTTGGTATACTGCATCCTTTTGTGGGCCAGATTCAAGGTGGTTCAAATCAAGTCCCAAGGTCCATATCTGATCTTCTTATGTGAGCCCAAATTTTAACTTAGTGCAATATGAGGGATATTTTTCAAGAATCCTCTTCTTCAGATCCACCAGTTGGAATCTTCTGATATTTGGTATACAGCATCCTTATAAGATCCAGATTCAAGTTTGTTAAAATCAAGTCCAATTGGTCCATATTTGCATTTTTTATGTGAGCCTGAATTGTAACTTAGTGCAATTTAAAGAATGTTGTTTAACTGCTGAGTATTTTCAAGATATTTTTCATCAAACCTAGTCATGGCTGCTCCATAGCATAGAAGAATTTAATGAAAAATTCTTCTAAGTTTAACTCGAAAAATCCTTGGTGAAACACTACATTTAATATACAGGGTGGAAATTGGATTAAATGTGCCCAAATTATACAAATTTCAATGTCAATAGAAATTTTGTTGTGACAGAAATATCCGCCAGCAGCATGCAAAGAGTTAAAAATCTTCTTCAGATGCACTGGTCAGAATCTTCTGATATTTGAAATGGTGGCCAGATTCAAGTTTGTTCAAATCAAGTCCCTGAGTCCATATTTGGACTTCTTATGTGGACCTGAATTTTAACCTATTCAGATCCACCTGCCAGAATCTTTTGATATTTGTTATTCAGAATCCTTGGGGGAGGGGGTGGGGAGGTGGGGTGTCACATTCAAGTTTGTTCGAATAAAGTCCCTTGTTTTCTTTTTGAACTCCCTATGGGAACCTAAATTTTAACTCAGAGCCGCCAATCAGATTCTTTTGATATTTGGTATGCAGTATCTTTATGGGGTTCCAATTCAAATTTGCTCAAATCAAGTCCTGGAGTATTGTTTAAGCATTGTTTGCTGGGTTCATATTTGGGACTCCTTATATTAGTATAGCACAGTATGAGGTATATTCTTTGAACATCAACTTCTTCTCATCCACCTTTCAGAATTGATCAATATTTGGTACACAGCATCCTTGGGGGGAGGGGTGGTAAGATTTGTTTAAATCAAGTCCCAGGGTCTATACTTGGGCTTTTTATGCGAGCTTGAATTTTAACTTTATGCAGTATGAAGAATGTTCTTTAAAAATCTCCCAGGATCCTAGATATTGGTATTCAGCAACAAGTTCCTGGGTTCATGTTTTGACTCTATAGTGTTAATTAGCCATAGATTAAATGCTGGATGTGACCTTAAATCCCCCTTTACATAACTTTTACAGGTGAGCAGTTAAGGTCCCTGCAGTTAAAACTAGAAGTCCTGTCACAAACTGTGCGCTTATCTAGCTTAATTACGCGTAGGAATTCCGTGCAATTGCCATATCGAATGGCATCCAAAGCATGGCAGGTTCTCCTGGTTACTCATAGCAAACACAGGCAATGTTTCTGCCAATGGACCTCGGGTTACCTGGATGTCCATTGGCTGAAACATTACTTGTGCACAGGCCATATGTACAGAATTTGATAGCCTTACTATGGTCATAACGCGTATATTAATGCGCAGATCGACATGCTATTTGTGCACATTTTGTGACAGGACTTCTAGTTTTAACTGTAGCTTATGACTGAGCATTGGGACAAGCTCAACACAGCTATAACTACTCACAAAAAGCTCTTTTCAAATTTTGATATTTTTCCAGTTTGCCTCAAAAATATAACTTATGAACAATCATTGGAACAAGCTTATTGCATTGTCATAAGGTTATGTTTTCAAGACAAGAAATATTTTTTCAAGGGTTGCCTGCTGTTCCTGGTTAAGTAAAGGGTTAAAAACTAGCAATTTTTTTAGTCATCATTTTTGTTCTTTCAAATGTAGCACATTCTCTTTCAGTAGAATAAGTGTCACTGGTTTCATCTCCAGGTCATAAAGCATGTAGAATGAAAAATAAATTCAAAAGTCACCAGGAAAAAGATACTGTTTGCGAACAACTTTGTTACTGAGAAGTAATCTTTGAAAAAACATAGACTGCAAACAAAATGGCTCGTTCTTCACACAAATTTATTTATTCCTTTTAAATTTTTTTTCAGTTCAATCATGTAAAGTTCCCATATTCTGAAAGAGAAACAATTGTGAGCAGAAAGTGCCTGTATCATTGTTTGATGGCTGAGGTGATGTCTTTGATAGAAAGCTAGATAAATTTTTAAATTTTAGAATTTAGTCAGTCTAACTAACTAATATTGATGTTGCAGAAGTGATTTTAGTCATATCTCCAACTCTTTAACCCTTTCCCAACCTCACGATCAAAACCGGCCAGCGCTATTCACAAAAATTGTCATTCAATTTTCATTATTTTTTATTTTTGCCTCAAAAACATAGCTTATGATCTCTCATGGGAACGAGCTCGTTCCAATGAGGAGGGTCATGATTTTGATGCAAAAAATGAAAAAAATTAGTTATTCAGTAATTTTGTTTGCAAGTGTTGTCTGCTTTTCAGGTAAAGGGTTAAAGTAGATAAGGCTTCATTTTTCATTTTCTCGACTTTGGTACAACACAACCCTGTGAACCAAATCTCAACTTTGCCAGTAAATAATATTCATTTAGCAGAATTATTCAGTTAACCAGAAGTTGGTAAATTCTTAAAACTCGGATGAAAATATGAGTATTTAATCCATTATATCTTGTTTAACAGCACTCTTTGAACTCTGTCAAACATGGTATAATGGATGAAAAGTTTATATTGTAGATTTTAAGGTCTAAAATTTTAGAATGCAAGGGAATTTTGTTGTCATGGTTTAAATATATTCAGTAGATTAAAACAAATTTTTATTCAGATATTAACACTATAACTCTATCATCAATATGCAGTTAACAAGTAAAATTTATACTAAAGGTATTGAAAATGGTTTGGTATTTGACAGCGATGTACAGTAAACAATGTTATATTTTTACCCAGTATCCAGTTTAGTGGGATCCACTGTACTAAAAATACCACACACTGTGAAATCCTATTACATGCCAACCAACTGGCAAGAGCTTTTTTGAGATCTCTCTGTCTGTGCATGTGTTCCGTCTGTCCAATTTGGTTTCTCGACTCTTTACTTGAAATGCTTTGGCCTCGCATCATGAAACTTCAGAGGTATACTGCCAAGGAGAAAGGCAAGAACCCTATCAATTTAGAGGTCAAAGGTAAAAGTTCACAGAATGCTCTAACCCGAAAATGGTTTCCAGACTCCAACACGTTACTGGTACACTGCCCAGGGGACATGGATGAACCCTCTCAATTTAGGGTCTGAAGGTCAAGATCACAGGGTGCTTTAACCAAAATCGATTTCTTGTCAATGGTTTGGCCTAGGATCATGAAACTTCAGTGGCACATTGCCCAGAGATCAGGACTGAAGCTTATCAATTTGAGGGTCAAAAGGTCACAGTGTGCTCTAGCCTGAAAACAGTTTGTGGCTTCCTTGAACTTTCCCAATCCCAGTATATAACCCTTTCATCCCAATGTGCATAAATATTTGCGTGGAGAAAAAATTGGTAGTGGAGGAGCAGATGATATAAAGAGCAAAAAATCAGAAGCAAGGCTCGGTAATAATTTAATCCAACAGCTCAACAGAGCTGTTGAATTAAATTATTACTAAACCTCCCAAACAAACCAGGATGGTTTCGCCCATTTCGCCATTGACAATATTGCCTGAAATGATACCTTCCAGAGTACCAGTGTTGAGGGGTTAATGTGCACATTTGTTCAATATTTCGAAAAGACTGTAAATGGTATTTGATTCGATTTGAATGCTTCCAATGATTCAGATACAGCAGAAACATAAAAGTAACATGCTTTAATAATTTAATAAGTATGCTGTTGAGTCGAGTTTTTTTTCTTTACTTTTCCATTGTAGAAATGCAGACGGTCTCTCTCAAATGCCTTTCAAAAGCATGTAACCAATAACATAAATAAATCATAACCAAAAGTGTGCTTGTATCTTGCAGCTTGAAGATACAGATTTTTGAATCAGGTGTCCCTGATATACTACAGCCGCTGTGGATTAGCAATGTCCACGCATGCATTTACCAGGTATAAAAATCAGCAGCAGCACAATTTTAATTAATGAAGCACTGGGTTGTACCTGGTACTTCATTAATTAAATGTTTAATGATTATTCCTGTAATTAGTGTTTGGAATCTAATATTATTATGTCCGTGGAAATATTGCCCACCCGTGGAAAGTGACCAGTCCATGGCGGCTGTACTGTACATGCTGTATTCAAGTAATTGTGGACTCAATACATACTTATTGTAAGATAAAATATGATATTTCTCCACTTCCAAGACCTAAGGATGGGCTCAGGTCAAAGAAAGCTTTATGACTTTTCTGTATTTTCGCAGAGCATTTTAGGGATGAACTAAGTCTGAATGCCACCTGCAAAATACAGTTGAAGCAATTTAAACTTATGCCCAACATGAAGTCTGGATGCCATCGGCAAATTGTTCCTTCCATTTTAATTTTTAGCTGTGACTAGCAGCTCTGTAAGTGGCAATGTCGATCTGTCGGTCTGTCTGTCGGTCTGTCAGTTGGTCAGTCTGTCGGTCGGCCTGTCTGTGACCAACGAGTTTCAAAACTCAATAACTTTTGAAATACTTGATGGAATGACTTTATATTTGGCATGTAAGTGTATCTTATTGATGTCTAGCCACTGTTCAATGCATGTGTTGTTCCAAATATTTTTCTTGGAGTTATGGCCCTTGATGAAATTAGAATTTTGTGAGATTGCACCACCCGTCACAGCTACGGTATCGATGTCGCGATTTTTTCTCAACCCTTTATACAATTTACATGATATCAGAATTTGTTATATTGATTATTATTTTTCTATTTTTTTCAAAGAATTTCAACCAAACCATCTCATGTGACCCCCTCGTTGGAAGAAGCTCAATGTACTTATGCCAGTGAGAGGTCACATGATATGGTTTTGATAAAACATTTTGAAGAATTGTTCTTATCTGCTCAATTTGAAACTTATGCATACGGATGCAGCCAATTCATTTGGTAAGGGATTAAAAAGCATTGCTTATGATCAACCCAGAAAATAAGCAGACTGACATCTGCAAAATGAGGTCCCCAGAGGGTGAATTTAGTGATGCTGCCCTGCACAGCAGGGTAGCATCACTAAATTTACCCTCTGTGAACCTCAGTCTGAATCTCAAAACTAAACCAGAAAAAGGTACCCAGAGGATAAATTGACCAACTATAGGGGATAGCATCATCAAATTTAGCCTCAGGGGACCTCATTCTGCAAATATCAGATTGTTTATTTTCAGGCCTGCTTATGATCCCTCATCTGTACAAACTTGGCAGAGATTTTGTGTATGATGCTGAATACATGTGCCTATTACATTAGGTGATGGTTAATTAATTTTTGGTTTATCTTTATTCCCCTCATTTCGGTTTTTGCCCAAACTAATATTACAATTTCTTTATTATTCTATTATAGTTCTGCAAGGTGAGCGATTACAGGCTCTTCAGAGCCTCTAGTTAGATTTTGTTGATGGGATGGGTGGTCACAAAGTTTACTGTATACCATAATATATCATTCAGTAATACTTTAGAGCAGAAAAACTGGAATGATCAAGGAAAATAAGATTCCACAAATTAGGCTAAATAAAAATAATGTTTTGATTCTCAGGCCCTCCCTCATTGGATTTGAACCTCCTCATTAGACATTTTTATTATGTCATGTTTTTTAAAGAATTTGTGAAAACTTGGAATGGTCATTTTTTCACATTTCTCTACATATAATTATTTAGCTGTGTTAGCAGTAAATTGGTTTTTCTTGTTTCAGTTTATGGGAGAGTGCCCAGAGGCACTCTCCCATAAACTGTAACAAGGCAAATTCTGATATACTGGATCATGATTTAATTATTTATTTATTTGCTGGTGTTTAAGGTCATATATTTCTGCACAATCGCTAATAATGGCTGCAACACCGATATAAACTCAACTTAACCAATCATTTAGAGCCATGTTTCCCATTTTAAAGGACTCCTACCCCAAGCATTGGTTACTGGGACCTCTTCTAATGGATCATGATGCTTGACAGATCTATACCATTAAAAAGAACAATAAAATACAAATGATTTTAGCTGTTGTTACGGCAGTTAGTTATAAAAGGTATACTATAATTACACTAAAATACAACCTTTTCTCTTTTTCAAGTGGAAAGACAGCAAAAAGATTTTCTGAGTATACTCAACTCTTTACACGAAAAAAAAAAATAAAAAAAAAAAATTAAAATAAAATCCTCTCTCCCTCACTGATTTGAAAAAAAAATTGCCTGAGAATCAATTCATTTTTTTTATTTGGCCTTATTCCTCAAAATATTTTTGAGTATGTGTGATTTCAAGCCAGTTGATAGAAGAAGGGAAATAAAGAATCTTTTATCATGGCCTTGAGTTATGATAAATGGTTTAGTGTTTAACACTTATCCTATAAAATGATATTTTATTAAGGGGTATGTTAATAAGTAGAACATACTGCATTAGAAATTAACCCTTTACCTAACGAATCGGCTGAATCCTCCAGCGTAATATGCAAATTTAGCAGATGAAAAAATATTATTTTTAAATAAAAATTCAATAAAACCATATCATGTGACCCCTTCATTGTAACGAGCTCACTGCCGTGCTGGGTCACATGAGATGGTTTTGCTGAATTATTTGGAAAGAATTAGAAAAATAATATTTAAAATAATAAATTTTGATATCATCTGCATTGGATAAAAGGTTAATGGGTGATGAGAAGAGATTGAATAGCCAGACATCATTTCTCACACATACGTAACAATTTGATGTGATGTGTCATCTCTAGAGAATAGTTCTCGTGTCTTCTTAGAGCTTAAAAATCAGTGACCGATGTGTCTGTATTCTATGATAAGCTAAATGTGTGAATGAAAGGTAGATTACCCAGAAAATATGACAAGAAAATTGTAAATGAACATGAGAATTCCCAAGTGAGAAAATTTAAGGCTAATTATCGTTTCTTAAATTGATTTTTATTAATTTTATTGTAAATTAGACTGGAATGCAAGAATTACAAATTAAATAAAAGACAAAAATAGAAAATTTTGGTGTCAGAACAAATATCAGGAGCGTTACAGAGTTGTCCTCTGTCTGTATCAGTCTACCACATTATTTTGAAGTGATTAACTTATAGAGTGCTAAATCATTTTCCAAAGGTGATTTGTAACATGAGTATTTATTTATTTATTGGTGTTTAAGGTCACATATTTATGCACAATGGCTAATCATGACCATGACAGTTTGACGGGTGGAGGAAGCCAGAGTACCCGGAGAGAACCAATGAGCAACGGCGAGCAACTGTCAGCTCCCCGACATACTAACTCCACGCAAGCAGGGTTAGCATTGGTTGAAGACAAGTGCTCCATCGAGGTGCAGTACGCCTTAGTACACAATGCCACCGTGCCCCCACGCAGGCAATGGAGATGAAGTGTCTTGCCCAAGGACACAATGCAGTTGCCGCAGGTGGGATTCGAACCGAGGACCTCTCGGCTTGCAGCCTGCACCTCTACCTACTGAGCCACCGTGCTCCCCTGTAACGTGAGTATTTTTTTCAAGATACAATGCTGCCACCAAGGGAAGCCTTAGTTTAAAAAGATTTTGTTCATAAATAATTGTTTATTACTACAGGACAAGAGTATTGTGCCACTTTCCTGTATTCTAGAGATAAACTTAGCATTTATTCTATTATATCTTGTTTGACAGAGCTTCATGAGCTCTGTCAAACAAGATATAATAGATTAAATGCCTGTATTGGATGTACTGAGGCCAAATAGGTCTATAAACAAAGCAAAACTGGGGAGAGTCAGGGTAATTTCTCGACAGGTTACAAGATTTTTTATTCAATTAACAGGAGTTTACTCTATAACCTACATTCACTTAACAGGACAAATTTGTACTGGAGGTATGGCAAATGGTTTTGTGTTGGGAAATAATATTCACTTAACATGGCTATTCAGTTAAGAGATATCCAATTAAGTGCACTCCACTGTAATGTGATTTAGAACTTGGGAACATCTTTGTTTTTCACATGTGCAAGCAGTGGCAGATTCAGGATTTTGGCTTGGGAAGTGCCACATTTTCAGTCGTGGGGCATGATGTGAAGCAACATCCAACCCATGTAACAGAGTTGGGGGTAAGCTTGAGAAGGAATATCCCCCTTGTTGGTGGGGTCATGTGGCCTCCCCTGGGATCATTTTTGAAAAATGGAGGTCATGTGTCCCTCCAGTGGCTACTTTGCACATGAGCATCAAAATATTCCCAGTTTTATATACAATTTGATACAGGGAAGCCAATTTATATTGGCCTGTACAACATAAGACCCACGCAGGAGCTATAGCTTTATACATAAGTATTATAATTCGTAATACCAGAGGTAGAAGATGTCCATGTGTTATTCCTGATAATACCATGTCCCCTTGTGCTAGTGCGCTCCATTCCCCTCTTCCAATCTGTCCATGATAACATAATGTGATTTCTCTAGATTTTATGAAAATATTTGGGAAATTTAACTCAAGAAATCCAGTTGCTCGCCATTGCTCGGTGGTTCTCTCAGGGGTACTCCACCTTCCTCCACCCATAAAACGACACGAGATGTCCCTGGATGTCGAAAGTGTCATTAAAACCCCAATAAATAAATAAATAACTCCAGAAATCATTTATCAAAAAGTTGATTGACTTGACTGGGGGAACAGTTGGTTTAAAATGCCAAAATTATACTTATTTTAGAGACATGAATTTGCTGCCCTGAGCAGGAAAATGCCCCAGCAGCATGCAAGGAGTTAAGCCTTAAAAATGCACTTGGGGTGCTCCACGTGGCATCAGAATTTTTTATTTTTTTTTTTACAGGGAAGAATCTGTACCTTCACCTATGGGGGATACTCACTCATAACCCATCACAAGGAAAAATAACTGTGGGGTGGGGATAGTTTGTCCCCCTCCCCACCCTCTGCATATAGCCTGGCTGTGCCACTGCAACTGGAAGGTTCTTGTTAGGGGCTCTGTCTTTTCGCTGTGAAGATCTCTTGCCCTGTGTTGTGTTTGTCTCTTCTGGTCAAACTCCATTAACCCTTTACCCAACGCAGACGATTTCAAAATTTATTTTTTTAAATATAATTTTTTTAATTTTTTCAAAAAATTTCAAGAAAACCATATCATGTGATCCCTCTTTAGAACGAGCTCGATGAGCTCATTCCAAAGAGGAGTCACATGATATGGTTTTGTTGAAATTTTTCGAAAAATAATATTTTATCAGCTGTTGAAGTTGCATATTATGCAGGCTGATGCGGGCGATTCATTGGGTAAAGGGTTAACTCTTAACCTGTTGAGTAATTTCTAGATATTTTTTATCAAATCTAGTCATGGATGCTTTACAGCAGCCATGACTAGATTTGATGAAAAATTAATCTAAATGTGACACAAGAAATCATTAGTGAAAAAATCCATTCAGTTTGTATGGGGCAAATATGATTAAATGTGCCCAACATATACTTAATTCACTGACAAGACAAACCCTGTGCTGGGCAGGAATATCTGTCAGCAGTATGCAAAGAGTTAGTCTTCTGAAAAATTAAATGGAATACTGGCATTGTAATATTATACCAAGAGACTTTGTGATGACATTCAAATGCCACATTAAATTTTATTCTAATTTTAAGGTTGCGTCTTATGAAAAAATCTGATCCCAAGGGTGGCATGATTCTTTGTTGAAGTGGCAGTCATATTGAATTATATTTATCTCAGTGGAAGAATGGAGATATTGTATTCAGTAAGGACTTCATATTAAATCACCACCAGAGGCAATCTGTGGTCTGAAAATGCATATTTAACTTTTTTGGCGACATGTTTTGAATAACAATTTTGAATTGAATAATATTTGATATGGTCATGAATCAGCACAACATTAACTGGTAAAGTGCTGGAAGCCCATATTTGGGCTTTAATCTGAAGTTCAGGTAACCCATGTTAAAGGCTTCATCTTCAGTGGATGTATTTCATATTATCCTTGAAGTGAAACTATTTAGTCTTCAAGGATTTGCCTTGTTACAATTTATGGGAGAGTGCCTTTGGGCACTCTCCCATAAATTCTTACAAGGCAAAGAAAATGTCGACAAATTTTGATGACCAAAAATAAGTTAGCACTCTACCAGTTAAAAGGTTATAACTTGGTTAGTTTTATATCGGCCAAGATATCAGTCTGAGATAATGTCATACCAGCCTGATACTAGGCTGCATATCGATAAACTGATACATACTGGTATTCAAACCAGTATCAATTGAATACCGGTGTAATTGCAAAAATATTAGTTTATCATCATTATTTATTTAACCACAATTTAATTTTCAAAATGTCTTTAACTGTCGTCCTTAACAAATAATATTATCCCTCCGCCTAATGAATCGGCCGCATCTGCCCAGGTAATACACAAATTCTACAGTTGAACAAATATTTTTCAAAAAAATTCTACAAAACCATATCATGTAACCCCTTATTGGAACGGGCTCAAAGAGCTCTTTGCAATGAGGGGTCACTTGATATGATTTTGTCGAAGTTTTTTTTAAAAATTTGGGAAACTAATATTTGAAATAATAAGTTTTGATATCGTCTGCTTTTGGGTAAAGGGTTATTCAAACTGTATCATCAAGGCATGTCGATTTGTTCTGATTGCGATGGCTCAAGTCCGATTATGGGTAGTTTGAAGCTGAGTTTTTGTATTGTTAGGAATTTGGGAGAGCGGTGGCTCAGTGGTAGACTGTTGGACTTCTCTGTTAGAGGCCCCGAGTTCTATCCCCATGCAGGACAACCTGCATTGTATCCTTGGGCAAGGCACTTTATTCTGTCATCGTATCCCCATGTATTAAGGCATACTGCACGTCAATGGTGCACATGTCTTCAACAACTGTTACTCTGCTTGAGCGGAGCTTGAACAGAGTTAGAATGTTGAGGAGCTGACAGTTGCTCATCGATGCTCGGTGGTTGTTACCGGGTACTCCGGCTTCCTCCACCTGTAAAACTGTCATGGTCACAATTAACCGTTGTGCATACGTATGTGACCTTAAACACCAACAAATAAATAAATGTGAGGAATTTATGAGTGCAATAATTAACCCTTTACCCAACGTAACGGCCAAAACCGGCCAGCGCTATTCTCAAAAATCGCCAATTAATTTTCAAAATATTTTCATTTTTTGTCTCAAAAACATAGGTTATGACCCCTCATTGGAACGAGCTCGTCGAGCTCGTTCCAACGAGGGGTCATAACCTATGTTTTTGAGACAAAAAATGAAAAAAATGAGTTATTCAAGAATTTTTTTTGCAAGTGTCGTCTGCTTTTCATGTTAGGTAAAGGGTTAAGGAATAGTTGGATGAAGAGAAGAAAGAAGAGAGTTGTGTAGAAAATTGAACTCAAACTGAGATTCAGAGTTGTTAGCAGAGATTTAATGAAGTGGGTGAAGAGATAGTTCAGCTATCTGAATGTTGCTGTTTGATACGTTCGGATAATTGAACTTGGAGAAGAGGAAACTTCAGACTTTGTAAAAAAAGAAGGAGAAACAATAATGCTGTCAAAAAACTGTAAATAGCTCTGAGAACATTTTGTAATTAGTTGTTTTGGTTTAACCCTTTACCCAACGAATCGCCCGCATCCGCCCGCGTAATATGCAAATTCAGCAGTTGAAAAAATATTATTCTTTAAAAAAGTTCAACAAAACCATATCATGTGACCCCTCGTTGGAACGAGCTCGTCGAGCTCGTTCCAACGAGGGATCACATGATATGGTTTTGTTGAAATTTTTTGAAAACATTTAAAAAATGATATTTAAAATAATAAATTTTGATATCGTCTGCGTTGGGTAAAGGGTTAATAAATAAATAAATAAATAAATAAATAAATAAATAAATAAATAAATAAATAAATAAAGAGGTTATTACTTGGTTAGTTTAGAGATATCAGCCCGAGATAACTTTCGGTCTCTGGCTGATATGAAGTTAACTTGGGCTGATATCTTTCATATTGGCAGAGATATCAGCCCGAGATAACTTTCGGTCTCTAGCTGATATGAAGTTACCTCAGGCTGATATCTAAGATGATATGAAACTAACCAAGGAATAAATAACCTCTAATTATTTATTAACCCTTTACCTAACACAATATTTTTAAAAAATAAATTAAATTTCACATTTGTCTAAAACAAATTTCACAATTTATCAATAAAACCATACAAATATGGCCATCATTAGAACCAGCTCAACAAGCTGGTTCTAATGATATCCATATTTGTATGGAATTATTGAGAAAGTTCCGAGATATTTTAGGCTGTGGTATGCTTATTTTGGTTACTTTTCTGGCCATTTTTGGCCACTGCGTTAGGTAAAGGGTTAAACCAACACAAATATTTAAACAATGTTCTCAGATCTGTTGCAGTTTTTTGACTAATGTTATTGTGTCTAATTCTTGTCACAAAGTCCAAAGTTTCCTCTTCTCTCACTTTGACAAATCTCTGCTTTCAACTCTCAGTTTGTGTTGAAATTTTCAGAACAACTCTTCTTTCTTCTCTTCATCCACCCAACACTTACTTATTGCCATCATTAATTCCTCATTATACAAAATCTTGGCTTCAAAACACTCCATTATGCCTGGTAACACCAATTGTCCTGATTGTGTTCCATGAATATACCAATAACATGATTTTGGAGGGCGTTATGGTTTATTAACGGCCCGATAGGAATGATTAACAGCCAGAGAGTCCATTAACAGCCCAAGACGAAGTCGAGGGCTGTTAATGGACCAAAAGCTGTTAATCATTCCTGGAGGGCCGTTAATAAACAGGGACGCATAACAAAATCTTGTTATTATTATTATTACCACTTCTAAAATGGTTAAATCCAAAGGTTCTTCATCAAGTTCACTTGATTGTGACATCCCGAGTTTTCGCAATGACATTTAACCAAAACACATGTGTCGTCTGATTCAAGATAAACAAAACGTCACATGGTCAATCACATGATAGCCTAATTTAAATATTTTTCTTTGCCACGAAAAATTTGCCTTCTCCTGAAATCTACTAACTTGGCACAATACAAAAGTCGAAACATGCGTGTCGTCTGTTTTTTTTTATAAACAAAAACGTCACATGCTCATTTAAACATTCATTTAAATACTCATTTGAATATATTTTGTTCGCCTCGAAAATATGACACAAAAGACTGGCCTCCTCCTGAAAACTTTACAACCCAAAACTTGTAATGAACTATTTCCTCTCACCTGAACTCTTCCAAATCTATTAATTCATGACCAAATGGTGAAAGTTCACAAATGTGTGGTATTCATTACATTTATATGCGCATTCGAAACTTCAGTCGGAGCCGAGTCGTTTTCGAAATATTTATCTGGAGGCGGGCTGTTAACCAGGTTAACACACAACTTCCGGTTTGAGACTGTGCATTATACACTATTACCGTAAAGGTAAAATCATTTTAATCTGCTAGAGAATGCCCTGTGAAGTGGTAATAATAACTGTGAATGATTGCTTGTGCCTAATTACACATCAAGGGGGACAACTATAGCTTGGTTCATATCTGCTGAGATCAGTGTCATATCAGTGAAGTTTGAGGCCATATCCGCAGAGTTTGATGTTGGGCAATTCTGGGAAAAAGAAGCGCAATGAGCTCGTTCCAATGAAGTGCCATAACCTATGTTTTTGAAACAAAAAATGAAAAAATAATGAAAATTAATTGGTGATTTTTTAGATTTGCACTGGCCGGCTTTGGCAATTATGGTGGGTAAAGGGTTAAAATACATCCAAATGTAAAATTGAGGGGGGCCAAAATGTATGGTCTGATAATATGGATGCCCTCCCCCACCATACTGAAAGCCCTGCACCTCTTATTAACCCACCTCATGTCTGTCACCCACAGTGGAATCAGTCTCCGTTGTTGATCATCGTATTGATTACGTAAACATTTATTACATTTGCAGAAATGTTGCATTTATCGATTTCCAGTTAGAAGAATAGAAGAAGTTAGAAGAATAAAAACTGACTTAACCCTTTACCTAATATGAAAAGCAGACGACACTTGCAAAAAAAATTCTTGAATAACTAATTTTTTTCATTTTTTGTCTCAAAAACATAGGTTATGACCCCTCATTGGAACGAGCTCGATGAGCTCGTTCCAATGAGGGGTCATAACCTATGTTTTTGAGACAAAAAATGAAAAAAATAATGAAAATTAATTGGCGATTTTTGAGAATAGCGCTGGCCGGTTTTGGCCGTTACGTTGGGTAAAGGGTTAAACTATCCTAGTTTGATATGGAGCCTCTTTGTATTTCCTGTTATTGAAATCCAAAGGAAAATGGCTGGATACCATCAAATTTGAAAACTGTAAATCACTCACTTTGTAATTTTTTTAAATATAATTTGAATAGAGTGTGGTGAGGTAATGGACATATTGTTGTGCAACTTCCTTCTCTCTGATTCTGAGAGCTTGAACACAATTCAGAATACAACAACAATAGAATGTTGTTAACCCTTTACCTAATGAATCAGCCAGATCCGATTGTGTAATTTACTGAGCTGTTGAAATTTTTTTTTTAATTTCAACAAAACCATATGTGACCCCCCTCACTTATGTTATCATCTATTTAATGTTACTTTCAGCACTGTAAGTGCAAATGCTAATACGGCTCGGGCTAGAGGCTGTATTTATGAACCAATCTTTACGAAACTTCTTGGGCACCTTTGTTATCACCTTGGGACGAGAACGAGTGTTTTTGGGAGCAGTCCAAAATTCAAGATGGCTGCTGGCAGCCATTTTGTACCAAAATTGGTGAAATCAGTTTTTTGTACAGAACTTTTGTATGAAAGTTCTGATTTGAATAAATTTCTGTATGAATGTTTAGTAACATGGAATACATCACATATAATACAGGTTTTTTTCTCGTGCAAAAATTATGCAAATTAGATGAACTTTGATTTATTCAGTGCTACTTATACACTGTAAGTGCACATGTCAATACGGCTCGGGCTAGAGTCTGTATTTATGAACCGATCTTCACAAACCTTCTTGGGTACCTTTGTTATCACCTTGGGATGAGAACGAGTGTTTCTGGGTGCAGTCCAAAATTCGAGATGGCTGCCAGTGGCCATTTTATACCGAAATTAGGTCCAATCAGTTTTTTGCACACAACTTCTATACGGCTCAGGCGGGAGGCCGTATTTATGAACCGATCTTTACGAAACTTCTTGGGTACCTTTGTTATCACTGTGGGATGAGAATGAGTGTTTTTGGGTGCGGTCCAAATTTCAAGATGCCGCCAGCAACCTTTTTGTACCAAAATTAGTGCAATCAGTTTTTTGTACAGAACTTCTGTATGAAAGTTCTGATTTGAATACATTTTTGTAGGAATGTTTAGTAACATGGAATACATCACATATAATACAGGTTTTTTTCTCGTGCAGAAATTATGCAAATTAGATGAACTTTGATTTGTTCAGTGTTACTTATACACAGTAAGTGCACATGTCAATACGGCTCGGGCTAGAGTCTGTATTTATGAACTGATCTTCACGAAACTTCTTGGAGTACCTTTGTTATCACCTTGTGACAGGAACGAGTGTTTTTGGGTGCCTTTGTTATCATTGTGCTATGAGAACAAATATTTTTGGGTTCAGTCAGACCCACTCTGGGACTCAAAGATTTCTTTTCTAGTTTAGCATCTAACTGTCGCCCACCTTTACAATACTTTACACATTTGTTACAGGCTACGGTCAGCATTTATGTACAGACTGTTACAGTACTTTACATGTACCTTTGTTATCAGGTCATTACCTAGATGTTTGTCATTGCTGTGTCACATACTATACATGTACATGTTTTAAACAAGTTGAGCTACAGTGTCATGGACACTTTCATTTGTCTCAAAAACATAGGTTATGACCCCTCATTGGAACGAGCTCGATGAGCACCGTTCCAATGAGGTGTCATATAACCTATGTTTTTGAGACAAAAAAATGAAAATTAATTGGCAATGTTTAGCTCACCTGAGTGAAGCTCAAGGGGAGCTTTACTGATCACTTTCTGTCCACCGTCCGTCCGTCATCCGTCGTTAACTTTACATTATCGACTTCTTCTCACAAACTGCTGGACCAAATTCAACAAAATTTGCTGTGAATGTTCCCTATCATATGTCAATTCAAGTTTGTTCAAATCAAGTTGACCTACCCCTTGGTAGGGCCACGCCCAAAAAGTGAGCCTAAATCTTAAAAAATCTTCTTCTCATGAACCAGCAGTAGCAGAGACTTGATATTTGGTGTGCAGCTTCCTTTTGAGGTGTAGACTTAGATTTGTTCAAGAGAAGTTCGAGGAGCAATATTTGCCTTTGTTATGGGAGAGGCAAGAATTTTTGCCCTGCCCAAAATTTCTATTTTCCAAACCGAGAGGCAGATTTGAACCAAATTTGATATGAGGGCTTATTGGGTCATAAGTACTTAATTTATGCCCAAATTATTTTTCCCGTCGCCCCATGGGAACCGCAGGAGCTAAAAACAGAAAAAAATTAAAACGCCCATTTCTCCAAAACTACATGGCACTGAGAATTGTTATTTGGTGTGAAGCTTCCTTAGGACCAACAGAATGGAATGGTAAAAAAAAATTGCTATCGGTTTTATCATGGGGTACTTTTTGGGGACTTTTGAAAAAGTGCTGAGTCAGCATTTTTTAACACTGTGGGTAATGGGAAAAACATTTAAGACTAATTTTCTCCCAAACCACTGCTCCAAAAGCTTTCAAATTTCACATTAGCATCTTTGGAAGATTGTTTCACATGTTTATTGAAATCAATTCCCTGGGTCCATATTTGGGCTCTCTATGGGAGCCCAAATGTTTAAATAAGTGCAGTATGAGGAATATTCTTTAAAAATCTTCTTCTTCAGATCTACCAAAAAGAATTTTTTGATATTGGTATGCAGCATGCTTGGGGGGGGGGGGGGGGGGGGGGGGGGGGGGGGAGAGATTCAATTATGTTCAAGCCAAGTCCCTGGGTTCATATTTGGGCTCACTGTGGGAGCCTGAATTATAACTTAGTTCAAAATGAGGAATTTTCTTTAAAAATCTTCTTCTTCAGATCCAGCAGGCGAAATGTTTTGATATTTGGAATGTAGCATCCTTAGGGGGGTGAAATTCAAGTTTGTTCAAGCCATGTCCCTAGGTTCATATTTGGGCTCACTGTGGGAGCTCGAATTGTAACTTAGTTCAAAATGAGGAATTTTCTTTAAAAATCTTCTTTAGATCCAGCAGTCAGAATATTTTGATATTTGGTATGCAGCATCCTTAAGGGGGGGGGGGGGGGGGGGGGGGGGTGTGGTGGTGAGATTCAAGTTTGTCCAAGCCAAGTCCCTGGGTTCATATTTGGGCTCCCTATGGGAGCCCGAAATATAACTTAGTTCAATATGAGAAATATTCTTTAAAAATAATTTTTTTTAGATCCACTGGTTTGAATCTTTGGATATTTGGTATAAGCTTTTCTAAGGAGGGGCGGATGCAACTTGTTGAAATCAATTCCCTGGGTTTTATATTCAGGCTACCATGTCAGGTGAGTGCCCTCAGGCCTCCTGGGGCCTCTTGTTTAGATTAGCGCTGGCCAGTTTTGGCTGTTAAATTGGGTAAAGGGTTAATATGAATTTAATAAATTGTAATAAAACAATTGTTCATGAAGAAAATATTGCTAAACTAAGGCTTCCCTTGCTGGTTGCATGACATCTTTCAAAAAATAAACTCACATTTCAAATCACCTTTGAAAAATAACTTAGCACTTAACCGGTTGAGAATGAGAAATATTTTACTTAAGAATGGAGGGAAAGATTTCTTTGATGCTGAATTGGTAAGTTTATCATTGAATTGGTTTTAAGGATGTAGAATAATAGTTCCTCTTGTATTATATAGCTTGGATCTCTTTTTCTTGATCATTGCCAGAACATTATACCATGCATCACATCATATGGAGATATTTCTTTACACAAAAAATGTACTATTTACTGGCTGATTGTACTGACATGCTTTAAAGCCATTGATGAAAATAACACTCTATTGTAGCTTTGTATCTTCTAAGAAATTCATATTGCATACAACCTGATTCTAGAAGTAGATTTATAAACAAGGAAGACCAGAATTATTCTCTGGAATTACCTAGACACTTTGGTTAGGTATATCAGGTGTTTTCATCTGGAAAAAATTACTTTGTCACAGTTGGAGTGAAAACATGTGGTTGATGAGCCAATGATTAAAGTTCACAAACTGTGGTATATAAATGCCGAAAAAAGGCCTGTCCTTCATTCTCGTAAAGCTCTCAAAGGGAGCATTCCATGAGGACACTGAATGCCTTACCTGCTTACTAATGCAATGAAAAACTGAAAAAAATTACTAAAATCAGGCTGTTCCTTAAGTTGCAGCCAACTCTAATTCTGTTGTGAAGACACTTTTGTAAATCAGTCAGGGGAATAACTAATGCATTGTGGTATGTTTTGATATACATTCAAGATGGGGACCCCCAGGATCAGGTAGGTTACTATTTTTTCATGTTAATAAGAGTGTTTTCATTGGATTTTGCTTCTTTTGGTGAAATGCATTAAAGCTTAAATTTGGTTATCTGTGTCATAAAAGTAATCACATGACATTGTTCAGATGGCTTTACATTCTCGGTTCAAAACTGTGTAGTGATATTCTGCTGTAGACTTATAATACAGGGCTCTATAGTTTGCTCCACTTTTTTTTTTTCTTTTTCTTTTTTTTTTGGGGGGGGGGGAGGGGGGGGGATTAAAAGTTCTGCATTTCTTCAAAGAGATATGTTAACTTTGAATGGTCTTTGAGATATCAAGACCAGCATATTTGTAAATAGTAAATATTTTGGTGATTTCAGTTAACCCTTCACTCAATACGGACGATATCAAAATTTATTATTTTAAATATCATTTTTTAAAATTTGTCAAAAAATGTCAACAAAACCATATCATGTGACCCCTCATTGGTACGAGCTCAACAAGCTTTTTCCAAAGAGGGGGGCACATGATATGGTTTTGTTGAATTTTTTTTTTTTCAGCTACTGAATTACAGTAAAACCATATCATATGACCCCCGCATTGGAATGAGCACATCAAGCTCATTCCAGTGTGGGATCACATAATATGAGTTTGTTGAATTTTTTAAAAAATTTGATAAAAAAATTAAATAACAAATTTTGATATTGTGTAAAGGATTAATATAGTTCAAGAAAACTGCTTTGTTAGACTTTTTGGAAAGTACCTAAATAGGACTCTCCAATCAAATGTAACAAAACATTGCTTTTGAATTATACAGTGGAGCCCACTTAATTGGATATCTCTTAACTGAATAATCCTGTTAATTGAATATAAATTCCCAATATAAAACCATTTACCATATCTCCAGTACAAATTTGACCTGTTAATTGAATATCGGTTATAGAGTAAACTCCTGTTAATTGAATAAAAAATTTTGTAACCTGTCAAGAAATTACCCTGACTCTCCCCAATTTTCCTTTGTTTCTAGACCTATTTGGCCTCTGTACATCCAATACAGGCATTTAATGTATTATATCTTGTTTGACAGAGCTCATGGAGCTCTGTCAAACAAGATATAATAGAATAAATGCTAAGTTTGTCTCTAGAATACAGGAAAGTGACATAATTCCTGTTAATTGAATACTCCTGTTAATTGAATAATTTTCATTGGCAAAGTGACTATTCAATTAACAGGATTCAACTGTATTAACCAAAACCAATTGGGTGGAGTGGAGATAGGGTTTAATTATTTAATGCATTGGACTTGAGATTGAAAGATCGACAGTTCATTCTTGACCCACATTGCATTGTGTCTTTGGGCATGACACATCCTGATCGCCCAAGTGGGAGCACAGTTGGGCCATATACTAAAGTGTACTAAAATTGTACACTTGCCATCAGCCAGTACTAATCCTGCCTGAGCCAGGTGATATCAGCTTCATTCATTTAATACAGTTTAATTGTGGTATAAATACAGAACTCAACTAGGGTAAAGTGGGGGTATGGGGGGTGTGGCACAGGTTTGTCGTTTGAGGCAAACGGCCCTGTGGGTCACATGGAGATTACCTTAAATGAAAAACATGCGAACGAAAATGGGTTGTAGCAAATTGTCGCCAGGTCACACGAAAATTTCGCCAAGTTGAATGATCTAATATGAATGAATGGTGGAATGATGTTGAGCATCAACCAATCATCAGCTGCACAGGTGTTTACTTCTGCCTGAAGTAGAGCCAACAATTATTGGTCAACAAAGCAGCTATACTTCAGGCAGATACAAACACCTATTCTGATATTGGTTGATGCTCAACATCATTTTAAACTGTTGATGAGCTTAAGATGTAATATAGGCACAAAATCAGGAAATGGCAATAATTCATATTGATTATGGATGTCATACTCTTCTGCAGCATGCTAGCCCATGCCAAGATTAGGCTATAATTGCAACTAATTTGTATCTGAATTACTGCAACACAGCCTCATTATTGTTTGTAAGGATTCATCTCTATTCATCGGGATATTGTCCATAAGAGCAAGAACTTGGCTTTAAAACAACAGTTCATATATTGGTATAGTTGCGCTACATATATATTTATGTTACCTGAATCAAACGCATGGGAACGAACAATAGGTTACCAAAGTTCAGACCAGGTTAACGATAAATGGGTTACGCAAAATTTTGAAAACATCAGGCTTGGGGACAGGAACCGATGACCCTAGTTTGGTGGAGTTTTTCCTGTATTTGAAGTGCACCTTTGGTGGTCCTGAAATGCAGGAAAAACTGAATCTCGGGGCATTGATGCCAGCCTAGTGTACTCCATCCTCCTTGTAATCAGTCTAAGTACAGGGTTCCCGCACCTCCTTGAATTCCTTGAAAGTCCTTGAATCTCAAAACACCCTCCCAAGGACCTGGAAACTCCTTGAATATTGAAGGCCATCCTGGAAACTCCTGGAAACGGAGTCGGCTATGCATGGACAGTGTGCTATTTCAAAATACTGTACATCTGATGTCCATTCTTTTACCTTTTTACCCAGTAGCAGACAACACTTGTGAAAAAATTACTGTGCATTTGAACATTTTCATTTTTTCCAAGACATAGGTTGTGACCTCTCAATGGAACGAGCATGATACGCTCGTTCCAATGAGAGTCATAACCTATGTTTCAGAAGCAAAAAATGAAAATATAAAAAGATTGAATAGTGATTTTCATGAAAAGCGCTGGCCGTTTTTACCTGCGTCGCCAGCGGCAGAGCATGTCTAGTAACCACTCGACTCTGTCCATCAGTCCGTCCGTCCGTCAGTCCATCCAAAACACTTCTTCCGTCAAAGTTTGCTTAGCTTCTATGAAAGGGAATGATTTTATATTTGGTCTGCTGCTTCATAATGATGAGTTGTATTGTGTATCTAATTTTCAGATCAATTGCATGCAGCGACGCAGGTCCAGACCCGGTATTGGTCTTGGCTTGTTTTCCGTTAGCTTAGTTAAAGGGTCGAGTTATATTTTCTATCTCGTGGAAAATGTTTCCTGGGAAATCCTTGAATTTTGTCTGTTTTTCTCCTTGAAATTCCTTGAAAAAGCACTAAAAACCTCCTTGAAACTCCTGGAATTTGCTTAAAGGTTTGGTGGAGGAACCCTGAAGTACAGTACGGCCTCTGAGGACTGGTCACTTTCCACAGGTGGGTAATATTTCGACGGATGCAATAATATTAGAATCCAAACACTAATTATAGGAATAATAATCTAAACTTTAATTAGTGAAGCATCGGGTACAGCTTCATTAATTAAAATTTTGCTGCTGATGATTTTTATCCACCGTTTTGTGGATTAACATAAAAAAGGAAGAAAAAACCTCCCTTCCCTCATCATAAAATTGAGAAAAAATTGCCTGAAACAACAAAACATTTTCTAAGCCTTATGTACAAGATTTTAAAAAAAATTACGTAGCAGGTAAAGAGTTAATCTCTAAAGA
Organism: Pictodentalium vernedei; assembly: GCA_031216915.1. NCBI lineage: Eukaryota > Metazoa > Mollusca > Scaphopoda > Dentaliida > Dentaliidae > Pictodentalium > Pictodentalium vernedei. Next base: position 87,885,150 of record CM062291.1, read on the forward strand.
TTGAGTTTGGTGATTTTTCAATTTCGCATACCTCAAGTGAAAGACAGAACTGTCATTCTTAGGAAATAAACATTTCTCTACCTCATAAGATTTGACACTCTAAGCTGATTCTCAAGAGATGAGCAATCAGTTTTTTTTCTAGGGATGAAATGGAGTCTTCTCACAGATATTACCTTTGAAGAGCTAACATTACCATAACATTACAGTGGATGGAAAAGTGACATTTACAAGGAATACATTTGTGTAATGTTTAAGGATTCAAGTCAGAATAAGATATGCCATCCTATTCCCGTGTTGGAACATTGGGAAGTGGAGCAGTGCTTGTTTACTGTGGTGAACAAGTTCTGTAGAACTGGCAATATACAGTACTGCTGGCATGGACTGGTCACTTTAGACAGGAGGGCAAAATTTTCATAGGTACAAAATAAAATGGCAATAATTCATGTCTCTGTCACAAATAGTGATTATGGATGCCATTCACTTTTGCAGCATGCTAATCATGCCAAGATTAGGCTATACAGTGGAATCCTGTTAATTGAATAGCCACTTTTTCAATGAAAATAATTCAATTACCAGGAGTATTCAATTAACAGGGATTGTGTCACTTTCCTGTGTTCTAGAGATAAATATAAATAAATAATTCTATTATACCTTGTTTGACAGAGCCCCATGAGCTCTGTCAAACCAGACATAATAGATTAAATGCCTGTATTGGATGTACTAAGGCCAAATAGGTCTATAATCAAATGAAAACTAGGGAGAGTCAGAGTAATTTCTCGACAGGTTACACAATTTGTTATTCAAATGACAGGAGTTTACTCTATAACATATATTCAATTAGCAGGTCAAATTTGTACTGGAGGTATGGTAAATGGTTTTGTGTTGGGAAGTTATATTCAGTTAACATTATTCAGTTAAGAGATATCCAGTTAAGTGGGCTCCACTCTAATTGCAATTAATTTGTATCTGGATTAATGTTACGTAGTATCATTATTATTCCTAAGGATTCATCTCTATTTATCAGGACATTGCCCTTAGGAGCAAGAACTTGGCTGTGATACACCAGTTCATATATCAGCATAGTTGTAATTCATATATATTTAGGTTATCTAATGGGTTACCTCAATCAAGTATAGGGAAACGAATGGTAGGTTACCAAAACTCAGACCAGGTGAATGATAAATGGGTTACGCAAAATTCTGAAAACAGCAGGTTGTCGTATACAACACTGTCACTGCAGATTGTTTTTCATTGGTCAACTCTGTATGAGGATATAATCAAAGCAGGAGATCTTATATATTTATGTTTGTGGCATTTCTTACTAAACACCATGCATAATTTAGTTTAACCCTTTACCCAACGAATTGCCCGCATCCGCCCGCGTAATATGCAAATTCAGCAGTTGAAAAAATATTATTATTCAAAAAATTTCAACAAAACCATATCATGTGACCCCTCGTTGGAACGAGCTCGTCGAGCTCGTTCCAACGAGGGGTCACATGATATGGTTTTGTTGAAATTTTTTGAAAAATTTGAAAAAATGATATTTAAAATAATAAATTTTTATATCGTCTGCGTTGGGTAAAGGGTTAAATAGTATATGGGCTCAACACCAGAAAACTTCTTGAGTAAATGATACAAATAGCTCAAGGAGAAGAACCAATAAAAACGGTGACGACCTGTGACTTGTTAAGAGATTAAGCAATGATTCAAAGGGGTTAAAACCTGAAAAGTGTGAAACATACTCTGAGAATTTGAACATATCAGCTCTTTTCTCTCAACCACAATACGGTAGATTTGAGTTTGCTGTTGTGCGCATATTAGACTAATCTAAAGGCTTGTTTCATCTCCTAAAATAGCTTAGCACTCCTCGTTGAGAGGTCATAAAACATGTTTTGTGGTAAAAATTGAAAACTTTCAATTATTCGAGATTTTTTTTTGACATTGTTAGGTAAAGGTTTAAGGATGGTTTGGTAGAGGGGAATTGAAGTGCACTGTGTTTTCAGTCGTTCAATCTCTTGTAAGGATTTCTTCCTATTTTTTCTGTTGAAAGTTTTGTGGTGTCGTCCCACATTCTGGTATGTGCACCACCATAAAAAATATATCAAAACCATTGGCTATTTTGTACATATTCAGAGGAAATAATGTGCTGAAATTACTATCAGTAAGGAAAAACAGAAGTGTATCACTAAATTCAGAATTTGCATAAAAATATGTGGTGTGATACTGGTTTGTTTGTTTGTTTACATTTAACCCTTTACCCAACGAATCGCACATATCCGCCACGTAATATGCAAATTCAGCCGCTGAAAAAATATTATTTTTCGAAATTTTTAACAAAACCATATCATAGGACCTCTGTTTGGAACGAGCTCATCGAGCTTGTTCCAAAGAGGGGCCACATGATATGGTTTTGTTGAAATTTTGTGAAAAAATTTAAAAAATGATATTTAAAATAATAAATTTTGAAATCATCTGCGTTGGATAAAGGGTTAATAACACTTTCAACAGCCAGGATCATATTATGTAGGTCAGTTTTGAAGGTGGAGTGCCTAGAGAGAACATCCAAGCAATGGTGGGTAACTCTCAGACTCTGCATGAGTAGGGAAGTGTATGATCATCATGCTGTATGCCTTAGCACACGGCACTCAGCACTACTTTGCTTGCACATAGGCAATTGGGATGTATCTTGCCCAAGGACACAATGTGGATGATGCACAGGCCGGAAAATAAGCAGTCTGACATTTGTAGAATGAAGTCCCCGGAGGGTGAATTTGATGATGCTATCCCATACAGTGGGCCATTTTATCCGCTGGGTATCCTCTTTCTGTTTTGTTTTGCGACCTTGATTCAGATTGAGGTTCACAGAGGGTAAATTTAATGATGCTACCCTGCATAGAATTGGGATGTATCTTGCCCAAGGACACAATGTGGATGATGCACAGGCCAGAAAATAAGCAGTCTGACATTTGTAGAATGAGGTCCCCGGAGGGTGAATTTGATGATGCTATCCCATACAGTGGGCCATTTTATCCATTGGGTATCTCTTTCTGTTTTGTTTTGTGACCTTGATTCAGATTGAGGTTCACAGAGGGTAAATTTAGTGATGCTACCCTGCTATGCAGGGTAGCATCACTAAATTCACCCTCTGGGGACCTCATTTTGCAGATGACAGTCTGCTTATTTTCTGGCTTGATGATGCAGGGCAAGATCAAACTGTCAGCCTGCTGATTTCAAGTACATTGCTCTAACCAATGAGCTGCCATGTTCCCATGATTACTGGTTAACAGGTTGAGTGCTAGAAGTTACCATCATGATTTTATTGAAAAGTTCTTCAGATCGCAAGGTTATAGCTTTGATCCTGACCTGTGACATCTACGAACCCCTTATTCCCAATTGCGCAAGTGGGAGTAAGTTGGTGCAGTGTGCAGAAATGAACTGCATGTCGATGGTACAAATGCCTTCAGTCTGCTTTTACAGGGTTAGCTGATAGTCTGATAGTTACTTAATGCTGCTCTGGTTCTCTTCACATACTTCAGCTTCCTTCACTGTAAAACTGCCTGATGCTGTATTACTCTTGCTGTTGAAAGTGCTGTTAAAACCATAATAAATAAATAAATAAATAAATAAATAAATAAATAAATAAATAAATAAATAAATAAATAAATAATTGAAAAGTGCTGAAAATAGACAGAATGCGATGTGTGTTTGAATCGGTGGGTGTTTTACTTAACGAGTTGGAATGACGTAGTATGGCTCGAGCAACATATGATTACGCCATTCCAACGAGTTATGTAAAACACCCACCAATTCAAACACACATTGCATTCTGTGTTTATTACACAACCCATGCATTAAAATTCATTTAAATAAAATTTTAATTCCGATGTTTAAACCCAGAGTTGAAGAGTTTGTTTGTTTTGACTGAAGCTGTACTGATCAAATGGATCAATAAAAAATCAAAACAACTTTTTCGGAACCAGTGTTTTTTTAAATATGTATCGCTGTTTCTCTTCGGCTAGTGCCCATTCACGCCTAACCATTTGGTGGCTATTACTGTTAGAAAAAATGTAAGTACAGACTTGTGCAGATTTGCAAAAAAGCTGGGAAAAACATTTTTAAAAGAAGTTTGAAGCATGTCAAGATGTTCAAAGATTTACCAAAATAAGGTTGACCAATTTAGATATAACGGGATCCACAAAACGAGACGGCCACAGACTAGGTTAATGTTCTTGTTGAAAATGATTGGGTTTTTAAAAAATATTATCTCATTTTGGGTTAACTAATTTGTTGTGAACTGACTTTATTTTACTTTGGACGTTTTCATTTTCACACTATGTGACAGACGGTCTATAGTTGTATAACGAAATTTGGAAACTTTTCGAAGCGTAACTAATGACTCGATGGGAAAGGAACTAGTATGAATGGTGCTGGGAAAAAAGTTCCGGCTTGTACATCACCCATTGAATAGAGAATCATTTATGTCATAGCGGCCATCCTGTTAAATACAAGGGTTTAAAGTTGAATGGATGTGTAATAAACCACTTTAGTACACTAAATGCATTACCATGTTGTTTTCTCAGTAGTTCATAGGATAAAAATAGTTTTGCTACAACTTATTGGAGAGTGCCAAACTGAGCTGTTATTCTATTATATATTTCATCGATTAAATACCTAAATTGGATGTACCAAAGCCAAATAATACCAGTAGGTCTATAACATATGTGGGAAATTCAATGATTGTCTGAGTAATTCTATACATATATGATAGATTTCAAGATTTTTTTTTAATTCAAATGATAAGAACCTATACTATAACCCACATTCAATTAACACATGGTTCACTGTGATTCTAGAAAACCTTGAAACAGCTTGAATTAAAAAATGTGTTTCCAAGGCCTTAAAAGCACTTGAAATTTATTTATTTATTTATTTATTTATTTATTTATTAAGCTGGAATACCCAGAGAGAACCACCAAGCAGTGGCGATTAATGTCAGACTCTGCAGTGTACAAACTCTGCACAAGCACAGTTAGCATTGGTTGAAGGCAAGTGCACAATCGACGTGCAGTATGCCTCAGTACACAGAGCCACTGTACCCCCCACATGGGCCGTCGGGATTAAGTGCTTTGCCCAAGGACACAATGCAGTTGCCCCAGGCAGGGATCAAACCATGGACCTTTTGATTTGAAGTCCATTACCATAACCACTGAGCCATCATGCTCCCATACAACATCAAACATGTGCACAATCAGCTTTAGACTTCTAGGCATTAACTAATATCTGTATTCTTAAACAGAAGTGTTTTTAAAAGCTTTCTGCATATAGTTGGAATAGTAGAAAAAATTGCATGAAAGGTCCTTGTAAATGGCTTGATATGGTCCGTGAAAGTCCCTGAACTAACCCCATCCTTAAGACAATGAACCCTTGAATTAATCGCATCCTTAAGACAATAAACCCTTGAATAAATCCTATCCTTAAGAGAATGAACCCATGAATTAACCCCTTGCTTAAGACTGTGAACCCTTGATTTAACCCCATCCTTAAGGCAATGAATCCTTGAATTTATTTATTGGGGTTAAATAATACTTTTGACTGCCAGAGTCACCTCATGTGGGACAGTTTTACAAGTGGAGGAAGCTGGAGTACCTAGAGAGAACCACAGAGCAAAGACTAGCAACTGTCCGACTCCCCAACATACTAACTCCACACAAGCAGGGTTAGCATTGGTTGAAGACAAGTGCACTATCGACTTGCAGTATGCCTTAGTACATGGCATCAACATGCCCCTACGTGAGAAATCAGGATAAACCCTTGAATTAACCCCATCCTTAAGACAATGAACCCATCAATTAACCTCATCCTTAAGACAATGAACCCTTGAATTAACCTCATCCTTAAGATAATGAACCCGTGAATGAACATATCCTTAAGACAATGAACCCTTTAATTAATCCCATCCTTAATACAATAAACCCTTGAATTAACCCCATCCTTAAGACAATGAACCCTTGCATTAACCCCATCTTTAAGACAATGAACCCTTGAATTAACCCCATCCTTAAGACAGTGAACCCTTGAATTAACCCCATCCTTAAGACAATGAACCCTTGAATTAAACTCTTCCAAAAGACAATGAACCCTTGAATTAAACACACCCTGAACCCTTTACCCAATGTAACAGCCCAAACCGGCCAATGCTATTCTAAAAAATCGCCAATTAATTTTCATTGTATTTTCAATTTTTGTCTCACAAACATAGGTTATGACCCCTCTTTGGAATGAGCTTATTTAGCTCGTTCCAATGAAGGGTCATAACCTATGTTATTGAGATAAAAAAATGAAAAAAATCAGTCATTCGAGAATTTTATTTGCAAGTGTCGTCTGCTTTTCATGTTTGGTAAAGGGTAACTTATGTTATTGAGACACAAAATGAAAAAAATCAGTCATTCAAGAATTTTGTTTGCAAGTGTCGTCTGCTTTTCATTTTTGGTAAAGGGTTAAGACAAACAATCTTCCACATTAGCCTATGTGTTTTACAAATTGTGCAGTCGAAAAAAAGTATTTTGTTCAACAAAACCATATCATGTAAACCCCTTTTTGGAACAAACTCATCAAGCTCATTCCAGTGAAGGGGGCATGATATGGTTTTGTTGAAATCTTTTGAAATATTTGAAGAAAAAAAATTAAAATAACAAATTTTGTGAGATGGGTAATGGGTCAACAGGTCAAATTTGTTTTGAAGGTATGTAAATGGTTTATTGTTTGGAAGTTTTATGCTTTTAAGAGGGTTATACAATCAAGGAGCTGGTAGAGTGCTGAATTATTTTTGGATATAAAAATTGTTCCATTGTCTTTGCCTTGTTATAATTTATAGGAGAGTGCTTTGGGCACTCTCCCATAAATTGTTGTAAGGCAAATACTTATATACTAAATAATTTCACTTCAAAGATAATATGAAACGCATCCACTGAAATGAAGCCTTTAACCCTTTACCTAACATGAAAAGCAGATGACACTTGCCAAAAAATTCTTGAGTAACTACTTTTTTTCATTTTTGTCTCAAAAACATAGGTTATGACCCCTCATTGGAACGAGCTCGGCGAGCTCGTTCCAATGAGGGGTCATAATCTATGTTTTTGAGACAAAAAATGAAAAAATAATGAAAATTAATAGGTGATTTTGAGAACAGCCCTGACTGGGTTTTGACCGTTACGTCGGGTAAAGGGTTAAGTTGCACTGCCTGCAATTCAGAATAAAGTCCCAAAATGGGCTTCCAGCTCTCTACCAGTTAACTGGGATCTGCTGTACATTAGCTGAGAGTGTTCTCAATTGAGTAGTGCGAGTTGACTGAAATTGGCTAATTTGTTTGCAAAGGGTTGAACAGTGTACTCCAGTGCCACAAATCATCCAATGACCAACAAAAGTGCTGGAATAATTTCTGATATAGAATATAATAAGCAATAAAAGAAATTAATCATTCTGTCAAGTACTTGATTTATTACTTGGTGTGATCATGGATCAGGAAATAACACAATACTTGTCCTAGATCTTTTGTGCTCTAAAATGAATTTGGCACTTTCTGCCTGTGTATGACATCAGTAGAACTAAGTTTAGTAACAGTTGGTCTTTTCGGTCATGAAATTAGTAGCGCAAGTGATAATTGATTCATTGATCTGTCTGTTAGATGAGTTTGTTGGGGCCAGAAGTGGTGATTTCAGATGAATGGTAGTTGAGATGTGGATCTGGGTCATTAAGTGCTTTCATTGATGAGTCTCTACTACCAGGGACATCTGAATTAAATTCAGTGTAGGCAGAAAGTTCTGGTAACTAACTCTCATAGTGTTAACACTTCACCTATCTTATAGAGGATCTGTGGCTCAGTAGGTAGAGATGCAGTCCGCAAGCCAAGAGGACCTTGGTTTGAATCCCACCTGTGGCAACCACATTGTGTCTTTGGGCAAGACACTTAATCCCACTTGCCCATGTGGGAACACTGTGGCGTTGTGTTCTAAGGCGTACTGCCTGTCGATGGCTCACTTGTCTTTAACCAGTGCTAACCCTGCTTATGTGGAGTTAGTATGTTGGGGAGTTTTGACAGTTGCTTGCTGACGCTTGGTGGTTCTCTCCAGGTACTCCGGCTTCCTCCACCCATACAACTTTCTGACATGAGGTGACCCTGGCTGTCAAAAGTGTCATTAAACCCCAATAAATAAATATAGAGGATGTTCCCTGTGAGTACCTTGGGAAGAGGAGCAGTGCTTGTTTACTATGGTAAGCAAGTTCTGCTTTACTGTAAAATTGGATCCTGTCACTCACCCTGAGGTGGTGCAGCACGTGTTCAAATGATTGGCTATACTTGACGACTTCAAACCTGTGTTGCAGTCATGACATTGTCATAGATGCTGAGAGTGCCCTTAACTCTTAACCCTCTGTGTATTTTCAAGATATTTTTCATTAAATCTAGTCATGGCTGCTTTACATGACCGAGACAAATGTTTATTTTCGCAGGCGCTTCAAAAACACTAGATTTTATTATACGCTTTTTATAAGAATATGATCATTCCTATTGATAATTCCACTCGTTTCAACCATGAATTGATGCATGAACGTAAACAGCTGATGCGCATTGACATGCAGAAGAGATTTGATTGATATCCAGAACAGGTAGCATCTTGCGATCTGATTCATCTGGCAGGTTTTGTGCATAAATTCAAGGTGAATACGTGTTGAATTATTGCTGGAAATGATCGGTAATGAATTTTTTAACACTAATTCCTAACCCATCCCAACCCCACACCACCCCAACCCTAAACTGTCACTGCCTAGCACATTCAAGCCAGAAAATAAACAGACTGTCATCTGTAAAATGAGGTCTGCAGAGGGTGAATTTAGTGATGCTACCCTGCACAGCAGGGTAGCATCACTAAATTTACCCTCTGTGAACCTCATCTGAATCGGGGTCTTAAAACTAAACAGAAAGAAGTACCCAGAGGATAAATTGGCCCTCTGTATGGGATAGCATCATCAAATTCACCCTCTGAGAACCTCATTCTGCAAATGTCAAGACTGCTTATTTTCAGGCCTGAGCACAATCAGTGAAATATTGCTGAATCCATATTTAGTGTTCTTTATATTTGAGTATGTACAAGAATTCTTTCTTTCACAATTCATAATGGCAAGGAAATATAAGTTTTCATTAGAAAGCCACTTCTGAAAACCTAAATTCTGTTATCACTCATGAGATTTTCAAAACTACTCAAAAATAGTAGATATCTTCTATTTATTATACACGAAACAATAGATTATCAAAAAAATTGCAGAAAGATAGAAATCATATCCGCCACTGTGAAGATATAGAAATTTTTACTTTTGCAGTATCAATCAAAATGGCAGCTTTCAAAGCATCACTTCAAGGTGAATACGATTCAAATCATCACTGAAAATGATCAATTTGTTCTAAAAACGTATAATGCAAAGAAAATCTAGTGTTTTTGTATGAATGGAGATTTTTGTATGTAGAGCTGGCCGATTTTGTCCTTTACGTTGGGTGAAGGGTTAATGCGGTAAATCATCAGCAGTACAGCATTTATTCAGCAACCTAGAAGGGCAAGTGATTAATCAGTTAACCAAGGTTTATTCATGTGATTAATCGATCAAGAAAACACTTTAACTGTTTCAGCTCAAGTGGATGTAGAGAGGTTTATGGTGGCGGCCTCACAGTCTGAAGGAAGCCTTGTTTTGATTAGATGAATGTTTTTTATCTCTTAAACTTAAACATAGGTTTAGACAACATCATCTGGGATCATTGTGAGGAGCTCCAGTTTTGGGAAACATTCTTACAGTGAATGGCTAACTGCCGTCTATTTGTTATCATAGTTACTGATATGGGCAAGAAACGAAGTTATGCAACCCTTGGTTGTCCCATTTGCTAACCTTCTTTCAAGAGGAGAGAATTTGATGCTTCAGATAATTATATTGTAGACAGAGATGGCCCGAGGTACAACTTAAATGTCATTCTGAGTGATGATTCTTGAGCTGGGACTGCCGGGTGAATGAATGTGTCATGTAATTGGAATATAACACTTAAGTCCCCACAGAGTCACAAACTGTCCCTTTTATATTGCTTGGATGCCTGTACAGGCAGTCAACAAGAATACAGAAACTCTGTTAACCCTTTACCCAACGAATCGGCCACATCCGGCCGCGTAATATGCAAATTCAGCAACTGAAAAAATACTATTTTTCAAAAAATTTCAACAAATCCATATCATGTGACCCCTCTTTGGAATGTGCTCGTCGAGCTCGTTCCAATGAGGGGTCACATGATATGGTTTTGTTGAGATTTTGTGAAAAAATGATTTTTAAAATAATAAATTTTGATATCGTCTGCAGTGGGTAAAGGGTTTAGTCAGCTGCAGCTGTGTATATGTACAGACTAATTTTTTGTCACAGAGGCTGCCTCCATGATGGATAGCACTCCAATTATGGGTTAATTTTTTTGTATAATTCTATCCTTAATTAAGGAAATCAGCTTCTGCTGTCAATTGGCAATTAGGTACTAAGCTGCAAATCTCTGTTGACACTTGATGAGGAAAACAATAAAATACCTGACTCTGTTGTCAACATCCTCCTGATCGGACTTGTTTAATGTAAATACATAATAGAACTTGAGATTTTAAACAAATGAAAACAATGATGTAGATTAATTACTGCCTGTTGATTGGAACGGTCTACCAATGTCCAGAGTGTATATATAAGACTATTCTGTTCCTGCATTTTTTAAATTTTTTTTTGGATTAGGGCTTAACGTTTCATTAACAGCCAGGGTCATACCATGTCGGTGACAGTTTGACGGGTGGAGGAAGCTGGAGTACCCGGAGAGAACTACCGAGCAACGACGAGCAGCTGTCAACTCTCCAACATCGTAACTCTGAACTCTGCACCACGGCACAGGCAGGGTTAGATTGGTTGAAGACATGCACACCTTTGACATGCAGTACACCCCCATGCAGGCAATTGGGGTTACGTGCCTTGACACAAAGCGGGAGCATGAATCAGTCGTCGAAATGGTCACCCATCCAACTACTAACCGCGCTCGACGTTGCTTAACTTTGGTGATCTGACGAGAACCGGTTATGCCGAAGCCACCGCGCCCCTCTGTTCTTGCATATTACTTCACGTAATATACAGGAATAGAATAAAATTATATTATATTCTGAACATTCAGTTAAAAATTGCCTTTTTCACTCAGCAGGGCTCATGTACTGTGTAAGATCCGGAGTAGCTGAACCCCAAGTTTAATTCATTTTTAATTTCATTTCTCTTCAGAAGTTTTTTCCAAACTCTAACTCATTACCTTCCCCTTCCCCACTCCCCAATTGAGTTAAGCTTTGTGAGGTTGTACCAATGAGAAATTGACACCTATGGTTTCAAGGGGAAACAATTTTCAAGAGTAACAGAAACTTAATTTGGGCAGGTCAAGGGTAACTCTTTACTCCACATGATTATAGGATGGTACCTGCAGAAACAAATGTTTGAATAACAAAAAACATGCTCATTTGAATGAGTTCACTGAACAAGCTTTGTTATACCCCCCACTTTGTAGGAATCCTTTCATCCATCCAACTGTTTTTGTCTATCCTTCCACCCGTGCTTGCTGCTATTCACTTATCCCAAACTTTTATCCGCAACTAATTCTCACACTTTCCATCATATTTTATATCAATAACTGCGATATGAACTGGTGCATCTCGTTATGCCATGTAACTGCACCATATTTTTCTAGAGTTATTGCCCTTATGAGCTCTGTCAAACAAGATTGAACTGGGTGAAATCTAAATTGCATTATGAGAAAAATGGCACTAGCATTTCCCTGGCAGTGGGGACTGACCACCCTGACAAGGGGGCTAGATATATACTAGTCTGTGAGATGTGTATACACTCCCCCTATCCTTGAGCTCCAAGGTGGAGGAGGGGCAGTATATAGCCATCTTACAGAGGCTATGTTGTACCCCAGAAACCTTACAATAAAAAAAGAGAATTCCTCAACATGGAGGAGAATGGGGGCCTAGGTATATACTACTCTGTAAGAAGGTTATCTACTGACCCTCACCCAGATTGGAGCTCATGCCTTTGGGTTGAGAAGGGGCAGTATATAGCCATCATACAGAGAGTAGGGTGTGGCCAGGAGACCATACAATAAAAGAGGAAAAGAGGAGAGTTCTCCAACTGGGGGTGGGCTAGGCCGATGATGGGGCTGTAGCCCCACTGACCCTCCCTTGCCACCACCCCTGACAGTGCAGAGGGTTAACAGAAAATAAGAATGATGGATTGAGCAATAGAAAAGAGATGAATTTTGTGTGTGAATCCTCATCAAGTGAAATAAATTAGATACTCTGGGGGGATTTATTTCAGTCCAGTATTACTAACGACAGTGATGGCATCCACATGGAGTTACTAATTAAAATGTACAGGACATTCTACAAAAAATATTGATTTTGTTTCTGTTTCCTATCATTCAGAAAATAATATTTGCTTTCCCTGTAGAAGTTTTCTTTTTCAGATCTGTAAAGTGCATTGGGAACAATTATATTGTTAACCTCCCGCAGACTAAATTTAGTTTTTACTCAGTTTTGAGCCAGTAATGGGATACACAAGGGTGCCAGAAGCAAGGATGGGAGCAAGTATGGGCAGATGCTCGCTTGCCCTGAGACTAGTGAGGTAAGGCATGTGCCCTTTTTTGAAAGAAGTTCACAAGAGAACAAAACTTTACTCAGGCTTGGCATTTTGAGGAGAGCGATTTATTCGTTTGCCTACTGCTCACCTTAAACAAAATAAGGAGGGCAAAAACTAGCAAGGCCCTGAGGTGTGGGAGGGGCAGTGTAGCCGTCTCACAGAGACTACCTGGTTAGCAGCATGAAATAAAATGTACAAAGCCCACTAGACAGAATTGATTAATGATAAAACTTCATTTTGCCACTTTTAGCTTTTGTAAGCTTGAGGAGAGCTAATCACTCCCCTAGGCCATGTGATGGGAGCAATTTTTTTTAGCCCACCTGCATGTTTAAGAATGCCAGGCCTGACTTTACTTTCTGAGAATTGTAATTGGGAAATTCTGAATTATTCGTTTTAACGTATTTTATGAGTGCCAATGCCAAAGGGGAGGTTGGGAGTTGTATCGATATAATGACAGACTTTGCTCAATAATCACCAAACAAAGAAGCTATACAATTCACGGGGTGATTTCTAAAACTTTATATTGTTCCTTGAGTGGAACAAGTTGCCATCCGCAATGCTTTAGTATTGCGGCACCTTGTTCCCCTGAAAGGATGAAATCAGGCCGCCCGCCATTTTCAGGCGGGCGATTGCCCCTGGGCCACATTCGCTCACCTAAAGTCAAAATTCTGCAAATAGTAAATGTCCCCCTGCCCCAAATGTCTGCGGCCCATTAATTCAGTCAAAGTCACCTCAAAATCGGCAGTCTCAAATGGCAGTCTACGCGAATAGGAGGAGGCAACACAGCACAATTCATGTTGTCTGTAGTGTGTCATCGAACACACCCACACTCACTTATCTGAGTGAGTTATAGGTCTGCAGAATTCCAACATTGGAATTTAACAGGGTATTTTTTGTTAGTTTTGCATTGTTGTTTGCTAAGCAAGATCTCCCAGGTCTGATCCAATCATCGAAAATTGATTTGCATGGTTCGATTCAATGTTTTTAGCTTAACTTGACAAAGTCAAAGATAAGCTATTGCCATCACTCATGTGGAAGTCTGTGAGTCTGTTCACATTTTCTTTGGCACAGGCTACACCCCGTAGTTCTTGTCCGATCATCATGAAATTTCATATGCAGGTTTGAAGTCATGTCTAGATTGCAATTGGTCAACTGTGGTGGCTGCGAGAGCCTGAAACCCGAAAACCTTTAGCCCAGTCTATACGTCATATTTATGAAGGGATTTCATTGTAACTTGGTAGGATGACTCTGTATAATGTCAAGATGAGAACTTTTTGGTCGTGATCAGTCAATCGTGATGGCTTCAAGAGCTTGACTCCCAAAAACCTGTAGCACAGTCTACAGGTCATTGTATTTATGAAGGGATTTCATTGTAACTTGGTAGGATGACATACAATGTCTAGATGAGAACATTCCCTTTTGGCCACGATCGGTCAACCATGATGCTGCGAGAGCTTGCATCCCAAAAACCTTCTATTGCAGTCTACAGGTTATCATATTTATGAAGGGATTTCATTGTAACTTGGTAGGATGACATACAATGTTTAGATGAGAATGTCCCCTTTTGGTCACTATCGTTCAACCGGGATGCTGCGAGGGCCCGAAACCCAAAACCTTTAACACAGTCTACAGGTCGTATTTATGAAGGGATTCATTGTTAACTATTATTATTATGCTCTGTTGAGTTGAGAATGTCATGGAATGAACAAAGGGTGTGTAAGCCTTTGATACAGGGTAATAATGTAAATCAGAGAACACTGTGGTGGATTCTAGATGTTAACATTGCATTATTATGACAAATAGATCATTAACACAGCTGAAACACCGTTATAAACTTCCACCGTTATAGTACAAGTGGAAAAATGAATGGGGATTATGTCATACACAGCTCAAGAATGTAATGCCATGACATCATCATGACCTTCATTCATAAAAAATCAATTCATAGACTCTGAATGGTTGTCAAAATATATGGGAACAAGTCAAAAAGGGAGGAATATTGCAAGATAAATTGGTTATTAACACCAAGTGGGTTCTGAGATAGTAATATAAATTTGTCATCATCACTATGTGTTGATCGAGAAACTTGTATCAATCCATTGATGGCTTTCCTATTATGTATCGCAACTCAGATTAACAGTGTAGCTGTCTCATACCTTGTTAGCAGCACCAAATACAATGTACAAAGCCCACTTGGCAGAATTCATTAATAGTACAACTTCATTTTGCCACTTTTAGCTTATGTAAGCTTGAGGAGAGCTAATCGTTCCCCTAGTCCATGTGAGGAGAGTGATTTTTAGCCTTCCTGCATTTTTAAGAATGCCAGGCGTGCATTAAAAGGCTTGTCACGATGCCTAACAGGAACTCCATCTCGGCTTGATACATGTACAAGTTTCTTGATCAACACTTAGTGATGATAACATATATGTATTGTCAGTAGGGACAAGGGAAAACAGACTCGAACAAATCATTTAGAATTGGGATCAATGCATACAATTTCCAAAACACCAAACCAAATACCATTTATAATGGTAATTGGATTGGTGTTTTGGAAATTGTATTCATTGTCCATAGGAAGCTAAACATACATATCAGCCATTTGTCAGCTATATCTGTTGCACTGAAAAAAGTCAACTTAGTAATTTTGGTACATGTCAGAGAAAAATATATTCATTCTCTAACGTAAATAACCTATCAACATTTCATATTTATATCCCAGGAGGTACCTTTTTACACAGTATAGATTATAATACACCTTGATTCAGTTTTTTTTATTGTTTTTCCACTATAATAAAAATGAACCCTTGGGATAGAAGATTCCAATATCCAGCTCATTGTTCCCGTTTTTTTTAGGTTCTGTGTGTGATAGAACAAAACATCATTGAATACATAAGCGTGTGCTCTTATTACTGAGAATGGTATTGCATAGCAATAAAACAGCTGTGAAAGAGGACAGTTGTTACTAGTATGAGGTAATAAAAAAAGAGAAAAACAATATTGTGACACTTTAGAATTCTTACATTAATCAGAAATCCAAGGCCACTTCTGCCATAAAAGTGTGTTAGAGACTGGGCCAGCCAGACTTGATAAAATGTTTAACTCCCTGCTGCATACTACATGTAAGCTGAGAGGTCCTCTGTTTGAATCCCACCTGCGGCAACTGCGTTGTGTCCTTGGGCAAGACAGTTGAACCCAATTGCCCACATGGGGGCACTGGCATTGTGTACTATGGTGTACTGCATGTCGATGAGTGTGCACTTCTCTTCAGCCAATGTTAACCCTGCTTGTGTGGAGTTAGTACGTTGGGGAGTCGACAGTTGCTTGCCATTGCTCAGTGGTTCTCTCAAGGTACTCCAGCTTCCTCCACCCATAAAACTGTCCGACACGAGGTAACCCTGGCTGTCAAAAGTGCCATTGAACCCCAATAAATAATTAAACTCCCAACATGCTGCTGGCCAATATTCCCACCAGTTCACCAATACTCTTGCCAACAGAAAGGTATCAGTTGGCCTCTGTTCAAGAGACTGCATCACTCTAAATTGGACCAGTCATATCATGAATGATCGGTGAACTTTGTACAAAGTTTTCATTGAATCCAGTCATGGCTGCTTCATAGCAGCCATGACTGGATTTCATGAAAACATTCAAGAAAATGCTCAGCAGGTTAAGAGTTAATCCCCATTTCCTCTGGAGGCAAACTTTGTACTCTACCCTTGAAATAAAGATTTATTTACTATGGCACTATCAGGCCTTTATATTCCATGAATTACCGACGGTAAATACTGTGACCAAGATGTGATAGCATGCCCAAATTATGGGTTCGTTTGAATAATTTTCCCGATAAAAGTATACGACTGACTGTCTCGGCAAACCTCCAATATCAAAGTCATATTGAACTGGGAACTATCTGGGAGTGCAGTGGCTCAGTGGTTATGGCATTGAACTTTAAACCGAAAGGTCCACAATTCGCTCCCCGCCAGGTGTAACTGCACTGTGTCCTTGGGCAAGACACTTAATCTTGATTGCCCACATGGGGTCACTGTGGCACTGTGTACTAAGACGTACTGCACTTTGATGGTGCACTTGTCTTCAACCAGTGCTAAACCTGCATGTGTGGAGTTAATATCGAAGATATGAAGACAATCGCCAAGCAGTGGCAATCAACTGTCAGACTTTCCAACAGATGGTTACACTGCCCCTCCCACACCTCTGGGCCTTGGTAAGGCCCGGAGGTGTGGGAGGGGTAGTCTGGCCATCTCGCAGAGTCCACTAACATAGCAGAGATCTGAAAACCTGTGGGTTTTAGGAATAGGCTGTAGTGGTAATCATTATTTTCTAAGGCTAGGAGGGTTATTTTTCGCCCTCCTCAATTTTTTCAAGGCGAGCAGTAGGTGAGCGAATAAATTGCTCTCCTGAAAATGCCAGGCCTGTTGATGCGAGTCGCGATACGTAATAGGAAAGCCATCAATGGCTTGATACAAGTTTCTCAATCAACACATAGTGATGATGACAAATTTATATTATTATCTCGGAACCCACTTGGTGTTAATCACCAATTTTTCTTACAATATTCCTCCTCTATAATGCTTGGGTGGATTTCCACAAAACTTCGTACAATGGTAAAGACCAATGGATGGTCTGTTGTACAGCCACACCTTGCTTGAGTGACAAAGGTCAAGGCCATAGGAATGGGAAAACGTAATTCTCTCACAGAAGCAGGCTTTTCATCTTGAACAAATTCAACACAAAACTTTTCATTCCAGTATTATAGATAATACGGAACAACAAGACATTGCTGATTTTAGGAGACTGGAAACAAAAGGTGCATTCTCTGAATCTTTTTGAATTCCTTTTTGGGCATTCAAGAATTCTGTAATCCACACTCAAGCACAGTACCCGCCTCGATGTGTACATGTTCAGGCATACCCAAAGATAAGGTGGAAGAGTTCTATTGAAGATTTTGAACACAAGAAGAGTAATTTTGTATTAATTTTGAGACATCACTGGAAGCCATTGGAGTGTTTTCAACAGAGATGTTACTTTGTGTTCTTCAATGAATTGTTCATTGTTTTGCTTTTAATTTTGAGAGAGACTGTAATAGTATTCCACAGAGGAACCCTCCATTGTTTACTTGTGGAATACTGATGCTGAAAGTGACCTTAAACATCAATGCATAAATAACTGGGAAATTAACCAATTAAAATCGGTCTCTGTCCAACAAGTTTAAATTAGTTAAACCCCAGTTGCATTAGGGGAAATATCTGCTTCTGAAAATTTTTGGCACCATTCAGTTTTTTTTCTTCAAACTTTAACTTCAAAACATAGCTTATGACCCTTCATTGGAATGAACTCATCAAGTCCATTTGCATGAGAGGTCATATGCTATGCTTTGAAGGCAAAAAATTAAAACTTTTTGTTAATTCAAGAATTTTTTTTTGCAAGTGCCATATTGAGTATTTTCGAAATATTTTTCATCAAATCAAAAGTCATCGTCACGGAAGAAATCATTGGTCAAAAAGTCCATTTAATTTACAGGGGAGAAATTTGGTTTAACCCTTTACCCAACGCAGACGATATCAAAATTTATTAATTTAAATATCGTTTTTTAATTTTTTTCGAAAAATTTTAACAAAACCATATCATGTGACCCCTCATTGGAACGAGCTCAATGAGCTCGTTCCGAAGAGTGGTCACATGATATGGTTTAGTTGAAATTTTTCGAAAAATAATATTTTTTCAGTTGCTAAATCTGCATATTGCAGATGCAGGCGATTCGTTGGGTAAAGGGTTAATGTGCCCAAATTATAGTTATTTCAGTCGCAGGAGGTTTTGTGTCCCGGTCCGGAATATCGCCCAGCAGCATGGAAGGAGTAAAGTCCCCATACAGCTACGGGCTGCCCTTTTATAATGTTCTGAAAAAGTTGTCCCAATTGTATTCTTCCTTGAGAACTCTACCTGTAGGATGCTTTTATCTTGACAGTGTTTTTATACCCCCCCTCCACAACGAGTCATGGGAGAAGGGGTATACTGGCATCATCTTGTCCATCCATCCATCCATCCATCAATCCATCCATCCATCCATCCATCCATCCATCCATCCATCCATCCATCTGTCCACAGACATAATGTTGTCTGGAGATTTTCTCAGATGTTTATGGACCATTGTCATCGAAATTTGGTATGAATGTTCACCATCATGAGAACCTGTGCACCTGTGATTATAGTTCTGGTTAGACTATTTTTGCCACAGTTATGCCCATTTTTCACTTGTCTTAGAATTCTAGAATTTTGTTCGGAGATTTTCTCAGATGTTTATGAGTCTATTCCTTTGAAACTTGTTATGGGTATTGTGCACCAGCGATTATAGTTTTGATCAGATTTTTTTGCCAGAGTTATGCCCTTTTTAGTCTTAGAATAATTAATTTTGTTCGGAGATTTTTGCGGATGTTTATTATTTGATTCCATTGAAACTTGGTATGGGTGTTCACTACCATGGGAACCTGTGCACCAGCGATTATAGTTTTGATCAGAATTTTTTTTCCAGAGTTATGACCCTTTTCATCTTAGAATGCCAAAAAATTTGTCCGGAGATTTTCTCAGATGTTTATTGTTTGATTCTTTTGAAACTTGTCAAGGATCTTCACTACCATGGGAACCTGTGCACCAGTACTTATAGTTTTGATCGGACGTTTTTTTGCAAGAGTTATGCCCCTGTTCATCTTAGAATAATTAATTTTGTCTGGAGATTTTCTTGGTTGCTTCTGGGTCAATTCCTTTGAAACTTGGTATGAATGTTCACTATCATAGAAACCTGTGCATCAGCGATTATAATTTTGATCAAACTTTTTTGTCAGAGTTATGCCCCTTTTCATCTTAAAATGTGTGAATTTTGTCCGGAGATTTTCCCAGATGTTTATGGGTCAATTCCTTTGAAACTTGTTATGGATGTTCACTACCATGGGAACCTGTGCACCTGCGATTATAGTTGTGATCAGACTTTTTTTATCAGAGTTGTGCCCCTCTTTGTCTTAGAATAATCATAGCAGTGGGGCAGTCAGGGGTATCAACAAGCCAATCTGGGGCAGTCATACCTCTAGTTTCATCATAGTTGGCTGCCTACACAGTCAGCCAACAATAATGTAGAGACTCTGTTAACCCTTTATCCAACACAGATGATATCAGAATTTATTATTTTAAATATCAATTTTTTAAATTTTTAAAAAAATGTCAAGAAAACCATATCATGTGACCCCTCATTGGAACGAGCTCATTGAGCTCTTTCCAATGAGGGGTCACATGATATGTTTTTTTTTAAATATTTTGAAAAATTTAACTTTTTCAACTGCTCAATTTGCATATAACGTGGGCGGATGCAGGGCGATTCTTTAGGTAAAGGGTTAAGTCATCTGCAGCTGTGTACTTGTATATATCCGGTAGTTATTAACATAAAATTAATCTGAGAACTTAAAGGTTAAACATGTTTGGTAAAAAGTTAAACACCACTCCTCCTTACTGTCTTACAAAAGTGAATGTGTTAATATCTCAGCCTTAAAATGGAGCAGAAATGAGATCAAAATAGCTAATAACAGAAGAGATTTTTAGTTGTTGCTGAATGCATTCTGTGTTCTACATGAGATCAAATCTCAAAACCGTTTTGTATTAATGTATTGCATTTCTGCATCACAGGTGCGCGGTAATTATATATATTTATAAATAACATGAAGTCGGCATGTTATATGAAATCATGTTTTAGGTAAGTGGGTAAGGTGCTAAATTAATTGAGAAATCAGAATTTATTAATACAGTGGAGTCCTGTTAATTGAATAACCACTTTGCCGGTAAAAATTATTTGATTAAAAGGTGTATTCAGTTAACAGGGACTTTTCTGTATTTTAAAGATAAACTGAGCATTTATTCTATTATATCTTGTTTGACAGGGCCTTAACCCTTTACCCAACGAATTGCCCGCATCTGCCCACGTAATATGCAAATTCAGCAGTTGAAAAAATATTATTTTTCAAAACATTTCAACAAAACCATATCATGTGACCCCTCGTTGGAATGAGCTAATCGAGCTCATTCCAACGAGAGGTCACGTGATATGGTTTTGTTGAAATTTTTTGAAAAATTAAAAAAAATGATATTTAAAATAATAAATTTTGATATTGTCTGCGTTGGGTAAAGGGTTAAGGAGCTCTTGTCAAACAAGATTTAATAGATTAAATATGTGTATGATTTACTAAGGCCAAACAGGTCTATAAACAAGGGGATTTCAGTAATTGTCCCTGTAATTTCTCGACATATTGCAAGATTAGTTATTCAATTAACAGGAATGTACTCGAATATAAACCGTATTCAATTAATAGGTCGGTCAAATTTGTACTGAAGGTATGGGAAATGGTTTTGTGTTTGAAAGTTATATTCAGTTAACATTGATATACAATTAAGAGATATGCAATTAAGTGGGCTCCACTGTAACTGTTTTGTTATTATTTTTTTGGAGAATGCCAAAACACACTTTTTGTAGATGAGGAGACGGGTATTCCAGACATGTGGATAGGCTTGCTTAGAGGTTGCATCTAAATTATTTCTGTATTATTTATGTTTAATTCAACTTGTGGAACCTGATTAAGGTTAAAGTTTTTCCAAAAGTGTAAATAAAACTGTTTTTGAGAAACAATACTCATAAAATAAATGTGTGATAGTTTCCTTCGGATTTCCACAGGAAGAGCATGGCTCTGTTTCCAAAAGCCCACATTTAACCCTTTACCTAGCAGTATTTTTAAAAATATATTAAATTTCACATTTTGCGAAAATAAATTGTCCAATTTTTCAATAAAATCATACAAATATGGATATCATTACAACCAGCTCAATGCACTGGTTCTCCTGATGTCCATATTTGTATGGTTTTATTGAGAAACTTCAGAGATATTTTGTTGTGGTAGGCTTATTCTGGTTAATTTTTTTTAGCCATTTTTGACCGCTATGTTAGGTAAAGGGTTAAAGAGTTTAAAGGGTTAAATATGTTGAGTACCGTGTTTGAGCACCCGTTCTGAGATACAAAATCTTTCCAGGAGACACTTGCAAAATAATTTCTGAAAACAAAAACATTCTCATTTTTGCTCTCTGAGCTCATTGCAGTGAGGTGTATTAAGCTTTGTTAAATGTTTGGAGGCAAAAATGAAAAGTAGTAAAATTTGAATGGCTACAGTGGAACCCTGTTAAGTGAATAGCCACTTTACCAGTAAACATTTTTCTACAGAATAGCATGGGTGGTGTGTATTTCATCCCTTGAGTGGAATGCATTGCAAAGCCTTGTTGCACTCAACGGACAAATTTATCAATTTTATTAACTTGGGTAAAAAATATCTGACATTTTTTAAAGTTTGCATTGGATTATAAAAAGAGAGCATGTAGCAGCCCAAAGGACCATGTGGCAGGGCATGAAAAACATATTTTTAACTTTTTTAGGCCTAACCTGAGCATTTATTCTATTACATCTTGTTTGACAGTGCTCACTGAGCTCTGTCAATCAAGATATAATAGATTAAATGCCTGTATCAGATGTACTGAGGCCAAATATATATTAACAGTAAAACCTGTTTTGATGGACCACTGTCATGAGAGACTACCTGTCTTGAGAGACTGCAGTGGCTTTCTACTGTCTGGTTGTATTACTCTGTAATGGACGACCACCTGTTTTGAGAGACCACTTTTGCCTGGCCAAAAAAACAAAAGGAATATGGTGATTATCAAGGCAATTTTTGGACCAATTACATGATCTTTATTCAATTAACAGGAGTTTGCTCTTTCACCTATATGCAATTAACTGGTACTTCTAAATTATTTTTCAAAGGTGATTTGAAACATATTTTTTTTCACACATGCCATTCAACCAGCATGAGAAGTCTAATGTAGCAAGATTTTGTTCATGAACAATTGTTTTGTCACAATTTATTGGAAAGTGCCTGTTTCCACTGTCCAATAAATTGTAACAAAATAATTTTATGTAAGACCCGCGGGAACCCTGGGAAGTGAAGCAGTGCCTGTTCACTGCAGTAAACAGGCTCTGTTTTACTGGTAAAATAGGACCCAGTCACCAATGCTTGGGAGGTGCAAACCCTCTCTAAAATGGGCAACATGGCTTATTAACACTCACCCCTGGTCTTGAGTTGATGCTCATGTTGTGATCATGATTAGCCATTGTGCAAAATTATGTGACCTTAAACACCAATAAATATATATATATTTTATGTAAGCATTTATTTTCTACTGCTCAGAAAACAACAATCCTATGCAAAGAGTGTAAAGCCACCAAAGGGGCTCTCATCACTTTTCAGTAGCACTGAACAGTTAATAGGTCAGTTTTGTATTGAAGGCAGGCCTGAAAATAAGCAGTTTGACATTTACAAAATGAGGTCCCCCAGGGGGTGAATTTGATGATGCTATCCCATGCAGTGGGCCAATTTATCCTCAGGTTACCTCTTTCTGTTTAGTTTTGAGACCCTGATTCAGAAAGAGGTTCACAGAGGGTAAATTTAGTGATGCTACCCTGCTATGCGGGGTAGCATCACTAAATTCACCCTCTGGGGACCTCATTTTGCAGATGGCAGTCTGCTTATTTTCTGGCTTGATTGAAGGTATGGTAAATGGCTTGTGTTTGGAGATTATATTGAATTAAGAGAGTTATTCTATTGAAAGAGATATCCAATTAAGTGGACTCCACTGTATTGTATGTGTGAATGTGGAATGGAGGTTATTTTATTGCTAGGGCTAACACTGTTGCCTTAAAAATTCCGCATTATATATGCTTCTGGCATTTCTTTTTCTTTTGATTATTTGATGCATCGATTGGTGCTTTGAAAGTAATTATATATTCAGGGTGCAGGTATTATTGTAATGCTTGCAGGTGTTTTCCCTGTCCATCACTCAGTTGGATTAAATACACCTTGATGCAATTCAAACTGTGTTCCTATGTTACTGTTTTCTTGTACAACTGCCATCAATACCTTTTATTGTAAATTTAACCCGTACCGAATTATTCATCAATGCATATAGTCTATCTGCTATACAGAAACCATCTTTCAAATTTTGAATTTATTTAAAACTCTCGGTGTGTCTATTTTGTAGTGATAGTGTATTGAAGTCGAGATCTTGTCTTTGGGCATACATTGACGATTCCTCTAAGATGAGTCAATTTTTGACCCAGAGGCGAAGTCAAGAGTTTGGTACACTATCTCCAAAGCTTACATGGTGGTACAGTGGAACCCTGTTAAATGAATAGCCACTTTTCCAGTGAAAATTTTTCAATTAACAGGAGTATTCAATTAACAGGGATTGTGGCATTTTCCTGTATTCTAAAGATAAACTTAGCATTTACGCTATGATATCTTGTTTGACAGACCTCCATGAGCTCTGTCAAACAAGATATAATAGATTAAATGCTTGTATTGGATGTACTGAGGCCAAATAGGTCTATAATCAAATGAAAACTAGAGAGAGTCAGAGTAATTTCTCGACAGGTTACACAATTTTTTATTCAAATGACAGGAGTTTACTCTATGACCTATAATCAATTCACAGGTCAAAGTTGTTCTCAAGGTATGGTAAATGGGTTTGTGTTGGGAAATTATATTCAATTAACAGGGTTTTTCAGTTAAGAGATAACCAATTAAGTGGTCTCCACTGTAATAACCAATTTATCTTTCAACATTCCTCCTTTTCTTGACTTGTTCACATAATGAAGGGAAAGGGTACAGTTTTCAACGGCGTCTGTTTTGACGCTCATTCAACATCTTTGAATTGATTTTTTTATGAATGACGTCATGTTATTGTGTTCTTGTAAATGATCTAGTCCAATTTATTTCGTTGATCTGGTGATTTTTTTATCATTTAATTACTGTTATCAAAAATGGTGGCCTCGACATGAGTTATAATTTACTGAATGCCAATTGAGTGCTTGTTAAAAGCATTCTCTTTCTGAATCAAATGATTGAATTTGATGTTGCTACCCTCAATAGAGATTTGTATTTTGTCTGGATGTTTTTTACGTGTATTGGGGGAAATTTGTTCATGTTATAAGATAAAAGAACAAAATTTAAATGGGGGTCCACCACATGTACATCCCTGTTTGGATTTTGCCATTTCATTGGAAAGAGGGTTAACAGAGATTTCTGCATGGCATGGGTCAATCCACAAATAAGTATATATATTTGGGAACATTTAATGAAATCCCCCCCCCCCCCCTCCCTGATTTCATGAGTTTAAATTTAGAGAATTTCTTCTGAAATCTAGTCATGGCTGCTGTAGCATTTGATGAACAATATCTTGAAACTACTTGGTGAGTTAAGTATTAACCCTTTACCTAACACGAAAGTCAGATGTCACTTGCAAACAAAATTCTTGTGTAGCTAATTTTTTTTCCTTTTTTGTGTCCAAAACATAGCATATGACCACTCATTGGAATGATCTCAATGAACTCATTCCAATGAGGGGTCATAAGGTATGTTTTTGAGACAAAAAAAATGAAAAAAAATAATGAAAATTGAATGATAATGTTAGTGAATTGTGCTTGCCGCATTTGGTCATTACATCAGGTAAAGGGTTAATTTTGATTGTTACAAGTGGTTCATATGGGCTTGCCTTGTAACAGTTTATTGGAGTAACTCTCCAATAAATTGTGACAAGACAAAACCACATGAAGAAACAAATTTTAATTCTTGCCACCAGTTTCCTTTGAGCCAAAATATTGGCTTCTAGTATTCAATCATTTAACAGGTATAATTTCTATTGAATATACAGTAACTGGATTGATTATGGTAGAAATCAATCTTAGATCTCTGTCAGATAAGATATCTCAACATGAAAGTGTGAAACACAACTGGCTATAGTACAAAGAAAGTGCTTTGGCTGCATGGCCTCAGACGAATACTGGTAAATGTCAACGTTAGGAGTGACAGATTATTGAATCATGTGGTTATGGCAGCAATGTGTGAAATGTGCTGGGTCCAATACAATGAAAGTTGTGAGCTGGCCTCAGACAGAGACAGTAGGGCTGAAACGGTTGGCTCATTTTCGTAACCAACTAACCGAGAGCTATAACCGGATAATATCCGGTTTTCCGTGGCCATTATTCCAGCGAATATGGGATTAAAACTATAGACATTGGAAAGCAGTAATCTCAAACTATTCCGTAGTGTGTATACAAACGAACGATGTCGAGTACTCGACAACGTTCGTTTGTATTCACACTGCGGAATAGTTTCTGCAATTTCTCATTACTCATGGAAACTGCCGATCATTAACAAAGTCTCGAATGCCAAAGTCGATTATTTCTCAATATACACAACGCGGCTTCGATGTATAATTTATCACAAAAGAGAAGCGGCAGATTTAATATGTTTTAAACGTGGAATGATGATAACTATCGATATTTCGGATTACCGGTTGACAGTTTTTCTAATCGATTAGGTAGCTAACTGGTTTCAAACCGATTATCCAGTCAACCATTTCAGTACTAAGAGACAGGCACAGTATAGAAAGTAAAGGTACATGCAGATATGGTAGATATTTTAACATGATGGGTAGAAGAGTATGTCATCATGTCCTTACAGCAGCTACATGAAGTGTAAAATGAGCAGACTTCATACAGAACAGTGATAGAGACTGGCATGGTCAAGAAAGTAAAATTTACCATTATTGGTGGTAGAGCATCTCAGGCCTTTATATTACCCCAAATTCAAGCCGGTAAAAGGTGTCCCCCAATTAGGAGATGGTTACCAACAGCTTGTAACATTCTAAATTTGTTAAGAAATACTTTTGCACCATGCAAAATAGGTCTTATAAAGCCCTGTATTATATTGTATTAAATTTGACTAATCATTGACTAATCATGTTTCTCATATTGTGGGGACATTTTTTACTTGAATCTGGTGTCCCCAAATTAGATCAATCAAAAGCTCTGGAGTATCTCATCATGTCATCCTTATGGCAGGCAGTTAAATGAAAGTGTGGATCATGTTGGCTACAGTACAATGAAAGTGCCTTAGATGGCCTCAAGATGTAAACTATTTATTTTTTTATTTAATGATGTTTAAGGTGACATATTTCTGCACAATGACTAATCGTGACCGCAAAATGGAGATAAAATCAAGTTAGTCAATCATTTATACCCACCAGGTTGCCCATTTTAGAGGACTTCCACCCCAAGTATTGGTGACTGGGTCCTATTTTACCAGTATAACAGAGCTTGTTCACCACAGCACTGCTTCTCTTTCTGGAGTTCCCACAGTGGAAGATGGAGACTCCGGGTATGATCGAGAAAGTAAAGGTATGGTAGGAATCAACATGATGGGCGATGGAGTATAACATCACAT
Organism: Pictodentalium vernedei; assembly: GCA_031216915.1. Classification (NCBI taxonomy): domain Eukaryota; kingdom Metazoa; phylum Mollusca; class Scaphopoda; order Dentaliida; family Dentaliidae; genus Pictodentalium; species Pictodentalium vernedei. The sequence goes on from CM062291.1 coordinate 87,912,266, forward strand.
CCACATGGCAGCAACATGAAAGTGTTAAATGTACTGGATGCAGAAAATGAAAGTCTGTTAGCTGGCTTCAGACAGATGCTGGAACTGTCTAGTAAGTAAAGGTATACATCAATCAGGGTTTCCGCTAGGGTAAAAAATGTTGGGGTTGGTAATTTGGGGAACATGGGGCAACCAAGTTCACCCTGTGGTAAGAAAATGTCAAATTCTGGGGTCCCAAAACCCTTATTTCGTTGCATCTGAGGGATATTTTGATGTTTCACAGCGATATTTATGTTGGTTTTCACATTCTGAGAGTTGGTAATTGCGGAAGAATGAGGAGAAATTAAGATGAAAAATCATTCAAACAAGTTACAATGCTTACCAACAATACCGGTCCATTGTGGCATGGATGATACAGTTCAACGATTGCTTGCATGGGGGTGTCAACAACCGTTATATGTGGCAACAGTTTACTCAGAAGTGATCAGGCAAAAATTAAAAAGCATGCAGTTGTGACGTTGGTCACTGATTGACTTGAAGTTTGCCGATGCTCTCATGTACTGACACACAACTTGCAAACTTGGAGAGTGTCATTGATATATCTCTGACCGAGATTCGTTTATAATTTTACAATGCATTTCCTGCTTCTGTTTTGTTTAACCCGTGATTATTACTGTTGAATACGTTGCGTTGGTAGCATGAGTTTTATTTCATGTTTCCCCTGTGTTAAACTTCTTGCAGCAATTTATGTATGGAATGCACAGTTAGGGGAATTTAGGGTGAGGGGAATGGTTCCGTTCAGGGGATCCCAGCTCACCCTAATGGAAACCCTGCATAAATATGTTGACATGAAGGTGATAAAGTATCACATCATGTCCTTATGGCATCTATATAAAAGTGTGAAATCTGCTGACTAGAATCCATTGGAACCCTGTTAATTGAATAGCCACTTTGCCAGTGAGGATTATTCAATTAACAGAAGTATTCAATTAACAGGGCTTTGGTCACTTTCCTGTATTTTAGAGATAAACTGAGCATTTATTCTTTGACAGAGCTCATGAAGCTCTGTCAAACAAGATATAATAGAACAAATGCCTATATTAGATGCACTTATGTGAAATAGGCCTCCAAGTATTGGGTATTTGATGATTGTCCGAATAATTTCTCGACACATTGTAGGTTTTTAGTTGAGTTGTGACGAAGTCAAACTCGACTTATAGTTTGATGAATGGCGGATGGGTGGGCTGGCGGGTGGGTGGTTGGGCGGGCATTTCTCTCATTTGTTAACAATTGGTTTCCGGACGATAACTTGATAATGGTTCGTTCCACTTTCATGAAACTTCATAAGTAGGTTGGCCTCGGTGAGAGGAAGAACCCTATATATTTTGGACTCACTAGGTCAAAGGTCAAGGTCACAGTGACCTTAAACATTCTAAATCATAAATAATTGGTTTTTGAATGATAACTTGACTATGGTTGAACCCACATTCATGAAACTTCGTATGTAGGTTGGCCTTCATGAGAGGAAAAACTCTATTTATTTTGGACTCGCTAGGTAAAAGGTCAAGGTCACAGTGACCCTGAACATAGTAAATAAAAACAATTGGTTTACAGATGATAAATTAATAATGGTTTGACCCACGTTCATGAAACTTCATAGATAGGCTGGCATCAGTGAGAGGAAAAAGCCTATTTATTTTGGACTCGCTACATGAAAGGTCAAGGTCACAGTGGCCTTCAACATCGTAAATCTGTAAACAGTTGGTTTCCGGATGATAACTTGATAATGTTTCGACCCATGTTCATGAAACTTCATAGGTAGGTTGGCATCACTGAGTGGAAGAACCCTATTTATTTTGGACTTGATAGGTCAAAGGTCAAGGTCACAGTGACCTTGAATATAGAAAATCATAAACAATTGTTTCTGGATGATAACTTGACTATGGTTCAACCCACCTTCATGAAACTTCATATGTAGGTTGGCCTTCCTGAGAGGAAGAACCCTATTTGTTTTGGACTGACTAGGTCAAAGGTTAAGGTCACAGGGACCTTGAACATAGTACATCAAAACAGTTGCTTTCCAGATGATAACTTTATAATGGTTCGACACACTTTCATGAAACTTCAAATGTAGGTTGGTATCAGTGAGAGGAAGAACCCTATTTATTTTGTACTCGCTAGGTGAAAGGTCAAAGTCACAGTGACCTTCAACATAGTAAATCATAAACAATTGGTTTCCGGATGATAACTTGATAATGGTTTGACCCACATTCATGAATCTTCATAGGTAGGTTGGTCTAGGTGAGTGGAAAACCACTATTTATTTTGGACTCGCTAGGTGAAAGGTCAAAGTCACAGTGACCTTCAACATAGTAAATCATAAACAATTGGTTTCCGGATGATAACTTGATAATGGTTTGACCCACATTCATGAATCTTCATAGGTAGGTTGGTCTAGGTGAGTGGAAGACCACTATTTATTTTGGACTCGCTAGGTCAAAGGTCAAAGTCACAGTGACCTTCAACATAATAAATCATAAACAATTGGTCTCCAGATGATAATCTGACAATGGTTCCACCCACGTTCATGAAACTTCATAGCTAGGTTGACATTGGTGCAAGGAAGAGCCCTATTTATTTTGGAATCACTGGGTCAAAGGTAATAGTGACCCTTCACATAGTAAATTGTAAATAACTGGTTTCCAGATGATAAGTTGATAATGATTGAACCCACTTTTGTGTTGTCACAACTCGACATTGGATCGGTGATCCTATTGGCATTTTTTTTTTATTCAATTAACAGGAGTTTGCTCTATAACCCATATTCAATTAAGAGGGCAAATTTGTACTGAAAGTATGGTAAATTGTTTGGTGAAATAATGGCCATGGATAACCGAATATTATCCGGTTATTGCTCTCGGTTAGTCGGTTACGAAAATGAGCCAACCGTTTCAGCCCTAGATCACGCAGCACATACTGTAGTTTAGTGGTGTGTAGGGCTATGAAAAGTTTATAGTGCAGGCTATGGAGAAACTATTGAAAAGCTTTGAAAAAACAGGCTGTCAAGTATGTTTGAACCCTGATCTGTGCAAGTGAAGTGTACTGTCCATTTTACATTATTTTTTATCCCAGTATTGCTGTATGATTAACCCTCTACATACTGATGTTAAATTACAGTAATTTCAAGTAACATGTTTTTCCCATAATGCAACTAAGCGTTTAACAAATTCAGTCTTGTTGACAAAATTCAGTGAGTTATGTTACAGTGCTCAATGAGCAATGTCAAACAGGACAGAGAATTGGTTAAATTTTTAATTGCATTGTGGAAAAAGTTTTCAGGTTCAGATTTTGACATCAGTGTGCAGAGGGTTAACTGGTTGAGTTCCTTACTTATCCACTTCATCCCTGGTGGGACATATGGCTGCAGTAAGTTTTCTGCACTTGTCACGATCTTGAGCTTGGGCACTTGCTTCACCCCATGTAAGCCCACATCTCTTCCAGCTCTGCCATCACCATCCTCCGCCAGGTGGTCTTTGGCCTGCTCCTCCTTTGTTTCCTAACTGGGGTCCATCATGGTGTAGCTTTCGGAATTCTTTCACTGGGCATCCTCAAGATGTAGCCGAGCCATCTTATTCTCCTCATCTTTATTTCAAGGGACAAGTTCATACAGGCTGTCTTCTTGTACAGGTCCTCATTAGAGCTCTTGTTTGGCCAGTAGATGTTGCAGATTCTGTTTGAGTGCTAGAAGTAAATTAACTTGTTAAGTGCTAGACACCCATATTTGGGAACTTCTCAAAAGTGTTGGTGCCTAAATTAAAAAGCTTCATATTCTGCGGATGTCCGCCATATTCTTTTAAGAAATCAATTTTTTTTTTATTCATTTTGATTTATCTTGTCACAATTTATTGGAGAGGGCCAAAAGGCCCTCTCCAATAAATTTTTACAATGCAAATGCATATGAATCAATTCTTACATAAAAAATTAATCAAGATGTTAAAGAATAAAATAGCGGTCTTGCAGATTTGCAATTATTCAATACAGATAATAATTAGTTTCTATTTTTAGCCTGTCCCCAAATTTTTTTTTATCAATTGGAAAGGGTTGACATAACAGCTTTGAGATTCTAATCAATACAAAAAGAATATAAACATTTGTGGAGCATGTTTCCAAGAGACTGTAGAGTACTCAAATCTATTTATAGCTTCTTGAGGCTTCATCTATAATATAATAGTATTGATTGAACTTTCCTTCCTTTCTGTCCCACTGATACTTATCTCTTGATAACCCTCTTCTTCAGCGCAGTTTTCAATCAATCTTTGTTTCTCAAGAAAAGTGCAAAAATGTTAATCCTTTGATTCTTTTGTACGTCTTATGAGGTACGAAAATCAAACAGCGCGTTAATACTTTGTGGTCATTTATTTTATTATTTTTTTAAAGTTTTAACCTTGATTCCTATTTTCTCCCCCAAATAGTGCTCCGTGACAATGGTTGAGCCAAATGTTATCGCAGCTTAAAATACCAATATAATCCTGCTGTCAAGACTTCTTAACTGGTTGAGTGCTAGAAGCCACTATCAGGGTTTTAAAAAAATGAGGATAACAGAGCAAAAGCCAACACTTTCCTTGCTTATATTTTATATTCAGTCAAACACAAATTATATTTTGTTTATATAAATTTGTTTTATTACAAATTATTGGAGAGTGCCTGTGGGCACTCTCCAATAATTTGTAATAAAACAGGTTTTGAATAACAAATTCAGACAACCAAAAATAATCTAGCCCACAACCAGTTAATCACTTATGTGAAAAACATCTTGTTATTTGTACTTTCTGACGTTTGACGTTGCATTTTGAAAAACGTTGAAGAAACTGAATTCCCAGTGGTGACGTTTGAACATCAAGGTAATTAAAGTCTCAAAATGTTAATATCTAGTTCTTCAATATCTTATGTATTCATAGTGGCATGTGGCTGGGTTGGTTCATAAAAGTATTTCTCAAAGGGAAACCTGAACCCTTTACCTGACAAATCGGCTGCATGCCCCAACGTAGAATGCAAATTGAGCTGTTGAAAAAAATATTTTTTTAAAACAAATATTCCACAAAACCATACCGTGTAACTCCTCATTGGAACGAGCTTTTTGCTTTGAAGTCCAATGCCATAATCACAGAGCCACCACACTCCCTCTTCTCTGTTAATATTGAACTGGTAGAAGTGGTCAAATGTTATTCAAATATTACCTTTCAAATTTTCTTGTTTTTTCAATGTTTCCTTTTTTAGCTTTAGCTGCAACGAGCAGTCCTATATGTGGCAATGTCTGTCTGTCTGTCTCTCAGTCAGTTGGTCGGACTTGATGGAATGGCATCATCATATTTGGTATCTAATATCTTGCTGATGTCTAGTCTATGTTCAATGCAGATGTAATTCATATTTTTGTCAAAGTTTTTGCCCTTTATGGGCTTGGAACTTTTAAAATTTTTACCATCAAACACAATACCTTTTTAAACACTTGGTGGAATGACATCATATTTGGTATGCAAGTGTATCTTTTTGATATCTAGCCCCATGTTCAATGCAGGTGTTACTTAGAATATTTTATTTTTTTCAGAGTTATTGCCCTTTAAGGACATGGAATTTGTTTCATTTTTAACATCCTTCACAGCTTATGTGCAAACTCATTTAAAAACAATTTCCTATCAAAGAGCAAGAACTTCTGTGCTTGCAAAATGAAAATGAAATTCTTAATCTGCATGTACATCACCACATCTTGGGAGATATGCCAGCTTTGTTTATCCCTCTGCTCACTGATATCAAAATTTTAAAAAGTAAATTTTTTCCTCAATGCAAATATAGGAATTCAACCAATTCAATCTTGTTTGACAGGGCTCACTGAGCAGAACAGGTTAAATTCTGAATTGTATTGTGGGCAACTGAGTTCTGTCAAAAAAAGATAGTAGAATAGGTTAAATTCATGTAACATTATGGGGAAATTTTGATATTTCGACTTGCATGTGCAGAAGGTTAATTTATATAAGTCCTATTGTGAGGGATAGTTGCACTAATAGTCTCAGCCACAAGCATTTTTCCTTTGTGACCTTGACCTTCAAGGGAGATATGAAATTTCAAACTCAGGTGTGCATATCTTATCATGTATTCAAAGTTTCATTTGTCTCCTGGGTTACTGTTGCCACAAACAAAATTTAAATTCTGTTCAATAACTGATTTTCTTGGACACGAAGCACTCCGATGTCATATGTTGGTTGGTAATGATTATTCAGGAGTGTAGGTATCTTCAGAGATTGAGGTGGGTGGTTGGGGACCCATATTTGAAAGAAATTTGCCCCACAGTTCTTATGCACACATGGTGTTGCAACAAATTTCCATCCAACTCAAGTAGATCTATCATACTGTTATACTTCAAAGTTCTGTACAAACTTTCATGTTGCTAATGCATCTTTTGAAGTGAAGTGCTTGTTTATAATCTAAATATGCTAGTCTCTTGCCGATTGTGTTGTGTTATTCCTGGGGTGAATGGGAAGGAAAGGACGTTTATACTTCAAACAAGCTCTTTAACCCCAAAAGCTTGAAGGGCTTATACAGAGAATAATGTCCCTTCTTGCCACCATCCATAGGATATACATCTATGACAGGGATTATTTGAGTTCAGAGCCCAAGGGCTTAGAGGGTTATTAAAACCCAGGTTTTGTCATTGGGCAGCTTCTCTCCCACCTTTATGTTAGACAACTGCTTGTCTTATCCTTTCGTGCATCTCTCTATCTATGACAAATGGTTTCTAGTACATGTTACAGTTTCTTAGAGGGTTATTAAAACCCAGGTTTTGTCATTGGGCAGCTTCTCTCCCACCTTTATGTTAGACAACTGCTTGTCTTATCCTTTCGTGCATCTCTCTATCTATGACAAATGGTTTCTAGTACATGTTACAGTTTCATATAGGCTTACAAAAGTTCAGTTCTAGACATCTTTGATGCAAGACTACATGGTTTGCATGGGCTATAAATGCTCTTTAACCCTTTTAGCCTGTGGGCTTAGAACTCAAATACTCCTGCTAATATAACTGCACGCCCTAAGAATTCTGGCATTGGGAAGAATTTTCATTACTGTGTACACTAGTGCATTTAGGTCCTGTAGATACTCTTTGCATTTCACATTTTTTTTTAACAGGTGCTATACACATAATGTTTTAAATTATTGATCAGAATTACTTAAGCACTCAAAAGTGGCAAACATTACAGGTAAAAGAACTAACTTACAGGGAGCTGATTAGTTCTATAATACATACTGTTTTTCAATTACAGGCATTGTGCAGATAATTGTTAATTAGGTGTGTTAATTCTTCGGGTGATTGGTGTTCTGCAGTGAGTTTACCTATTGTGATGAAGGCAAGAAAAATAAAAATATTGAACAAACTAAGCAAAATCTGATATCCTGACATGCTGTTCAGGGATTCTTTTAGGTATCTACATGGGGCAGATATAGGACCCTTTCCCAATGGCATTTGTGCACGATTTTTCCCACTTCCTAACCTCAAATTTCCCAATCTCAGTCCCCACTCCAACAAAAATTTAATGCACAATTGTGCCCTGCACTGGGTGGTCCTAAGGCCTCAGGAAACCTTTGGTTTTCTGGGGCCTTATGACCACACAGTTCAGGATATGTACCCTGTACCCTCAGTGAACCACAATCTGAATCAAGGTCTTAATAGGCCTAAATAGAACGAGGTACCCAGAGGATAAAATGGGGGATTCTAGCCCACTGTTTGCTATAGCATCAGCAAATTCATCCTCAGGGAACCTCATTCTGCAAATGACAGATTGCTTTTTTCCAGACTTGGTTGGTGGATATTCCTGACCAGGACAAGCAAGCCAGAAAATAAGCAGGCTGACATCTGCAAAATGTGGTCCCCACAGGGTGAATTTAGTGATGCTACCCTGCATAGCAGGGTAGCATCACTAAATTACCCTCTGTGAACCTCAATCTGAATCAGAGTCTCAAGAGTAAACAGAAAGAGTTACCCACAGGATAAATTGGTCCACTGTATGGGATAGCATCATCAAATTCACCCTCTGGGCACCTCATTCTCCAAATGTCAGACTGCTTATTTTCAGGCCTGAGGACAAGTAATGGTTGCCAACGAAATAAGTATAATTTGAGCACATTTATCCACTTTCTCCTTTGTACATTGGATCATCTGTTTGACCAATACTTGTTGGAGTTAAATTTGTATGAATTTTTCATCAAATCTAGTTATGGCCGATTCACAGCACCCAAGACTAGATTTTATGAAAAAATATTGAATAAATACTCAGTGGATTAAGAGTAAAAAATGTACCCAAGTGAATATGAGTCTTATTTTATATGAATTATTTAACATTTTGTTACATAAATAAAGTAAAAGTGTATGGAGTTTACGAAACCAGAGATCGTGTTCAATTATGAAGAGACCTTTAACCCTTTACCCAATGCAGATTATATCAAAATTGATTATTTTAAATATCATTTTTTTTAATTTTTCAAAAAAGTTCAACAAAACCATATCATGTGACCCCTCATTGGAACGAGCTCATTGAGCTCGTTCCAATGAGGGGTCACATGATATGGTTTTGTTGAAATTGTTTGAAAAATTTAATTTTTTCAACTGCTCAGTTTGCATATTACGCAGGCGAGGCGGATGCGGGCGATTCATTAGGTAAAGGGTTAATAGGTCTGATAATGTGGCTAGATTAAAGGCCCTTCCGTGATATGGAGAATGGTGAAGAGGATTATTCGATTCAACCACCCTATACTATCAGGCTGTGGGATCTATTTATTTATTTATTTATTTATTTATTTATTTATTTATTTATTTATTTATTTATTTATGGGTGTTTAAGGTCACATACTTACGCACAATGGCTGATCATGACTGTGACAGTTTTACGGGTGGAGGAAGCCGGAGTACCCAGAGAGAACCACCGAGCATCGATGATCAACTGTCAGCTCCTCAACATTTTAACTCTAGCAGGATTACAGCGGTTGAAGACATGTACACCATCAACATGCAGTATGCCTTAGTACACATCGTCATCATGCCTCCATGTAGACAACCGAGATAAAGTGCTATGCCCAAGGACAAAACGCGGGTCGTCCCAGATGGGGATCAAACTCGGGACCTCAGGCATAGAAGTCCAACAGTCTACCTCTCAGCCACCGCACTCCCAGGCTGTAGGGTCTAATTATTGCTGTTGCTGCCCACAAATATATAAATGGTTGAATGCTAGAAGCCACTATCAGGACTCGATTACTATAGTGACTTTACACTGTATGCAGTAGATTGTTTGCTTTGCCAATTGAAAAAAAAATGTTTGCATAAAAATGTTTTGCTGCAATTTATTGTTTATTGGAGTGTGCCAAAAGCACTCTCCAATATATTGTAACAAAATAATTATTTTTGAAGAAAATCTCCACAAATCCAGGCTGCTTTTGCTGAAAGCGTGGTATCTATAAAAAATAATACTTGCGTCACAAATCACCCTTTGAAAAATAATTCAGCACTCAACCAGATAATAGACGTATTAGTTTGCTGTGGATCGTATTTTGTTAAATAAAACCATGGGCATCACAAAGATGGGTTATGGGTAGGTTTGATTCCCCTTCTCCAATAGTTTTTTTACTCATACATTTTCATCTGGATTGGAGTCTTAATCCTTTGAACTCATTAGACTGATTTTTTTTTTGGTCCAAGGCATAATTTTGTCCCATTTTTGTCTTATTATAAGAGTTCTACACACCTTGCATTGATGATAAAGACTGCAATTATTATTTATCCTCCCTGTATATTGATATTGGACTGACCCATCTCACTGTAAGTATACACAAAGGCAATACCATTCTAGGAAACAGGGTTCAAAGGGTTAATATCGATCCACTCTTGGTACTTCCTTCTGAGACTAGATTTGATACTTTGACTCTGTCACACACACATTCAGTCCTACAAATGGAGGTCTGGAGTACCTGATTCAGGCTGTTGGATGTCCAAGAGCCTAATACACAGAATGAAACGTGTGTGAATAGGTTAATCAATATGGCATGAGTGCCATCGCAGAAGCATAAAACGAGAGGCCACAGGCCTTGAGTTTTATCCTTCCACAATGGCACAAGTGCCATATCGATTAACGTATTCACATGCGCATGTCATTCTGTGTTTATTACATGCCTTCATGTCTATAAAAGAAACAATTATTAGAAGGACACTCAGCAATTCATTTGACAACTACCAACAAAAAGAACACATTTTATCGCCAACCAAACTTGTGAAGGGACCTGTGTTACTTTTTCGTCCCCTAAGTTCCAGTGTGTTCTATGTGCCTACACATTGGAACTTAGGGGACGATTTTTAGCTGTTGCTAGGGTTTCAAATTGTAATTGGGGTGCACAGTTTGTAGAAAATTCCAGTGAAATTTCCCTTCTATTTAAAAATAGTCTGTCAACAATTTCCGTTTGGCACATGTGCGGAACGGTTTTTCATTTTCCACATGGTTTTGTGTTGCTGTAGACGGGGATTTCATAGAACAGGCGTGTAATAAAAGTTTAATGAGAATTTGAGTCGTGTCTAGCAGATGTATATTTTATTTATCCACAAATCCTTGTGGGAACCCTGGGAGGTGAAGCAGTGCTTGCTTCTTGTGGAATACAAGATCTGTTTTATTGGTAAAATAGGACCCAGTCAAGCCAGAAAATAAGCAGACTGTCATTTGCAAAATGAGGTCCCCAGAGGGTGAATTTGCTGATGCTATCCCATATCGTGGGCCAATTTATCCTCTGGGTACCTCTTTACGTTCAGGCTTGAGACCCTGATTCAGACTGAGGTTCACAGACGGTAAATTTAGTGATGCTACCCTGCCATGCAGGGTAGCATCACCAAATTCACCTTCTGGGGACCGCATTTTGCAGATGACAGTCTGCTTTTTTTCTGGCTTGGACCCAGTCACAATGCTTGGTTTTCTAAAATGGGCAACATAGGTAATAAACAATTGACTGCACTGACTTTATCTCTATGTTGCAGTCATAATTAGCCATTGTGCAGAAATATATGACCTTAAACACCAATAAATAAATAAATAAATTTATTTCCAAATGAAACAAAATGCTGCATTTTGATTGGCTGAGAGGTACGGTGTAACTTGCAATCCACAATGGCTTTTTTGTACACCTTGGTTAACCACGATGTAAAAACAAGAATACACAATAGCAGGCTATATTGGTAAGAAGAATACCCATTTTTAATTATTAATTCATACCTTCGGCTCGGTTAAGTTAGAACAGAAATAAAAATACAGGAAGTTTAATATTTATGTGCAATAAAATATTACAGATATGGATGTCATTGGAACTGGCTCATTGAACCAGTTCCAATGACATCAAGATTTGTTTGGTTTTATTAAGAAACATACAAAGTACAAATTTCTGTCAGTTTTTGTCCACGGTGTAGTTTAAAGTATTAAGTACATCAAAATTCTTGGATTTAAATCTGTTTTCCTTGTGTTTTCCAGGGTGTATGGGAGTTTACACTGGTCTGAAAACTCATAATCCTTTGCCGAAGGGTGTATGGGTTCTCAGACCGGTGTAAACTCCTATACACCCTGGAAAACACCAGGATAACTAATAATGCGCAAATAAAGTTCCAAGACATCTTGAGTTTTTTTTTTTAGCTATAATCCGGACTGACTAATATCCCAATTACACCATCAAGACATGCTGCCTTTTAGAGAGGCTTGCATGGATGATGTAGTTGAAGTATATTTTTCAGTTGGTACTTGAGCCATCACAGTCAGGGAGAGAGAGGTTTACAACCCACATCATTCATCTTTTCGACGTGCATGGTTAAAACCATTCAGGGATTCATTGCAAAAAAGTTCAAAAGAAGAAAAAAGCATCAGTCCCTGCTACTGTTGAACAAAACAACATTGAATATTACCATGCAAATAGATTTTTGCCAAAAATAATAGACCTGCAAAGTGGAAGGACAGAAAAGATGGCAAAGAAATAATCTACAATTTTCCCCAAATACAAAAACAGACCTGTTTGTATTTTTCTAGTGGAAGCCCTGGTTGTATACCAATGAACATAAACAAATCAACACATTTGTGTATTTGACATGGATGTGTATCTAATATTATGTGAAATATTCTGTTGGCTACTTTATCGGCTTCAGTTACTTTAGCAGCTCATGAAATTGTTATAAAGCTGACATAATCCTGGCATTCCACCAGAAGTTTGTCTGTCCCGAAGCCACTCTTTACAGGCAGGAGATACAAACTTTCCTAAAACATCAAATTCTTCTAAACCCATCATGTTTTTTGGAGGGATTATAACAAGATAATGTTGTTTGATTGTCTTTGTGTCAATTCAGCTTAACCCTTTACCTAACGTAGCAGCCAAAAATGGCCAGGAAATTGACCAAAATAAGCCTACCGCAACCTAAAATATCTTATAAATGTCTTGATAAAATCATACAAATATGGATATCATTAGAACCGGCTCATTGAGCCGGTTCTAATGATACCCATATTTGTAAAGTTTTTTTGAAAAATTGGGAGATTTTTTTTTTTAAAATGTGAAATTTAATATATTTAAAAAAAAACTGTGTTGGTTAAAGGATTAACAGATTTTAGAACCAGGAAGTAGCCATGAGCATTGTACAAGTCAGACACGGACACGGGATGAGCTACCACTAAGACTTGCCTACTTTGATTAAATGCAGTGCTATCATAAGACGTGACTTTAGGTTTGGGCATCAGTGACTGCTTCTTATTTATAAATATTTTGTTGAGGAATGTTCAATAATGTTACGCCACCGACCCCCTGGGGGATGAAAAGTCAAGGCTCTTATCCATCCTTTCTTCCATATGAATGTTTTACATTATGACTGAATCATCAGTTGACAAATTTTATGTCATTTGGTATGGTGATTGTGACCAGTATGGGGCAAATGGCATTCACATATTGCGAGTTTCGTCCATGCATACTTACCAGAGTTATTGTTCTTCTTAGACTTAGAAAACATTACATACAAACTCAGGCATTGTATGTTAGATTTTGATGTCCTCTGATTTGGTGAGAAACCAATATAGAGGAAAAAATATTCACTTACTGTGGGTTTTGTCCACGCATACTTACCAGGGTTATGGCTCTTGTTAGACTTGGAAACCTGTCCCTATGAACTTTTGGCATTGTTGTTCATGGGAATCAATTTTATTGAGTGGGAGGCCTGGCATTTTCAGGAGGGTGATTTATTCACTCACCTACCACTCGCCTTAAAAAAATTAAGGAGGGTGAAAACTGGCTCTTCTGGCCTTATAAAATAATGATTACTATAACAGCCTATTCCTAAAATCCACATCTTTTCAGATCTCTGCTATGTTAGTGATTTCTCTAAGATGGCCAAACCTCCGGGACTTGCCGAGGCCCAGTGGTGTGGGAGAGGCAGTGTCACCATCTCACAGAGACTATCTTGTTTGCAGTACTAAATAAAGTATACATAGCTCACCTGGCAGAATTCATGAATAGTAAAACTTCATTTTGCCACTTTAGCTTTTTTATCCCCCTGAAATTTAAATTTGGCGTGGCGCTGTCCATCCGTCCAACCAAATTTGACTATGGAAAACCATTTGTTAACTCGCCCCTTCGGGGTTTGTTAACAAATGGTTTTCCACAGTCAAATTCCTGAATGTCTAACTCAACAAGAGGCATTTTTCTCCACCCACTTTCTATGCAAGATATGCGTGACTCATGTGAGAAGGCCATGTGAGATAGATATCTATCTCACATGATCCATGTGACCATATCTTATGTTTCTTTGGTGTTCAAAGTACAATAGAATCCTCTTAATTGAATAACTATTTTGCCAGTGAAAATTATTCATTTAACAGGAGTATACAATTGACAGGGATTTGGTCAGTTTCCTGTGTCCTGGAGGTAAACTGAGCATTTATTCTATTATATCTTGTTTGACAGAGCTCATAGAGCTCTGTCAAACAAGATATAATAGAATAAATGCTTGTATTGGATGTAGTGAGGCCAAAAAGGTTGATAAATAAGGGGAATTTGGTGCGTGTCACAGTAATTTTTTCGACACATTACAAAAATTTATATACAATTAACAGGAGTTTACTCTACAACCCATATGCAATTAACAGATCAAATTTGTGCTGAAGGTATGGTAAATGGTTTTGTGTTTTAAAATTATATTCAATTAACAGGGATATACAATTAAGAGATATCCAATTAAGTGGGCTCTACTGTATTGTTGTTTGTTGTACTTGATGTTAATATTAACAGTATATTGTATACAGTTTGTTCAATTTCTCAACTTAATTCCTATCACTACAGCATCCATCGATTGATTGACGCACGCGCCCAACTGACGTCATCGGAGTGTGAATGTTCATATTGCTACAAATCTGTAACCCCTGAATTGCCGGCATTGGAATTTAATTTTGTGGTATATAACTGGGTATATACATAACTTTTGTACGTTCTTTCCGATAAGTAAATCAGTTTTTTTCAGAAATGGACAACAAAATTGTTCGATATAGCTACACATGCTCCTGGTTTACTGTTGATGATGAAAATAGAGAGTTTTGGTGGGGTGAGAAAAATTATCCCTGATGGGGGTGGATGTGAGATGGGGAAATCCCACCCTAGGGACAAGATATTTGGTCCAGACACTCGGCAAACCTCGTGTCTGGCCCAAATATCCTTCCCTCGGGTGAGATTTCCCAATCTTGCACCCACTCCATCAGATATAATAATAATCTCCTAATTGTTCGGTCATTTTGGGGTTAAACAAGAATGATGCAGGTTTACTTGAGAGTTCAAAGGGACATTGATGAACAAGTGTAAACAATACAATATTAATTTTTAAGTGCATAATCTTAAGATCAGATGTTTTCAGGTACACTTCTCATCTTCAATGAACTCATTCAAGTCAAAGGATGGTTGGAAGACAATAAGAAAAAAATGTGTATATTGTTATTAAGAAACCCTCACTCAAATGTCAAATATCTGATTTAGAATTAATGGTCAAATGAGAAATCTCTTCAGTTTCCTTAAGAAGCCAATGATTTTGTATAATCAATACAGAAATAGTCTAAAAGCATCTCGCAAAAAAATTAAAACTTGGCAGATTTAACCTTTGGCATTTCTGTAGAACAATCTCTTGGGAGCAGTGTTCATGATCTTTATAGCCTTTTTTTTTCGGACTCCTTACTTTTCCTAGCAGCCGTTTTTCCGGCCAGCAACACGACACGTCATTAACCCTTTAACCAACGAATCGCCCGCATCCGCCAGTGTAATATGCAAATTCAGCAGCTGAAAATATATTATTTTTCGAAAAATTTCAACAAAACCATATCATGTGACCCCTCTTTGGAATGAGCTCGACGAGCTCGTTCCAAAGAGGGGTCACATGATGTGGTTTTGTTGAAATTTTTCGAAAAATTGTTAAAAATTATATTTAAAATAATAAATTTTGAAACCGTCTGCGTTGGGTAAAGGGTTAAATAAGATGGCTGTTCAGTAAATGTGTGGGGTAGACTAATCAATATTTTCAACGTGCAGCCTCGGGTTCACAACTAAATTTCCATTTGAGCTTTCTGTACTTCATTATTTTGGATACAGGCGAATAGAATATTCTTATTGGAAAATTAGAAAATTTCTGAAAATGTGAAAACTACCAAATGGTTGCCTGAAAGATGTTGTAGTAACCTCTTCTCAGTCTGTCTTAACCCTTTGAACCCTAGCGGCCGCTTTTCCAGCCAGGAACATGATACGTCATAACGTCATTAAATAGGATGGCTGTTCAGTAAATGTGTGGGGTTGACAGGCCTGAAAATAAGCAGTCTGACATTTGCAAAATGAGGTCCCCAGAGGGTGAATTTGATGATGCCATCCCATAGAGTGGGCCAATTTATCCTCTGGGTACCTCTTTCTGTTTAGTTCTGATACCCTGCTCAGATTGAGGTTCTCAGAGGGTAAAGTTTGTGATGCTACCCTGCTGTGCAGGGTAGCATCACAAAATTCACCCGCTGGGGACCTCATTTTGCAGATGACAGTCTGCTTATTTTCTGGCTTGGGGTAGACCAATCAATATTTTCAACATTCAGCCCTGAGGCTGCACGTTGAAAATATTGATTAGTCTACTCCAAATAATGAATATGGACTCTTCTAATTACTGCCATTGAACTGGCATGGAAGATACCACCAGAGCTCAAAGGGTTAATTTCTAGTTTGTATAAGGTTGCAGGCCAGATTGCAATACCATAATGACATGATCTTCATTCATAACAAATCAATTCATAGATGCTGAATGATTGTCAAAATATTTGGTAACAAGTCATGAAAGGGAGGAATATTGTAAGATAAATTGGTTGTTTATTTATTTATTTATTGGTGTTTAAGGTCACATATTTCTGCACAGTGGAGCCACTACCGTGACAGCTTTACGGGTGGAGGAAGCTGGAGTACCCGGAGAGAACCACCGAGCAACTGTCAGCTCCCCAACATACCAACTCCACACAAGCAAGGTTAGCATTGGTTTAAGACAGGTGCACCATCGACGTGCAGTTCGCCTTAGTACACAGCGTCACCGCGCCCCCAAGGTGGGGGTGAAGTGTCTTTCCCAAGGACATAACACGGTTGCCGCAGGTGGGATTCGAACGTGCCCCCACGTGGGCAATGGGGGTGAAGTGTCTTGTCCAAGGACACAACACGGTTGCCACAGCCTGCACCTCTACCAACTGAGCCACCGCGCCCCCAAATTGGTTATTACCACCAAGTGCGTTTCTCAGATCATGTATTGAAGTCTCCACCTTGCCTCTGGGTCATATATCAACTTATTTTAATGGACTCATCGATACATGCCCAGAGACAAGGTCTCGACTTCAATACACCATCTCAGAAACCCACCTGATGGTAATAATCTGGATGTATAGCAAGGTTTACAAATATTTCCCTTAGAATATTAATATGCAAAACCCACATCAATGATCTTAACAGGTAGAGTACTGAATTACTTTTGGTCATCAAAATTTATTCACGTCTTTGCCTTGTTACAATTTAAGGGAGAGTGCCTATGGGCACTCTCCCATAAATTATAATAAGGCAAATCCTTACACACTGAATACTTTCACTTCAAAGATAATATGAAGCATATCCATTGAATATGAAGCCTTTAAGTTGTGGCACATGCACTTCAGAAATTAGCCCAAATATGGGCTTCCAACACTCTACCAGTTAAGGAAGGTGACAATTAATTTAAATCAGTTCCTGGCTGCTTCAAAAGACAGCCAATATTTATTACTCTTTACAACTTAAAAATCCAAAGTACTTTTAATTCTCAGTTCAAATGAATAGCATCTAATTACTTGTGAAGACGTGACTGAATTTCTGCCAAATTTTGTGTGTGTGATGTATTCCTGGGTTTTGAGTTTGAAGTACTTGAATCTTTGTATCCAGCATTATGTATTTATGGAAACACAACAGGTCTTTTGGTGCTCTTGTTTGCAGCATATTGTAAAGGCTTTTGTCTGTAGTAATGAGGTACATCTTAACACTAATAAAATGAAGAGGGCATGAATGACTTGAAACAATGCATCACTGATTAGCTGATCATAAACATAACGAGAAAATTAAAAATACAGCTATGTTGTTACAACTTTTTCACATTGTAATATGGTTTTCTTATGTGATTCTCATGAAATGAGTATAATTGGTCCTCTACCACAGTATCTCAGTTGCAGACAGAATAAGGTGTATGATCTTGTTTGGCCTGGTTCTTTTAGTCTTTTAGTAATAGGTTGATTTGTGTGTTGAGGGTTTTGGGTTAAGGACTCAGCTCTCTTATTTTGTTTGGTCTGGTTCTGGTAGTCTTGGGGTATTATTTATTTATTTATTTATTGATGCTTAAGGTCATATATTTATGCAGAATGGATAATCAGGACCGTGACAGTTTTACGGGCAAGGAAGCCAGAGTTACCGGAGAGAACCACCGAACAACGACGAGCAGCTGCCAGCTCCCCAACATCGTAACTCTGCACTGCAGCACAGGCAGGGTTAGATTGGTTGAAGACATGCGTACCATCGACGTGCAGTACGCCTTAGTACACGGCATCATCGTGCCCCATGTGGACAATCGGGGTTAAGTGCCTTGCCCAAGGACAATGCGGGAGTCCGAATTGATCACTCAGACGGTCACCCATCCAATGATTAACTGGGCTCGACGTTGCTTAACTTCGGTGATCTGACGAGAACCGGTTACCGCAATGCCACCGCACCCCCAGTCTTGCAGTAAATTGGTTGGTTTGTGAGTTGGGGGTTGTCATTGTGGGTTAAGGTCTCAGCTCTCTTATTTCGTTTGGTTTAGTTCTAGTTATTTATTTATTGATGTTTAAGGTCACATACTGTGACAGTTTTATGGATGGAGGATGGCCGCGTACCCGGAAATAACCACCAAACATTGACGAGCAACTGTAAGCTCCCCAACATTCTAATTCTGTTCAAGCTCCGCTCAAGCAGGGTTACAGTGGTTGAAGACATGTGGACCATCGACGTGCAGTACAACTTAGTACACAGTGTCATAATGCCCCCATGTAGACAACTGGGATAAAGTGCCTTGCCCAAGGGCACAGCGCCGGTCGACCTGGACGGGAATGTTTGGTTCTAGTAGTCTTGTAATAAGTCAGTTGTTTTATGTGTTGGGGGTTGTGGTTGTGAGCTAAGGACTCGGCTTCCTTATTTTGCTTGGTTCTGGTACTCTTGCAGTAAATTGGTTGGTTTGTGTGTTGGGGGTTGTGGTTATGGATTAACCCTTTGAACTCTGGTGGTATCTTCCGTATTAGTTCAATGACAGCAACTGGAAGAGTCCATGTTCATTATTTAGGGGTAGACCAATTAATATTTTCAATGTGCAGCCTTGGGGCTGCACATTGAAAATATTGATTGGTCTACCACACACATGCACTTAGCATCCATCCTATTTAATGAAATTATGACATATAATATTCGGAAAAATGGCAGCTAGGGTATAAAGGGTTAAGGACTCAGCTCCTTTATTTTGTTTGGTCTGGTTCTGGTACTCTTGTTGCAAATTAGTTGAATTTTGCATTGTGGGTTAAGGACTCCAGGCCTTAAAATTTGTCCTAATTCACGAGAATCAGTTTTGATTCTTGTGAACTCCTGCTGTGAGATTCATTTTCAGATCTTAAATAATTTAGGATTTGAGAGTGCTGTTATACCCTTGTGAGTGCAACTAGATCAAAACAAACCTCATATTTATAAATTTACTATAGAATATAACCCTTTAGGGCCCAGTTTCATGTTTGGCAAGTTTCTTGTGTTACATGTACATGCAGAGCACATGTTCCAACATGGCCTTGCTGGTGGAAGTTACAGTACCTTGGCAGTGGTTTCTTGTCAAGCCCGGGCTGCCCGAATAGGCAGCCCAAGACTTCACTAAAAACCACTGCTACATGTAGGAGGAAGTCTTCCACTATAATGAAGGAGGAAAAAATGAGAAATAATTCTCCAGGCCTTTAAAAATCAGAATTTATGACAAGAATCAAATGGAGATTTTGGGAGAATCAAAGTTGATCCTCATTGTTTTCTTTTTTTTTCTTTGCGAGAATCATTTGTGAGAATTGATTGATTCTTGCATGAATTTTAAGCCCTGGTCTCAGCTCCCATACTTCTTTATTGATTGTTTGCATCAAGATGAAGAATGTTCTGAAGACGAGACATGAAATATTTCTCAGAAATATAAAGAGCAACGGTACTGAAAAATCTACACCTGATGGGAGCACAGTGGCTCAGTAGGTAGAGATGCAGGCTGCAAGCTGAGAGGTCCCTGTTTCGAATCCCACCTGTGGCAACTGCATTGTGTCCTTGGGCAAGACTCTTAATCCCAACTGCCCATGTGGGGGTATGGTGGCAGTGTGTACTAAGGCGTACTGCACGTTGATGGTGCACTTGTCTTCAACCAATGCTAACCCTGCTTGTGTGGAGTTCGGTTGTTGGGGAGTCTGACAGTTGCTTGCCACTGCTCAGTGGTTCTCTCAGGGTACTCCGGCTTCCGCCACCATTAAAACTGTCCGACACAAGGTGACCTTGGCTGAAGTATTGTTAAACCCCAATAAATAAATCCACACCTGATAAGAAAAATTAAAGTTTGAGTTTGCATCAAATGGAATGATTGAGATTTGATTCCTATCAAGAGAGTTTCCAGTAACACCACAAACCACCAAGTTAACATTACTTAATCTCTTACCCAACACGTTAACCCTTTCAAGCCGGTGTGCATAAATTTTTGCGTGAAGAAAAAAATTGGTAGTGAATGATCAGACAATATAAAGAGCAAAAAATCTGAAACAAGGCTGGAAACAGAAACACGTTAACTGTGCAGGGTCTTTGATCAAAGACGCTGCACTGTTAACTTGTTTCTGCTGACATATTTTTACTTTGATACACACAGTGACACTTATTTTGATACTCACAGTGACACGCTTTGGGGGTTAATGAACCAATCAACTTGACTGTACTTTAACATTAACTCTATTCTTTGTATTCTTGAACATTCTAATCCTTTTAGTTGTCACTATCTGACATCGGCAATCAAAACGGGTGATTGTGCGCTCAACTAATCGGCAAACAGATGACGGTCACAAATCAGTTAATCAGTACTGGCAAAAAAGGCATGCCCCTTCATGCACTGGGCAGCTAGCTCCCCCTCCACCTCCCCCTCCACATTCCAGCACACTTGATTCACTTAACATCTAACAGGAATGAGATCATTTACCTGTATTCCAATGATAAACTGAGCATTTATTTTCATTGAGTAACACATGAATATCAACAAGAAGTCTTCCAACAACATGTATCTCAAGCTGTATATTTTAAGAATGACAGAAGTACTTTGTTAATTGAAGCAATCTAATTGCTCTTCAGGTGATAATTACTGGTTTGTTTTCATGAAAAGTACCACCACACATGTAGGTAATTTAGACTTTGTAAGAGATGTAATGGATAGTTCCAGCTCTGTAGAAAGTTCCATTAGTATTCTCAAAATGAGTAAACGTTTATTAACCCTTTCACCTACAGTATGTGGAGAGTGGATTGTAACTAAATCACCCATGGAGTGGAGTTATCACCCAAGCTATAACTTTCAAATTTTGTACATATCGACAAAAAACAGAAGCAATGTTTCAGCCAATGGACCTCCGGGTTAAACCCGGAGGTCCATTGGCTGAAACATTGCTGGTGCCGGTTATGCTTTGCAACAAATTTGTAATTATTGCTTGGGTGGAATCTCCACTCTGTGGGTGATTTAGTGATAATACACTCTCCACGTACTGTATCATAACAACTATAACCTGGCCAGTGCAATTCACAAAAATTGTCAGTCAAATTATATTATTATTTTTACGCTCAGTAAACACTTTTCAGTGAGGGGTCATAAAGGTAAAACAATCAAATTTTCAGCCGTTGAAGAATTTTTTTTTGGCAGGTGTTTTCGGCATTTCTGATTAGATTAACCCTTCACCAAACTTAACTGCCAAAACCTGGCCACAAAAGTCGCCATTCAGTTTTCATTATTTTATCATTTTTTATCTCAAAAACATAGCTTGTGATCCCTCATTGAAACAAGCTCAACAAGCTTGTTTCAATGAGGGGTCAAAAGCTATGTTTTTGACTCAAAAAATGACAAAAAGTAGTTATTCAAAAATTTTGTGTACAAGTGTTGTCTGCGTTTCATGCTAGGTAAAGGGATAAAGGTTAGTTATAGATCTTGAGGTATTAAGTGGACATGTGTATTAGTCTTGCAAGTCAGAGGGCCCACCATTGATACTCAGATAGGAAACATTTTACAGCGTCTAAATTTTCTTTGACAGAATCAATACTGATGTTGGTTGACTCTGTCATAATATACTGTCTGTCCTATCAGGTGGGACCTATTATTATCCTCAGTTTGTATGTGATGGGATACATCACACGTGGGGGAAGATATTTAAGCCAGACATAAGCGTAGCTGAGTGGCTTGCACAAATATCTTTCTCCAAGGATGAGATTTCCTCATCCTTATCCCCCACCCATAACCCATTTTAGATCATTTTTCTTCCACCAAAATCGCAAATAGACATTGTGTGTGTGCAAGGTCTGTTCATGTGCAGTTCGATCTCCCTAAAGATGGACAGGTCAGCAGAGTTCACGCTGTCAGGTGCCAGTTTAGCCAATTGCACTAAAAATTTTGATTTGACGCCAAAAAAGCTTTGTTGGCTAAAATTTTGGCACCAAAAAAGTTCACTTGTGAAGGAAAGCCATTGCAGCAGTTGAGTGCGATCGATGACAAAGCTTATAAAAAATATTTTATTGTATGCTAAATGATAGATTATCAAAAAAATTGCAGAAAGATAGAAATCGTATCCCCCACTGTGATGATATAGAAATTTTCCCTTTCACTGTATCAATCAGAATGGCTGCTTTCAAAGCATCACTTCAAGGTGAATGCGAGTCAAATTATCTCCGGAAATGATCAATTTGTTCTAAAAATGTATAATGAAAAGATAATCTAGTGTTTTGGAGTGGATACCGATCATTTCCAGCAATAATTCAACATGTATTCACCTTGAATTAATGCATGAAACCTGCTAGCTGAATCAGATCGCAAGATGCTACGTGTTCTGAGTATCAATCAAGTCACTTCCGTGTTTCAATGCACATCAGCTGTTTATTTTCATGCATCAATTCAAGGTTGAAACCGAGAGGAATTATCGATAGGAATGATCAGATTATTATAAAAAGCGTATAATAAAAAGAAAATCTAGTGTTTTTGAGTGGATATCAATAATTATCTCACTCGTGACCGAGACAAATGGTTATTTGTCTTGGTCAATCATGAGATAATTTTCGGTATCCACTCAGAAACACTAGATATCCTCTATTTATCACATCTTGTACAAGTAAATTGTCACCTGCTAATAGAGATGGAAACAATAACCAGACATGACAATAATTTTTCAGGGAACCTGAAGGTGATTATCAGGGAAATGGGATGGATTTCAGGGAAAAGTTTGTGCAGGGACAAAACAAAAGAAAAAACTTGCGAATTTTCAACTCATGGACCACCATTAACACCATGTTATATCTAGATCTAGTTGTCAATTATGCTGATGCATTTATGCTATGTTCAAAAATCATAAAATAATTGTTGATTTGACATCCCCCCCCCCCCCTGCCATCCTCTTCTTCATGACAACCCCCCCCCCCCCCAACCCCAGTGTAGTGTTAGAAAATAAGTCCATTGTGTATAAATATGCAGTCATAATTTTTCGGCATCCTAAGGGACTTTAACCTATTTTTAAACTGTGTTAAATAGTTGAGGTCAAGGTGTTGTTTACATTTTGATTTGGAAAAGGGATGAGGATTAAAGCTATTCTATGAATAAACAAACATTTATTATTTAATTCCTTTTCATATATTTCATTTACTAAAAAACTACATTTAAATGAAGGTGGAGTTTTTAATTTTTTTAAATAAGTCACATATTTTCATTTCGACACTTGCACATTGATCACGAATCATCGATTACGAAGAAAAAAACAGAAATAAACATGAACTCAGTTGAAATATATATCATAAAATTCTCTTTTCTTAAATAGATGTAACTTAAATCATATTTTACTGCTTCGTGAGTTTTTACCAGAGTTTGAAATGCATGTGATTTGACTCCGAATGTTTTACATAAGAAATATTTGACTGTTGTTTTCTGGGATTTTTGGTCCAAAACTGATTCCTGTCTGGGAGGCCGGGAACTACACTGAAATTTTGGGATTTTCCTAGGCATTCTGGGATAGTTAACATATCTGCAATAACCGATTTTCACAAAATTCTATCAAACCCAGTGATTTTGTCAATAAGGTGTTAGAAATAGTTTTTGGACAAACTTTCAGTGATAATTGTCAATGAGTGGTAAAGAGGCAATGTTTTCTTTTCAATAAAACATTTTGGGTTTTCAACTTTACAAAAGGTCGCATTTAATGAGATAAATACTTCATACCGTCACGAGTCACTCGTGGTAGGGCTGTCACGATTAATCATTTAATCGATTGTCGATCGGTCATGCTGAAATCGATTAGTATTTTTCGTTGTCGAAGAATCAGTAAATTTTACCCCATTTTAGACATTAAACTATTGTTTCTAAAGGTAAAAAAGGTCATGAACGTCGGCGTTAAACCTCAAGAAGCTGTAAGAAGCAATTGCCTTTTAGGTACATTCAAAGCTTTGATGTTCTGATCTTTTGAACTGTCAGTGTAATAATCAAGACCGGTCGTCAGTTGCGAACTTCGCAACTGACAACTGGTCTTGATTATTACACTGACGGTTCAAAAGTTCAGAACATCAAAGCTTTGAATGTACATAAAAGAGGTTCGTCTTCGTTGTTTACTTGAGGTAGGTCATCTGACTTGAACTTCATTTTTAACGACTTCAAAGAGAGGGAGAGGGGGCGAGCCATCTAGGTACGATTAATCGATTATTATCAGTTATTTACGAAACAAACAAAACAAATTATTTTTTACGTCTAGTACAAGGAACTCAATAAGGAATTTTCATGAAACACACCCTAAATCCAGTGATTTTGTCAATAAGGTGTTAGAAATAGTGTTTGGACAAACTTTCAATGTTAATTGTCAATGAGTGGTAAAGAGGCATTGTTTTCTCTTCAATAAAACATTGTAGGTTTTCAACTTTACAAAAAGCTGCATTTAATGAGATAAATACTTCATATTGTCGCAAGTGACTCGCGATGCAGGCCTGGCATTCTTAAAAATGCATGAGGGCTAAAAATCGCTCCCCCTGCATGGCCTAGGGGGCGATTAGATCTCAAACTTACGGAAGCTAAAAATAGAAAAATGAAGTTTTTCTATTTGTAGTACTGCCAAGTTGGCTTTGTAAATTTTATTTGGTGCTGCTAACAAGGTAGTCTCTGTGAGATGGCTACACTGCCCCTCCCACACCTCCGGGCCTTGAGAAGGCCCGGAGGTGTGGGAGGGACAGTGTAGCCATCTTACAGAGTTCACTAACGCAGCCGAGATCTGAAAAGATGTGGGTTTTAGGAATAGGCTGTTATGGTAATCATCACTTCTGAAGGCCAGGGGCCAGGAGGGCTAGATTTCGCCCACCTTAATTTTTTTAAGGCAAGCGGAAGGCGAGCGAATAAGTCGCTCTCCTGAAAATGCCAAGCCTGGCGATGGTATGAATATTTGATAAATTACATTAACTCTTTACCTTACACGAAAATCAGACAACACTTGAAAATTCTTGAATAACTAATTTTTTGTCTAAAAAATATAGGTTATGAACCCTCCTGGGAACGAACTTGATGAACTCGTTCCAAAGAGGGGTCATAACCTATGTTTTTGAGACAAAAAATGAAAAAAATAATGAAAATTAATTGGCGATTTTTGTGAATAGCGCTGACCAGTTTTAGCATTTACATTGGTAAAGGGTTAAATGTTGCCTTTTGTAAGGACCTACTCACCATTAAGCCCAGGGGATTAATAGTAATCTAAGTGCAACATCAGGTGTACGTATCCACAACATTCAGCTTGACCATTAATTGAATCAGTCGCATAGATAGAAGGTGACCGCTCTTTTCGCTTACCAAGAATTTTGAAGTTCTTTCAAATTTTTTTCCGTGACAGTTTGTTTGTTCACTCCGGAAATAATTGCCAGTTCATTTGTCAAGACTCGATCAATTTATTTTGAGCAAACAGCAGAAAAAACACGCTTCCCCTACCATTATCACTTTGGCACCAAAACACTTTGTTTGGCACTAAAGTGTAGAGAATGGCTAAAAATTTGGCACCAGACAGTTTCGGGCCAGTGTGTACACTGTTGGTCAGTGATAAAATCTAATCATGTATCCTGAAAAAACCAGTGTATACCAAAGGTATAAACTTGAACAAGGAATAGAACTGTGGCACTAATTTTTGCTCACTTGCACTTGCATCAGTGTCCATATGCTTCACAGATCCTTTGATGTTCATTTGTTTCTTTCCATCTTAAAGCATTTGTAATTTTATTTTTAGATGTAATCATATTCTTGGTACAATTTCAAGTTGGATTAATCTTCCTTAACCACTGAGATCATTGCATGCTTTATATACTCCAAACAAAAACTCAAACATAGTTGTACGAATCTCAGTGAGATGATCAGTCAATACATAAGTATTTTTGCAATTAATTTTCAAAATTTTGCATAACCCATTTATTGTTCACCTGGTCTGAGCTTTGGTAACTTATCGTCCATTCCCCTGTACTTGATTCAGGTAACCTATTTGGCAACCTAACTATATACAGTGGAATCCTCTTAATTGAATATCCATTTTGCCAGTGAAAATTATTCAATTAACAGGAGTATACAATTAACAGGGATTTGGTCAGTTTCCTGTGTTCTGGAGGTAAACTGAGCATTTATTCTAATAATAATAATAACACTTTGGCCAGCCGCTGATTTGTTGCGGTTCTCGGACGAGAAGGCCATGGTTACCCCAGTACTCCCAACTGCCTCCCTATTCCCACACTTCTCCTCTCCTCCCAACACTCGGAAACGAACTGCTTGATGACATCCCTTGCCCCCTTCTTCCCAATCTCTCCGATTAGCATATTAACCCTCTCCTTTGAGTCTCCCCCTAACCACATGTCCTTCATTCTCCTATCCCACTTCCCCATTATACTCCCAGTGAATCTCATTCTTTTAGACTGATACTTTGGGCATTCTAGAAGAAAGTGTTCCAGGGTCTCCACCATGCCCAAGTTACACATCTGGCACTCCCTTTCACCGTCTTTCCCAATTTTTCCCCTCAGCTCCAGGGACCGCGACCTCAGCTTGAACAACAGTGACCCCCCCAAAGGTGCCATCAAGGTACTCTTCAAAACCTGGCTTCTCTTTATCACGCAGGCCACCCAAAGACCTCTTTGATTTGACTCCCTCTCACCAATTACGGTTACAATCCGCCATGACCCTTTCTCTGACGATTTTTTTACCCTGGTTTGCCCCAACATCCAGGTCCGAGATCTCCAATGAGTAGTTCTCTACTAGCTCCCTCACTTGGACCATCCACCCATTTTGATATTTGAGTTGAAGAGCTCATATAGTGCTGTCAAACAAGATATAATAGAATAAATGCCTGTATTGGATGTAGTGAGGCCAAAAGGGTTGATAAATAAGGGGAATTTGAAGCATGTCCCAGTAATTTTTCAACATATTACAAAAATTTATATACAATTAACAGGAGTTTACTCTACAACCCATATGCAATTAACAGATCACATTTGTTCTGAAGGTATAGTAAATGGTTTTGTGTTTGAAAATTATATTCAATTAACAGGGATATACAATTAAGAGATATCCAGTTAAGTGGGCTTCACTGTATATGTATCGCAACTATACTGATATATGAACTTTTGTGTCATAACCAAGTTCTTGCTGATCTATGAGTAATATCTTGATAAATAAAGATGAATCCTTAGAAACAATAATGAGGCTGTGTTGAATCAACTAAGATACAAATTCGTTGCCGTTATAGCCCTATCTTGGCTTGGGCTAGCATGCTGCAGAAGAGTGTGGCATCCATAATCACTATTTGTGGCAGGAATTATTGCAATTTTCTTATTTTGTATCTGTGCTACATCTTAAGATGATCAACAATTTAAAATGATGTTGAGCATCAACCAAACATCAGCACAGGTGTTTGCATCTGCCTGAAGTATAGCTTCTTTGTTGGCCAAAAATTGATTTTTGTTGGTCATGTTTGTATATCCGGAGCCATATCTCAGCTGTGAGTAGAAGGATTTCAACAAAATTCTGCATGCGGTATCCTTGGGAGAACCCACTTCTGCTACATGTTGAACTGGATTACATACATCTGTCTGTCTGTCCATCCATCCATCATTATGTCTGTCCATCTATCCATCCAGATTCATTTACTTTTTATTTATTTTTTTATTTACTACAGCCAGGGCCACATTTTGGACAGTTATAGGTGGAGGAAGTTGGAGTACTGGGAGAGAACCACCAATCAGTGGCAAGTAACCGGACTCTCCAATTTACCAACTCCTGCTCAAGCACAGTTTGAATTGGTTGATTGACATGTGCACCAATGATGTATCGCAACTTTTCAGGCTACAATGCTGTGCTCCCACATTGACAGATGGGATTAACTTGTTCCATGCTGCTGGCAGATATTTCTGCTCAGAACAGAAAATCCCTGGGTAAACTGCCCTTTTTGCACTTTCCAGACCATGGAATGGCTTGGAACCTGAAATAAGAAACATTTAAAATAGAGACCTTTTCAAAAGGACTCGATCGTTTAAATTCTTGTCTACATACTCTGATTATATTCAGTGTAATAACCCATTCTGTTGTGAGTGCCAATTCAACACCCACTAGTTAACCCTTTACCTAACGAATCGCCCACATCCGCCCATGTAATATGCAAATTCAGCAGTTGAAAAAATATTATATTTAAAAACATTTCAACAAAACCATATCATGTGACACTTCATTGGAACGAGCTTGTCGAGCTCGTTCCAACGAGGGGTCACCTGACATGGTTTTGTTGAAATTTTTTGAAAAATTTAAAAAAATGATATTTAAAATAATAAATTTTGATATCATATGCATTGGGTAAAGGGTTAACAAACCACCCAACGTGCTCATCCAGTAAATCTGTATCAGACTCCCACACATTAGAACATAGGTCTATCTATATTTCGTACTTTATCTGATAATCACGTCTGCTTCTTATGCTGTCTCAACTACCAAGTCTTGTCAATCATGTTAGGCACCAACCACTGTGAATAACAACTGAGAATTGGACATAATTGAATATTAGCCATATACAAAAATCTGTTTCCGTATGCAGTGTTGATAGAAATATTTGTTGGGGGATGGCAGGAAGACCGCCAATCTGGCTATGCCATCTCCCTATGATATATATGCTTTATTCTGTAATTGTATGTTTCATTTTATTTTTGTAAAACAGCTTATCATATATATCGTTAAACAAAACATCTATCTATCAATCTCTTGCCACTGAAATAAGTAAAATTTGGTCACTTGAAACCAAATTGGCCACTCTAAATTGAATCAAAGTTTCAACCAATGATTTTCTTGAATTGAATGTTCATTTTTCATCAAATCTAGTCATGGTTGCTTTACAGCAACCATGACTAAATTTGAGGAAAATATTTTTAAAAATACCTGATGGTTAAGAGTTAAGTGTCTTGCGCAAGGACACAATGCAGAAAATGAAGTTCCTGCACCAAGCCTACTCCCTTTAGATCTGAAGTCCAGTGTACTAATCAATAAGCCACTAGCAATGCTTCCATAAGAATTGTTAAAGGGTTTGCATGAAAATACCTGAGATAACCTGAGATAACAGAAAAAATAGATGAAGGTCCAGGAAAGTGCAGGGTTTCCGCTACCAGGGCAGTTTCGGGCCAGTGTGTACTGGACCCATTTCCCCCGCTGATCATTTACTGATAAAACATAAAATCCAGTTGAAAAAACAAACAACATGACGCCATAAAATTTTAATCAAGAAACGGTCATTCTCCCAACAAAGTTGACACATTTTGGGAGGAGCGTTCCAGAATTGGCATTCTGCAACTTAAGATTGTTGAGTGTTATTTGGAAATTATCGCTATTTTTTGCCAGCTGTCAATTAGGTAAGATGTCACATGTGGATTGTAGCAAAGAAACGGCAATAGTTTTGGGTGTTCACCAATGATTCGACATAATTATTCTCATCAAATCGTTCACACTAAAACCTGAATCGCCATCTCAGATGCAAGGAAATGGCCTTCCCGCAGTGTTCAATTCTAAAATTTTCGAACCATGGTCACGCCACGTGAGCTGTGATTTGACCCCCCTTCCCCCCCCCCCTCCCACTCGCCACCCTACCGGATCTACTAATTTATTCCTAGCGAAAACCCTGAATTGCCAGAAAATTCCAGGCAGGAATAGTAATTGTCCTGTTGTTTTCTTTTTTATGTTCCTCCTCCCTCCTCCATCTGAAACCCACCAACCCCCTCTGATCTCTAATAAGAGGGGACATTATATCAGCATCCTTTCTGTCTGTTGTCCACCATCTGTCCATCCATGCATACATCCATCCATAAACTTTTGGTTTCCATAAGTAACTCAAGAATGCCTTAACTGATCAGGCTCATCTCTTGGTAAGAATGCCTGAACTGATCAGTCTCATCTCTTTGTATTGTGTTAAGGGTGGGTAATGGAACATTTCTTTTGATAATTGTACAGATTCAGTATCCAATATGGCTGCCATACTGACCATCTTGATTTTGGTTTCTGTCAGTTAACTGGAGAACTGATCAGTCTTATCGGGGGCGCGGTGGCTCAGTTGGTAGAGGTGCAGGCTGCAAGCCGAGAGGTCCTCGGTTCGAATCCCACCTGCGGCAACCACGTTGTGTCCTTGGGCAAGACACTTCACCCCCATTGCCCACGTGGGGGCACGGTGACGCTGTGTACTAAGGCGTACTGCACGTCGATGGTGCACCTGTCTTCAACCAATGCTAACCCTGCTTGTGTGGAGTTGGTTTGTTGGGAGCTGACAGTTGCTCGCCGTTGCTCGGTGGTTCTCTCCGGGTACTCAGGCTTCCTCCACCCATAAAACTGTCACGGTCATGGTTAGCCATTGTGCAGAAATATGTGACCTTAAACACCAATAAATAATAATAATCAGTCTTATCTCCTGATGATGTATTTGAGGATAGGTAGTGGATGGTTTCTTTCACTAATAGTTCAGATTCTATATTGATATGGCCATGTCATCCATCTTGATTTTTAGCTCAACTTTGACGTAAGTCAGTTTGAGCTTATGCCATGGCCAGTCATCCATCTGTCCGTCTGTCCGTCAACAATTCAATACGGCTCGGGCTAGAGGCCGTATTTATGAACCGATCTTTACAAAACTTCTTGGGTACCTTTGTTATGACCGTGGGACGAGAACGAGTGTTTTGGGGTCCGATCCGAAATTCAAGTTGGCCGCTGGCAGCCATTTTGTACAAAATTAGGTGCAATCAGATTTTTGCGCAGAACTTCCATATGAAAGCTCTGATTTGAGTAATGTTTTGTATGAATGTTTAGTACCATGGGATACATCACATATAATAGAGGTTTTTTTCTCGTGCATAAATTATGCAAATTAGACTAACTTTTATGTATTTAGTGTTACTTTCAGCACTGTAAGTGCAAATGCCAATACGGCTCAAGGCCGTATTTATGAACCGATCTTCACGAAACGTCTTGGGTACCTTTGTTATCACCTTGGGACGAGAACGAGTGTTTCTGGGTGCGGTCCAAAATTCAAGATGGCTACCAGTAGCCATTTTGTACCGAAATAAGGTCCAATCAGTTTTTTGTCACACTTCCATACGGCTCGTATTTATGAACTGATCTTCACAAAATTTCTTGGGTACCTTTGTTATCACCTTGGGACAGAAACGAGTGTGTTTTGGGGTGCCTTTGTTATCACTGTGCTATGAGAACAAATATTTTGGGGTTCAGTCAGACCCACTCTGGGACTCAAAGATTTCTTTTCTAGTTTAGCATCTGACTATCACCCACCTTTACAATACTTTACCTATACATTTGTTACAGGCTACAGTCAGTATTTATGTACAGATCGTTATAATACTTTTTATGTACCTTTGTTATCAGGTCATTACCTAGATGTTTGTCATTGCTATGTCACATACTATACATGTACATGTCTTAACAAGTTGAGCTACAGTGTCATTGACACTTTCATTGTTTCCGTCAAGTCAAAAATGCCTTCAATCATTCTTATCTCTTGCTGTTGTATTGAGGGTGGGTAGTTGGAGGTTCCTTTCCAGATTCAGTATCCAGTATGGTTGCCATGGGGGCAATCTTTATTTTCGTTTTCATCAATTAACTCAAAAACACCTTCACCTGTCATTCTCCTTTCTTTCTGTTTTGTTGATTTATTGAGGGTGGGTAGTGGAAGGTGCCTTTCGATAATTGTCTGAATTTGACATCGAATATGGCCTCCATCTTGATTTTTGTTTCCTTCAGTTAACTGAGGAATGCCTTTATTGATCAGTTTCATGTCTTGGGGATGTATCAGGGACGGGTAGTGGAAAATTTCCTTTGATAATTATCTGGATCCCATATTGCCAAAACTCAAATTCACACTGATCTTGTCAGCAGGCATTCAATATTTGCACAGCTCTTCGTTTTTAGATTTATAAAGTGAAGGATTGAGGGTCAGAGAAATGAAGTATGACAAACTCCTTCTTTATACATTACTAATATGTATAAACAATAACAGTCTATACTATAGCTGTCTTATAGAATGATATTACATTTTACCCCATCTCAGACAAATTATTTGATATATCCTTGAATTTTATTGGCTGTGAATGTCACATGCATACTAGCGGTAAATCCCATACATAGTGGGTGTCACTTCAATACATGGTGAGTAGCCTCCATTACTATTTTGATGCATTTCCACTCGCTTCGAATTTTCAAAACTTGAATTCACACAAAATAAGAGAATTTATGTACCAAAAATATTTTCATAGTACAGTAGAATCCTCTTAATTGAATATCCATTTTGCCAGTGAAAATTATTCAGTTACCAGGAGTATACAATTAACAGGGATTTGGTCAGTTTCCTTTGTTCTGGAGGTAAACTGAGCATTTATTCTATTATATCTTGTTTGACAGAGCTCATAGAGCTCTGTCAAACAAGATATAATAGAATAAATGCCTGTATTGGATGTAGTGACGTCAAAAAGGTTGATAAATAAGGGGAATTTGGTGCGTGTCACAGTAATTTTTTCGACAATTAAAAAAATTTACATACAATTAACAGGAGTTTACTCTACAACCCATATGCAATTAACAGATCAAATTTGTACTTAAGGTATGGTAAATGGTTTTGTGTTTGAAAATTATATTCAATTAACAGGGATATCCAATTAAGAGACATCCAATTAAGTGGGCTCCACTGTACCATATACATACTTATTGATTTAATGCATTAAATATTTAAAAAATGGACAGAAAGTATTATTTGTAGTCCTGAAAGTTCTTTATTGTTTTTACAACTCTTTTGATTTTTAGCTCAACTTGACAAAGTCAAGCTGAGCTATTGCCATCACTTCTCGTCCGTCGGCATACGTACGTATGTACGTACGTACGCACGTACGTACATACATACGTTAGTACATACGTTAGTACGTACGTCCACAATTTCCTTTGGCACACCTCACAGGTCGCATTTATGATCAGATTACTTTGAAACTTGGTATGCTTGTTTGGGGTGACCTCTAGATGGGAGCTATCGATTTTCTTCAATTTCCGTCAAAAGATGTTGCCGCGGCCAACGTTCTTAGAACTTAGTTTAGTCAAACCTCAATATTTCCCTTTGGCACACCCTACAGGGCACATTTATGATTTGATTGCTTTGAAACCTAGGATGCTTATTTAGGGTGACCTCTAGATGGGAGCTATCGATTTTCTTCAATTTCCGGCAAAAAATGTTGACACGGACAATGTTCGTAGAACTTAGTTTAGTCAGACCTCAATATTTCCCTTTGGCACACCCTACAGGGCACATTTATGATCAGATTGCTTTGAAACCTGGTATGCTTATTTAGGGTGACCTCTAGATGGGAGCTATCGATTTTCTTCAATTTCTGTCAAAAAATGTTGCCGCGGCCAACGTTCTTAGAACTTAGTTTAGTCAGAAGACTCAATATTTCCCTTTGGCACACCCTACAGGGTACATTTATGATCGGATTGCTTTGCAACCTGGCATGCTTGTTTGGGGTGACCTCTAGATGGGAGCTATCGATTTTCTTCAATTTCTGTCAAAAACTGTTGCCGCGGCCAACGTTTTTAGAACTCAGTTTAGTCAGACCACAATATTGCCCTTTGGCACACCCTACAGGGCACATTTATGATTTGATTGCTTTGAAACCTGGTATGCTTGTTTGGGGACACCTCTAGATGTGAGCTGTCGATTTTCTTCCATTTCCATCAAAAAATGTTGCCGCGGCCAACGTTCTTAGAACTTAGTTTAGTCAGAAGACTCAATATTTCCCTTTGGCACACCCTACAGGGCACATTTATGATCGGATTGCTTTGAAACCTAGCATGCTTGTTTGGGGTGACCTCTAGATGGGTTCTATTGATTTTCTTCAATTTCCATCAAAAAATGTTGCTGCAGCCAACATTCTTAGAACTTAGTTTAGTCAGACCACAATATTTCCCTTTGGCTCACCCTACAGGGCACATTTATGATCAGATTGCTTTGAAACCTGGTATGCTTATTTACGGTGACCTCTAGATGGGAGTAGGGACCTGCGAACCGTTCGAGATTCGGCTCGACTCGAAACCATCGCCGAGATTCGATTCGACTCGATACCTCACCGTCCGATTCGTATTTTTCGAACCGACCTCTGTTCAAACGGCGAATTATATGTGCACTCGCTCGCATCAAGAACACGCCGTCATACGCTAACGATAGTGTAATAAATCGCTCTCTGAACGTATTAGCTCTCCAATTTTGTTGATTATTAAACCCCCGGGCTACCGTACGATCTCTGAGGGTCAGGGAAGATTCATCCCCGGGAATATTCGTCCCCGGGTTTTTGAGAATATTCGTCCCCGGGAATATTCGTCCCCTGTAGGGGACGAATGTTCCCACCTGAAGGGGACGAATATTCCCACTGAGTGGGGACGAATATTCCCGGGGACGAATATTCCCAGGGATGAATATTCTCGGGGACAAATCTTCCTGATCCCATCTCTGAAGGACGACGTCACGCCACTCCAGTATAAACATAAAGTTACAATGGCGGAGATAAAGCAGTACTTTGAATTACGCGATGATAAATACATCTGTAAAACTTGTTCTTCGGTTCTCACAGTTCAAAAAATGAGCACAACTTCTCATTTATGGAGACATTTGATGCGGAAACACGAAGAGGTATACACAAAGGCTAAAGAGAGTAAAGAAATGAAACTGAAAACCGAAACGAAACGAAAGAGCACAGAGTCACAGCCTGAGCCTGGGCAATCCAATGAAAAACGCCAAGCGGTAATTACTGATTTCGGCATGCGCCGTTTAACTCACATCCAACCAGAAATGCGCAAACAGTTCAATGACGCTGTGTTGAATTTCATAGTTGTCGACGGTAGACCTTTCGAGGCGGCAGCGGGGAAAGGTCTAATTAACCTATGTCAAGTTTTAAGTAATGGGTCATACGTACCTCCTCATCCCACCACACTGTCACGAAAATTGGATGACTTCAGGGAAAATGTCCAGTCGAACCTTAAAGTTCGGGTCGCAAACGAAAAGACTGAAGTACTCCCCTCCATCACATTCGACCACTGGAAAGCAAGTAACAATTCGAACTTTCTGGTATTAACTGTCCACTATGTTTCAACAGACTGGATATTCAAAACACGGTGCCTCTTCGTGGTTAATTTGGAGGACAAGGAGGCAGATCACACAGCTGCGAGTACAACCACCGTGATAAATGAAATTCTTGACACATACAGTTTACCTATCTGCGATATCATGTTCGCGACAACTGACACCACGGCTGTCATGCCCTGTACGGCGAGAACTTTGGGTGTGCCCTGGATGGGATGTGCCGCACACATGCTACAGCTGAGCATCAATAATGCCTTAGATGCACAAACATAAAAAACGTCATTGCTAGCGTTCATAAAATCGCGGGATTTTTCAATTCCTCAACTGTTGGGTTGACGGCTCTACATCGACTCCAGAAATCGACGACCCACCCTGAAGACTCCTCTAGAACTCTTCCTGAATCTGATCCCCCGCTCGACGTACTGACAAGGTTCAACAGCACCTACTACTTGCTGCGGTGGGTCCATGCCAATCAAACGCCGATTTCTTCGGCGCTTTCCGAGTGCAGAAAACGAAAATCGGCTTGTGCTACCAAACCTCCACCATGTTTGAGTTCCACACTAGAGGATACTTTGGAAGAGTCACTCCCTGTACTCAAGCCAACAGCTGAAGCTACTGAGATATTGAGTGCCGACACCCAAATTTCAGTGATCATTCCCTGCATCAAAAGTCTCAAAAAACAACTCAATGAGGTTACTGCTAAAGGGGTAAAAACATTTAGAAACGAGCTTGTTGCTCAGTTGGAGAATCGATTTGAATTACAAGCCCCCCACCTATTGACCGGCACTTACCTTGACCCACGATTTAAAAGTATGGTGAGCGAGATTGAAGTGTCATCTGTTCTCCAGTTTTCTGAGGAATTAATCACCAAGCACCACATTGAACTATATCGTTCATTATTTGTTGACCCCACTCCCATTCTGGAGTGTGAAAGTGAAACGTCTTCACAGAAACCAAAGCGCCAAAGCTTAATGGATTTGATGTTTTCGGATGCAGCGAAATCACATGCAAATCAGAACACTGTTGTAAATAGCGCGGGAACTGAACAACGTCAACCAACTCTTAAGCAGCGGATTTCGTCTGAGATG
The DNA here is from genome assembly GCA_031216915.1 of Pictodentalium vernedei. Taxonomy (NCBI): domain Eukaryota; kingdom Metazoa; phylum Mollusca; class Scaphopoda; order Dentaliida; family Dentaliidae; genus Pictodentalium; species Pictodentalium vernedei. Next base: position 87,948,876 of record CM062291.1, read on the forward strand.
TCAACTTACTCAAAAATTCCCCTGCTGAACAAAGATGATTCGCCGTTAATATTCTGGCAACAGAATGCCAATTCACTTCCGCTAATGGCCATCGTAGCCAGAGATGTTTTCGGTATTCAGGCCACAAATTGCAGTTCAGAAAGAGTGAACTCTGTTGGTGGAAACATAATTACAGATCTCCGCCACAACTTAAGTAATGCCAACGCGGAAACATTGATATGGGCCCGCAAAAATGGAGACCTGATTCTTCCATGAACTGATAATGACAATTCCGTTGCCACATGACTATCTGTTGTTTGTTTATTTTTCAGTTTTTTTTTCTGAGGTTTTTTTTTTGTGTTTTTAGAAAGATATTCTAAAAATGTTTTGATCAAAAGTTTAAATTAGAGGTTCAAAACTATTCATTAGAATAGATTATAGAGTTGTCTATCTTCACTATTAGTGCGCGATACTGTGTTTCGCGAGACTTTGAGTTTGAGATTTTTTATCATATTTTCCGACATGCCTTGTTTGCTTTTATAATCATGGTATTTGGTGCTGATGAGGCTGAGCACGAGCCACGACCACCAAGTGGGTAGAATAAAACTGCGAGTCTATGAGTTCAGAATCAATTGGTCTGGAATCGAGTATTCTCGCAGTGCGAGAATACTCGATTCCAGACCAATTGATTCTGAACTCATCCAGCATGCAGAGTACCGGTATTGCAGACTATGGAAGCACGAATGTCGCCGTCGCGCCGGTTTCAAGGTTCGAGATTCGACTCGACTTGATACCAGAGGGATGATTCGGCTCGAGATTCGGCTCAAAGTTTTATCCCCGGTTCGCAGGTCCCTAGATGGGAGCTATCGATTTTCGTCTATTTCCGTCAAAAAATGTTGCCACGGCCAACGTTCTTAGAATTTAGTCTAGTCAGACCACAATATTTCCCTTTGGCACACCCTACAGGGCACATTTATGATCGGATTGCTTTGAAACCTGGCATGCTTTTTTGGGGAGGCCTCTAGATGGGAGCTATCAATTTTCTTCGGTTTCTGTCAAAAAATGTTGCCACTGGCAAAAAAAATGACATTGATACCAATGATCTTTAATTTTGCCATTTCATTTATAATTTACCAAGTTCAAGTTTGTCAAGTTGAGCTACAGTGTCATTGACACTTTCATTTATGTTGAAGGCTTGAGTGAAGCAGATATTTTCCTTACAATTTACTCAACAGATTAAAAGTGATTTTTTGAACATTTAAAAGTGCTTTGTTAACCCTTTTCAGGTGGTAATGGGGAGCACAGTGGCTCAGTGTTAGACTGTTGGACGTCTATGCTGGAGGTCCCGATTTCGATCCCCGTCCGGGATGACCCGCATTGTGTCCTTGAGCAAGGCACTTTATCCCGATTGCCTACATGGGGGCATGATGCTGCCGTGTACTAAGGCGTACTGCACGTCAATGGTACACATGTCTTCAACTGCTGTAACCCTGCTTGAGCGGAGCTTGAACAGAGTTAGAATGTTGAGGAGCTGACAGTTGCTTGTTGATGCTCGGTGGTTCTCTCCAGATACTCCAGCTTCCTCCACCCGTAAAACTGTCATGGTCACGATTAGCCATTGTGCATAAGTAAGTGATCTTAAACATCAATAAAAAATAAATGATAAATCAGGTGGTAATGGCAGTAACTCTACGTAAGTGTATTTCAGGTATGCTTTTAGCGATACGTTTTATTTTGTAAACAAATATCACACTTCGAGCAGCGACAATTGTTTACTGTCACCGTGGATTTGTACCGGTGCAAGTTACTGTTGGTGATTCTGCTGAAGGTCATCGGTGGGATAAATTCGTAACATAGCAAGTGACTGGGTACAGTATGGTACCTGGTCTGTAGGTTTTATACCAGGTGAGGCAAAGCTGAATAGGTAACTAATAGTACTTTATTTACTAGTATATTTTTTGATAATATTAAGAATTGAAACTTGACCAAAATAAACTCAAAACAAATTTGATCAGTGCTGATGTCCTCTTCATTGTAGATATTATTATCCAACCCAACTTGTTCATTATTAGCCTCTCGGGAACATTTCAAACTGAATTATTCCAACCATGTAGAAAGTAGCTTGACAAAATCATCAATTAACTTGAAGTCAGGAAAAGCTTAAATTTCTCCTGAGATCCTCCTCTTCTTATGGAGACTGTTTTCTTTTTAGTCAATTTCCTGGGACTCAACATCTGCTTAATTTCTTATTCTTGAGTTGTCTTAAACTGTGGCAATTATTAACACATAATGTGTTGTTTAGGTCTTGCAGGAGCCCTCATTAGTCCAAGAAAATCTAAAATTGATAATTTGCTATTCCACTGGGCAGAACAGTGGCTCCAACTTAATTAGATATCTCTTTATTGAATAACCCTGTTAATCGTATATAATTTTCAATTATCAAAACATTTACCTCCCCTTCTGTAAAATTTGACCTGTTAATTGCACATTGGTTAGAGAATAAAATCTTGTTAATTTAATGAAAAATCTTGTAATCTATCAAAGAAATAATCTCACAGCCACTGAGTTCCATGTTTAGTGACCTATCTGCCCTCAGTACATGGAATATAAGCATTTAATCTTTTTTGTCCCTACCTATATCTCGATAAATTCTGTCTTCTGATGGGTCAGAATGCCCAGGACAAATAGCCATGGCAATGGTGCACCCAACATGTAAGGTATATGAGAGGGTGCAACATCCAGGGTATAAGGGCATTTGGGTATATGGTTTACATGAAAGCTTTTCGCATTTGTTCACCTTGATATAAAAATCGAGCCAAAAAACCTGAAAATAGTTACAAATATCATCAGATTTCTGACAATTCGATCATATTTTGCCCTTATAAATTAAATAGTCGAATAATTAAATCAACCAACTTGAGAAAAATAAAATAAGAGCAAATTTATCAACAAATATTTAGCTTCCGATATGCTTACATTTCCAATAACAACCCAAGGGATGTAACTCTATCTTTTGTCTTCTGCATTTGTAAAAACAAAACAGTTATTCATGAGTTTGGTCCAACTGATTGTGAAGCATGAGAAACACGTCGACAAATTTGTTTCAACTTTGTTTCTATCGTGTTTCAAACAGGACAAAAACATTATCTCTGCCAACATGTATGGTATTAGGAGATTTAATACCTGGATGTCTCATTTAAACACCTCGCCTGTGGCTCGGTGTTTAAAAACAGACATCCAGGTATTAAATCTCCGTATACCATACATGTTGGCGGAGATAACTTATAGAAGCTATTCTATTAAGATATAATAAAATAAATGCTTGATTTATCATTGAAATACAGGAAATGGCTAAATTTCTGTTAACTCGTAGAGTGCACTGTTATATTTGGTCATCTGAATATGTTCACATGATTGCCTTGTTAAAATATATGGGAGAGTGCCGACAGGCACTCTCCCATGAATTGTAACAAGGAAAATCCATACAGACTAAATAATTTCACTTCAAAGATAATATGAAGCACATCTACAGAATTTGAAGCCTTTATGTTGCAGTATAAAGCTCAAATATGGACTACCAGCACTCAACCAGTTAATTTATTTATTTATTGGTGTTTAAGTTCACACTTTTCTGCACAATGGCTAATTGTGACCGCAACATAGAAATAAAGCCAAGTTGAGTCAATCGTTTATCCCTGTGTGGCCTTTTTTTTAGAGGCCTTTAAGCATTGGTAACTGGATCCTATTTTACCAGTAAAAAAGAAAAGGTTTACCATAGTAAACAAGCACTGATTCACTTCCCAGGATCATCCATGGGGGAACCAGTTGATTGAATACTCTTGTTAATTGAGTATTTTTCACTAACAAAGTGGCTATTCAATTAACAGGGTTCTACTGTATTGATATTTCGGTATTTTGGTATCAGTATTTTTAGGGTGATTTACCTCAGTATCAGCACTGTATTTGGTACTTGACCTGTTATTAAGACTGAATAGTATTTTCAGAATACCACTTCCCTCTAGTTGTCGGATACTCAGGATACTCATGTACAAATATCAACTGATGAGCATATAACATGGCAAAAAAACTCAAATAATATGTTATCATCCTGTGGTCAGCTATTTTACAATTATGGACTTTTGTAGTGGTGAATATGATGTGATATGAACCTAAAAAACTTTTATTGACCGAGGCATTTAGGTTCATATTTATTTAGTTATTTATTTATTGGTGGTTTACTCTGGCGAGAACCACCGAGCATCGACAAGCAACTGTCAGCTCCTCAACATTCTAACTCTGTTCAAGCTCGGCTCAAGCAGGGATATAGCGGCTGAAGACATGTGCACCATCGACGTGTAGTACGCCTTAGTACACGGCATCATTGAGCCCCCATGTTGGCAACTGGGATAAAGTGCCTTGCCCCAGGACACAATACAGGTCATCCCAGATGGAGATCGAACTCGGAACCTCTAGCATAGAAGTCCAACAGTCTCCCACTGAACCACCATGCTCCCTGTTTAGGTTCATATCACATCATACCACCACAAAGTCCATAACTGTTTTATTATATACTCCATTCTCAAAAAAACAATCTTCTATTTGTCAATTAAAAGTTCAGTTATATCAAACAGAAATACTTTTATTTAACAATAAAATAGTTATCAACTGCAGAATAACATGAAAATGAGACATAAGTCAGGTTTACTGTGAATGCACTTTGATTGAAATAGAACTAGAGAGGGGATTTCCAAAATCTATATATGGAAAGTTGATATTCACTGGAAAACCGGTGTATGTGAATTTTTTAGTACCAGTCACGTGTATAAGATCCAGCCAATAGAAATGTGGTTACTTCTAAAGTATATAATAATGCTCTTTATTTTCACACAATGCATTAACTTCTTTTTTTTTAAATAAATTAAATTTAACATTTTTCGAAAAAATTCTCACAATTTTTCCATAAAACCATACAAATATGGATATCATTAATGATATCCATATTTGTTTGGTTTCATCGAGACATTTGTAAGATATTTGAGGCTGTGGTAGGCTTATTTTGGTCAATTTCTTGGATATTTTTAGCAGATTTGTTAGGTAAAGGGTTAACATCATTTTCTCTCAGACAAACCATAAAGTTCACACTGGTCTAGGCAGTCTGTGTATATGACTCTAATGGGCCACCTGCGACTGCCGCCATTCTGGAAAAGTCTGATAAAGACAGTCTGATGAATACTAAGCCTGTTACCTTATTTTCTTTCCATAAGTGTTGAAATGCTGTAAAAACTTTTTTAGTTCAACTTGACAACATCAGTTATGAGCTATTGGGATGGGTTGTGATCTGTCATACGTCCGTATGTCCACAATTTCTTTAGCACACCCTACAGGTCACAGCTCTCAACTGATCAGTTTCAAATTTCATATGTGGCTTTGGGGTAATGTCTAGATGGGAGGTATCGATTTTTTTCGAATTTCAGTGAAAAACATGGCTGCCAATGACCATCTTAGATTTAGATATAAATTGTCCAGCAATTCCTTTAGCACACCCTACAGGTTACAGCTCTCACCCAATCTGTCCCAAATTTCATATATAGCTTTGGGGAGTTGTCTAGATGGAAGGTATTGATTTTTTCTGAATTTTGTTGAAAAGCATGGCCGCCAGCAGCCATCTTAGGTTTGACATATAAATTGTCAACAATTCCATTAGCACACCCTACAGACCACATCTCTCACCCAATCATTTTCAAATTTCTTATGTAGCTTTGGTGTAATGTCTAGATGGGAGCTATTGAATTTTTCTGAATTTTGTTTAAAAACATGGCTGCCAGCAGCCATCTTGTATTTGGATATAAATTGTCCAACGATTCCTTTAGCAAACCCAACAGACCGTGGCTTTCACTGGATCAGTCCCAAATTTCATACGTGGCTTTGGGGGAATATCTCGATGGGAGCTATCAATTTTTTTTTGAAATTTCATTGAAAAACATGGCCACCAGTGGCCATCTTGGATTTGGATATAAATTGTCCAACAGTTCCGTTAGCACATCCTACAGTCGCAGCTCTCACCCGATCAGTCTCAAATTTCAAATGTAGCATTGGGGCCATGCCTAGATGGGAGCTATTGATTTTTTTCAAATTCTGTTAAAAAACATGGCTGCCAGCGGCCATCTTAGATTTGGCACATGTATTGTCACCAATTCCATTAGCACACCCTACAGGCCCCATCTCTCACCCAATCATTTTCAGATTTCATATGTAGCTTTGATGTGATGTCTAGATGGGAACTATTGAATTTTTCTGAATTTTGTTGCAGCCATCTTGTATTTGGATATAAATTGTTCAACAATTCCTTGAGCACACCCTACGGGCTGCGGCTCTCACCTGATTAGTGCCAAAATTCATATGTGGCTTTGGGGCAATGTCTAGAGGGGAGCTATTGAATTTTTCCAAGTTTAATAGAAAAACATGAGCTATCAAACTTTTCTGAATTTTGTTGAAATACATGTCCAGCAGTCTTGGATTTGGCATACAAATGATCAACAATTCCATTAGCAGACCCACACCTCTCATCTGCTCTTTTGAAAATTTTATAATTTTTTGTAACTGTGATATGATGTCCAGATGGGAGTTATCAAATTTTTCTGTATTCCTTTAAAAAGATAGCCGCCACAGTCATCTCGGATTTGACATATAAATTGTCAATAATTCCATCAGTAGACAAAACAGGCTCCATCCCTCACCCGATTGTTTTCAGATTTCATTTTCAGCTTTGGTGTGATGTCTTTTCTGTAGAAACTTGAGTGAATGACATGGCATTACTGGATCTTTCTATTTAGTTCAGTTCCTTCTTGGACAAGTTCAGCTGCAGTGTCATTGACACTTTCATTTTATTTTATAGAATTTGTTCATCTGTATTTGTTTTGATACAGTTATTGAAGAATCCCTGGAGGCACTCTCTATTGAACTGTTACAAGACAAATCCATTTATACAAACTGCTTACTTTTAACTGAAGTTTAAGCTCTACCATTGAATACCCATACAAAGCTTTTAATCGAAGTACAATGGAAACCTGCTAAAATGAATAGCCTTTTTGAGAGTGAGAAATATTCATTTAAGGCCTAAAAAAGTTAAAAATCTGTTCATCAGGCCCCCCACATGGTCCTTTTGGCTGCTGCATGCGCCCTCTTTATAACTAATGCAAAATTAAAAAATTAAATGGTTTAGGCCATACAAAGTAGATCTTCTGTTTCTCAGGCCATTATTTGTAAAATTGCACGCGGGCGAGCGTTTTTTTATTTTATTTTTTATATCTGTAATTATTTCTTTGCCATCAAAAATGTATGTTCTTGGTTTATGTTTTAGGTCTCATAATCTACAGAATAGCATGTGTGGTGGTGTATTTTGTCCCTTGAGAGTAAGAAGGCTTTGCAATGCTAAAGCATTGCAAAGCCTTCTTGCACTCAGGAACAAATTTATCAATGTTTTTAACTTGGGTAAAATATCAGACATAAACCATTTAATTTTTTTTTTTTTTAAGTTCACATTGGTTATAAAAAGAGAGTATGCGGCAGCCAAAAGGTCCATGCGGGAGGGCCTGAGAAACAGAGTTTTATTTTCTTTAGGCCTTATCTCTGATATTTTACACTAGTTAATAATATTGATAAAATTTGGGCTTTATTCTGAAGTGTACTTACAGCTACTAACTGGTGGGGGCTGAATTATTTTTGCTTGACAAAATTTGTCTTTGCCTTGTTACATTTTACGGGACAGTGCCTGCAGGCACTCTTCCATAAATTATAACAAGGTAAATCCATACAGAATAAATAATTTCACTTCAAAGATAATTCGAAAGACAACCAGATAACATAAAGCCTTTAAGTGGTAGCACCTGCCCTTCAGAGTAAAGCCCAAATATGGGCTTCCAGCACCCTGACAGTTAATGGCTTCACATTCTGTGGATCTGCTTCATATTATCTTTGAAGTGAAATTATTTTGTCTTTTAGGATATGCCTTGTGACTTTAGCAAGAAATTTTGTATTATTTTTATAGATATAGCCTACTGCTAATATTTTAGGGGTGCGAGAAAAAGTGTACCTCAGTTGCAAATAAGGTGCATCATGGTTGTATGAGGGCAATGGTACACCTCTGAAATAGTGAGCTGTAAAAGCAGAAATTTTCTGAGAAAATTAGTTTTTTTTTCTAGTATTATGGTTTACTGTCCTGTGATTTTAATAACTTCTAGCCTTAAATACAATCTGCAGTTCATCACATAAGGCAAAGATGTTCGAGGGCTTAAAATTTAGCATGAATCCACAATCTGATTCTCGCTAAGATTCTCATAACTGTTAGAAATTCTGTATGGATGTATTGCTGGATTCTAATTTGGATTCTCGCAAAATCTCGCTCTGCTTTCTGTAAAATCTAGAAAAGATCATTGCACTTTAACAGTTAAGCATCAGCTATTGGGGTAATGATTTGATTAATCGGTTATGAAACAGCTGAACTGTTTCAGCAATATACTGTACATCGGATGGTCAGAGTTGTTATTGATTTTTGATAATTGTTTATGATTTATGATATGGCCAAGACAATAAATGAAATATTTACATTTACCAGCTCCTCAGGAAGCCACCTTATGAAAACTTTTCAGCCATTTGTTCAGCAGCTCCCCCCCACCCCCCCCCCCCCCCTGGGAATCCGGGGAAGTAAAGCAGTGCTTGCTTACTGTGTTAACTGATAGAGTGCTAAATTATTTTTCAAAGGTGTTTTAAAACCCGAGTATTTTTACTAATTGTTTATCTTTAATGATATGGCCACGACAATAAATCAAGTATTCACATTTACCAGCTCTTCAGGAAGCCACCTTATGAAAATTGTTCAGCCATTCATTCAGCAGCCCCCCCCCCCTCCCCCATGGGAATCCTGGGAAGTGAAGCAGTGCTTGCTTATCCTGTTAACTGGTAGAGTGCTAAATTATTTTTCAAAGGTGTTTTGGAACACGAGTATTTTTTTCAAAGATACAATGCTACCACCTAGGGCATCCTTAATTCAGCAAGATTTTGTTCATAAATAATTTTTTTGTTACTATTTATTGGAGAGTGCCTCTTGGCACTCTCCAATAAATGGTAACAATACAATTTTATATGAACATTTTTTTTCTACCACTGCACAAATAACACGGTTATGCATACATTGTAAAGCCACTATAGTGGCTTTCAGCACTTTTCAGTATAGCCATGATAGTGACTTCAAGCACTCAACCAGTTAAACAAGCTATGTTTTACTGGTAAAATAGGACCCAGTCACTAATGCCTGGGGTGGAATTCCTCTAAAATGAGCAATATGGGTATAAACAATTGGCTGAATTTGACTTTATCTCCATGTTAGTCATGGTTAGCCATTATACAGAAATATGTGACCTTAAACACCAATAAATAAATAAATAAATTCATCCAGCAGACATGTGCATGACAAGGATTTGGTTAAATTCAAAAACCACTCATCCAGACAAAACTATTTTAGAGATATTATTCTTAACTGGTAGAGAGCTGGAAGCCCATATTTGGGCTTTAATCTGAAGTGCAGGTAACCCATCTTAACCCTTTGAACCCAAGAGTCTGTTTTTCCGGCCCAGGAACCTGATGCATCATAATTTCATTAAGTGGGATGTCTGCTAAGTGAGTGGGTGGGGTAGACCAATCAGTCAGGATCGATCCCAGTCAGGGAAAGTTCTTGAGGTGTCCGAACACTGTAAGCATCAATTGTGGGGTTGATGCTGTCACAGCGTACTGTCCTATCAGGAACGTAAAATGGCTGTCTTCTGTATGGAGAGAGACATGCTATATACAGGCTGAAGATCCCTTCGTAGTATTCAAGAAGAGTGAGGCCTCAAAGGTCATCCTACCCACCTGCGCCATTGGGCCAAGGAGAGGCTTTAATATTTAATATATGTTGCATAACTTGTACGCCAATCCTTGTAAAACAAAACAAATAAGATTAAATAAATAAATAGACAAATCAATATTTTCATCGTGCAGCCTTAATTGACTACCCCAGAATAAAGAATATGGACTCTTCCAATTACTGCCATTGCATTGACATGTAAGATACCACGAGGGTTAAATACTTCATATTCAGTAGATGTACTTCATATTATCCTTGAAGTGAAGTTATTTGGTCTTTAAGGATTTTCCTTGATCCTGACCAAGACAAAGATATGTCGACAAATTTAGCACTCTACCAGTTAAAAATGATGAATACATATAGGTTATTACAACCATGATGGTGTAGTGGTCAAGGAATAAGGCCATTTACTAACCAGTCTAGTTGGTCTGGATCTCTTAGCCTTGTGGTAAATTGGTTGCTTTAAGTTCTTGAGGTTGATGGTTCAAGCCATGGCTCAAACACCACTCTCTATATGTTACATTGGGGGCTCGTCTAACCCTCAGCAGTTGGTGGCATTATGGATGCTGTGGTGAAGCACTGTGGGTGTTTCGACTTCTCTGAGGTGGAATTTGGAGGCAAGTGCACCATCGATGTGCAGTGCACCTTAGTACACAGCACATCAAAGCCCCAACATGGGCAATCAGGATTAAGTGTCTTGCCCAAGGAAACAATGCAGTTAGCATTGATCAGGATCAAACCGTCAACCTTTTGGTTTAAAGTCCAATGCTCTAACCACTGAGAAATCCCTCTCCCAGGTGAAGGGTTAGTATATATTGAGATGTAAATAGATCCTCCAGTAGAATGAGATGATGATGAACAAGACCTCCTGTTGAATAGGAAGTGGCTGATCTGTCTGCCTAAAATACTTCAGTGCCATTCCCACTGGAGAAAGCAATCATTCTCTATGCATGGAATTGAAGGAAGGTCATTTTAAACAAATTATCTTTTTAAAATCAGTACTTAGAAGATCACAATTAGGTTTATATGTTTGTTTTGATGCCAGTGGGTTATAAGGTCAGCAGCAGTAGGCTGATTGCTTTCCATATAAAAGACAAGCCAAAAGTTTTTAGTTAAATTGAATTGCCATTGTCCAGAAAGTCACAATCAGCTTACTGACCTATGGTAAGTCTCTATTTTGATACAATCCTCCTCTTCTTTCAACTGGACAATAGATTTGTCACTGTTAACTGGTAGAGTGCTGGAAGCCCATATTTGGGCTTTATTCTGAAATGCAGGTGCTTCAGCTTAAAGGCTTCATTTTTGGAGGATGAGCTTCATATTACCTTTGAAGTTAAATAATTTTGTCTATTAGGATTTGCCTTGTTACAATTCATGAGAGAGTGCCCATTGGCACTCTCTCATGAATTGTAACAAGGCAAAGACACATGAACAAATTTTGATGACCAAAAATAATTCAGCACTGTACCAGTTGAACAATTTTTCTTTTCTTGATGTTTTTGGTCAAAAAATGTTTTGAGTTTTTTTTATCGTCATCTTCTACCCATGTTAGGTAAAGAGTTAAATGACCCCATGCAATTAACCCTTTGGCACTTTAATTATCCTGATGTTCAAACGTCACTAGGAATTCAGTTTTTTCAACGTTTTTCAAAATGCGACGTCAAACGTCGGAAAGTACAAATAGAAAGATATTTTTCACATTAGTGATTATCTTGTTGAGGTGTTGAGGACTAAATTATTTTTTATGGTCTGAATTTGTTATTCAAAACTTGTTTTATTATAAATTATTGGAGAGTTCCTACAGACACTCTTCAATAATTTGTAATAAAACAAATTTATATAATCAAAATATTATTTGTGTTTGACTGAATATGAAATATAAGCAATTAAAGTGTTAGCTTTTGCTCTGGTATGTAATTTTGTACATATCGACAAAAAATACAAGCAATGTTTCAGCCAATGGACCTCAGGGTTAAACCCGGAGGTCCATTGGCTGAAACTTTGCTTCTGTTGGTTATGCTTTGCAACAAATTTGCAATTATTGGATGGGTGGAATCTCCACTCTGCAGGTGTTTTAGTGATAATACACTCTCCACGTACTGTAGTATGTTCCAATCAGAGTAAAATCCTCGCCTCATGATTGGATGAGAGCTGGCGCAGTGTCTTTTATGTTTATGGCTCCAGTAGCAAATGTTACCCTCTGACATCACCACGCGAAATATTTGAAATGGCGTCGCCTGTTTTGTAATTGCTTCATCAACGCAGTGACGAGCAAGCTGCATCTGGATTATTCACACGTGAAGCAGACAGTGTTCTGCATAAAGTGTTGTTTAAATTACAAACCGATTTATGATTTGAACTAAGATGGAATGAGTTTATCTGGTTTATTGATTATTTATCCAGTCCCGTAGTGCGTACATGAGAGGTTTATTCACTAAGCCTGTGATCATTAAAAGTTTCCTTGCAGAAGGCAACTTTTAATGATCACAAGTTTAGTTAATAATCCTCTCGTGTTTCATAATGTAGGTTTTGGGCTATGGGTAGTGTCTTCTTGTAACATATACGTTATTGTGATGAGTTGACAGTAACATGATTTGAGGTTTGCGGCTCGGAGCGTATGTTCAACCTTAATGCTTCGCGTCTCGGTTGAACATAAGCTCTGAGACGCAAACCTCAGCCTATGTTACTTTCAGCTCATCACAATAACTTATAATACAGTTGAAAAATTTTATTTAAAAAAAATTTAACAAAAAAGCATATCATGTGACCCTAATTGGAATGAGCTTGTTGGGCTCATTCCAATGAGGGTCTACATGGTATGGTTTTATTGAAATTTTCTGAAAAATTTGAAAAAAAATTTTTTAAATAAATTATTTACCTAACATAATGGTTCATTCTATTGCATGGTGGAATGTTAGATTGTACATTGGACTTGAAATCAAAAGGCTTTGTACTGTTAGTAAGGTGGAAAGTCCAACAGTTACTCTCCATTGCTCTGTGGTTCTCTCAGGACCCAGTCACCAATGCTTGGGAGGTGCTCTGTGGTTCTCTCAGGACCCAGTCACCAATGCTTGGGAGGTGCAAACCCTCTCTAAAATGGGCAACCTGGCTTATTAATGCTCACCCCTGGTCTTGAGTTGATACTCAGGTTGTGGTCATGATTAGCCATTGTGCAAAAAATATGTGACCTTAAACACCAATAAATAAATAAATAAATAAATAAATAAATAAATAAATAAATAAATAAATAAATGTGGTTCTCTCCTGGGTACTTTGGCTTCCTCCACTTGTGAAACTGTCCTACATGATGTGACCCTGGCTGTTTAACCCTTTACCCAACGTAACGGCCCAAACCGGCCAGCGCTATTTTCAAAAATCATCAGTTAATTTTCATTAGTTTTTCATTTTTTGTCTCAAAAACATAGGTTGTGACCCCTCATTGGAACGAGCTCGCCGAGCTCGTTCCAATGAGGGGTCATAACCTATGTTTTTGAGACAAAAAATGAAAAAAATTAGTTGTTCAAGAATTGTTTTTGCAAGTGTCGTCTGCTTTTCATGTTAGGTAAAGGGTTTCTCTGTCACCGTGGTTGATTCGAACACTCTCTCTCTCCTGTTCATGAGTTCATAGGTCATATTTCTCTTGTTGTTTGCAGGTGGAAGAACTTTGATTTGTTTGGAATTATTTCTCTGTCTGTCTCTCTCTCTCTGTCTCTAAGAGACACACACAGAGAGAGGGGCATCAGGAGAGATAGACACATATACATAGAGTTAATGAGATAGACAGAGATGTAGAAATTGAGAAAAGGCTTGAATTGGCCGTGGTGACAGAGATATGGTTGAAGAGTCGTAAAACCTCAATAAACATAAAGTGGTTCAACCTAGAGATCCACTGGATGAAACTTAGCTTGTGTTGCTTTCACTGAATGTGAGTTATTGGTGGAAACTCCACTCGCTGGGTGTTTTACTGATAACACACTCTCTTTCTCTTCCATACCCACAAAAGTGAAGCATTAGATTTCTGTAATCTTCTTCGTTTCCATAATGGTAGACACAATGAATTTTATTTTCTGTGACATAATTGATTATGTGCCAGGTGGCGGACCGCTAATGAAGACAAATTTCATTAGCCATCTATGACTCTGCTTGTTAAGGTATTTTATCACCATTAAAATCTACAAATAATGGTCTGGTAATACCTCCAAGCTGATAATAAAGGTTAATTACAGACATGTCTGGTTTGATCACTGTGTATTCTTCTCTGAAACAAAGTTTTATCTTCCGCTGTTTAGTGTTGAATAAACTTCTGTTTATCCTTAACCGGTAGAGTGTTGGAAGCCCATATGTGGACTCCATTCTGAAATGCCTCTAATGGTGAAATGCCTCAACTTGAAGGCTTCGTATTCTGTAGATGTACAGTGGAGCCCACTTAATCGGATATCTCTTAACTGAATAACCCTGTTAATTGAAAACACTTTCCCAAATACAAAACCATTTACCATATCTCCAGTACAAATTTGGCCTGTTAATTGAATATAGGTTATAGAGTAACTCCTGTTAATTGAATAAAAAATGTTGTAACCTGTCGAGAAATTATCCTGACTCTCCCCAGTTTTCCTTTGTTTCTTGACCTACTTGGCCTCAGTTCATCCATTACAGGCATTTAATCTATTATATCTTGTTTGACAGAGCTCCATGAGCTCTGTCAAACATGATAAAATAGATGCTAATTTTATCTCTGTAATACAGTACAGTGACTAATCCCTCTTAATTGAATATTCCTGTTAACTGAATAATTTTCAAGAGCAAAGTGTCTATTCAATTAACAGGGTTCTACTGTACTTCATATAATCTTTGAAGTGAAATTATTGTGTTTGCCAAGATTTTCTTTGTTATAATTTACGGGAGAGTACCTACAGGCAAATACATACGAACAAAGATGGATGACCACAAATAAGTTACAGTAGAGCCCACTTAATTGGATATCTCTTAATTGTATATCCCTGTTAATTGAATATAATTTTCAAACACAAAACCATTTACCATACCTTCAGTACAAATTTGATCTGTTAATTGCATATGGGTTGTAGAATAAACTCCTGTTAATGGTATATTAATTTTTGTAATATGTCTAAAAAATTACTGTGACACGCACCAAATTCCCTTTATTTATCAACCTTTTTGGCCTCACTAAATCAAATACAGGCATTTATTCTATTATATCTTGTTTGACAGAGCTCTATGAGCTCTGTCGAACAAGATATAATAGAATAGATGCTCAGTTTACCCCCAGAACACAGGAAACTGACCAAATCCCTGTTAATTGTATACTCCTGTTAATTGAATAATTTTCACTGGCAAAATGGATATTCAATTAAGAGGATTCTACTGTATTACTTTACCAATTTAACCCTTTACCTAACATGAAAAGGAGAAGACACTGCAATAAAAATTCTTGAATAACTAATTTTTTTCATTTTTTATGTAAAAAACATAGCTTATGACCCATCATTGGAACGGGCTCAATGAGCTCGTTCCATTGAAGGGTCATAAGCTATATTTTTGTGACAAAAAATAATGAAAAAGAAAAATGAAAAGAAAAGAAATGGAATGGTGTATTTTGTGAATAGCGCTGGCTCGTTTTGGGTGTTACGTTGTTGGGTAAAGGGTTCAAGGCCTTTACAAACTCGATGCAATGCAAATGTTCTGAACAGTGCAAAAAAGCAATAAAAATCAATTTTAATATTGCAATTTGGACACAATTATTTGCTCTCATTTTTGATTTGATATAGAACAAAGACATTAATCACCTGAACTTTATAGTCCAATGTCAGATTTATTATTTGTTAAGGTTTAACAACACTTTAACAGCCAAGGTCATATCATGTCGGTGACAGTTTTACAGGTGGAGAAAGCCAGAGTACCTGGAGAGAACCACCAAGCAACGACAAGCAGCTGCCAGCTCCCCAACATCGCAACTCTGCACTGCAGCACAGGCAGGGTCAGATTGGTTGAAGACATGAGCATCGACGTGTAGTACACCTTAGTAAACGGCGTCATTTTGCCCCCATGTGGACAATCAGGGTTATGTACCTTGCCCAAAAACACACCACAGGAGTTAGAATCGATCGCTCAGATGGTCACCCAATGTCAGATACAGAGGATCTGCAGTGACTCACGATTTCATATGAAATTTCTGTATCAAATTCACTAAAATTGACCTGAGCCGACGTTGACCAAAGCTCAGGTCGATTTTAGGGATTGAAGTTCAGCAATATCACGTCAAATTGTGATTACTTTGAAATTCTTTGTTATCACATAACCTGTAATTTAATTTTTCACCTAATGTAATGACTAGACTGGCCGGCGCTGTTCACAAAAATTGCAAAACAAATTGATTATTATTTCAAATTATGCCTTGAAAACATAGCTCATTGGGACAAACTTATCAAGCTCCTTCCACTGAGGGGTCATAAGGTATGTTTTCTTCAAGATAAAAAATGAAATGTTATTCAGCATATGTTATCTGCTATTTGTATCAGGTAGAAAGTTAATGGAAAATAAGAGAACATTAATTCAATTCTACTTCAGAAACCAACTCACAAACTTTCCTCTTTGACGTTAACCCTTTACCCAATGCAGACGATATCAAATTTATTATTTTAAATATAATTTTTTTAAATTTTTAAAAAAATTTCAATAAAACCATATCATGTCACCCCTCATTGGAACGAGCTCAATGAGCTCATTTCAATGAGGGGTCACATGATATGGTTTTGTTGAAATATTTTGAAAAATTTAATTTTTTCAACTGCTAAATTTGCATATTACGCGGGCGTTTGTGGGCGATTCGTTAGGTAAAGGGTTAACTTCTGATGTCATTCCCGTATTAGATGTGTTGTGAACAATATTTTCTGTAATGAGCTATTTGATGGTAATTATGTGATAAATGAATTGTGTGATCACTGAATTTAATTTTATCAAGACTTTTGACAGCCCAGGTCTCCTCGTGTTGGACAGTTTTACTGGTGGAGGAAGCTGGAGAGAACTACTGAGCAGTGGCAAGCAATTATCAGACTCCCCAACATACTAACTCCACACAAGCAAGCCAGAAATTAAGCAAACTGCCATCAGCAAAATGAGGTCCCCAGAGGGTGAATTTGGTGATGCTATCCTGCACAGCAGGGTAGCATTACGAAATTTACCCTATGTGAACCTCAATTGGAATCAAGGTCTTAAGCCAAAACAGAAAGAGGTACCCAGAGGATAAATTGGCCCACTGTATGGGATAGCATCAGCAAATTCACCCTCTGGGGATCTCATTCTGCAAATGACAGCTTATTTTTAGGCTTTCACACAAGCGAGGTAAGCGTTGGTTGAAGACAAGTACACTATCAATGTGCAATACAAATGCTAAGTTTATGTCTAGAATACAGGAAAGTGACACAATCACACAATCCCTGTTAATTGAATACTCCTGTTAATTGAATATGGCTATTCAATTAACAGGGTTCTGCTGTTCATAGAACTCTGTAACCAGTGCTTGGAGGGTGTGAGTCTTCATTCTGAATTGACAATGTAATTATAAATGATTGGCATGGAATTCATGCTTACAATCACAATCAAGCTTTTGTTGCTGAATGATCCGAAAACAGTGGTGGCTTTGCCTGTTCCATAAAACCCCCCAAATAATAGGCAGGGATTTCTGTGAATCAGTCTCCAGATGCATAGTCATCTTTATTGAGGGTCGTGTTGGTTGATAAATGGTTAACTCCTAGCAATCTGGTAGTATTTCAAAATATCGGTCATTAACTCCATATTGCCCATGAAAAATTTAACAAATTATAAAATGTTTAGCTTACCTGGCCCAAAGGGCCACATGAGCTATTGCCATCACTTTGCATCCATCCTTGTCCATTGTCTATAAATGCTTAACATTTTCATCTTTTTCTCTGGAACTGCTGAGTGGATTTGAACCAAACTTGGCAGGAATGGTCTATGGGAGGTCTTCTATAAATGGTCCTCATTTTGTTCCAGTCAGATGAAAAACATGGCCGCCAGAGGCATTCTTTGATTCTGATTGATCGATTTTTAAAAATCTTTTCCTCTGAAACTACAAGGCCAAATGTTTTGAAACTTCACATGGTTGATAACTGGGACACCCTCTACCAACACCCCTCATTTAATGTTGATTGGATTGCAAACATGGCCGCAATTGCGGCTCAGAGTTACTATGAAAACCCTATGGGAAATCACATTTTCATCTTCTTATCTGAAACAACTTGGCCAATTTGAAAACAATCATCATTCTGTTTCACTCAGATGAAGGAGCATGGCAGCCCATCTGCCATCTTTGATTCTGATTAGAATAATTGAGAGATACGTAGTTCTTCCATGTGAGTGATTACAGGCTCTTTAGAGCCTCTTGTTTAAATTTTCAGCTGCATTGTGGGAAAAATATGCAGCTGAAAACTTTGTTTTTTGACAACAAAGTGCAGAGGGTTAAATCTCACACATCTCGACAGGAACTGATGTTGTTTACTACAGCAACAAGGTCCTGTTTAGTATTCTTCCATTAAGGACAGTGCATTTTCTGTTTCAAGTATTATTCTTTGCTAAAAAATTATTGAGGTCTCTTTGGAAACTACAACTCAAAATGGACTACGACAGCACGAATCAATATCCCATTCTGACATTTGAAAAGATTTACTTTCCCTATTACAACTCAAGCTTTTTATTTCAGAAAAATTATGTTCAGGTAGCTTTGTTTCCATATGGATTTTTCATCCATAGAAATGACATTTTAAACAGATATTTTTTTTCATTGACGAAACCTGATTGTACTTATCTTTTGGAACCATAGAGGTCTATCGACAGAAACATCTCCTGTTGAGATACATTGTTTGTATGATACAGTCCAAAAATGGATTTATACGCCAAAGGACATTATGGGTGTATGATACAGTTGCAACTGATACAATTCATAAAAAAAATTTAATTGGTACAGCTTTGATAATCAGTTACACATCTTTTTGAAATTGCTGTGGATAATTTGTTGGTTCAACAGATTCGTAAGTAAAGAGTCATGAACTCCTTGCATGTTGCCGTCGGATATTCCTTCCCAGGACAGGAAATCTCTTGCTATTACAATGACTCAAATTTCAGGATATTTAAATTTTCCTGTTAGTTGTATAGGCTTTTTAACCAATTATTTCTTGTGACGAATTTTTCATCAAATCTAGTCATGGCTGCAAGCCAGAAAATAAGGAGACTGTCATCTGCAAAATGAGGTCCCCAGAGGGTGAATTTAGTGATGCTACCCTGCACAGCAGGGTAGCATCACTAAATTTACTCTCTGTGAATCTCAGTCTGAATCAGGGTCACAAAACTAAACAGAAAGAGGTACCCAGAGGATAAATTAGCCCACTGTATGGGATAGCATCATCAAATTCACCCTCTGGGGACCTTATTCTGCAAATGTCAGATGGCTTATTTTCAGGCCTGCGTGGCTGCTACATAGCATCCATGACAAGATTTGACGAGAAAAATTCATGAAAATTAATAAAAAATATTTTAAAATTACTCAGCGTGTTAGGGAGCGCAGTGGCTCAGTGGTTATGGCATTGGACTTCAAACTGAAAGGTCCACGGTTTGATCCCCACCAGTGGTAACCATGTTCTGTTCTTGGCCAAGACACTTAATCCCAAATGCCAATGTGGTTGCATAGTGTGCTGTGTACTAAGGGATTCTGCACGTTGATGGTGCAATTGTCTTTAACCTATGCTAACCCTGCTTGCACGGAGTTAGTATGTTGGGGAGTCTGATAGTTGCTTGCCATTGTTCGGTGGTTCTCTCCTGGTATGCCACTGCTTCCACCATCCATAAAACCAGTCAGCATGATGTGACCTTGGCTGCCGAAAGTGTTGTTAAAGCCTAATAAATAAATAAATAAATAAATAAATAAATAAATAAATAAATAAATAAATATTCAGCGGGTAAAGAGTTAATCCAGTTCTGAGAGATGTCACTTGCAGTGTGTCCTTGAGCAAGACAATGCCCCTTTCTATAGTCAGAACAAAGTGGTATAGTCTGTCTTCTAACAATACGACTTGGACTTAAGGCCTGATTTTAACCACTTAATCTGTTGGAAAAATCTTGACAGCTGCTCTCTACTGATTGGTATCCTCCTTGGATAATCTGGTTTTATCAACTAACAAAGTTTCCGCCGGCAAGCCTATCATATGTAAATCCCTTCCCATCCCATTTCATCTGTTGGCTAATTATAATTTGTTGATTCATTCATTAGGCTTTTCCCTCTGGAAAAGACTATTGTTTTTCTACGGATTATTATTTTTTTTTTGTTGGGTTTTTTTTTTTTTTTTTTTTTTGGGTTTTTTTTTTTTTTTTTTTTTTTTTTTTCCACACATTTTTGTCCGTACGATTCAGAAGCCATTTTCGAACCGATTTTCACACAATTTGGCACACGCATAGAGTGGCAAAAAATCTAAAAATGTACAGAAGCGGAATTTTCGATTTAACCCTTATTTCGCCAGAATTGGCAAAAAACTGCCAAAATTGGGGTTTATCGGCACTTTCTCGAAACACGTCTTTAGGATTTTTTTTAAATATTCATAATTACTAGACCTGCCTATGACACAACCTTTGATACACACGCCATATTAGGCGATGCATATGGTAACCCTCCACAGACTGCCAAACATCGAAATTTTGATGAAATGGGCCGGATTCAGACCCCCACAGCACCCAAACGATACCCGAGAGGTAAACATAACTTCCTTTATTGGAAGTGGAATTCACCGAGGATCATTTTTGTAAGTAATAAGGGTGTTCAGAAAACCAAGTGTTAACCCGTTTTGGGATGGTTAAACAGCAATACCCCAAAAGAGCTCAAAACTTCATGTTTTCCGTGGATTTCTCTAAACGAGTCTTGTAGATTTTCAAGAAAAATTGGTCACTCTCAGGTCTTGGTGTGACATTACAAATTGCATGGATAAAATATTCCGGTCAGCATTAGTTAACCCTCCCCGAGCTGCTAAACGTAAAAATTGTGATAAAATGGGCTGTTTTTAGACACCAACAGCACCCAAACGATATACCACAGAGAAAGGGGCCTTCACATATCGGACGCAAAATTGATCGGAAAATATTTTTGAAAGTGGTAAGGGTATTCAAAATTTGGCGTCTTAACCCATTTTGGGCTGGTTAAAGAGAGATACCCGTTAAAACCTTAAAATACCCATTTTATGTGGATTTCTCTAACAACATCTTGTAGGTTTTCAAGAAAAATCGGCTATTTGCAGGTCTTGGTGTGACATTACAAGTCGCATGAACAAAATATTCCGGTCAGCATTAGTTAACCCTCCCCGGGCTGCTGACGGTCAAAATTGCGATAAAATGGGCTGTTTTTGCACACCAACAGCACCCAAAGGGTACACCACAATCAAAAGTGCCTGCTTCTATCGTGCGTACAATTTATACGGAAACATTTTTGTAAGTAGTAAGGGTATTCAAAAGTCGACGTCTTAACCCATTTTGGGCAGGCTAAAGAGAGATATCCCTTGAAAGCTTTAAATTCCCATTTTCTGTGAATTTCCCTAACGGTAACTTGTAGGGTTTCAAGACAAATTGACTATTCGTAGGTCTTTATGTGACATTACAAGTTGCATGGACAAAATACTCTGGTGAGCATTTTTTAACCATCTACAAGCTGCCAGGCATCGTAATGTTGTTAACATGGGACTGTTTTCAGACACGCACAGCACCTAATGTATACATGAGAGATGAACATAATCTCCTTTGTTTGAAGTGGAATTCACAGAGGACCATTTTTGTAAGTAATAGAGGTATTCAAAAAGCCAAGCGTTAACCCCTGTTGGGGAGGTTTAACAGAGATACCCATCAAAAGCTTAAAAAATCGTTTTCCCTGGATTTCTACAAACATTTTGTGGGGTTTTCAAGAGAAAATGGCCGTTGATAGGTCTTGGTGTCATATGACCAGTTGCATGGATCAATTATTCTGGTAGGCATTTGTTAACCCTTCATGGGCTGCTAAATGTAAAAAAAATTGAGGAAATAGTCTGTTTTTGGACACCAACAACATCAAATGGAAATGCCACAGAGAGACGTAACTTCTTTTACCGGACGCAAAACTGACAGGGAAACATTGATATTGATATTAACCCATTCTACCATTAATGATGGGTTTTACCTAAACATTTTTTTATCAAACCCAAACCGAGTCATTTGAGACTACTATACTCATCTTTCTCATAACATCAATGAAGGAACTTTAGTGAGACAGTTAAAAACAATTCATCAGACACTGTGGGGTCAAGAAAAATCATGGAATCTAATCGGGAAAAGCCATGATTCTCCAGAATCATAAAGTCTAGTTTGCTTGGTCATTTGTTTGTCACTCATTTGTTCGTCATTCATTTGTTCATTCATTCATATGGTATAACAGTGCTAAATATTTTCCCATTACAATATTTGTGTGAAAAAATATGATCGCATCAGATCGCATCTTTTTAATTTTGTCAAGTATAGCCCTTCAGACAACTTTTTCTGTCCTCAAAACTGGGCGTCTTGCAAGAAATAAGAGAGAAAAATTTATAGGAAGGAAACTGCCAATCACAGGCATATTTTTGTCAACACACCAATAGTCAATTGTATTTTTAGTCCCCAAACTTCATTAACCCTTTACCCACCCAATGTAGAGAATATCAAAATTTATTATTTTAAATACTATTTTTTTCAATTTTTCAAAATAATTTCAACAAAACCATATCATGTGACCCCCTCATTGGAACGAGCTCGTTCCACTGAGGGGTCACATGATATAGTTTTGGTGAAATATGTTGAAAAATTAATTTTTTTCAACTGCTCAATTTACAAATTACGTGGGCGGATGCGGGCGATTCGTTAGGTTAAGAGTTAAATCACAACTCTTCTTTCTTGGCAATATTCAACAATGATGCAAAATTTCAATACAATACTTGAAAGGTTTTTTAAAACAATCTTTTTTTCTCAGGGCTGCTTTGTTTTTGAGATTGCATCATATATGAGTATAACTTTTCAAGGCAGGTAACTCTAATTCAGATATTTAGTTCTGTCATATCAAATGTTCATTAATTTATTCATTCATTCATTTGGGTTTTTATGCCCTCAGTAGGGAGGCATTTTAAATTTGGGTTGTCTGTCCATCTGTTCATCTGTCTGTCTGTCCATCAGTCCATCCATCCATCAGTCTGTCCTTCCATCTTCAATCAGATGCTAAAGTTAGTTATCCATCTGTCTGACTTTGTTTGTCCGTCTGAAGTCATTACTCTATAATGCTTTGGTGGATTTCTATGAAACTTTACACAAGGGTAAAGATCAATAGAAGGTCTTTTGCACAGCAACACCATGCTCGAGTGACAAAGGTCAAGGTCATGGGAATGGAAAAACTTAATTCTCTCACAGATTGTACTTGTCCATCCGGAGCCATTATCTATAATCCTTGGCTGACAAAGTTGTCATCTACTTACACACTTTCGACATTTACAATCCCTGTGTGCAGGGTTTCATTATTTAAAAGGTTAATCAACATCAGTTAACCTTTTATCCAAGAAAGTTTTTTGTTTTTTTAATAAACTAAATTCCACTCACAGGGGAAAAATTTTATCTCTATTTTTCAATACAGTGGAGCCCACTTAATTGGATATCTCTTAACTGGTAGAGTGCTGGAAGCCCTATTTTGGGCTTTACTAAAAGTGACAGGCAATAACTGTCTGTAGCTACATTCTGCCTGAGGAAGCTTTTATTGTCCCTGATATGCATCAGATTTTTTATACAATACCTTGCTCTCTGACATTTAATTGGATAGTGCCTATAAGGCACTATCCAATTAAATGTAATTGAGCAGTATATGATGAGCTTTGATTTGTTGTCAGAAAAAACTCAGCATTTTACCAGTTAACTGAATAACCCTGTTAATTGAATATAATTTTCCAACACAAAACCATTTACCATACCTTCAGTACAAATTTGACCTGTAAATTGAATATAGGTTATAGAGTAAACTCCTGTTAATTGAATGAAAAATCTTGTAACCTGTCGAGAAATTACCCTGACTCTTCCCAGTTTTCCTTTATGTATAGACCTATTTGGCCTCAGTACATCCAGTGCAGGCATTTAATCTATTATATCTTGTTTGACAGAGCTCATAGAGCTCTGTCAAACAAGATATAATAGAATAAATGCTAAGTTTATCTCTCGAATACAGAAAAGTGACACAATCCCTGTTAATTGAATACTCCTGTTAATTGAATAATTTTCAGCGGCAAAGTGGCATTTCAATTAAAAGGGTTCCACTGTAAAACCATTCAGTTATCGTTGTCAAAAGAACTTACACATTACAGTACAGGTCGAAATAAGTTGTAACATAACTGCAATAAACTAAGTATACTGCTGCTTGTGCACTGATAAAACCAGAATCTGACATCAGATATTGTTGTCAAAAGAACTTGCATATTACAGTACAGGTCAAAATAAGCTGTATCATAACTGTAATAAACTAAGTATACTGCTACTTGTACACTGATAACCAGAATCAGACATCATTTTCTGGAAAGCTCTCTGTTAGTTTCTGGTCTTATCATTGTAGGAAGAGAAATATACATAGTTTATCTCACAACTTTATTTTGTCTTGTACTGTATACCAATTCAAATGACATTTAAATCAAGCCTGAAAATAAGCAGACTGTCATCTGCAGAATGAGGTCCCCAGAGGGTGAATATGGTGATGCTACCCTGCCCAGCAGGGTAACATTAACAAATTTACCCTCTCTGAACCTGTCTGAATCAAGGTCTCAGGCCTAAACAGAAAGAGGTACCCAGAGGATAAATTGGGTGACTCTAGCCCACTCTAGCATCAACAAATTCACCCTCTGGGGACCTTATTCTGCAAACGACAGATTGCTTATTTTCAGGCATGATCCAAATGTGTATGGTTCTGTTGAGAAAGTTCCAACACATTAGTGGCTGTATTGACCTGAAGGAAATAAATTCAATACAGCTTTTGGCTGCTATGTTCATATGTATTTTATTAAATTCAATACTTTATAGTCTTGTTGTATTTATTCATTTATTAAACGAGGAACATGCAAGGAAGAAGTAGTGTGATGGAGGGTAATTAACCCCCCCCCCCCCCCACCCACCCCCACCACCATACACTGATGTCAAAATACTAAAATTTCGACTGGCAATAATGGAACTAGGAATTTAATCAATTCATTTCTCAATGTAAAACAAGCCTGAAATGATTAAATGCATTATGGAAAAGGCCAATTGCCCACATGTCGGTACAGTGTCGCTGTGTACGTAATAGTTACTAACTGAGCTGGAGGTATTCATGAATTTTGAACAACCTGCCAACGTGCGGTATGTGATGCCCAGTGGCTCAGCGTCACATACCGAACATTGGCAGGTTGTTCAAATTCATGAATACCGACAGCAAGGTTAGTAACTTACTTACACGCCAATTCACAGAACGCACGGTCCCATGGTAAGTAGTGAGTACAGGTGTTCAATTGATGTCACTTGAACACCTAGTCTATTGTTCTAACGAGTATTTCACGTCTCTTACCAACCTGGAGAATACAAAGGAATTGGAGTGTAATAAGGCATACTGCATGTTGACGGTGCAATGTCAACCAATGGTAACCCTGCTTGTATGGAGTTAGTACGTTGGGGAGTCTGACAGTTGCTCGCTGTTGCATGGTAGTTCTCTTTCTGGGAATCCCGGATTCCTCCACATGTAAAAGTGTCTGATACAAGGTGACTCTGGCTGTCAAAAGTGTCATTAACCCTTTGATATTTTTGTACATCTTATTACGTACGAAATTAAACAGCGCGTCAATACATTGTGGTCATTAGTTTTGTTATTAGTTTTCGAATTTTAAAGTTTTAACCTCAATTCCTATTTTCTCCCGAATAATGCTCAGTGACAACTGTTGAACCAAATGTTATCGCAGCTTAAAATACTAATGTAATCCTGCTGTCAGGACTTCTTAACTGGTTGAGTGCTAGAAGCCCTTATCAGGGCTTTCAAAATATGAGGATACCAGAGCAAAGGCCAACACTTTCCTTGCTTTTATTTCATATTCAGTCAAACACAAATAATATTTTGTTTATATAAATTTGTTTTATTACAAATTATTGGAGAGTGCCTGTAGACACTCTCCAATAATTTGTAATAACACAAGTTTTGAATAACAAATTCAGACCACCAAAAAATAATCTAGCCCTCAACCAGATAATCACTAATGCGAAAAATATCTTGTTATTTGTACTTTCCGGCGTTTGACGTCACATTTTGAAAAACGTTAAAGAAACTCCCAGTAACATTTGAATGTCAGGACAATTAAAGTCTCAAAGGATTAAACCCCAATAAATTAATAAATCGATAAATAGTAATATACACTTAATTGGATATCTCTTAATTGTATATCCCTGTTAATTGAATATAATTTTCAAACACAAAACCATTTACCATACCTTCAGTACAAATTTGATCTGTTAATTGCATATGGGTTGTAGAGTAAACTCCTGTTAATTGTTCATCAATTTTTATAATATGTCGAAAAAATTACTGTGACACGCACCAAATTCCCCTTATTTATCAACCTTTTTGGCCTCACTACATCCAGTACAGGCATTTATTCTATTATATCTTGTTTGACAGAGCTCTATGAGCTCTGTCAAACAAGATATAATAGAATAAATGCTCAGTTTACTCCCAGAACACAGGAAACTGACCAAATCCCTGTTAATTGTATACTCCTGCTAATTGAATAATTTTCACTGGCAAAATGGATATTCAGTTAAGAGGATTCTACTGTATTGTGGATATAGCTGTCCCACATGTGGAAGGATACACATGCGATGATCAACTTATACCCAAACCGATTCAACTACTGGGGTTCTTGAATGCAAGATACCAATAAAAAACTTCTGGAGAGAGCTTAAATATGGGGGTGGGGGTGCTTATTTTCCCGACCTCCGAAGGAGAATTCAGAGTATCTAGTGAAGCCCTCCATCTGTCTGTCTGTCTGTCCATCCATCTGTGCGTACAGACATTTTGCATTGTAATTTCAAAGCCATCACTCGGATTTGGATCTCCTTAGCTATGCTGATAGATCTGCATGGGGAACAGATATGTACAAGGAACGGGTTCTGTCCAATAATTTTTCCCAGAGTTATATAGTTCCTTTTCCACTGAGAAAATTTTTCTGTTTTCACTTGGGGGCAGTGGCTGATGCTTTGTGTTGCCCTTGTATGCAATTTTCTATGAATACATTGCATGCTGGATTTAGTCATTTTGTTTCATTCACTGATTGAGTGAAAGAAGCCACTATCAGGGCCTTCAAAAAAATGAGGGTACCAGAGCAAAAGCCAACATTTTCCTTGCTTGTGTTTCATATTCAGTCAAACGCAAATAATATTTTGTTTATATAAATTTGTTTTATCACAAATTATTGAAGAGTACCTGTGGGCACTCTTCAATAATTTGTAATAAAACAAATTTTGATGAACATATTCAGATCATCAAAAATAATATAGTCCTCAACCAGTTAAGATATTTATTTCATACGAAAGGTGTGAAAAAAAATCAGTTAATTTTTCCAATCAAAACAACTTAGTCATCAAATAACTACAACAAAAAACAAAAAATTAGGAAAAAATATAGTTGTAAAACATATTGAATTCATCAGATACTCGTGAAAATGTTGCTCCATCCCATCAATAGATTGGCAATGATGAAGCCATTGATGAAAATGAAATACTAATTGGTCAGTTGGGATGGTTTTGAAACATAAAGCTGTCAAAACAAAAGTCAGATAGAAAAACTCAGTGAACCATTTAATTTCTACAAATTCATGAACAAAAAATATCATCAACAAAGTACTGAGTTATTAAGTACAGTTTGTAAAATGATGACAACGATTGGATTGATAGAGATTCTTCCGATTGGATTGATAGAGATTCTTCCGACTGGATTGATAGGGACTCTTCCAACACAAATTAGTTAACCCTCTTATGTTGAAAAATCAAAGATTCAAACTGCAACATTTTGCGTAGCGCAACTAGGAAATTATCCAGTTCAACTTTGTTTTGCAGGAAATTACCAATTCAATCTTATTTAACCTTTTACATGTATTACACACCCATTTAACCGGAAGAGTGCTGGAAGTCCATATTTGGGTTTTACGCTGAAATGCAGGTACACATGTACCACAGATAAACAGATCTATATACTATGGTTGTGTTTCATATTATCTTCAAAGTGGAATTTTTTAATCTATATAGATGCGCATTGTCGCAATTTATGGGAGAGTGCCTTTAGGCACTCTCCCATAAATTGCAACAGGGCAAAGACATGTGAACAAATTTGGAAGGCCAAAAATAATTTAGCGCTCTACCAGTTAAAATTAAGGTTTGTTCACGACATTCTGGAATGTGTGATAAAAATAAACTTTTATCACACATGTGTGGGATACAGACTTGAGCACTTTTTACCTGCGTCGTCAGCGGCAGAGCAGGTCTAGTAACCGCTCGACTCCGTCTGTGAGTCCGTTTGTCAGTCCATCCGTCCGTCCGCCCGTCCGTCCGTCCGTCCGTCCGTCCAAAACACTTCTTCCGTCAAAGTTTTCTTGGCTTCTATGAAAGGGAATGATTTTATATTTGATCTGCTGCTTCATAATGATGAGTTGTATCGTGTATCTAATTTTCAGATCTGCCGTGCAGCCACTTCTTGTTTGCCGATACTTTGAAGTCTGTTCATCTCTGTAATCAATTGCATGCAGCAACGCAGGTCCAGACCCAGTATTGGTCTTGGCTTGTTTAATGTAAGAATGGAACCAGTCATATTTCTGTGGATACATGGGCCCGTTTCGATGCAATGGGATGAATGTGTCTTTTATTTTGATGCTGTAAAGTGGATGTTAGTGGTCTATAGTATCTGAGTTTCTATTGTTTCAGTAGAAATTCATGTTCTATACACTGAAACTTTCTAATTTATTTTCTTAATGTGAATAATACTGACTATTGATTAAATAACCTGATGGGTTAAAGTATGACATGGCAATGATTGACATGCAGTTCAAACTAAAGAACAGCGTAGACAGAATATGAAATCGTCTATGAATGACGTCATTTCAAATGAATGACGTTGTGCGAGCAAGTTTCTAGGTCACCAAAATCGAAATACAAAACAGATTGCCTGTCGATATTCACGGGAATTTCTATGGATTCTGTACCCCTGTTAAAGGCTATAACACAAACTTTCATAAATTTTGAACAATACGATCATTTTTGTTGGACAATAAAGATATAAATTTCACTTAAATGGGATGAATTGACAATGACTTCTGTAATCTTGACTAAAATCTTAACATGTCAATCAGTCCACCAACAACAGCCGCATTGAACTTGGAAGTCAGATAAACATGTGAGTTTTTTTTTTATAATTTTCCAAATTTACACCTATTGTTTGTTGTGAAAGTATGGTAACTTTTTGATGAGGATCACATCAACCATTCTTTCAGCACCGTAAAGATTGCTAATTTGCTACACTTAATTAATTTACATTTTGGTGGGGCTGAAACACATGTTGCAAGGATGGATAAATTACCGATAGCCTGACACAAGGTTTGATTAATAGCTTGCCTGGCTATCAAGAGACTAAAACAAATATACATTATTTACTTATCTGCATATCAATTTTGAATCAATCTTGACAGTGCACATTGTGCTAACAGAATCTTTTATCACTACAAGACTCACTTTTGGGGATGTATAGTTACACATCATATTTTTTTGTAATACTGACAGTCTGAAATGCTATTTTTGGCGGGGCTTCTTAGGGCTGTATTAGGGCCTCAGAATATCTACAACCCAACATGGACATGGCTTCTGTCACATAATGACAAAAAATGGAAAGAAGGATCAATAATGATTTAATTCTACAGCCCTCTTGGGCTGTAGAATTAAATGATTGTTGAACCTCACTTTGAATTCCAACTGGATTTCCCAGCTAAACCGAAAAGTCCACAGTTTGATCCCTGCCAGGGGTTACTGAGTTGTTTCCTTGGGCAAGGCACTTACTCCCTATTGCCTATCCGGGGCACAATGATACTGTGTACTTAGGTTCCTCCACCTGTAAAACTGCCCGACATGAGGTGATCATGGTTGTCGAAAGGGTTGTTAAACCCCAATAAATAATAAATAAATATACAGTACTGTTTAAGATGGTAGCACTTAGGACGTTAGGGTTCATGATGGTCACATCATACTCTTCGATAAGAAACTACCCAATGACTCGCCATGACTTTATTTATTTATTTATTTATTTATTTATTTATTTATTTATTTATTTATTTATTTATTTATTTATTTTTATTTATTTATTTATTGGGGTTTAATGACACTTTTGATAGCCAAGGTCATCTCATGTCGGACAGTTTTACAAGTGGAGGAAGCCAGAGTACCCAGAGAGAACCACCTGGCAACAACGAGCAACTGTCAGACTCCCCAACCTACTAACTCCACACAAGCAGGGTTAGCATTGGTGGAAGACAAGTGCACCATTGACATGCAGTACACCTTAGTAAACAGTACCACTGTACCCCCAAGTGGGCAATGGGGATAAAGTGCCTTGCCCAAAGACACAGTGCAGTTACCCCTGGCGAGGATCGAATCATGAACATTTCGGTTTGAAGTCCAATACCATACCACTGAGCCACTGCGCACCCTTTGCCATGACTTGAATTTGATTCCAAAACAGCCTTGAAAATTCCTGAATATCCCCAAATATTTTTGATTGTGTTTTAATTTATAATTTCTGAAACTGCTGGGGTGCTCCTTTTTTTAAGAGACAAGTCTGACAGTCCATTGAGGTTTACATGATATGCTTTAGATTGAATTTTTTTTTAACTTTGAAAAAAGGTTAATTTAACATAACAAATTTGGCTATCATATCTGTTTGGTAAACGTTAACCCTTTACCCAACGAATCGCCCGCATCCGTCCGTGTGATATGCAAATTCAGCAGTTGAAAAAATATTATTTTTCAAAAAATTTCAACAAAACCATATCATGTGACCCCTCGTTGGAACGAGCTCGTCGAGCTCGTTCCAACGAGGGGTCACATGATATGGTTTTGTTGAAATTTTTTGAAAAAAATTATATTTAAAATAATAAATTTTGATATCGTCTGCGTTGGTTAAAGGGTTAAACAACTACACATTTTAAGTAGAGTAATACCATTATCAGTCAAGGATAGCTAATAGTAGATGAATGAAAAATTATTGCATGATAATAAAACTTAGAATGGCTATTGATTTAACACAATTGATTATGTCACCCTTTCTGGACTTGAGTGGATCAATAACTGACCTCTTATTGAAAACGTGGCGATTTTTCCTGAACAGGCATGATATGAATGTGTGGAATTAAGTCCAGTGCCGATTATTGTATCAGAAATCAATTGGAACATTTCCTCTGACGTCAACCCACGAATGTGCTGGTTTTTCAGATCAGAAGTCTCAGAATGAATTCATCCTCAGTTAGAAAAGATTTTGAGGTGCCATCAGAATCATCTGGGTGTAGTGAGGGTGTTGCTGCTGTCTTAATTGGGTGAGGTTGTGCATTGACTGTCCCGTATATAGAGAGATGCATACTAAAAATTCTGTAAAGAATAGGAGAAGACAGAGGCCCTGAAATTGCCATTGCAGAGGGTATCCCACAAAAATCTTGACCTTGGGTCCAAGGAGAGGCATTTCTATAAGCAGGAGTGTTAGAAAATAGGCTTTAGAGGGAGTGTGACAACCTCCCCCCCCCCCCCCCCCCCCTCCCCCCACACACATATACCCAACTAGACATGGGCGGTATTTGAATTTTGTGTTCATTATCGGTTTTGGTATTTTTAGGGGGTATACATCGGTATTGGTTCAGTATTCGATATCTGACTTGACAGAGATTTGCTTATAGTACCAAAGACGAATTCACATCAGGAAAAACAGAATAAGTTGTAGTACCATTCTACAACAACATTATAAATGACACTGCCAATGAGCTCAACAGTGGCATTCTTTTATGACCACAAATCATATCTACAGTAATTTTGTGACTTGTTCTAAATGCACCTTAATGTTTAAAGACCTATTTCAGGCCTTTGCGATCTCAGAGCATGCCATCTTTAGGAGGTCCTGCTGACAATGGACAAAACACCTGGGCCATGATTTCTAGTCAAGTCTTGGCTGCCTAGATCTGACAAGAAATCGCTGCTAAGCAATTGTAGTCTAGTGGGAATTCAGGACAACTGCCCAGTCCAATGAGGGTTAACAAAACTGAAAAGAAAATCAGTCACTTCTTTCATGAAAATGAACCTTTCAGCTGTTATGAAGCCTCAATAGAGACTTATAAAGTACGCATGTAGGAAAATTTGAAAATTCAGACGGTTTCGGTATTCAACGATTTGTTTGGTTTAGTTTTTCTGTATCCCCCTGATATTGGTACCAGTTCGGTTTTTCAGTATACTGCCCATCTCTACCTCACTCTCAATTGTTGTGATATGTTAGTATATGTTGAGTCTTGATTTTAGAATACAAGATGATTTATTGTAAAGAGGATAAACCGATATAAAAAAAAATATGTTTCTTGTAAAAGTTTGCAAATGCTTCATGTTTTAAAGAATCAGTTTTTCATTTAACCCTTTACCCAGCGTAGACGATATCAAAATTTATTATTTTAAATAACATTTTTTAAAATTTAAAAAAAAATTTCAACAAAACCATATCATGTGACCCCTCGTTGGAACGAGCTCGGCGAGCTCGTTCCAACGAGGGGTCACATATGGTTTTGTTGAAATTTTTTGAAAAATAATATTTTTTCAACTGCTGAATTTGTATATTACACGGGCGGATGCAGTCGATTCGTTGGGTAAAGGGTTAATTCTCCTGAAAATGCAACATTCACAGCTATCACTGTCTTGATTTTGCTTCATAAAAGTTTGAAATTCATCCAGTTATATCACATTTGAAAGAATCTGACTTTTGATGGAAGTCTTAATTCTACAGGGACATTATAGAGTCATTCAATAGAAAGATGTGATTTTCTGCAGAATGACTTTAGCAATGTAATTAGATTGAAATTTCCTGTGGTTTAAAATAATTTCTCTTTTTTCTTCTGTGAATGAGATCAAATCCCAAGATGTAGGATTTGAGCAGTTCATTTGATTCTTTTTCATTTTTCTCATGTTTTGTGCATTTTCCCTTTGTGTAAAACATTTTTATTTCAAAGTTTCAGGACTACAAGAATCTATTCTCCTGTGGCCTTAAAATTTGTCTCGATTCATGAGAAACAGTTTTGATTCTTGTGAGTTCCTGTTGTGAGAATCAATTTCAGTTCTTAAATATTTTGAATTTGAGAATACTCTCATAACCCTGTGAGTGCAACCTGTACATTTTACATAGTAAAAGGCAAACGTCATATTTTTTAAAGGCAGTTTACCCTTCAAGGACCCAGTTTCCATTTTGTCGAGTTTCTCATGCATGTGCATGTAGGACACTCCCTCCCAGCTCTGTGCTCCCCCCATCACCATCATTTAAAGTCACTCCACAGCCCCTGTCTAGCACCCAATTGACTGTATCAAAAGCAGTCACTATTAGAATTTATCCTGTTTGAAATATGTTGTTTAGGGCTGTCACGATTTTTTAAATTTAGGAATCGATTAATCGTCGCAAATAATCAATGGTAATCGATTGATCGTACCTAGATGACCCTCATCTACTTCTCTTTGAAGTCGATAAAAATGAAGTTGAAGTCAGTTGACCTACCTGAAGTAAACAACGAAGACGATCCTCTTTTAGTTACATTCAAAGTTTTGATGTTCTGAACTTTTGAAACGTCAGTGTAATAATCAAGACCGGTCGGCAGTTGCGAACTTCGCAACTGCCGACCGGTCTTGATTATTACACTGACGGTTCAAAAGTTCAGAACATCAAAGCTTTGATGAATGTACCTGAAAGACAAATGCTTCCATTAGCTTCTTGGGGTTTAACATCGATGTTCTTTACTCTTTTCCTTTAGAAACAATAGTTTTTTCAACATATTTTCTTTTAATTATTTAACGTCTAAAATGGGAAATAATTTACCGATTATTCGACAACGAAAAATACTAAACGATTTTGCCGTGACCGATCAATACTCGATTAATCGTGACGGCCCTAATGTTGTTTGCACTGAAAAGATGGTGTTCATAATTCATGTATGATTATTCTTCTTAAATGGATGATAGAAGAATAACACTGGTTAATGATCATCATTTCTTAAAATCCTTCGATGGAATATAAGTATTGTTATGCTCCCGACTGATCTGGTCGGAGAAGGCATCTAGTAGAGAGTTGCGTCCGTTTGTTCGTACGTTACATACTTTACGTACTTTCGTAACACAAATGTGTGCATCCTACATATTTGCTGCTCTAGCCTTGTCATTATTTGGCGGATTCAAATAATTTTTGTTATGCTTGTACCTCAACACGGGAGAACAGATCCTACAGCAGAATTAATATTTTTCCTTACACATTTACAGAGTTATTTGCCCTTGTTTAACTTAATTATTATTATTATTATTGAAAAATGTGTCCATCTAACATATTTGCTGCTGTAGCACTGTCATTATTTGTTGAATTCAAATAACTTTTGCCATGCTTATACCTCAATATGAGAGAATGGATCCTACAACGGAATTAATATCTTCGCATAAAGATTTACACAGTTATTTACCTTTGTTAACTAAGGGGATGATTGAAAAAATGTGTCCGTCCAACATATTTGCTGCTCTAGCTGTCATCGTATGTTGGATTTAAAAATTTTTTGTCATGCTTGTACCTCAACATGGGGGAACAGACCCTACATCAGAATTAATATCTTCCTATAAATATTTACAGAGTTATTCTCCCTTGTTTAACTTAAGGGATGACTGAAAAATGTCTTCACACTCATTTCCAGGCAATAACTTTTGTATTGTTGGCCGCGCGATGCTGATACTTCACACATAGGTTACCCATAATGGGACAATGTTTTGCATTGATTTTGGGTTCTGTAGGTCATAGGTCAAGGTCACTTGGTATAAATAGATTTTTAGTTTCTGTGTAATAACTTTAGTTTCCTTTTTGTGTGTGATGTTATAACTTCATATTTTGATTGCATATGAGGTATTGATGGTTGGGATTGCATTTGGGGTCAATAGGTCAAATGTCAAAATCACTGTTACTATAAATAGATTTTGTTTTCCATGCAATAACTTTAGTTTCCTTCTACATACAGTGCTATAACTTCACACACAGATTACCTATGAGGTATCAATCATTGGGATAATGTTTTGCTATGCTTGTACCTCAACATGGGGGAACAGATCCTACAGCAGAATTAATATTTTTCCATAAACATTTACAGAGTTATTTGCCCTTCTTTAACTTATTATCAAAATATTATGTAAATCTTGTTTATGGCATAACTTGAACAATATTTAAAAGATTTCAATTCTTTTTCGGTATATGTCTCTATAGCAACAATGTCTACATCAATTTCGATGGCCAGCGATATCTGATGAAAATTATGGGAGTTATTGCCCTTTGTATACGAAAAAATATTGTGTAATGTATGTTTATGGTATGACTTGAACAATAGTAAGCAAGTTTCAATTCTTTTCGGTAAACGTCTCTATAGCAAGAATGTCTACGTCAAGTTCGATGACCAGTGATATCCAATGGAAATTATTGGAGTTATTGCCCTTTGTTTAATAAAAACTATTGTGTATTGCTTGTTTATGGCATAACTAACAATAAAAACCGGATTTCATTTCTTTTCGGTATATGTCTCTGTAGCAACAATGTCTGTCAAGTTCGATGACCAGCAATATATGATGAAAATTATGAGAGTTATTGCGCTTTGTTAAAAAATATCGTGTAACGCTTATTTAACCAAATATCAATTTTTTGGGTATATAACTCTTTGGGAACAATGTCTACCTCAAGTTCGATGGCCACCATTATCCTTTGAAAATTGTCGGAGTTACCTAATTTTACTTTCAATTTTGAACCAGTCAGCTAAACCAAAATGGCCGCCAGTGGCCAATTCATTATGGCTTCCATTGTGGCCATCTTGAATTTGGTTTCCGTCCATTAACAAATGAATGCTGACTCAAATCAATTTTGGGGGGGGATGCATTATTTGTGTCTACAGGAAGCTTCCTTTTGATTTGGTTATAACCCCGAGAGAGTTACTGTGCCTTCCCTTTTATAACACGGTCAGAGGCATATGCCCCCAAGAGACTTACCTTCCCTTTTATGACATCATCAGGGGCATATGCCACACTTTACGTTACTCTTGTCATTTTTAGCTTAACTTGACAAAGACAAGATAAGCTATTGCCATCACGTGTGCGGAAGTCTGTTAGTCTGTGAGTCTGTTAGTATGTGAGTCTGTTCACATTTTCCTTTAGCACAGGCTACACCCCGTAGTTCTTGTCCGAACATCACAAAATTACATATGCAGGTTTGAGGTCATGTCTAGATGAGAATGTCCCCTTTTGGTCGTGATCGGTCGACCGTGCCAGCTGCCGGAGCCCAAAACCTGAAAACCTTTAGCACAGTATACAGGTCGTATTTATGAAGGGATTTAATGGTAACTTGGTAGGATGACTCTGTATAACATCTAGATGAGAAAGTCCCCTTTTGGTCATGATCTGTCAACCGTGATGGCTACCCATGCCCGAAACCCAAAAACTTTTAGCACAGTCTACAGATCATATTTAGTATGGAAGGATTTCTTTGTAACTTGATAGGATGACTCCGTATGATGTCTAAATGAGAAATTCCCCATTTGGTCACAATCTGTCAACCGTGATGACTGCCCGAGCCCAAAACCCCAAAACCTTTAGCAGTCTACAGGTCGTATTTAAGGAGGGATTTCATTGTAACTTGGTAGGATGATTCCATATAAAGCCTAGATGAGAACGTCCCCTTTTGGTTGTGATTGGTCAACTGTGACCGCAACAGGGGCTCGAAGCCCGAAAACCTTTAGCACAGTCTTCAGTTCATATTTATGAAGGGATTTCATCGTAACTTGGTAGGATGACTCCAGATAATGTCTAGATGAGAACATCCCCTTTTGGCTGCGATCATTTAGCCATGATGGCTGCCCAAGCCCAAAACCCCCCCAAAAATTTTTATCACAGACTACAGGTCGCATTTATGAAGGGATTTCATTGTAACTTGGTAGGATGACTCAGTATAATGTCTAGATGAGGACATCCCCTTTTTGTCGCGATCAACCATGATGGCTGCCCAAGCCCAAAACCTGAAAACCTTTAGCACAGTCTACAGGTCATATTTATGAAGGGATTTCATGGTAACTTGATAGGGTGACTTGTATAATATCTACACGGTCTACAGGTCATATTTATGAAGGGATTTCATTGATAAGATGACTCATTTTGGAATATTTTCACTGTAACTTGGTAACTTTGGTTGACATACATTAACTGTGAGGGCCACATACATTAACTGTGAGGGCCACATTAACCTACCCTCAATTCTTTAGTACAGTCTACACCTCAAATTATTTTATTGAAAACATAGCATACAGGGAACAGAAATTAACATGTTCCCAATTATCACAATTCTTGTCTTATTTCATAATACTTTCATAAACATTGAACATTATCCTTTACCTCAAACACAACACACAGTCAAGTTAAGCTACAGTGTCATTGACACTTTCATTGGTTATGCATTATTGGTGTCCAGAAGAAGCTTCCTTTCGATTTTGGATCAGATAACCAATTCTATATGGTGGTCATGGTGGCCATATTAAAATTGGTTTCCATCCAATAACAAATGAATGCTGACTCAAATCACTTGTATCTTTTAATTATGCATTGTTAGTGTCCAGAGGAAACTTCCTTTTGATTTTGGTTATGCCCCCAAGAGACTTACCGTATTTACTCTATGTATTGGGACACTCTATGATTTGGGACACACATTTTTTCCAGAAAACTATATTTTTTTTATGCTCCAAAGTTTGGGACATTCAGAAGATTTGTTTCCAGTTGGCCCGTCGCTAGTAGCAGATGACACTCATAAAAAAAATTCTTGAGTAACTAGAAATTTTCATTTTTTGCTTCCAAAACATAGCTTATGATCCCTCATTGGAACGAGCACAATGCGCTCGTTCCAATGAGGGATCATTGCGCTCGTTCCAATGAGGGATCAAAAGCTATGTTTTGGAAGCAAAAAATGAAAATATAAAAAAAAATTGGACGGTGATTTTCTTATATAGTGATGGAAAATGAATCACACACAACTTTATTCAGCATCAAATCAAGACCAGGCTTTGTTCTTTCCCCATTTTCTAAGAATTGGGACACCTGCGAAAATAATTATTTTTTTCTGTCCCAATACATAGAGTAAATACGGTACCTACCCTTTTATGACACCATCGGGGGCATATGCCACACTTCACATTACTCTTGTTTATTATACCCCATACTGTGATTTCTGAAGAGATGGAATAAAGACATAATTCAGATCTGTTTGTATTGTTTTGTACAGTAGGGAATAAAGACATCATGCAGATCTGTATGTATGGCTTTGCATTGTAGAGCCCTGAAAATATTTGATATTAGAAAAAGAATTCAGATCAAAATGAATATTCAAGTCAAATTCAAGTCAGAAATCGGAGAGCCGAATATAGAATTTTCAAATATGATAATGGAAGCAATGTAGAAAGTCTTGGGTTTTTAACCCTTAAAGGCCTGTTTCTGTCTTTTACAACCTCAGAACAGGTGCCCTTAACATGCCATCAAGAGGAGGTCCAGTTGACAACAGGCAAATGACCTAGGCAGTGGTTTCTAGTCAAGTCTTGCCTGCCTTAATAGGCAGCCAAGACTTGACTAGAAATCACTGCTAGGCCACTGGACGTGTACAGGCAATGCTCAGGTGGCATTTCAGGATAATTGTCCAGGTCCTTAAGGGTTAAAAAATAATCTTAATTGACTAATATTCCAACTATTTTGATGATGCAGATGAAAGAAATTTTACTTGTAAAAGCATTTATGCTGGGTCATCTGATGTGTTATTAAAGTGTCCAGCTGATATAGTAATTTGTAGACTGAACAATAGAGGGCATCAGCAGTTATTAATTGTTCATCTCCCCATGCTAGAACTTCACACCTTATATTAATTATTAGCCAATCAGATTAGCAGCTGGACATCTTTCCGAAACTGAAGCGTCATTTCAGGGCCGACTGGTGGCCGTATTGGATTTTGCAAAATAATTGTGGAGTGAACTACTTCTACAGCTTTTGCTGCATTGTCATGAAACGCAATATAAATGATCAACATGATGAGGAACAATGCAGGACATAATTTTTTCCCCAATCGGATTCAAGATGGCTGACTGGTGGCCATGTTTGATTTTTTTACTTACAAAATTTGAATGCTTCTTTCAGTCACCCACACTAGGCGGTATGCCATGATGGGGGTATAGCAGGCAACATGGTGTTTGTTTTATTTGATATTCAATTTGAGTGGAAATGCTATGGTCAATTAATGATTTTTGATGTCGTCTGCATTGGGTAAAGGTTTAACACAAATTACAGATGACATCTGTTAAAAATATCTTTAATAACTAAAACTGGCCACATCCACCAGAATATTATACAAATTCAGCAGTAGAAAAAATTATTTAAAAAAAAATTTCAACAAAACCATATCATGTGATCCCCACATTGAAATGAACTCAATAAAATTTGTGGGTTCAAGATCAAAGGCAGGCTTAATGCCAGTTCACAAAGGGAGCTATCAGAGAGTCCGAGATACTGGCGATGTCGAAACTGACTGAAACTGGACACGCAAAAAAACGTTAATGTGGGATTAAGATTGTAAAAGAAGTAGGCGTGCAAACAAATTGCATCAGATTTCCATCTCTGTAAATTTGTACTAAAGTAATGGCAGGTGCTTTGGTGTCTGACAATGACATGCGATCAACCTGGTTATGTTAAGTGCAAATAGGTTACTTGTATAGGGTAAACTCATGTTAATTGAATGAAAAATCTTGTGGTATATCAGAGAATTACTCTTGACATCCATTGAATTCCCCACATTTATAGGCTTATCTGACCTCATAACATTTATAATAATTTTAGCATTTAACCCTTTACCTATCACAGTATTTTTAAAAAATAAATTAAATGTCATTTTTCAAAACCCAATTTCACATTATTTCAATAAGACCATGCAAATATGGATATCATTAGAACCAGCTCGATGAGCTGGTTCTAATGATGTCCATATTTCTAGGGTTTTATTGGGAAACTTCCAAGATATTTTAGGCTGTGGTAGGCTTTTTCTGGTTAATTTTCTGGCACTTTTTAGCCACTACAGTACGTGGAGAGTGGATTGTAACTAAATCACCTGGGGAGTGAAGCTGACACCCAAGGTATTATTTTCAAATTCTGTACATGTTGACAAAAACACAAGCAATGTTTCAGCCAATGGACCTTCGGGTACAACCCGGAGATCCATTGGCTGGAACTTTGCTTGTGCTTCTTATGCTTTGCAACAAATTTGCAATTATTACTCAAGTGAAATCTCCACTCTGTCGGTGATTTAGTGAAAATACACTCTCCACGTACTGTATGTTAGGTAAAGGGTTAATCTATTATATCCTGTTTCTCTGTCAAACAAAATATAACAGAAAAATTGCTCAATTTATATTTAAAATACAGAAAAAATGGCCTAATTCCTGTTAATTGAATACTCCTCTTAACTGAATATTTGTCATTGGCAAAGTGTCTATTCAGTGAACATGGTTCTAATGTAATTGCAAGCAGGTGCATAGCCAAGATTCAAAAGAAGGGGAGACTAGCTAGTTTTTCAAGGACCAAGCATGAAATATGGAAGTTGATCATTAGGTGGGGGGGGGGGGGGGGGGTGTTGGGTGGTGGTTTTCGAGGGGTTAGAAATTTTGCAAAACTCAGTACTCTAAGAATGAATCTGAAGCTTTTTGTAGCATGTATATGTAGGTCGCCCATATTTGAAACCATTTTTGAGCTGTTATTTGAAACTTGCATTAGGCCAATGTTCTGTTTTTTTTTTGTTTTTTTTTGGGGGGGGGGGAGGGGGTGGCAGGTGGTTTGGTGTCTGACACTGGAAATAAGCAATCTGTCATTTGCAGAATGAGACCTAACAGAGGGCGAATTGCTGATGCTATCCCATACAGAGGGCCAGTTTATCCTCTGGGTACCTCATTCTGTTTAGGCTAGAAACCTTGATTCAGATTGAGGCTCACAGAGGGTAAATTCAGTGATGCTACCCTGCTAAATTCATCCTCTGGGGACCTCATTCTGCAGATGACAGTCTGCTTATTTCCAGGCTTGTCTGACAATGACCATACATTCAACATGATCATGTTATTAACAAGTATTTGATTAAGATGAACCAGGGATTCTTTTGGGTGTCTACAGGGGCCGAATATGGGCCCCTTTCCCAATGACATTTGGGCATGAGTTTTCCCAATTCTCAACCCAAAATTTCCCAATCTCACCTCCCACTCAGAGAAAAAATTAATGCACAATTGGTGTCTGGAACTGGGTGGTTGTAAGGCCTCAGAAAACCGTTGGTTGTCTGAGGCCTTACAACCACCCAGTTCCAGACACCAACTGTATCTTAAAATGTAAATTGCTCACCTAACAAAGCTTAGAAAGTGTCCGAATTCAAAGGCAAGTTACAAGTTCTTCTTCAATAGTATAAGTACAGTTTTATAAAGGCTACAGAGACAGAGATGAGCAAGATTCCATGGGTGACATTTTGTTTTTAAACTTACTTGTAGAATACATGCAGTTGGTTAGGTATCGGCTTTAATATTCTCTGTTAAATTTGAATGTAAAATTTCTTCATCACCTCCAAAACACATTCCCAATTTGTGCCCCCATGACACAAATTTTCTCTATAGCATGGGCCCTGGACCCTGTCCCAAAGAGGGCAGAAGAATCCCTGTGAATCCACCATAGTAACATTTTTTGTGTAATGTCATTGCTGGGGGTGCAGTGGCATTGTGGTAACCAGTTCTCGTCAGATCACTGAAGTTAAGCAACGTCGAGCCCAGTTAGTCATTGGATGGGTGACCGTCTGTGTGACTGATTCAGACTCCCGCATTGTGTCCTTGGGCAAGACACTTAACCCTGATTGTCCACATGGGGGCACAATGCTGCCGTGTACAAAGGCGTACTGCACATTGATGATGTGCATGTCTTCAAACAATCTAACCCTGCCTGTGCTGCAGTGTGGAGTTATGATGTTGGGGAGCTGGCAGCTGCTCGTCGTTTCTTGGTGGTTCTCTCCTGATACTCCGGCTTCCTCCACCCGTAAACTGTCATCGAAGCAATATGACCTTGGCTGTTAAAGTGTCTTTAAACCTTAATAAATAAATAAATAAATAATGTCATTGCTTCACAAGATTCTCACAAAAGTTGTTAGAATGGTTGTTTACTGCACTATACTGTGAAAGTTGAGGACAGGATACTCTCCCAGCATTGATATAATGAAGATGAATGGCAACAGTGGCAGGAAATTGTCTCTTTCCTGTAAACATTGTGTATGAAAACCACTTTACTTCATTGCTAATAAAAATTGATTTTTTTCAATTTTGTTGGTATCAGGGGAATTTATCAGTCATGTTCGTCAACTTGATGTTAATCTCATCCCTCTTATAATTCTGCGTTGATTATATTTTCCAGATTTTTTTTCTCAAAAGCAAAAGTTATTATACCTCAATGGAAATCTGAAACCGTAAATGAAGGCAAAAAAAAATCAAATTTTGTGAAAGAGAATGAAATGTGAAAAATGGAATTGATTTGAATAACATAATAATTATTTTCTTGGGTTCTCGATAAAACAATCAGCTCATTGAATTTCAGAATGTATTTTTTGGATGAATCTTGTGAACATGAAAAGACACCTGAAGTATTTTCAATAACATAGGATTTTGTGTTCACTGGTTCAAGATAAAAAAAAAAATCAGTTTATTGATCCCCAAAATTGATTTTAATGGCCAGTATAAATGAATTCCAAGATTAGTATTTTTTTTTAAATCCTGAGGGGAGAGTTTAAGAAAGAGAATTATCCCACGCAGCTGCTTACAATAACCAGAATTCTCTTCATTTCTCCTGACTATTTGGTTGCCGTGATTTTATCACTAGTCCTGTATACTCAACTGATTATAAAATCACTATTATAGTGTAACCCAATTAATTTGACACAGTGAAACCCACTTAATTGGATATCTCTTAACTGAATAACCCTGTTAATTGAATATAATTTCCCAACACAAAACCTATTTACCACACCTCCAGTACAAATTGGGCCTTTGGCCTGTTAATTCAATATAGGTTATAGTGTAAACTCCTGTTAATTGAATATAAAATCTTGTAATCTGTCGAGAAA
Organism: Pictodentalium vernedei; assembly: GCA_031216915.1. Taxonomy (NCBI): domain Eukaryota; kingdom Metazoa; phylum Mollusca; class Scaphopoda; order Dentaliida; family Dentaliidae; genus Pictodentalium; species Pictodentalium vernedei. The sequence goes on from CM062291.1 coordinate 87,992,321, forward strand.
TTGCCCTGGTTCTCCCCAGTTTTCCTTTGTTTATAGATCTATTTGGTCTCAGTACATCCAATACAGGTATTTAATCTATTATATCTTGTTTGACAGAGCTCATGGAGCTCTGTCAAACAAGATATAATAGAATAAATACTAAGTTTATCTCTAGAATACAGGAAAGTGACATAATCCCTGATAATTGTTTCATTTTCATTGGCAAAATGGGTATTCAATTTACAGGGTTCCACTGTACTACTAAATTGAATAACCCTGTTAAGATAAACCAATATAGACAAAAGTTCACTGCTCGGATTCGAGTATGATGTTTATCCTAAGGTGGGGTGCACAGAGGATTTTCATGAGGTTTTAGCAGAGTGAAATAATCCACGCATCCCACAAGAAAATAAAATCATACTCGAATCTGAGCAGCGAACTTTTATATTTATTTTAATTATCTCATTTGTTTTCCCAAAACAAATCTGTATCATTGATTCAGCTCAATGGATTTGTAAACAATAAAAAAAAATAATAGTCTGTCAATGCTGAGAGTGGAATATGATGCTGGGAGTGGAATACCATTTTTGGCAAGTGATTTGTTTTTTCATGATATAAACATGCCACATGAAATGAATATGGCACAAAATTACTATTAGACAATTAATATAGTACCCCATGTTTATATTGCATATAACTTCCAAGCACAAAACCATTTACCATACCATACAGTGTTGACCTGTTATTTGCATGTAGGTTATGATAGAGTAAACTCATGTCAACCCTTTACCCAATGCACACAAATTTGTTATTTTAATTTTTTTCCAAATTGCTTGTTTCATTGAGAGGTCACATGATACGGTTTTGTAGAAATTTTTTTATAAATTTTGTTTCAACTGCTTAGTTTACAATTATGTGGACAGAAGCAGCTGATCTGTTAGGTAAATGGTGAAGCGAGTAAAACAAATCTTGTGCTCCATCAAAGATCTACTCTGACATCTACTGAATTCAATCTGGGGCCAATACTACAACACTTTTACAGTTGTATTTTCTAGAATCATATTTTCTAGTTATGACTTTAAATGGGTTGAAATGAGCCATTACCATTTCCAAAGATGTGGTAATTTGTGCCAGTTGGCAAATTGCCATATCTTTTAAAGTGCCAATAATTTATTTTAGACTGTTATATTAATGGGTAGAAAATACAATCTAGAAAATACAGTTGCAAAAGTTTTATAGTATCGGCCCTTGGTTTGTGGTCCTATTCATGCTCATAACTTCCAACATCAGAATAATCCAATTTATCTTGTTTGACAGAGCTCCATTAGCTCTGTCAAACAAGATATTAATAGAATGAATGCACAGTTTATTAGGAGAATACAGAAAAATGACAAAATTCCTGTTAATTGAATACTCCTGTTAATTGAATATTTTTCACTGAAAAAATGACTCTTCCATTAACTGGCTACCGGTACATTAATTTTGGAGATCTGAATTTGTTTTATTACAAATTATCGAAGAGTACCCTCGGGCACTCTTCAATAATTTGCGATAAAACAAATTTATATAAACAAAATATTATTTGTTTTTGATTGAATATGAAACACAAGCAAGGAAAATGTTGGCTTTTGCTCTGTTACCCTCATTTTCTTGAAAGCCCTGATAGTGTCTTCTAGCACTCAACCAGCTAGCAGGGTTCAACTGTACCATGGGTTTACCCCCATTAGTCAGACACCCAATTGTCATACACCCCAGTTGTCAGACAGTTAATTAGGGATAAGCTGAAGTTAAAATAGATGATTACCTATTGTTGTAAATGGAACAACCCAGATGTGTACAACTTGAATAAAATTTATTTTCAACATTTTGTCTGGTACTGTTTTTGTCCTTTTCAGTGTTGACAAATAATAAAAATACCACTAAACTGGTAGAGTGCTAAATTATTTTTGACCATCAAATCTTGTACACATGTTTTTGCCTTGTTACAATTTATGGGAGAGTGCCTATGGGCACTCTCCCATAAACTGTAACAGGGCAAACCATTACAGACCAAATAATATCACTTTAAAGATAATACAAAGCATACCCACTGAATATGAGCCTTCAAGTTGTGGTACCTGCACTTCAGAATAAAGCCCAAATATGGGCTTCCAGCACTCTACCAGTTAATTATCTTCTGAACAATAATCAAAACATAAATATAAATAAATAATTTTTCCAGTGGGAACCCCGGGAAGTGAAGCAGTGCTTGTTTACTGTGGTAAACAAGCTCTTTTTCACTGGTAAAATAGGACCCAGTCACTAATGCTTGGGGTGCGAGTCCTCTAAAATAGGCAACATGGGGTATAAACGATTGACTTACCTGACTTTATCTCCATGTTGTGGTCATGATTAGCCATTGTGCAAAAGTATGTGACCTTAAACACCAATAAGTAAATAATAAATAATTTCATAATTTTAATTTATTTTGTCATAAAACACTTTGAAGAAATAAATCACTAAAAGCTAATTAATTGTTTCTTTTCCGTCTGACTTATTGGCATATCCCACTTTGTTTGGGAGGTGGTAAGTAAGGGATTAGCTGTTCACTCAACCAAATAATCTTTGATTATAAACTGTCTGTCAACTGGGGTGTCTGACTAATGGGGGGATACCGTACCATGTAGTTGGTGAAAAACTAGTAGGTGTTGACTATATGGTTAGCAAGCCTGAGATTAATATAATTCATCATGATCTGATTTGTGAGTTGGAAATATCTTACCCTCAGGGAGAGATTTTTGGACCAGTCACAAGGCTAGCCGAGTGACCGGTCTAAAACTCTACCCTGAGGGTAAGATTTTTTCTATCTCACACATCAGGTAATGATGGACCATTTTTCTCCCACTCCCAGGGCCTCATAATCCCCCACTCAAGCAAGCCTATATAGCCATAGATACTGAAAGTGACTTGAAGCACCAATAAATAAAATTATACACTTGCTTGCTGAACCAGTGGAAACTTGTGGATCCACTGAGCAAATTGACAGTTTATGGATCGCTGTAGTGACTACCCAGTTGTCTGAATTGCTAATATACTCATTGGGTTTGCAAGTTTTTGCTGGTCTTGCAGTTAGGGGTGTGGGGTTGATGTCCACCCAACAGGTGGTTGAGTACCAAATCACACTCCCTGTATTGTTTGGAAAGCAGTCAACAATTTTTCAATTTTCCTTCAGGGTAATGATTGGTCTTAGAAATTCTTGAAAGTTCTTGATTTCAGAAATAATAAGTTTTCAAGGCATTGAGAGTACTTGAAAGTGGATTCTGAAGAGCCTTGGAAAGTGCTTGAAAACAATGTGGATTGTCAGAACTTTTTTTTATTGGGGATTTTTGATAGCACCATTTGCATTGTTGAAAAAACTGCAAAAGGGTCTCAAGGAACTCTTACAATAATGAACTCTCCGCTGACTGACTCTCATGGTAATGGTTGAATTATTCTTAACCCTTTTCTTAACATGAATACAAGATGACAGTTGTAAAATGTTTTCTTGAGTAATTAAAAAAAATTTTCCTCAAAAACATTTTGTATGCAGGGATTCTTTTGGGTGTCCAATATGGGACCCTTTCCCAATTGCATTTGGGCATGATTTTCCGCTATCCCTAGTCCAAATTTTCAGTTTCAGTCCACATTCAAACAAAAATTTAATGCACAATTGCTGACCTGAACTGGGTAGTCATAAGATCTCAGAAAACCATTGGTTTTCTGAGGTCTTATGACCACCCAGTTCACAGTTCAGAACACAAATTCTGTATTAAACTTGATTTGCTTGTCTAAAGAGCTTAGAAAGCATCTAAATTCAAAGGCAAATGATAAGTTCTTCTTTAATCGGTGGAGTGCTAAATTGTTTTTGGTCTACATTTGTTCACATGTCTTTTCCTTGTTATAATTTTATGGCACTCTCCATAAATTGTAACCAGGAAAATCCATAAAGACAAAATAGTTTCACTTCAAAGGTGAAGTGAAGCACACACACGGAATAGGAAGACTTTCAAGTCACAGCACCTGCACTTGAAATTAACCCTTTGAACTCTAATGGTATCTTCCATGCCAGTCTGATGCAATTCGAAAAGTCCATATTCGTTATTTGGGGTAGACCAATCAATATTTTCAACGTGCAGCCTTTACTGAACAGCCATCCTATTTAAAGATGTTAAGACGTATCATGTTGCTGTTGGGAAAAACAGCTGCTAAGGTTCAAAGGGTTAAGCTCAAATATGAGCTTCCAGCACTCCACCCGTTAATAGTATAAGAACAGTAGTTTTATTTATTTATTTATTTATTTATTTATTTATTTATTTATTTATTTATTTATTTATTTATTTAAGGTTTAACAACACTTTAACTGCCAAGGTCATATCATATCGGTGACAGTTTTATGGGTGGAGGAAGCCGGAGAGAACCACCGAGCAACGACAAGAACCTGCCAGCTCCCCAACATTGTAACTCAGCACTGTAGCACAGGCAGGGTTAGATTGGTGGAAGACATGCACACCATCGACGTGCAGTACGCCTTCGTGGACATTCAGGGTTAAGTGCCTTGCCCAAGGACACAATGCGGGAGTCCGAATCTATCTCTCAGACGGTCACCCATCCGAGGATTAACCGGGCTCGACGTTGCTTAACTTCGGTGATCTGACAAGAACCAGGTACCGCAACGCCACTGCGCCCCCTTCTGACTCAATAGGCTTAGCAACTTATCCCCTAGAACCCATTAGAATGATCAAAGGAGAGTCCAGTGGAGATACTTGCAGACAGGTATTAAAAAATAAATTAAATTTCACATTTTTCAAAAACAAATTTCACAATTTAATAAAACCATACAAAAATGGATATCATTAGAACCAGCTTGTTGAGCTGGTTCTGATGATATCCATATTTGTATGGTTTTATTGTGAAACTTCCGAGATATTTTGGGCTGTGGTGGGCTAATTTTAGTTAATTTTTGGGGCCATTCTTGGGTAAAGGGTTAGCACAGAAAAACTGAACCGAAATTTTCCTGAAACCAAAATCTCAAAAATCAAAACTGCCCAGCTGTATCTGTGCATGTAATTTACAGAATTTTTTTTTAAAAAACATATCATGTGGCCCTCATTGGAATGAGCCTGTCAAGCTGTTCCAGTGAGGACTCAAATGATTTGATTTTGTTGAAATGCTTTGAAAAATTTGACAAAAATAAAAAAAATTTTGTACATGTATTATGTTCTTTGGGTGAAGGATTGAGACTTTGCTTCATTTTAGGGCAAGTGATCAAATTATTCTTTTGTTTCTGTCGACCATATTTTTCACTACTGCAGTGATTTCCCCATATATACAAGGATATTTTTGTCTAAAAGTTAGCCAATTTGAAATTTTTAGTGTCAAATCAACTTTTATTTAACTTGACAAAGTCAAGATAAGCTATTGCCATCACGCATGCGGAACTCTTAAAATACTGAAAATAGTCACAAATATCATCAGATTTCTGACAATTCGATCATATTGTGCTGTTATAAATTACATAGACGAATAATTAAATCAAACAACTTGAGAAAAATAAAATAAGAGCAAATCTGTCAACAAAATAACCTGATTGCTTACATGGCGGCGCGATGACGCTGTGTTCTAAGGCATACTGCATGTCGAAGGTGCTCATGTCTTCAACCAATCTAACCCTGCCTGTGCCGCGATGCAGAGTTCAGAGTTACAATGTTGGAGAGCTGACAGCTGCTCATCATTGCTCGGTGGTTCTCTACGGGTACTCTGGCTTCCTCCATCCGTAATACTGTTACCGACATAATATAACCCTAGCTGTTAATATGTCGTTAAACCCTAATTAAAAAAAAAATAACCCCCGATCTGCTTTATCAATTTTTTCAAGAGTTATTTTAGATTAAAATTGTAGTCACTACAGTATTCACGAGCTTGGTCCAATTGATTAAATCAAACAACTTGAGAAAATTAAAATAAGAGCAAATCTGTCAACAAAATAACCCCCTATCTGCATTATCGATTTTTTCAAGAGTTATTATGCCCCGACTTGGTCGGAGGGGGTATCTAGTAGAGAGCTGCGTACGTTCGTGCGTAACGCAAATGTGTCCGTCCAACATATTTGCTGCTCTAGCATGGTCATTATTTCTCGGATTCAAATAATTTTTGCCATGCTTGTCCGTCAAAATGGGGGAACGGATCCTACAGCAGAATTAACATCTTTGCATAAATATTTACAGAGTTATTTTCCCTTGTTTAACTTAAGGGATTATTATTGAAAAATGATTGAAAAATGTGTCCGTCCAACATATTTGCTGCTCTAGCTCTGTCATCATCTGTTGAATTCAAATAATTTTCACTATGCTTGTTCCTCAGCATGGGGGAACAGATCCTACAGTAGAATTAATATCTTCACATGAGCATTTACAGTGTTATTATAGTCGCTGCAGTATTCACTAGTTTGGTCCAACTGATTGCGGAGCCAGAGAAACGCGTCCACAAATTTGTTGCCACTATGTTTCTATGGTGTTTCAAATGGGACAAAAACTTTATCTCTGCCAACATGTATGGTATATGGAGATTTAATACCTGGATGTCTCATTTAAACACCTTGCCTGTGGCTTGGTGTTTAAAAACTGACATCCAGGTATTAAATCTCCATGTACCATACATGCTGGCAGAGATAACTTATATTATCCTTTTCATCAAACACTACACACAGTCAAGTTAAGTTGTAGTGTCATTGACACTTTCATTTTTACTTCAGTTGGCTAAATTGGTCCCTGACAACATGAACACTGCTTGGAGTGTACCTTTAGAAAAACACTCAGGTTGAAGATTACTATTTTAAAAATACTGGTAGTAAATTCGGCCCTGAATCAGTTAACTTACTTCATTCTCCAAGAAACCACACCAGGAAGTAACAAGTAGTCTTCAGGACTGATATTATTTGATATTTTTTAATCCCTCTGGGATATGAACCTCGATAAATCAAAATATTGTGTAAATAATCTAATGCATCATTCATTCTGTGTATTCTTTTGTATATTTTATCTGCCTTTTGATTCTCCAACAGAGAAAAAACTCTTCCTGGAATATTCAACAGAGCTGCATAGCCTGAAAGCGATTCCTATCCTAATCCTTTAACCCAACTCATTTTTGAGAAACTGGAAGCAGGATACAGTATATTCCACTTCATTTTATTAACATTAACTGCTTCAGTGCTACATTATTTTTGAAAGGTGATTTGTAATACTAGAATTTTTTTAACCCTTTACCTAATGTAATGGCCAAAACCAGCCAGCGCTATTCACAAAAATCGCCAATTAATTTTCATTATTTTTTTTCATTTTTTGTCTCGTCGATCTCGTTCCAAAGAGGGGTCATCACCTATTTTTTGAGACAAAAAATTAAAAAAATTAGTTATTCAAGAATTTTGTTTGCAAGTGTCATCTGCTTTTCATGTTAGTTAAAGGGTTAAATATACCATTTTACTTGCATATTTAGTCTTAGTTTAGCAAGATTTTGTTCAGAAATATATGGCATTCCCCAATAAATTACAATAAAATGATTTTAAATATACATTTTGTTTTTTACTGCTGAGCAAACAACCTTGCCTGCTAGTGCATACATTGTAAAGCCGCAAAAGTGATTGTCATCACCTTTCAATAGAGCCATGATAGTGGCCTCTACCACTCAAATAACCCTGTTAACGCTTTACCCAATGCAGACGATATCAAAATTTATTATTTTGAATATATTTTTTTTTAATTTTTCAAAAAATGCCGACAAAACCATATCATGTGACCCCTCATTGGAACGACCTCAAGGAGCTCGTTCCAATGGGGGGTCACATGATATGGTTTTGTTGAAATATTTTGAAAAATTTAATTTTTCAACTGCTCAATTTGCATATTACACGGGTGGATGTGGGCGATTCGTTAGGTAAAGGGTTAACACACCCATCCGACATTCATCCCACATTCATATTCTGGTAAAGCAACAGATATTTCATATCAATTATTATAATTTAATTCGGAGTATTTGCTTGAATTAAAATGTACCCTCACATTTCCGATAAATCTCCACCTTTTATTTCATTGCAGTAATATCAACTTTTGTGCACATGACTGCGCATAGGTTTATTATTTTCGACATAGGCTAACAATGCACGAATACTGAAGAGAAAAACCAGAATGAACAACTCATGTTAAGATAACAATAACATGATTTTCAAGGGCATTTCAGTTCATTAGCGACCCAACAGAAATTATTAACAGCCCAAGGTCTTATAAGCAGCCTGAGACGAAGTTGAGGGCCACTTATCAGACAGAGGGTTAATCATTTCTGGTGGACACAAATAAAACCATAGTACCTGAGAAAGTCATGTTATTACTATTATTACCACCAATAGGGAAGGACATTCCAGTAACTACAAAATAACTGCAAGTCAATAGTTTAATCAAAACCAAGAATTATTCACCACATTTGCCCTTCAATCAAGAAATGTACTGACATTTTAATGCAAATTGAAAATAAACAATTAAGTTAAGAGTTTGAACTTTGAATATTCATGAGATGTCGGCAATTATTTTTTAAAGTTATTCATAAACCAAGTATCAAATAACTGAAGCAAAAATCCAGAATCGGAGTTTGGCTGCTTCAAAAAACAGAACGATACATATCTGTACTGACCTTATATCATTATTTGGCTCCTCGTGTTCCAGCAGAGATGTTTAAACTGTTTTAATTGGCGTAATCACCAAGATAACTGCTGTGAGGAAGGTTTTTCTTGTACGGTATCCAAACTTACAAAGCAGAAACAGTAGATGAGAAACGGGACATAATTCGGTCATGTGATGTATCAGGCCAGGGCTGATAATGAAAATCATTTTCATTGTCCATCTGTGGTCCGATACGTAACGTGACTTGCCATGTTTTATATAATTTGATCGCCTTACTAAACAATGTTAATGCCCTGTTAAGTGGTAATAATACCAACTAACAGCTTCCCTGCAGCACCTATAGTTTAATTGCAGCATTAGACATAATTTTTTATTCGACAAAGGAAAACATTCATTCGATTGGAGACTTGTTCATCGAGATATGAAAAACTAACTTTGACCAATCATATGCAGACAATTTGGATACCATTAAAGAAAATTAAATTATATGTGGTTGAAGGTGGGGAGGGGGGGGGAGGGGGGGGGGGTGCAGTATATTAGCCATCATCTCCAGTGATACTGAAGGAAATGGATCTCTGTTTGTACAGTGCAGACAATAAACCAGAGTTTAAAATCTCATCCTCAGTCTGCAGAATTCAGAAACAAAAATAAAATTTAGGAAAGAAAATTGCCAAACAATCAACCAGAAGATGTCAGTCAGCTATTTTATTGTTTAGAATGGGTTGACTCCTTACATGCCTCTGGCAAATATTCCTGCCCAGGACTGGATTTCTCTTGCCTCTGAAATAAGTATAATTTGGGTACATCTAATCAAATTCCTTCCCCCCCCCCCCCCCCCCTGTAAATTTAATGGATTTTTTCACCAATGATTTCTCGATTTATATCTAGATTAGGGGGCGCGGTGGCATTGCGGTAACCAGTTCTCGTCAGATCACCGAAGTTAAGCAACGTCGAGCTTGGTTAGTCCTTGGACGGGTGACGTTTGAGCGATCGATTTGGACTCCGGCATTGTGTCCTTGGGCAAGGCACTTAACCCTGGTTGTCCACATGGCGGCACGACGTTGCTGTGTACTAAGGCGCACTGCACATCGATGGTTCACATGTCTTCAATCAATCTTATCCTGCCTGTGCTGCAGTACGGAGTTACGATGCTGGGGAGCTGGCAGCTGCTCGTCGTTGCTCGGTGGTTCTCTCAGGGTACTCCGGTTTCCCCCACCTGTAAAACTGTCACCAACACGATATGACCTTGGCTGTTAAAGTGTCGGTAAACCCTAATTAATAAATAAATAACATCTAAATTAATTTTTCATCAAATCTAGACATTGCTGCTTTACAGCAGCCATGACTAGATTTGATGATAAATATCTTGAAAATACTCAGCGTGTTAAGAGTTAATGTACATTGATGTGTTGATCATTCAATGAAGAAAAACTCTTTTTGATGTGTGTAACGAAAATTTGAAAGGTCACTAAGAACATTTTGCCCTATAATTTCAGTTCTAATGGGCTCTATTTACAAGAGATGATATGATTTGTTTATCAGTGCGATGTCTGATGGTAGACTTGGTAACATTCCATTGACAATTTCCAATTTACAAATCATTCAATATTTATTGTTACTAATGAACTCACTGACTCCAGCCAGTTTCCCCAACTGCGTTTCCATCCTGTAATATAAATAATGGATGACCCTTGATCATTTTGTAAGAATGAAATATTGTTTTGAGAAAGAAATCTTCAAGCAGAATAGGGACTTGATTGAGAATGTGATTTGCATATTACTGAAATACAGGCGGTATTAAATTCTGGGAACTTCTCAGGAACTAACTCTTATTGTGGTGGATCCAATCTATTCAAATAACCATTTTAACCCTTTACCTAACATGAAAAGCCGATGACACTTGCAAAAAAAATTCTTGAATAACTAATTTTTGTGTCGCCTGCCCCACGAAGTGGGGAGCGACATATAAGGATTACTTTTGTCATCTTGCGTTGTCTGCGTCATCGTCCACGTCACACTTTCTCTTATCCGCCACTCCTCTTTAACCTATGAATGGATTTTGATGAAACTTTCAGTGATTCTTTATCACATAATGGCATTGTGCACCTCCTATTTTATTTTTTGATCCGCTGTATTTTTTTCAGAGTTATGCCCCTTTTCCACTTAGAATTCTGTCTGAAATATTAAAATATAGTGCAGGCGACACACATCTTCCATGGAAGACTCACATCTAAGTTTTAATTTTTTGTCTCCAAAACATAGGTTATGATCCCTCATTGGAACGAGCTCAATGAGCTCGTTCCAATGAGGGATCATAACCTATGTTTTTGAGACAAAAAATGAAAAAATGATGAAAATTAATTGGCGATTTTTGAGAATAGCGCTGGCCGTTTTTGGCTGTTATGTTGGGTAAAGGGTTAATGGGATTTTTGGAAGCGCAGTGGCTTAGTGGTTACAGAATTGGACTTCAAACTAAAAGGTCCATGGTGTCCTTGGGCTCTTGATACCAATTGGCCATGTGGGGGCACAGTGGTATTGTGTACTAAGGTTACTGCATGTCGATGGTGCACTTGTTTTCAACCAGTGCTAACCTTGCTTGTGTGGAGTTAGTATGTTGGGGAGTCTGGCAGTTGCTCGCCATTGCTCGGTGGTTGTCTCCAGGTACTCCGGCTTCCTCCACCCACAAAACTGTCTTACATGAGGTGGCCCTGGCTGTCAGAAGTGTCGTTAAACTCCAATAATAAATAAATAATGGCATTTCTGGTTCCCAAAAACCAAACCACCTGTCATATCTTCAACTAATTCCACGCAAAACGTATTTGGGCATGATTAAGCCTTTACCCAATGCAGACATACTCAAAATTTATGGTTTTAAATTTTTGTTTTTTTTTCAAATTTTTCAAAAATTTCCACGAAGACATATCAGGTGACCCCCCTCATTGAAACAAGCTTGTTGAGATTTTGTTGAGATTTCTTGAAAAATAATTTTTTGCTAAATTGGCATATTATATGGGTGGATGTTGCCAATTCATTACATAAAGGGTTAAAATAAATTTCTTCTCTTATACGGTACTGTGATCACAAATTAACAGACAGAGAATTTAGATCGGATCATGACTGGGTGATGATTCGGTTGACATTATCTATCCACTTTTCACCCCACTGTACTCTATAGAGTCTCAGGGAAAAAATGTGAGAATAATGAATCTGAGATGCTATTTTTATTTGCTTTTTTGCAATTCGGTTTTCACTTGACAGTATTTAGATTAACAAGTCCCAGGATTTAATTAACCCTTTACCTAACATGAAAAGCAGACGACACTTGCAAAAAAAATTCCTGAATAACTAAATTTTTTCATTTTTTGTCTCAAAAACATAGGTTATGACCCCTCGTTGGAACGAGCTCGACGAGCTCGTTCCAACGAGGGGTCATAACCTATGTTTTTGAGACAAAAAATGAAAATATTTTGAAAATTAATTGGCGATTTTTTAGAATAGGGCTGGCCGGTTTTGGCCGTTATGTTGGGTAAAGGGTTAACAACTTTTAAAAGGTGAATTAAAACTGTGAATGTATAACATATCGGAGCCACATAGAATCTGGATCAAGAGTTCCTTTTTAAAAAAAATGGTGAACTACAGTATTCCACAAGATTTACCTAACACAACAGTCAAAACGAACAAGCCCTATACCAAAAAAAAAAATCACTTGCCCAATTTTACGTTTTGCGCTGAAAACATAGATTATGATCTCTCACTGGAATGAGCACATTGAAGAATCATCTGGGCTATTGATGTGAATGGATCACTACCACAGTGAGTTTTAAGTTAGGATTTTCTACTTTTCTTTATTGAGTGGAGGAACTATGCCATGTGCATGTTAAAATGGCTGTTCTCAGAATGTACACAAAACTTACCAATGTCTGCCAATGGAACCCAACCCAAATCGTGAACGTTTGCCATCTAACCCATCACCAGATCCTGTCATTCTATTGTCAAGGTTATTGCAACTTGGTAACAAAAATGTTGAGTCTGGATGATTTTTTGCTGTTCCTTGTTCCCTATAATTCGCTTCCCTTGATGCGAGCCTTACGAGAGTCTTTGAGGAGAGCCTTACAAGTACCTTTTGGTTAGGGGACAGTCAGCGAGGGGAAAAGGGCCGTTGATGGGATCCCATGTCTGCATAGTGGGAACCCTAGTGGATGACATTTCATCCTGCCTTTTTCTGAGGAATGCAAATAATCATATCGAGTCTAACTAGTTAACACACATTTAGTCGGAAAAGCTGTAAAAAGTGTCATTGGAAGCAGAGGTTGTGTAAAGTCTATTGTGCACAAGATGGTGGATTTTTCTTCATCCACATGGGTGGTATCTGGTCAATTTGCGTTTGAATATAGATCTGTTGCAAAGATAACTGATGGATAAGCTGTCACCACTAGAAAAATTGAGAATAAAAACTTTTAAAACCCTTTTTGGTAGTGACCCATCGTCCCTTTCAAAGCAATAGCATAGAGTGTGAGTAGTTTGAATGTAAGTGGAGGGGTTGGAACCCCATCCTATATGGTTGGAATATTAATGATCATACACAGAACATGCAGTGGTCCATGCCAAAATTTTCACATGAAATACCATTGTCATTTAACCCTTTCGCTAACATCAAAAGCAGACGACATTGTAAACAAAATTCTTGAATAACTAATTTTTTGTCTCAAAAACATAGGTTATGACCCCTCTTTGGAACGAGCTCATTCGAAAGAGGGGTCATAACCTATGTTTTTGAGACAAAAAATGAAAAAAATAATGAAAAATAATTGGCGATTTCTGTGAATGGCGCTGGCCGGTTTTGGCCATTACATTGGGTAAAGGATTAAATTTGATCAGTCTTCCAGAAGCAAGAGATAGAGAAAGGTGCATCTACTTGTTCTGTGGCGCGAAATAGTAAAGTACATGTATTGGTAATTGGACTCACATGGAGATAGAGAGCAGAAGTACAAAAATCACAGTATGTTAACAATTGGGAAGTGGATTAAATTTGAGGTTCGATTTGGTTTTGAACCTTTTTTTTACCTGATTCAATTTGAGGTCCTATTTGAACAAAAAATTGTGATTCTCTGCATATTTTGTAAGTTCATGTGCCAAATAGGGTTGTATTAAAGTGGTAACTGATGCAGAAGTAATATGAGAGCCTGGTTACGACAATTTTCAAACTGTATAAGGCCTAAAAAAGTTAAAAATCTATTTTTCAGGCCCTCCCACATGGTCATTTTGGCTTTTTATAGCCAATGCAAACTTAAAAAAATGAAAATGAAATGGTTATGTCGGATATTTTACTGAAGTTAATGAAATTGATAAATTTGTTCCGTGAGTGCAACAAGTCTTTGCAATTCTCTAGCATTGCAAAGCCGTCTTGCACTCAAGAGATGAAATACACCACCACCCATTCTATTCTGTAGATTATGTGGCCTACAACATAAAACAAGCCAAAAATATGTACTTTTGATAGCCAAGAAATAATTACAAAAATTAAAATTAAAATAAAAAAAATGCCCGCCCACATGCAATTTTATCAAAATGGCATGAGAAATAGAAGATCTACTTTGTGGTTGCCTAATACAAAATGCATATTAATTGTTTGACAAATAGTCAAGAGATCATTCAAAACCATTGGTGCTTCGACTGGGGGTTAGGGAGGAACCTTGGGCTCTAGCACCACCAACTTTTGTTGATACCAAAAGATTTGTGCAGAGTTCAGTCAAAATTGGAGCATCCTGACAAATGGTACCCAACTCTGTAATCTGAATCATATTTGCATACATTTATTCTTGGGGTCAGTGGGAAGACAGCCTATCTGGCTATGTTGTACCCCAACAATATACATGTGAGAGTGTTGAAACTTGATTGTTATGAAATTACTGTATTTTCATATAGATGTATATTGTTAAAGAAATTCCGTTCAATATCCAATTACCTTGGTTTTGTATGGCAGTGCTTCAAACATTGTCATATAGAATAGATTTCTCATATGACGGAAAGAACCAGCCTAACATATCATTTGCAGTAGGGCTATAAAATGCCCTCTTATTGGAGAACACGCTGTTGTCAGGATTGCCTCAATTCTCAAGTCTGCTTCTCGTTTTCATTTCTCTTCTTTCATTTTTTTTCTTTTCTCTGTTTTTTTCTCTCTCTTTTGACCCGCGTTGTATCCTTGGGCAAGGCACTTTATCCCGGTTGCCTTCATGGGGGCATGATGATGCCGTATACTAAGGCGTACTGCACATCGATGGTGCACATGTCTTCAACCGCTGTAACCCTGCTTGAGCGGAGCTTGAACAGAGTTAGAATGTTGAGGAGCTGACAGTTGCTTGTCGATGCTCGGTGGTTTTCCCCGAGTACTCTGGCTTTCTGCACCCGTAAAACTGTCACGGTCACGATTAGCCATTGTTCGTAAGTATGCGACCTTAAACACCAATAAATAAAATAAATAATAATGTGGTGCAATCATGTAGGTGTGAATAATGTTACCTCTATGTATATCTTTGGTTTTGATTGTATGCATGTTGCACTACTGAATAAAATCAATCAGTCAATCAATCAAACTAATTCAGCACCATATAATTGGTAGAGTGCTGATTATTTTTGTTGGTCAAAATTTGTTCACATGTCTTTGCTTTCTTACAGTTTAGGGGAGAGTGCCTGTAGGCACTCTCCCATAAATTACTGTAAAAAGTAGAGATATGCAGTTTTCAAATTTCTTGTTGGTTTTGGTTTCATTCAAAGAGTTGGGTGTTTGGTTTTGGTTTCGGTTTTCATTGTACAAACATAACTATACATTGCATTTGCACATAAGATGTATTTGGTGCCAGTTTGTGTCACTGGGACTCCCTTTCCAATTCAACTCACCTGTGTAATAGCCTATATTGGTACTCTGATTTCTTGAGCGCAATGTATTTGCATAAATTATCTCAAGAGTTTCAAGTTTGAGAAAAATGATTTTTGCCTCGAGTCTGTTGCAAAATTAGCCCCCTCCCTGAATACCTGTGTTTAGGGTAATCCGACACACCCTAAAATATTATGCCGACCGCAAAAATTTTATCGAGTAAAAGTCGCTCATATAGGTCATTGTAACCCAAAATTTCCATCCAACTTCAACTGTGATTTTGACACTGGCTTTAGAGTTCATGCTTTCAAAATTACATGTAGAAATACATATATTTGTCATTATAAATGTGGAACAAGTGACAAGTTCCACTTCAGCAAAGGAAATCGCATTTGATAAACAGATGAACATTTAAAACACGATGCATAAGAAGTAATTTTGTCACCTATTTTTGCGGTAAATGCCATGCTCGAACGCATTACCAATTACCCTGCAGCTGTTCGGAAAATGGGTTATCGCGACTCTGAAGTTTGAAATAGATTAATTTTAGGTTGTTTATCTTGTTTATCTCTTTATTCTGAGAAGTGAAGACATGATTAGAGTTTTTCAACATTGAAGTTGAAAACCGTGACGACGGTTTTCTGTAATTGTTTCGGTTTCGGTTTTGGTTTTGGTAACAAAACCAAAACCAAACTGAATTTTCGGTAAACCGCCCATCTCTAGTAAAAAGGCAAATCCATATAGACTAAACACTTTACTTTTCAAGATAACAATACAAAGCACATCCACAGAATATGAAGCCTTTAAGTTGCGGCACCTGCACTTCAGAATAAAGCCCAAATATGGGTTTGCAGCACTCTCCCAGTTAATGAAATAGTAAGGGAGTATTTGAGTCATTTTAAACAAATCAAGACTTCCATATGTGAGCATTAGGAAGAGGTAAAATATTTCCCCTGTCTTAAATTCTGTTATAGTTGATAAATAACAAAGGTAGTTTGTTCTCTTTAATGACCACTTGTTGACTCTTTTGATGAGCAAAACATTCTGATAATAGCTAACTCTCTGCTAGAATAGTGGTGTTTGAAAGTTATTTGACAAACTATGTTTAATGTTCTGAAAATTTATGTTGACTTTCGGATCAAACAGAAGCTGTTTACCTTCCAACTTCCTAGAGATATCAGTAAATAAATCAAACGCTAACCATTTACCACTGACATGCAAGCCTGGAAATAAGTAGTCTGTCATTTGCAGAATGAGATCCCCAGAGGGGGAATTTGCTGGCGCTAGCTCACACAGTGGGCTAGAATCCTCCAATTTATCCTATGGGTACCTCTTTCTGTTCAGGGCGGAGACCATGCTTCAGATTGATGTTCACATAGGGTAAATTTAGGAAGCTAATGGACCAATAAAGTTGAAATTGAAGCTTAGTACTTTCATACATTTTAAAAGCAGTCTACACAAAGTTTTTATTTCACTATTTTGGAAAAAATAGGTGTATATTCACACATTAACCCTTTATGTTACAGAACTGAGTAATTTTTTGAGGGTTTGCACTAGGCCCAGGGCAGGGGGGAGGGAGGGGGGTTTAAGGGATTGCCCTGGGATTTTTGGTGTTTTAAAAAGAGTAAGGTTGACCTGTCGATACGTCTGAGCTGAAAGTCATGGAAAGGCTTTTGGTACAACCCTCCGACACTGATGGAGGTGACAACAGTACATAAGTTGCATTACCGACCAGTTTCCATTCACATAAAAAAAGCACTTGTTCCAGTTTGTTAGTTTTCCACCGGTCTTTCCTGCATTGTGGTGATCACGATTATCTTTGTAGGAAAAAATGCACCAGACACACAGAAATACAGGTAATAAATTACCCAAATTGTAAGGAAATAATTGAGTAAATATTGTCCAAAAAATGCAGGCGTATGCTTCTACTAGCATTAATTTAAAAAAATTTCTGGAGGAGTACCCTCAGACCCCTTGCTTATCGCTTTGTGCCTTAGACCATCTATGCTCTCGGTGGCTCTGTTTGAATATAAAATCTTCATATCTTTTGAAGAATTACCAGGACATCCACTGAATGTCCCGTGTCTATAGACCTGTTTGGCCTCAGTACATCCAATATAGGTATTTCTGATACAACAAGTTGTGGGGGAGGTATACTGGAATTGCCTGCCTGCCTGCCTGCCTGCCTGCCTGCCTGCCTGCCTGCCTGCCTGTCTGCCTGCCTGCCTGTCCATCCATCCATCCATCCATCCATTCCATCCATCTGTCCATCCATACATCTGACTATCCATCCATCTAGCTGGCTGGCTGGCTGGCTGTCCATCCATCCATAGACATAAGTTTGTCCAGGGATTTTCTCTGATGTTTACAGACCAATCCTTTTGAAACGTGGTATACATATTCACCATCTAGCTGTACGTACACCTCTGATTATAGTTCCAGTCGGACTATTTTAACCATAGTTATGCCTCTTTTTGACTTAGAATAATTTGCTGCTAGGTCCGAATTTTGTCTGGAGATTTTCTCTGAAGAGTAGTATGCCAATCATTGTGGCACAGGCTATTGATAGGCCAATCCAGGGACAGTGACACCTCTAGTTTTATCAGATCTTGTTTGATAGAGCTCATGGAGCTCTGTCAAACAAAATTTAATAGAAAAAGTACTCCGTTCATCATTACAAAAAAGGAAAATGATGACACTCCTTTCACTTGAATACTCCTGTTGATTGAATATTGCCTATTTAAGAGAGTTTTAGTGTTTGTTTAGTTTGATAAAACTCTGTCAACAAGATATAATATAACAGCCAAGAGAGTGGTGGCCGAGTGGATCAGTATGCTGGTCTCTCATGCTAGAGGTCCCGGGCTCGATCCTTGGTCAGGGAAAGTACTCGAGGTGTCCAAACACTCGGTGGGGACGTAAAATGGCTGTCCTCTGTGTGGTGAGAGACACTCCGTGCAGGCTAAAGATCCCTTCATAGTATTCAAGAACAGCAAGGCCACGAAGTTGCCGCTACGAAGATCATTCCACACACTCACGCCATTGGGCCAAGGAGAGGCATTAATATAAGTTGCATAACTTGTTCGCCAATCCTTGTAAAACAAATAAGCTTAAAACTTAAAACTAAGATATAATAGATTAAGCCTTTGAATCCTGGTGATATCTTCCATGTCAGTCCAATGGCGGCAATTGGAAGAATCCATATTCATTATTTGGGGGTAGACCAATTAATATTTTCAACATGCAGCCTTATGGCTGCATGTTGAAAATACTGATTGTCTACCCCATACATTCACTTAGTAAACATCCCACTTAATGAAATTATGATGTATTATGTTCCTGGAAAGAAGGTCTCTCAGGTTCAAAGGATTAAATGTTTATTCTGGTTGTACCAGTCGTGGCATTCTTAAAAATGCAGGAGGACAAAAAATCGCTCCCCTCGCATGGCCTAGGGGAGCAATTAGCTCAAGCTTGCAAAAGCTAAAAGTGGCAAAATGAAGTTTTACTATTAATGAAATCTGCCTTTTACTGGTAAAACAGGGCCCAGTCACCAATGCTTGGGAGGTGCAAACCCTCTCTAAAATGGGCAACATGGCTTATTGGCGCTCATCCCTGGTCTTGAGTTGATACTCATGTTGTGGTCATGATTAGCCATTGTGCAAAAATATGTGACCTTAATCACCAATAAATAAATAAATTAATGAAATCTGCCTAATGGGCTTTGTATATTTTATTTGGTGCTGCTAACAAGGTAGTCTCTGTGAGATGGCTAGACTGCCCCTCCCACACCTCTGGGCTTCGTCCAGGCCTGGAGGTGTGGGAGGGCCAGTGTGGCCATCTCACAGAGACCACTAACATAGCAGAGGTCTGAAAAGATGTTGGTTTTAGGAATATGCTGCTATGGTAATCATTATTGTCTAAGGCCAGGAGGGCTAGTTTTTGCCTGCCTTAATTTCTTTAAGGCGCGCAGTAGGCGAGCGAATGAATCGCTCCCCTGAAAATGCCAGGCTTGTTGTACTAAGGCCGAATAGGTATACAATCATGGGAAAATCAGTGAAGCGTAGTATAATTCTACAAGGGGATTCAATGATTGTCAGGGTAATTTCTTGACATATCACAATATTTTTTCTTGAATTGACCAGAGTTCATTCTATAAACGATATGCAATTAAAAGGTGGAATTTGTACCTAATAAGTGGAGTCCACCACATCGGTATTCTGAATCTGAAATTGTGAAAGGCAATGATGTTTCCATAAACTTTAGCTGGACCAACATTGCATGAATTACAATAAAAGGTCACAAGCTGTGTATTGAAATTTTCAATTATTAGATGAAGAAAATGAAAATTTTCAATTATTTTTGACAGGTGGTGGTGGCTGGTCATGTAAGGTAAAAGTTGAATCATTTACCTCACATGCTTTGCTGATGACACAATATATTTTCTAAGAAAAATTATTTTTTGCTTCAAAATATGGCTTTTGATACCTCATTGGAATGAGCCAGTTTCAAAGAGTGATCATAAGTTATATTTTGGAAGTAAAAAATATTTCCACATAAAAAATAACAAAATTTAACATTGCACAGCACAGATATTCAAAATCAAGCAGTCACAGGTGCCTGAACCATAATTCATTCTTAACCCCCTTAGGTAACAAATTGGCCGCATCCACCAAAGTAATGAGCCCAAACTGAGCAGTTGTAAAAAAAATTACAACAAAACATATCATGTGACTCCCCCATTGGAGTAAGCTCATTGAGCTCATTCAGGGGTCATATGATAGGGTTTTGTTGAAATTTAAAAAAATAACAAATTTTGATATTGTGTGTGTTGAGTAAAGGGTTAAGCATTGTGTTATTTATTTATTTTTTTCTTTTGCTCATTGAGCTCATTCCAATGAGGGATCACATGATATGGTTTTGTTGAACTTTTTTGAAAAATTAAAAAAAGTAATATTTAAAATAATAAATATGGGTTATATACACATGGTGTTTGTAAAAAATCTTTTATCGCGACGAGAGCGTTTTCGGGGGCATATATAGCTACGAGTCGCGCAGCGACGAGTAGCTATGTAGCCCCCGAAAACGCTCGAGTCGCGATAAAAGATTTTTTACAAACACCATGTGTATATAACCCTTTTATCTACACCCCCACCTCCCCCACTCCCGTAATAAAACAAGTTTTGATTAACAAATGCAGACCACTAAAAATAATCTAGCCTTCAACCAGATAATCACTAATGTGAAAAATATCTGGTTATTTGTACTTTCCGACGTTTGACGTCACATTTTGAAAAATGTTGAAGAAACTGAATTCCCAGTGACGTTTGAACGTCAGGATAATTAAAGTCTCGAAGGGTGAAATAATCTCATTTGAAAAAGTGTAAGTTACTAATTTTTACTCTTTTCCGTCAAATTTTATTTTTACAATTCAGTAAGTTTAATTAATGGCCTTCTTTTTTATTCAATACATTTCGATAAATACGCCCCGTTTTATTTGTTTCGATCCGCGGCAGCGATAATTAGTTATTCAAAGTGTTGAATGAAATAGTACGTCATGCAAATGAGATGGGCGTGAACGTTGTATTCTTGCGATATCACGTGACTTTTATTCTTACTGCAGTAACGATAAAAGATTATTTATTGACAGCGAGTTTTCGATAACGATAAAAGATAAAACGTTACTGTTTTTACGTATAAAGTAGATAAATTTTGATATCGTCTGTGTTGGGTAAAAGGTTAATAGCTTCTTGTTTTATAGTCCTCCTGTAATTACTATTATAGTTAGAAGTACAGTACACGGAGTGTGGTGGCTCATTGGTTACAGCATTGGACTTCAAACTGAAAGATCCACGGTTCAGTCCCTGCCATGGGTAACTGCATTGTGTCTGTGAGCAAGGCACATAATCCTGATTGCCCACATGGGGGCATGGTGGCACTGTTTACTGAGGAATACTGCACTTCGATGGTGCACTTGTCTTCAACCAATGCTAACCCTGCTTGTGCGGAGTTAGTATATTGGGGAGTCTGACAGTTGCTTGGTGGTTCTCTCTCCATGTACTCTGGTTCCCTCCACCCATAAAACTGTCCAACACGAGGTGACCCTGGCTGTTGAAAGTGTCCAACCCCAATAAATAAATAAATAAAAGCTGATGATATTTAGTGATTCTCTATCATCACTTTCTTCACCTGTAAAAGTATTTGTCATGAGATGACCCTTGGTGTATTTATTTATTTATTGGTGTTTAAGGTCACATATTTCTGCACAATGGCTAATCATGACCATGACAGTTTTATGGGTGGAGGAAGCCGGAGTACCCGGAGAGAACCACCGAGCAATGGCGAGCAACTGTCAGCTCCCCAACATACTAACTCCACACAACCAGGGTTAGCATTGGTTGAAGACAAGTGCACATCGAAGTGCAGTACGTCTTAGCACACAATGCCACCGTGCCCAGGAACACAACACGGTTGGCGCAGATGGGATTCAAACCAAGGACCTCTCAGCTTGTAGCCTGCACCTCTACCTACTGAGCCACCGAGCCCCCTGACCCTTGGTGTTATCACTTTCTTCACCTGCAAAAGTATTTGTCATGAGATGACCCTTGGTGTTCAAAGTGTCATTTAAACCCCAAATTTAAAAATAAACAGTCACTATAATAGAAAGTTTTCTTTTTTTTAAGCAGAGCTTAAAAATTCTCAGTGGAGTAAGCGAAGTTCATTTACATTTTAAGCTATGCTTTGGGAATAAGAAATAGTCATTACAGAAACATTAATTACTAAAATTTTGATAGGAATCAGCTTCAGTGGATTGTGTATGGATTAAGTCTTTAATTTTGTCTACAGGAAATGTGATACTGCATAATGATTTGAAACTTTTGATTACTTTCCAAAACATGAGTAATCAATCTCAATCACTCACTTTGGCAGCATGAAAAGGGGAGGGGGGGGGGGGGGGGGGGGAGCATTTGCCCCACACTTTTTTAAATCCTATATTTGGCCCCCATACTTTTGATGATTAACCCTTTACCCAATGTAATGGCCAAAACCGGCCAGTGCTATTCTCAAAAATCGCCAATTAATTTTTATTATTTTTTCATTTTTTTGTCTCAAAAACAGGTTATGACCACTCATTGGAATGAGCTCATCGAGCTCATTCCAATGAGGGGTCATGACCTATGTTTTTGAGACAAAAAAATGAAAAAATAATAAAAAATACCAATAAATGGTAACAAAACAATTTTATATGAACATTTTTAGCTCATCTTGACAAAGTCAAGCTGAGCTAATCTCATTGCTCTCCGTCCGTCGTCCGTCAACACCATGTTTTGGTCTTCTCCTCCAAAGTCACTGGGTCAATTCAAGTGAAAGTTTGTTTGAATGATGGTCCCAAAGGGGCATTTCATTTTTGTTCAACTCAGCCCAGCCCCATAGGGAGGGAATGGGGGAAAATGCTCCAAAATATTTTTAAAATCTTCTTTTCAAGAACCAGTTTGTACAATGACTTGATATTTGCTATGGAGCTTTCATATGAGGTGTAGAATCAAGTTTCTTTAAACGAAGTTCATGAAGTAATATTTGGCTTTGTAATAGGAGGGGTAAGATTTTTGGCCCCACCCAAAATTTCTATTTTCTGAACCGATGGTGCGGTATGAACCACATTTGGTTTGTGGTATTATTGGGTCATAAGTACGTGACCCATGCAAAAAAAAAAACCTCCTGCATCCCCATGGGAACCCTGAGAGCCAAAAATAGAAATATTTTCAAACGCCCATATTTCCCAAACCACACGGAACAGAGAGCTGTTATTTGGTATGAAGTATCCTTAGGACCAGTAGAATTGAATGGTAAAAAAAAAATTGCCATCGATTATGTTAGGGTGTTCTGTAATGGGCATCAAAAAAATGCGAAGTCAGCATATTTGCAAAAATTAAAAAAAATCTTTTCTCTAGAACCAATCATCAGAATCTTTTGATATTTGGTATACAGCATTCATAGGGGGGGGGGGGGGGGGGGGGGGGGCAGATAAAAGTTTGTTGAAATAAAGCTCATTGGTTCATATTTGGGCTCTCTACCGGAGCCCGAAGTTTTAACATAGGGTAATATGGGGAATATTCTTTAAAAATCTTCTTTTTCAGAACCACCAGTCAGAATCTTTTAATGTTTGGTACACATCATTGTTATGAGGGTCAGATTCAAGACTGTTCAAACCAAGTCCCTAGGTTAATATTTGTTCAATATGGAGGGTAATTTAAAAAAATCTTCTTCTTCAGATCCACCAGTCAGAATGCTTTGATATTTGGTATGCAACATCTCTAAGGGGGTCAGATTCAAGTTTGTTCAAATCAGGTCCCTAGGTATATATTTGGGCTCACTATGGTAGCCCAAATTTTTACTTAGTGCAATATGAGGAAATTTCTTTAAAAATCTTCTTCTTCAGATCCACCAGTCGGAATGCTTTCATATTTGGTATACAACATCTCTATAGGGAGGGGTCAGATTCCAGGTTGTTCAATTCGAGTGCCTAGGTTAATATTTGGGCTCCATATGGGAACATGAAATTTAACTTAGTATAATATGAGGGAATTTCTTAAAAAATCTTCTTCTTCAGATCCACTTGTCAGAATGCTTTCACATTTGGTATACAACATCTTCAGGGGATCAGATTCAAGTTTGTTCAAATCGGATCTATAGGTTAATATTTGGGCTCGCTATGGTAGCCCAAATTTGAACTTAGTGCAATTCGAAGAAATTTCTTTACACTTTCTCTTCTTCAGATCCAACAGTCAGAATGCTTTCATATTCGGTACACAACATCTCTAGGGAAGTCAGATTGAACTGTGTTCAAATCAAGAGTCTGGGTTAATATTTGGGCTGTCTATGGGAGCTGGAATTGGCCATTTTTCTGAAGAATTAAAAATTTTGTATTCAGTACCCTCTAGAGGTGTGTAACTAAGATTAATTTTCAGAGATTAATCCACATAGGTTGTATCAAGGGGCTTCATAGGGGAGCTCTACATTTTACTTATGATCAACTGAAGAAAAGGCAGGATGCCCAGATTATTTTTGTCACTCCTGAGGGACTCAAGGATTGACAGTGTAACCTATGGAGAGGGCTTGCTTAATGTAGACTCATTCTTGGACTCTGTTTAAATTGTGTTCTGTTCAAGATGAGCGCTTCAGGCCCCGTGGGGCCTCTTGTTTTGTACTACTGTGCGAACAACAAGTAATGTGTACAGTGTAAAGCCACTATAGTGGCTTTCAGCACTTTTCAATAGAGTCATTTTAACAACTTCTAGCAGTCAACCAGTTAAACTTTTTTGCAGTTAACGAGGTAATTCTAATTTATACTGAACAATATCTAATTAAGTGTGACTTGTATAAATGGCAGTATTAGGATGAGTTAATCACCTGATATACCTGCAATCTTATTTCTGTTTTACTATCTGATAACTCTGTTATGAAGGTTAGGCTAAGTGACACATCCCACTGGGGGATCTGTTGCACTTCTGACAACAGGACACATTATCTACCCAACCTATTTCATTTCAAAAAAAGGATGGGTAATATAAACAGTATCAATTTGAAGCTGTCTGTAGGAAAAGGTAAAATACCGGCTCTTTTGAGTCAGTCAGTGCACATTATGTAGTAATAGTATAAAACCTCATAAAATCAATGGAACTTCAGTGTTAGAATCAATCAAGCCGTTTACTGCCTTAGATATCACATTGAAGAGAAGTTACTGGATAAACAGTAATCCTCTCAGAAGTAAGCTATCATCTCGGACACTCTCGGTAATCAACAAGGTTGGATGTTGGAAGTTTATACTATTGCAGCCAGAAAGTAAGTATTCCATTAACCACTCGACTACGACCCATGCTATATGTAGTTACCTTATGGTAATTAGCTTCTTGGTCTTCTGTAATGCAATATCCTGTTTCTTCTGTGGTGGTGTTTATCTAGTCTCATAATGGGAATTTAATCAATTATACCTTGTTTGACAGAGCTCTTTGAGCTCTGTCAAACAAGAGATGTTTGTTTGGGTATTCAGTTGTAATTTGGAAGAATCTTGCCTTCAGAATGTAGAAAGTTGAATAAGGCCACACACAGAGGATGTTCTGTTTCTCAGGCCATTTTTATAAAAAATTGTATGCAGGCTGGCGGTTTTTTATTTTTTATTTTTGTAATTATTTCTTTGCCATTAAGAGTTCATGTTCTTGGTTTGTTTTATGTTTAGGTCTCATAATCTACAGAATGGCATGAGTGGTGTGTATTTCGTCCCTCGAGTGTAAGAAGGCTTTGCAAAGCTAAAGCATTGCAAAGCCTTATTGCACTCAAGGGACAAATTTATTGATAAATTTTCAGTTCTTAAATAATTAATTTGAGAGTACTGTTATACCATTGTGGATACAATCAGTATATATTTCTAGTGAAAAACAAACCTCATATATATTTAGTAGAGTTTAACCCATAACTCTTAACCCTCTGAGTATTTAAAAATATTTTTCATCACATCTAGTCATGGATGCTTTTAAGCAGCCATGACTAGATTTGAA
This sequence comes from Pictodentalium vernedei, assembly GCA_031216915.1. NCBI lineage: Eukaryota > Metazoa > Mollusca > Scaphopoda > Dentaliida > Dentaliidae > Pictodentalium > Pictodentalium vernedei. The sequence continues at coordinate 88,018,411 of CM062291.1, forward strand.
AAAAAATTCATATAAATTTAACTCAAAAAATAATTGGTAAAACAGATTATCCAATATGGAAGGGAGAATTTAGATACTAAGTGCTCAAGTAAAACTTATTTCATTGGCAACTAGTCCTTGTCCTGGGCAGGAATATCTACCAGCAGCATTCAAGGAGTTAAGGGCCTATAGTTCCAATTTTGGTGAGTTTCTTTTCTCCCCCCACTTCCTATGCAAGATAGGCCTGTCTGTGAGAAGGCTATGTGAGATAGATATCTATCCCACATGACCCACATGATCAGCTTATTAGCATATTTAATGAGCACACAGACTATTTAACTGGTAAAGTGCTGAGTTTTTTTCTGACAACAAATCAAAGCTCATCATATACTGCTCTATTACATTTAATTGGATAGTGCCTTATAGGCACTATCCAATTAAATGTCAGAGAGCAAGGTATTGTATAAATAAAAAATCTGATTCATATTGGGGACAATAAAGGCTTCCTCAGGCAGAATATAGTTACAGACAGTTATTGCCTGTCACTTTTAGTAAAGCCCAAAATAGGGCTTCCAGCACTCTTCCATTCAATCATTGCACGATCTTCCCTAAACAAACAACATGGCATCACAGTTCGGAAATATTAGCAGACGAACGTTTGTCGAAGAAAATAGAAATAAAAACACAGACCGCAAAACCAAAGAATACTTGACTCTTTTATAAGAATTTTTGGGTAAACGCCGTTATGAATGTATCAGTGTTCATTTCGCTACAAATCTTTAACCCCTGTCTTGTTGGCATTGGGATTTAATTTCGTGGTATATACCTGTAGTATGAACAGAACTTTTGTGCGCTCTTTCTGATAAGCAAAAGCAGTTTTTTTCAGAAATGGACAGCAAAATTGTTTGATATAACTGCACATGCCCCTGGATTACTTTTGATGATGTCAGAGTGTTTTGGTGGGGGAGAAAAATTATCCCTGATGTGGGTGGGTGTGAGATGGGGAAATCTCACCCTCGGGACAAGACATTTGGTCCAGACACTTGGCCAGCCTCATGTCTGGCCCAAATATCTTGCCCTCGGGTGAGATTTCCCCATCTCGCACCCTCACACACCAGGATAATAATAATCATATCTGTAGAGATAAGAATTCATACAAGCTCATTCCAACATACAGGCTTTTGGTAGTCTTGCTGATGCAAGTTACAGTACCTTAGTAGTGGTCTCTAGTGAAATCATTGCTGCTTGTAGAGGCAGCTAAGACTTTTTCAGACACCAGTGCAAAGTCTACTTTTCCAGACACCAGTGCACAGTCAGATTGTTATCTTATGAAAAGCAGGGTGGCTTAGTGGTTAGAGCAATGAACTTTAAACTAAAAAGTTGACGATTTGATGGTGCCTTCGGATATTTCTGCCCAAGACAGGAAATCTCTTGCTATTACAATGACTCAGATTTCAGGATACAGTAGAATCCTCTTAATTGAATATCCATTTTGCCAGTGAAAATTATTCAATTAACAGGAGTATACAATTAACAGGTATTTGGTCAGTTTCTTGTGTTCTGGAGGTAAACTGAGCATTTATTCTATTATATCTTGTTTGACAGAGCTCATAGAGCTCTGTCAAACAAGATATAATAGAATAAATGCCTGTGTTGGATGTATTGGGGCCAAAAAGGTTGAAAAATAAGGGGAATTTGGTGCATGTCACAGTAATTTTTTCGACATATTACAAAAATTTATATACAATTAACAGGAGTTTACTCTACAACCCATATGCAATTAACAGATCAAATTTGTACTGAAGGTATGGTAAATGGTTTTGTGTTTGAAAATTATATTCAATTAACAGGGATATACAATTAAAAGATATCTAATTAAGTGGGCTCCACTGTATTTAAATTTTCCTGTTAGTTGTATAGACTTTTTAACCAATTATTTCTTGTGAGGAATGTTCATGAATTTTACGTCAAAACTAGTCATGGCTGCTATGCAGCAGTCATGACTAGATTGATAAAAAAATATTTTAAAATTACTCAGCGTGTTAGGGAACACAGTGGCTCAGTGGTTATGGTATTGGACTTCAAGCAGAAAGGTCCACGGTTTGATCCCCCACCGGCAGTAACAGTGTTGTGTCCTTTGGCAAGATACTTAATCACAACTGCCCACCTGGTGACACTGTGTACTATGTTGTACTGTCAATGGAGCACTTGTCTTCAACCAATGCTAACTCTGTCTGTGCGGAGTTAATAAGTTGGAGAGTCTGACAGTTGCTTGCTTCTGCTCATTAGTTCTCTCTAGGTTCCCCAGCTTACTACACCCATAAAACAGATATAGTCTTCCTTCCCCATCCCCCTCCATATGGAGGTGTGTACTCTCATTTCTTTGGACCATGGCACCCTCCTGAAAAACTTCAGCCTGAATGAGCCACGTGACACAAGGAAGGATTTCTGTCAATGAGTCACGAAAATCTTCCCAATACTATACACAGAAATATTATCACATCATCTACCTATTGAGATACATGTGTCCTGGGTGACACAAATCTATTTTATAGATATGGGTGGTATTGGAATTTTGAGTTCGGTATCAGTTTCGGTATTTTTAAGGGGGTATACCTTGGTATCGGTTCGGTATTCGCTATCTGACTTGACTGATATTTTCTGATAGTACCAAAATGGAGTTCACAGCAGGAAAATACAGAATAATTGTTCTTGTATCATTCTACCACAGTGCCACAAATGCCACTGCCAATGAGCTCAACAGTGGCATTGTTTTACGAAAACAAATCATATCTACAGTAATTTTTGACTTGTTCTAAACACGCCTTAACCCTTTACCCAACGTAACGGCCAAAACCGGCCAGCGTTATTCTCAAAAATCGCCAGTTAATTTTCATTATTTTTTCATTTTTTGTCTCAAAAACATAGGTTATGACCCCTCGTTGGAACGAGCTCGTCGAGCTCGTTCCAATGAGGGGTCATAACCTATGTTTTTGAGACAAAAAATGTAAAAAATTAGTTATTCAAGAATTTTTTTTGGAAGTGTCGTCTGCTTTTCATGTTAGGTAAAGGGTTAACCTTTGAAGCCCTATTTCAGGCTTATACAATCTCAGAGCATGTGCCCTGACCATGCTATCTTCAAGATGTCCTGCTGATAATAGACAAAGCACCTGGGCAGTGATTTCTAGACAAGTCTGTCTTTGCTGCCTATTAAGGCAGCCAAGACTTGGTTAGAAATCACTGTTAAGCAGCTGGATATGTACAGGTTGTAGTCTAGTGAGAATTCAGGGCAATTGCCCAGGCCCCTGAGGGTTAACAAAACTGAAAAGAAAATCAGCCACTTTTTTCATGAAAATGGACCCTTCAGCTGCTATCAGTTAAGCCTAACAGGGCCTTATAATTAGTGAATGTAGGAAAATATGAAAATTTAGACAGTTTCGGTATTTAATGATTGGTTTGGTTCGGTTTTTCGGTGTGCAAACAAACATGGCATCCTGCTTTGCTTCAAGTGACACAGACACCCATCCCAACCCTGCACCACTAGAGGATGAATTTTCTCTCACCACATGTCACATCAAAATCAATAATTTGAAAATGATGTCACCAGTGGAATGTCAGCTATTTCAATTTGCTTCATTCAATATGTTAACCCATCGCTTTCGTGAGCTACCGCTTATCGATGCTTTGTCCAAATATACCATTCATTTCTCTCTCTATGTTGATTTTGAAGATGTCATGTGGGGTGTACTGGGAGATCATCCTCATGTGGTGTGGGGGTAGGAAGGGAAATCTCGCCCTCAGGGAAAGATATTTGATCCAGATTCTTAACAAGCATTGTATCTGAGTCAAATATCCTTCTCCTTGTATGAGATTTCTCTACCCATCCTAACCCACCCCACCCCACCACTCCCCACACCACCCCAGAATAATAATAGCCTTCCAGGTTTAGTTAGTATGCACCTGACCTCCAAAAGGAAGATTCAGGGGTATCTAGTGGAGACCTCTGTCCGTCCGTAATTTCAAAGTCATCGGTCAGATTAGGATCTCCTTTGGTATGCTGATAGACCCACATGGGAGAATGGACATGCACAAGGAACGGGCTCCGTCCAATACTTTTTCCCAGCGTTATGGCCCTTTTTCACCCATTCGACTTAGAAAATTTTTCTCAGCCTCTGTACTGCATTCACTGTATTGCATTCACTGCATGTTGGATTTGAAATATTTTCTCAACCTCTGTATTGCATTCACTGCATGTTGGATTTGAAAACTGCTTCTCTAATCAAATCATAATTTTAGGGGTTACTTGTGGATGACTAGACTGTTTCCTTTCGATTTTGGTCCAGTGCTAGCCAATTCAATATGGCCTCCGTGGCATTATGACACCATCAGGGGCATATGCCATGCTTCGCATTGCTCTTGTTTCATTTTATTTTTCAATCTTTGATTGTAGCTTTCATTGTTATGAGTTTAATGATAGGCAATAAGTTTGGGTTTTAACTCTTAATCCACTGAGTATTTTTAAAAATATTTTTATAACATCTAGTCATGGCTGCTGTTAAGCAGCCATGACTAGATTTGATGAAAATGTTCGTGAAATTTAATTCGAGAAATCATTTGTTAAAAAGTTGATTAAATTTACAGGGTGATTGTATGGATTAAAATGCTTATTCTAAAGGCATGAGATTTGGTGGCCTGGACAGCAATATCTGCCAGTATACAGGAGTTAAAGATAAACAAATGAAGGCTTTTTGTTATTAAAGAATATATTAGTATGCAGCTTCTGTTAGATAAAGGGTAAAGGTTTGTTAGGAAAGCATTATCAACTTTTTATGTACTGAAAGGTGTTACAAGCGCTGAAGATATGCTGGTCTAATTTTTTGTCAAGATTCATGGAATCTGATCCTGTAAATCAGTGTGCTACAATTATCCTCTGGGTACCTCTTTCTGTTTAGACCTGAGACCTTGATTCATTTTGAGGTTCAGGGAGGGTAAATTTAGTAATGCTACTGTGCTGTGCAGAGTAGCATCACCAGATTCACCCTCTGGGGATTCCTGTACAACAGGGGCCAAATAGATTTTTATTAAATTTGATGAAAAATAAGGCCTACGGATTCTTATGTACTTTTGCTGAAGGTGATATCAGTAGTGCATGTTAAGTTTTTATGTACCTGTAGATGAAGACGATTCATAGTATTGTATTGTATTCTAACTTTTGGTATTAACCGCTGAGAATAATCCTCCTGTATTTACAAAAAGTAAGAAGAATTAATGAACGCACAGTCAGTCAGTGTGCTAAGACACATGACATATTGATAGTATAATGCCTTCAGTAAAGTTTGGAGGTCTGTTAGTGCTGTGCAAAGCTCGATTGAGACAAGATATTGCTATAAGGCCCCACAAAATAGATCTGTTTCTCAAGCCATTTTTTGTAAAATTTCATGTGGGCAGGCAGTTTTTTATTTTTTTTTTATTTTTTGTAATTATTTCTTTGCCATTAAAAGTTCATGGTTTGTTTTATGTTTTAGACCTCATAATCTACATAATAGCATTGGTGGTGGTGTATTTATTTCGTTCCTTGAGTGCAAGAAGGCTTTGCAATGCTAAAGCCTTATTGCACTCAAGGGACAAGATTGATCAGTTTTATTAACGTGGGTAAAATATCAGACATAAACCAGTAATTTTTAATTTTTTAAGTTTTAGGCATGATTTTTCCCAATTTCAAATCTCAAATTTCCCAATCGCAGTCCCCACTCAAGCAAAAATTTAATGCACAATTGGTGCCCAGAACTGGGGAGTCATAAGTCCTCAGAAAACCCCAGTTCAGAACACTGTGGAATTTGCTTTGTGTCTACTTTTTTGCCTGGGACAAGCTTGTTAAGCTCCTTCCAGTGGGATATCATAAGCTATATATTCGAAGCAAAAGAATGAAACTCTTTTGTTGTTCAAGAAATTTTAAGTGCTACCTGCCTCATGTTAGGCAAACCTCCACCAACAAGCATGTGTGCTCCAATACAGTAATATACTATCCACCCAAAATATAGGATGCCCATACTCAAGCATTTCATACAAGCCATAGAATTACTTATTGCTATCTCTAGCCCAGACCTTTCCAATTTAATTTTGAAGTTTCGAATTTTTATCAAAGCAATGGGGTCACTATTTGCAAGTCTGTTTCCATATCTCCATACATTTATCTTTTGGGGGGCGTGGTGGCTCAGTTGGTAGAGGTGCAGGCTGCAAGCCGAGAGGTCCTCGGTTCGAATCCCACCTGCGGCAACCGCGTTGTGTCCTTGGGCAAGACACTTCACCCCGATTGCCTACATGGGGGCACGATGACGCTGTGTACTGAGGCGTACTGCACGTCGATGGTGCGCATGTCTTCAACCAATCTAACCCTGCCTGTGCTGCGGTGCAGAGTTCAGAGTTACGATGTTGGGGAGCTGACAGCTGCTCGTCGTTGCTCGGTGGTTCTCTCCGGGTACTCCGGCTTCCTCCACCCGTAAAACTGTCACGGTCACGATTAGCCATTGTGCATAAGTATGTGACCTTAAACACCAATAAATAAATAAATAAATTTATCTTTTGTTTCACACAACCATTTAGTAACTTTCATATTAGGAAGAACAAAGAGAATTTTAGGATGACATGATACAAGATACCCCTGCACTTAGTAGACATTCTGTTTCGTGAGTAATTCAGGATTAAATACAAATCCTGGAAAATTTTGACATCATTCTATTTAGAAAGCACTGGTACTGGTAACAGCAGGCCTGGCATTCTGAAAAATGCAGGAGGGCAAAAAATCACTCTCCTCATTCAGCTTAGGAGAGCAATTAGCTTTACACAGCATTTTAAGTATCCAGATGAACGAACTCATTGAAACTGAAACCAACAGACTACATCAGTGATTTTATTAACTTTACTAAGGTAAAGCAAAATCTCTCAGACATCTAGATGTCTCACTCAACAACCGAACACACACATGACAAGACCTGTGTGTGTACCCAGACCTGTTGTCCAAGAAAGTCATACGCCTACCACTACCACCTTCAACCCCCCAAGGGGGGTTGAAGGTGGTAGTGGTAGGCGTATGACTTTCTTGGACAACAGGTCTGCTTGAATCTACAGTCACATCCTGGTGCAAGTTCTTCAAGTGACAGGATAGTAGTAATGGTAGTATATTATAGTGTCAATATTCCTTGAATAATTACCCCTCAAACTGTGATGTCAGTTGTTGAACTTGAAACTGACAGAAAAAAAAATATTGCTGTGACCCATTTTGCTTCAAATGATTGCAACTGTGTTTGGGTATGGTTGCAGCCATTACCTTTTACCACTAAACCACTTTCAAAATGAAATTACGTGATGTTATGTGACTTCGAAGTTAAATTACATTTTTGCTTTACAACAAAAATTTAATGTGAGCATAATATCTCAATCATCCCAGACCAAAACATTTAGGAGGGCAATTTTTCGCTCTCCTTAATTCTTTCAGGGGGGGGGGGGGGGGGGGGGCAGTAAGGAGAGCTAAAAAATCGCTCTCCTGAAATTGCCAAGCCTGTAACAGAAAAAAAAACATTAATGTGGAACTAGGCTCAAATAATAAGTAAACAGTTGGTAACAAAAAAAAAAATTGCTGCAAGAAAGGTGGTGAACTAAATAAATTGTTTAAGTCAGGTTCTTAACCTTATAAAAGAGTATAATGGAACCCTATTAATCGAATAGCCATTTTGCCAGCAAAAATTATTCAATTAATAGGAGTATCCAATTAACAGAGTTTGGAATCCAATACTGGATGTCTCATTTAAACACCTTGCCTACAGCATGGTGTTTAAAAACCGACATGCAGGTATTAAATCTCCATATACCATACATGTTGGCAGAGATAACTTATAATGTTAAACCCTGATGTTTTGGGACAATAGTGTGGTGTACTAAGGTACTTTTTTATCGGTGTATATTTGTAAGTGTGGAAGAAAAAATATGAGCAAGTGTCTGGTAGAGTGCTAAATTATGTTTGGTCCTTAAAATTTCTTTGTGCATCTTTGTCTTGTTAAAATTTGTGGGAGAGTGTTAGTTAGCACTCGCCCATAAAAAGACAAATTCTAACAGATAAAATAATATCACTTCAAAGATAATATGAAGCACATCCACAGAATATAAAGCTTTTAAATTGTGGTACCAGCAGTTCAGAATAAAGTCCAAATATGGGCTTCCAGCACTCTACTAGGAATAGAAAGACCTTTTTTGTGATTTTGTATAAAACAGGGTTACTCATGTGAGGCAAGTTCCTGCTGCAAAACTAGTGTATTTGATGTATAGTCACCTTTGCTCACTCTGAAGGCAAGTTTCCCACCATTATCAGTTGATCTGCTTTGCCCAAGAAGTATTAACCCTTTGAACCCTTGTTTCCTGGAATGGTATCGTCCTTGTGTACACTAACAGTGAAATGGGTTAGTCCAATATCTATATACAGGGATGGTAAAACAATAACTGCAGTCTGCAGCCATCTGGCTGCAGACTGCAGTTATTATTTTATCATCAATGCTCCTTGTATAGACCACCTATAATAAAACAAAAGTGGGACGAAATTATGCATTGGACCGAACAATCGGCTTACAGGTTCTGAGCAGGCCTGAAAATAAGCAGTCTGACATTTGCAGAATGAGGTCCCCAGAGAGTGAATTTGATGATGCTATCTCATACAGTGGGCCAATTTATCCTCTGGGTACCTCTTTCTTTTTAGTTTTGAGACCCTGATTCAGATTGAGGTTCACAGAGGGTAAATTTTGTGATGCCACCCTGCTATGCAGGGTAGCATCACTAAATTCACCCTCTGGGGACCTCATTTTGTAGATGTCAGTCTGCTTATTTTCTGGCTTTTTTCTTAGGGTTAAGAGTTAAAACCCTATGTAGTTTATTGATCAGAGCTCTAAGAAGTCAGTCAAACAAAGAATACTGGATTAAATTTTGAATTCTATTACAGAGGAGTTAAGCAAAAAAAGTTTGCCATCAGTGGGCATGACAACTGCTTACTTTGGGTTTTTTTTAACCCCCAAAATGAAGGCTTGGAATTTTAAAAATTATTTATTCTGACTAAAACTGTACAACAGGCTTATTATTGGAGATTTTTATTGTGATTTTTTAGTGACATCAAAGAGTTAATTATTAAGAAACTCTAGTAGCATCATCAGCAGTAAGTGATCTTTTAAAAGCCGATATATAGAGTGGTTAATGGAATACTGATATTTTGACTACAATTGTAGCATGGGATAAGAGGAGGAGAACCACTGTGTTGAAAAAAATAGAAACAATCATTGGTTTTATAGCTTTTATGTGGAAGAACTGAAAAAGTTCATAGCATTTACTCACTGAAGATGTTTGAGATATTTTTAATCTCTCACAGACCTGTTTGACAATTTTAACCAATTTGATTTCTGCTGAGATAACTTTTAACTTGTTTAGCATCATTGCATTATTGATCTTTTGCAATACAGTGTCCTATTCAAGACATCTACCAGTGACAGGACAGTACAGAAGCTTTTGTGTTATCTAGGTATTTGAAGTCGATTGCATGCCTGTGCCAGTGTTAGGGGATACATTCAAGAAAAAGTCTCCTTAGTACGCTAAGTAGACTGAAGGTGCAGATTAAAGGGAAACAGATACCATTGGCTAGACTGTGTAATACTTCACTATTGGATTTCTAAAGAAATTCAGGTGCGATAGAAAGTCATTATTGCTAAAATCAGTTTGTATACAAAGTGCTCCATACAATTCTGAAGAGCAACAAAAACATGTTGCAAGTTTTATAAATGATAGTTTCATAGGATAATCACACATGAAAAATTCAACTTTGGAAACGGTGAGGCAATTACCGGATAACTATCAGGAATCAGTAAGTAAATAGAAATTCTCTTTATATGTCTGGGAGACAGTTGTTTTGTATTTTGTGTTTGTTTGAAGCCATTTATACTCATTATTTTTTCCTTTTTGTAAATGTCTTTCTGCTTTGGGTTCCAGAGGTGCAGATAATTTGGGTTTTATGAACTGTTGATGACTGGAGGCACAAGAGGGATGTTTCCTCCAATCGAGGGGTCTGGGAGAATTCTGACAGGGAAAAGTTTTGAAATTTTAAAACATGTTTTGAAATTTTAAGCACATGGGAGTGAATCGATGGCTCCAGTTTTCTTTCTATGGAATTTAACTGGTTGAGTTCTAGAAGCCACTATTAATGGCTCTACTGAAAAGTGCCGAAGTGGCTTTACACTGTGTGCATGACCTTGTCATTTGTGGGTAGTAGGAAAAAAATTGTTCTTATAAAATTGTTTTGTTGCTATTTATTGGAGAGTGCCAACAGGCATTCTCCAACAAATAGTAACAAAACAATTATTTATGAACAAAATTTTGATGAATTAATCCTTTACCCAATGCAGCCGATATATCAAAATTTATTATTTTAAATATCATTTTTTCAAAATTTTCAAAAAATTTCAATAAAACCTTATCATGTGACCCCTCGTTGGAATGAGCTCGTTCCAACGAGGGGTCACATGATATGGTTTTGTTGAAATTTTTTGAAAAATAATATTTTTTCAACTCCTGAATTTGCATATTATGCGGGCTGATGCGGGTGATTCGTTGGGTAAAGGGTTAAGCTACCCTTGCTGGTAGCATTGTATCTTTGAAAAAAATACTCATGTTTCAAATCACATTTGAAAAATAATTTAGCACTCTACGGTTAAATGAATAGATTTTATTGACTGAAATGGGAGCATGGTGGCTCAGTGCTCACTGCATTGAACTTCAAACCGAAAGGTCCATGGTTCAATCCCGCCAGGAGTAACTGCATTTTGGCCTTGGGAAAGGCACTTCATCCCGATTGCCCATGTGGGGGTATGATGGTATGGTGTACTAAGGCATACTGCACATCAATGGTGCACTTGTCTTCAACCAATCCTAACCCTGCTTGCGTGGAGTTAGTATGTTGGAGAGTCTGCCAGCTGCTTGCCATTGCTCAGTGGTTCTCTCCAGGTACTCCGGCTTTCTCCACTCGTAAAACTGTCTGACATGAGGTGACCCTGGTTTCAAAAATGTTGTTAAACCCAAATAAATAAATTGACTGAATTACTATCAAGCTGATTTTCAACCTCTAAAGTACATGTATTATCATGGGATCATTTTTTAGTGTGCACCCAAAAATTAAATTATGGCCTTTGGGTCCAAGTTTGGAATAATGTTTACCATGAGTGGCATGGCAGCTCAGTGGTAGTCTGTTGGACCTCTTTGTTAGAGGTCCCGAGTTTGATCCCCATCTGGGATGACCTGCGTTGTGTCCTTGGGCAAGGCATTTTATCCCGGTTGCCTTCATGGGGCTTGCTGACTATGTCATACTGCATGTCAATGGTGCACATGTCTTCAACTGCTGTAACCCTGCTTGAGTGGAGCTTGAACAGAGTTAGAATGTTGAGGAGCTGACAGTTGCTCATCGATGCTCGGTGGTTCTCTCTGAGTACTCCGTCTTTCTCCACCTGTAAAACTGTCATGGTCACGATTAGCCATTGTGCATAAGTATGTGACCTTAAACACCAATAATTAAATAAACAACCGTGAGTGGACTTTTATTTTTCTATTTTTTTTTTTTTTGGGGGGGGGGGGGGGTGGGAGGGGGAATCACATTACTACTATTGAGCCCCCACCCCCTGGCCACTCTTTTGGGTGTTATTAACCCAATGGGACTGTAAGTTTACTGTCAGTTATCTGGGTGTTCAGGTTATTCAGATTTTGGTGATTAGGTAATTTTGACCAGCGAAGGAAATGAGGTCACCACCACGCAGTTTAAATGTATAGCATTTGCAGGTGCGCAAGATATTTATATTTGCTTTTAGTCTTACTTTGATCATTGATGCTGTTCTAATTTTTTGCTGATTTACTCAACTGGAACCAGGTAATTACTTCGAGTTATTCAAGATATTCGTATTCGACTGACTGGTGTCTTTTTTAAAACCAGTTATACAGGCATTTTGTTGGGACTTATGGCCGTCTTCCAGTCATATAGGTTATTCAAGATACAGTGAAGCCCGAATAATTGTAAATCTCTTAATTGAATAACCCTGTTAATTGAATATAATTTCCAAAAACCAAACCATTTACCATACTTTCAGTGCAAATTTGCCCTGTTAAATGCATATGGCGTATAGAGGAAACTCCTGTTAATTGAATAAAAAATCTTGCAATATGTCATGGAATTACCCTGAAGATGACCAAATTCTCCTTCTTTATAGACAAACTTGGCCTCAGTACATCCATTTAAGGTATTTAATCAATTATATCTTGTTTGACAGAGCTCCCTGAGCTCTGTCAAACATGATATAATAGAATAAATGCTCAGTTTATCTCTAGAATGCAGCAAAGTGAAAGATCCCTCTTAATTGAATCCTCTTGTTAATTGAATAATTTTCACCAACAAAGTGGCTATTCAATTAATAGGGTTCTACTGTATCTTGTTTGACAGATATCATGTACATGTAGCTCTGTCAAACATGATATAATATAATATGTGCTTATTTTAGATGTACTGAGGCCAAAAATGTCTGTGAACATTGGGAATTATATGAGTAAATCTTTGATAGATCACAAAAAATGAAAAAGTTTAGTTATTCAAGAATTATATTTATAATTGTGGTCTGCCTTTTGTGTTAGGTAAATGGTTATATTTGTACCAAATGTACATGCATGCTAATAGTTTCATATTTGAAAGTTACATGCAGTTAACAGTGTTATTCAATTAAGCGATATCCAGTCAAGTGGGCCCTGTTGTAGCAGCACTGGGTATGTTATTTGTTTCAGTCATTAACACTGTAACACTTTATTATATTATATTTATTGGAAAGTCCCAACATATACTGTATACAGAAATATTCCTGAGCGTGACATTCTGAACTGAGCAAATAGTAGGTTTGAATTAAACAATCCAAATGAAAAACTAAAAATTGGAAGGGAAGGGACCAAAGATTCTCGAACCTGTAAGTTCTAGGAAAGTTCCAGGAATGCACAAGTAGCAAGCAAGTAACACTTATTTCGTAACCAATATTTTTGATACGTGGATGGTACCATTAATTTTAAAAGTGTATCTTTTAATGGCTTATAGATGTGTACCTAGACCTATGGGACCAATGCACTGGCTGCGCCTCTCGTTCTTTCCTTCTGTGCCATATTGACAAATCCATTTATGACGTTCTGTGTATATACCGTCTGTTTTAGGAGTAACTTTTATCAAAAATATGTGACTTGATAATATACCTAATTTTATAATGAACCTTCTAATCATGTATATTAACCTTATGTTAATACAATGGAACCCTGTTAATTGAATGGCCACTTAATTTACCCATGAAAATTATTCAATTAACAGGAGTATTCAATTAACAGGGATTGTGTCACTTTCCTGTATTCTAGAGATAAATTTAGCATTTATTCTATTATATCTTGTTTGACAGAGCTTAAATAAGATTAAATAGATTTACTCAGCGTAAGTAGAGTTAGCATTGGTTGAAGACAAGTGCACCATCAGCGTGCAGTACACCTTAGTACACATTGTGACCACACATGGGCAATCGGGATGAAGTGACTTGCCCAAGGACACAATGCATTTACCCCTGGTGGGGATCGAACCGTGGACCTTTCGGTTTGCAGGTCAATATAGTATTATAGTTATTTTATCGCTTTGCAAAATTAAAAAAAATTGCATCTCTTTAGATATTTTGTTAATGACCTGATATTCTCTGCAGGACCAAATCAGTGCAGCATTTCTTGTTTTCTAAGAAAAGATCTGTTTTATTGGTATACATGCAACAGAAGGTAATGGCTAACACCAGCACTGAAAGAGTGCTCAAAATTCTGTAGCACAGCTCTAATCAGTCATCTTAGCTTGACCACCATAGTTCAGCAGTTCTTATTTTTGAGGTATGTTTCTCCGTGAAAACACTATGGCACCTTTCTGCAGCATATATTTTGTCATAGCTGAATTTTTAGGAAATGATGCAATCTCCAGAATTTAGCAGCCTTGGGAAAATATGTTGTATCAATAAATGTTTGAATCATTCTACTGACATCTTGCATTATTATTGAATATTCCAGATAAATAAAGAGGTTGATTTGATGACTTTTGGACCCAAAAAATACAATTGACTATTGGTGTGTTTTTGTTGGGAATTCCCTAAAAAATATGTGCATTTGACCAGTATTTCCTTTCTTGTCAGTTTTTCTCTCTTATTTGTTGCATACCTCCCTGCTTTCGGGACAGAAAAATGTTATCTGAAGGGCTGTACTTGACAAAGATATTTGAATGCCAAAATTAAAGTGATGTAATCATATATTTTTTTGCCTGAACGTTATAATGATCGCCTTTGGGAAAATATTTAGTACAGTGGAGCCCACTTAATTGGATATCTCTTAACTGAATAACCCTGTTAATTGAATATAATTTTCCAACACAAAACCATTTACCATACCTCCAGTACAAATTTGACCTGTTAATTGAATATAGTTTATAGAGTGTACTCCTGTTAATTGAATAAAAAATCTTGCAACCTGTCAAGAAATTACCCTGACTCTCCCCAGTTTTCCTTTTGTTTGTAGACCTATTTGGCTTAGTACATCCAATACAGTTATTTAATCTATTATATCTAATGGAGCTCTGTCAAAACAAGATATAATAGAATAAATGCATCTCTAGAATACATTAAAGTGGCACAATCCCTGTTAATTGAATAATACAGTTATTTAATCTATTATATCTTGTTTGACAGAGCTCATGGAGCTCTGTCAAACAAGATATAATAGAATAAATACTAAGTTTATCTCTAGAATACATTAAAGTGGCACAATCCCTGTTAATTGAATTCTCCTGTTAATTGAATAATTTTCATTGACAAAGTGGCTATTCAATTAACAGGGTTCCACTGTACTGCGATACCTTTAGGCTTCGAGGGTTAGTGTCAACAATATAGATTGAGTGCAATACCACTCACTATAATGGTGTTCCACATTTTTCTGTCAAGAAAGTCAACATGGAGACAGTTAACCTGATTGACAACCCAATTCTGAATATATGTAATTAGTGAAAAGCCTATCATCAATATTCAATTAGATGTGTTTGGAATTTGTGCCAGAGTTGCACAGGGGACTTTGTTAGGATTACGAAATGCTAACATTTAACAGCTGACAGCATTGAATTTGTGATGGATTAAATCAAGTGTGGCCAATTTTCTGGGACAAATTTATTCATTTATTTATTTTCTTCATTTATTTATTTAACCCATTACCTAATATGGAAAGCAGATGACACTTGCAAAAAAAATTCTCGAATAACTAAATTTTTTCATTTTTTGCCTCAAAAACATAGGTTATGACCCCTCGTTGGAATGAGCTCGAGGAGCTCATTCCAATGAGGGGTCATAATCTATGTTTTTGAGACAAAAAATGAAAAAAATAATGAAAATTAATTGGTGATTTTTGAGAATAGCGCTGGCCGGTTTTTGGCCATTATGTTGGGTAAAGGGTTAACTGGTAGAGCGCTAAATTATTTTTCAAAGGTGATTTGAAACATGAGTATTTTTTTTTCTTCAAGGCTACTATGCTTCCATCAAAGGGTGCACTATTTTAGCAAGATTTTGTTCATAAACAATTGTTTTGTTACAATTTATTGGAGAGTGCCTATCAACACCAGTAAATTGGGTTCCAGCTCTTCTTAATAGAGCCCTGTGTATACATTTTTTGTGTTTCTGCTGCTGAGTACACCAGCAAAATGAATGCAGTGTAAAACCAGTAAAGTGGCTTCCGGCACTTCTCAGTAGAGCCACGATAGTGCCTTCTGTAACTCAACCAGTTAATGCCACTTTTTGCTGCCAGTCATATCATTGCAGACAGTTATAAGGCAATTTTTTTTGTTTGTTATTTCCATCCATCCGTCTGTCTGTCTTTCAGGAAGATTCTTGTGTCCACTCCATAACTGAGATGCTTCATTGGATTTTGTTGAAACTCGGCATACATGTTGCTTATGGGGAGATGATGTGTCGTGCACAAAATTCTTTTTTGTTTGATGGAGGTCAAGGTCACAGATCAAGGTCATCGCCATGTCGGGGGCATAGTCACTTTCTCCTGTTTATGATTTTTTGGTCCTTAATTTGTTTTTAATTCATTTGTGTTTCATCATTCCAGCACCGCAGTGGGGGGATAATTGCCATCAGCAGAAGCCCTTGTTATTTCCGTATTCCTCATTTGTGATCTAGGTTGAGGGTAGTGGCATACCCTACCAAATGCCCTCAACCCCCATGCCCCCACTCCCACCCCACTTTTCCTGGAGAATGTCAAATTGAAATATATTCATGCCTGAAATCCCTAAAACTGATTCATGAACTCTCACCCGTATATTTCTTGGGTTATTATTGCTAGAGTTATTCCTTCACTATACAAAGGCCGACAATACGCACACATGGTATGCCAGTTGGCATGAAATGTTAATTGTTTTCCCCTGGGAAGACCCTGGACATTCATCTGTGGGGGGATACACACTCTTGACCCAGCTAAGGTGAAATTAATTGAGTGGGCAGGGGAGTAGGGGGGGGGGGGGATATTTTTCTTCTGTCGTATGCAGCAGAAAAATATTTGTCTCTCCTCACCGCATTTAGCGTGGTAGCGGGGCAGTATTATGGTACTAAATGAACCTGTGATGGGACATCACATGTTCACCTCTTTTTGTCTTATCCACAGAAAGCCTTTTCCTCAAGCTGTCAGTGCAATTAGTGGTGCCCTTGAGTGCAAAGCTAATTCTGGATCTGTTATCTGAGTACAAAGATAATTTCGGCTCTGAGAATTAACAGTTGGCAGTTAATGTAGCAGAATTATTTTATTAGACATAATTATAGTATTAGTTGTAACCTATTGGACCTTTTCTGCTGATTTAACCCTCTTGGCTTTACAATTTATTTTTATATTTATTGATATTTAATACCAATCAAAATCCAAGGTCGTCTCATGGCAATTGGCTCTACAAGAGACTTCAAATTCAGTTGATGGCACAGATTGTACTGTGCTGACCTGTGTCAAAGCCCAGGGGTTCATGCTGTGGAAAATAAAGAAATGGAATAGGGTGGGAGGTGCACTTCAGGACATGAAATCAAACCTACAAGTTAGATCGGTGTGCATCGGGATGGGGGATAAGTGACTATCAATTGGGTATGAAAAGTTTTTGAAGAAAGTCTCCTAATGAAGAGAGAATATGCTCCTAAATAAGAAATATCCACCTAATTATCTCACACATATTTGTCAACTGATTTACCGTTTATTAAATGTAATGGCCAAAAGAGCCCAACTCAATTCACAAAAATTACCGTTTAATTTTCATTATTATTTTCATTTTTTGTATCAAAAACAGCGTATGACTCCCCATTGGAACAAGCTCATTGAGCTTGTTCCAATGAGGAGTTATATGCTCTGTTTTTGACGCAAAACAAATTTGAAAAATTAGTTATTCAAGAACTTTGTTTACAAGTGCTATCTGCTTTTCGTGTTAGGTAAAGGGTTAACAAGTGATCAGTTTATAATTCTGAACATGGTCGATTGCTTAACCTTTTGCGTCATATTCAGCAAAAATGATCACTGAATTCCACTTCCTTATATTGTTAGCTCACCTGACTGAAAGGGGGTGCTTAAGTCTGTCGTCTGTCCATTCGTCCATCATCCATCCATCGTCCATCCAGAGTCTGTCCAGCGTGAACTTTACATTATCGACTTCTCATAAACCACTGGTCCAAATTGAAACAAATGTGTTCCTTATCATATGTCAATTCAACAATTCAAGTTTGTTAAAATAACTTTGCCACACCTACAGGCGGCTTCACAAGGGGCATCACTTTGTTAGCACCCATAAATTGTTTTCCAAAATTAAAAAAATCTTCTTCTCCAGAGTCATCAATTAGAATCAACTGATATTTGGTATACAACATCTCTAGGGGGTCAGATTCAAATTCGTTCAAATTGAGTCCCAGGGTTAATATTTGGGCACCCTATGGGAGCCCAAATTTTAACTTAGTGCTATATGAGGGAATTTCTTTAAAAATCTTCTTCAGATCTACCAGTCAGAATCCTTTCATATTTGGTTTACAATATCTCCAGGTGGGTCAGATTCAAGTTTGTTCAAATTGGGTTCCTGGGTTAATATTTTGGCTCTCCATTGGAACCCAAAGTTTAATTATACCCCCCGCAAACAAAATTTGGGGGGGGGGGGGGGGGGGGGGGTATATAGGAATCACCCTGTCCGTCCGTCTGTCCATCTGTCTGTCTGTCCATCTGTCCATCCTTGTAAGCGCAACTCCTCCTAAACCGTTGGAAGAATTTTCATGAAACTTTCCCCAATGGAAGAACTCCATATGAAGATGTGCATGAAGCAATATAATTCCGTTCTGACATTTCCAAGGGGAGATAATCTAATTTATACCATCTGTCCATCCTTGTAAGCGCAACTCCTCCTAAACCGATTGAAGAATGTTCATGAAAATTTACACAATGGAAGAACTCCATATGAAGATGTGCATGAAACAATATAATTCTGTTCTGATGTTTCCAAGGGGAGATAATCTAACTTATACCATCTGTCCATCCTTGTAAGCGCAACTCCTCCTAAACCGTTTGAAGAATTTTCATGAAACTTTACACAATAGAAGAACTTCATATGAAGATGTGCATGAAGCAATATAATTCCATTCTGACCTTTCCAAGGGGAGATAATCTAACTTATACATTTCAGGCGTGGGGGGGGGGGGGGGGGATATCACTTTGTGAGTTTGCTCACAGTACCTCTAGTTTAGTATATTGTGAGGACATTTCTTTAACCTTCTTAGATCCACCAGCCAGAATTCTTTCATAATTGGCCAAAATTTTAACTTAGTGTAATATGAGGAAATTTCTTTAAAAATCTTCTTCTTCAGATCCACCAGTCACAATCCTTTCATATTTGGTATACAACATCTCTATGAGGGTCAGATTCAGTTTGTTCAAATCGGGTCCATGACTTAATATTTGGGCTCTCTGTTGGAACCCAAAGTTTAACTTAGTGCAATATGAGGAAATTTCTTTAAAAATCTACTTCAGATGCACCAGTCAGAATTCTTTCATATGTGGTATACGACATCTCTAGGGGAGTCCGCTTCATGTCTGTTCAAATCGAGTCCCTGGGTTTATATTTGGACTCCCTATGGGAGCCTGTATTTTAACTTAGTGCAATATGAGGAAATTTCTTTAAAAATCTTCTTCAGATCTACCAGTCAGAATCCTTTCATATTTGGCATACAATATCTCTAGGTGGGTCAGATTCAAGTTTGTTCAAATCAGGTCCCTGGGTTAATATTTTGACTCTCTATTGGAACCCATAGTTTAACTAAGTACAATGTGAAGACATTTCTTTAAAAACCTTCTCCAGAGCCACCAGTCAGAATTCTTTTATAATTGGTGTATAACATCTCAAGGGGGGATCAGATTCAAGTTTGTTTGGGCTTTCTAATGGGGGCAGAGGGGGGAGCAGGTTACGTTCAAGATTGTTCAAATCCATTCCTTAGTGTTTTTTCATAAAATTTTCTCTTCATGACTTCATTCCTTTGTATTGTTGCTGAACCATGTCTAAGTGAATGTGACTCTAAATAGTTCTTTGAACCACTTTGTTGGGTTAGCAATTAAGGCCCCTTGGGGCCTCTTGTTTATATATATTATTTATATATAAATTATAGACCTATTTGTCCTCACTACATCCAGTACAGGCATATAATCTATTATATCTTGTTTGACAGAGTGTCAAACAAAGTATATAGAGAATATCTACTCTGTTTTAGTGAATATCGGTAATTATCTCACAAATGTGGACCTGAAAGTTTTATTTTTCACGGGCGATTTTCACAAGCGATTGCGTGAGTGAAAAATAATACTTTCAGGTCCATACGAATGAGATAATTCCCGATATTCACTAAAACAACGTAGCTTTTCTTTTTATTATATGCTACGTGACATTATACTGCGCAATATTCAGCCCAATTTGAACCCAAATACATATGTTTCAAAACAATAACAAAGATCAGCTGATCGTTCTTTCAAGGCGATGTGATGTGGTGTAGCGTGACATCATTTAGGAAGCTACTGAGGGATATTCCTTGATATCCATCAAGTTGATGATATAGAGAAATATCTTTTAGATAATTTGCGATAATTCATATGCTAGCAAATAATAAAATAGTATAAATTCTCAGTTTATCTCTAAGATACAGGAAAGTGACCAAATCTCTGTTAATTGAATACTCCTGTTATTTGAATAACTTCCACTCTTAAAGTGATTATTCAATTAATAGGGTTCCACTGTACTATCTGATTATTCTGGCTTCCACCACTTGTAAACAGTCAGCTGTGATATAACCCTGTTTGTTGAACATAGCAGAAAATAAGTGGTCAGACAAGGACAGTGTCAGGTACAAAAAGGCCAATGTTAGACTGAGGCTTAAAATCATCAGTCAAAATAATATCTGATGCCAAAATTATCAATGAAGTTCAGTGATCAGAAGGTCATGTATGCTTGAAATCATGGTCATAACTACCAAGCCTAAAATTAATGATTATTGTGATTCCTGGCAAGTAGGGAAGTGTGAAGAAAGTGGCTGTACAGCTCATCAGTATTAACAGCATGTGAAGAAATACGATTTGACATAGCCATACATGTATCTAAATTATGTCTAAAGGGTAAGTTGGTTCCAGTTCAGAATGAAACCAATCATACCTTGTTTGGCAGGGCTCATTGAGCCCTGCCAAACAAGGTATGGTTGGGTGAATTCTGAGCAGTTTTAAGATGAAGGTAAATGTACACCCAAAACATATTTTTTTCAATAATACTCAAATTCCATTTTGTAATATGTCAGATGTCATTCTTAAATGACAGACATGATTCATTTGGTGTCTGATATTTTGTCTGGAAGCGCAATGAAAATTATTTTCAGGCTTGTTGTTGAAAGTGTTCTTAAACCCCAATAAACAGACAAACAATGGGTATGGCAAGCATTCACTAGAACAGATCATAATCTAGTCATATTGTTATGAATTTCACTGAAAATAGAAGATCACAGTGTGACACGATTCTGAAGACATTTACGTCACAATTGTTTTTTTTTACCTTTTTCTGTGATATGGAGTGTCTTGAATTGCAAGCTTGAGTGTTGAGGCTAATTGTTCGGGTATTTTTATAAAAAATAGATGTCGTTAGTCAGCATCCCTGTATCATTATGAGGCCAATTAAAATTGTGGTGTTACAAGACAGTATCAAAAGATGTTGATTTCTCAAGAGTCCTTTTAAACTGTTTTTTTTTTAACTCCTTGCATGCTACTGGCGGATATTCCCGTCCAGGACAGAAAATCTATTGGCATTAAAATAAGTCAAATTTGAGGATATTTAACTCTTTGCTGCATGCTGCTGATGGATATTCCTGCCCAGCACAGAGTGTCTCTTGTCACTAAAGTGTAATTTGGCCAAATTTAATAATATTTTCACCCTGTAAATTGAATGGATTTTTACACCAATGATTTCTTGTGTTCCATTTTGATTAATTTTTCATCAAATCTAGTCATGGCTGCTTTACAGCAGCATGACTAGATTTGATGAAAAATATCTTGATAATACTCGGCAGGTTAAGAGTTATCTAAATTTTCCCTTGTAAATTGTATACACATTTTAACCAATAAATTGTGTCAAATTTTCATGAATTTTTCATCAAATCTAGTCATGGCTGCTTCAGAGCAGCATGACTAGATTTGACGAAATATATTTTAAAATTACTCAGCGGGTTAAGAGGACAGCTGAATAAATCTCAAGAACCTTTTTCGTTGAATCCCCTGAATATGGAGCAGTTCTTGAATACTGTGGTACTCAAGTTCTGTTTTATTAGTATAATAGGGCTTGGCCCACCCTGAAAAGTGGAGCAGTGCTTGTTTACTGCAGTAACATTCTGCTTTGCTCGTAAAATAGGACCCAGAACCATTGCCCGGAGTGGAAGTCCCATAGAGTGGCAGCATAGATATACATGATTGGCTAAACTTGACTTCATACCTATATTGCAGTCACAATGTTTCCAAAGATGCAGGGCTTTAGATTGGTCTAATTTGGGGGAGTGGGGACACCGGATTCGAGTCAAAAATGTCCCCAAAATATGAGAAACTACATGATTAGTCCATCTACATACAAATAGAATATAATACATAGCTTTCTAAGATCTATTTTGCATGGTGCAAAAGTATTTCTTAAATATCTTCATTTTAGAATGTTACAACAGCTGTTGGTAGCCATCTCCTAATTTGGGGACACCCTTTACCAGCTTGAATTTGGGGAAGTATGAAGGCCTGACAGATGCCAAAAGTCACCCTAAACACCAATAAATATATAATTTCATGAATAAATAGGACTTGGTAAGAATGCTTGGGATGAGTTATGTGCACAAGTACAGTGGAGCCCACTTAACTGGATATCTATTAATTGTATATCCCTGTTAATTGAGTATAATTTTCAAACACAAAACCATTTACCATACCTTCAGTACAAATTTGATCTGTTAATTGCATATGGGTTGTAGAGTAAACTCCTGTTAATTGTATATAAATTTTTGTAATATGTCGAAAAAATTGCTGTGACACGCACCCAATTCCCCTTATTTATCAACCTTTTTGGCCTCATACATCCAATACAGACATTTATTCTATCATATCTTGTTTGACAGAGCTCTAAGAGCTCTGTCAAACAAGATATAATAGAATAAATGCTCAGTTTACCTCCAGAACACAGGAAACTGACCAAATCCCTGTTAACTGTATACTCCTGTTAATTGAATAATTTTCACTGGCAAAATGGATATTCATTTAAGAGGATTCTACTGTATAAACAATTGACTAAACTTGAATTTATTCTCATGCTGTGATCTTGATATTGCCATAGATGGCAAAAGTGACATCAAACGTCACTAAACACACCAAATGAAAAATTGGTATATTGCTCAGCACGATCTGAAACTGTTTGGCTAAACTTGAGTTTTTGTTCACAGAGAATTATTTTCTTATAAAATATAAAGTGACCAGTTTTGAGGTCATATGATACAATATCTTAATTACTTCTAACAAACGTTTGAAATTTAATTTGATCTACCAACAAACCTCGGAGAATTTAATTGCAAGTTGTGTACCATACAGCATACACAGTGTGTTCAAATCTATACACTGATAACAGTCAACATGGTCTCCCCTTTGTTTATTCTTCTTTCAAAATGGTTGCAGATGAACACTGCTTCATGATCACAGTTTGTTAATGATCTAATGAAGGAATGACTTTATTCAGAAGTACAACAAATATATACTAGAAAATAGTCAACAGTAATAAGGCCTAAAAAAATAAAAAATCTAAAAATCTGTTTCTCAGCCCCCCCCCCCCCCCCTGCATAAATATTTAATGATGGTTTATGTCTGATATTGAGTGCAAGAAGGCTTTGCAATGCATTGCAAAGCCTTCTTGCTCTCAAGGGACGGAATACACCATCACCCATGCTATCCCGTAGATTATGAGGCCAAGAACATGAACTTGATGGCAAAGAAATAATTACAGAAATAAAAAATGAAATAAAAAAACACTCCCCTGGATGCAATTTTACAAATAATGGCCGGAGAAACAGAAGATCTACTTTGTATGGCCTAAACATTGTTCTAAAGTCCATGATTTTACCACAGGGAAATGACATAGCAACCAGCACTGTCTTTCTGTCATTCCCATTAAATAAAAATGATAAACTCAAACAATTTTGACAACAACGCTTTCACCAATAAAAAGGCAATGAATAACCCTGCTCCAATTAGTTGTTAACTCTTAACCCGCTGAGTATTTTGTTAATATTTTTCATCAAATCTAGTCATGGCTGCTGTGAAGCAGCCATGACTAGATTTGATAAAAAATTCATATAAATTTAACTCAAGAAATCATTGGTCAAAGAGATAAAATCCAATAAAGAACGGAGAATTTGGATAAAAGTGCAGAAATTATACTTATTTCACTGGCAACTATTCCTTGTCCTGGGCAGGAATATCCGCCAGCAGCATGCAAGGAGTTAAGGTTGGTTCTTTACTTTATATACTACATCTCCTTTATCATTGTTGAAATTGAAAATTTTTCTGTTCAATGATGAGGTAGTAGAGCTTCTCTCTCACCCAATTTATTTATTTATTTGGGTTCAGTGATTCTTAGCTAGGGTCACCTCGTGTCAGACAGTTTTACGAGTGGAGGAAGCCAGAGGACCTGGAGAAAACCACTAAGCAGTTGCAGACAGTTGTCAGACTACTGAAGATACTAACTTCGCACAAGCAGGGTTATCATTGATTGAAGGGTAGTGCATCATCAACATGCAGTATGCCTTAGTACACAGCATATTCGTGTCACCATGTGGGTTCAGGATTAGGTGCCTTTCCCAAGGATGCAATGCATTTACCATTGGTTAGGATGGGAGCACGGTGGCTCAGTAGGTAGAGGTGCAGGCTGTAAGCTGGGGGTCCTCGTTTCGAATCCCACCTGCGGCAACTGCGTTGTGTCCTTGGGCAAGACACT
The DNA here is from genome assembly GCA_031216915.1 of Pictodentalium vernedei. Taxonomy (NCBI): domain Eukaryota; kingdom Metazoa; phylum Mollusca; class Scaphopoda; order Dentaliida; family Dentaliidae; genus Pictodentalium; species Pictodentalium vernedei. The sequence continues at coordinate 88,043,054 of CM062291.1, forward strand.
TAATCCCAATTGCCCACGTGGAGGCGCGGTGACGTTGTATACTAGGGGATACTACACATCGATGGTGCACTTGTCTTCAACCAATGCTAATCCTGTTTGTATGGAGTTAGTATGTTTGGGAGTCTTGACAGTTGCTTGCCATTGCTTGGTGGTTCTCTCCAGATACTCTGGCTTCCTCCACCCGTAAAACTGTCTGACACAAAGTGACCTTGGCTGTCGAAAGTGCCATTAAACCCCAATAAATAAATAAATTGGTTAGGATCGATCCATGGATATTTTTGTTTTGAAGTTCAGTGCTCTAACCACTTGAGGAGCTGACAGTTGCTTATCGATGCTCTGTGGTTCTCTCTGGGTACTCTGGCTTTTTCACGATTAGCCATTGTGCATAAGTATGTGACCTTAAACACCAATAAATAAATAAATCTTTCCCTGTTACAGAATCATTCAAAACAAATTTAGGTGCGCATGCCCTGACATCACCAAGACAAGTTCCAACCGACATACATGTATTAATAATTATTATTAATAATGTTGGTGGATACATTCATCTTTTTTCTCTGGGGATAATTGGTCTGTGATAATGAAGTTCATTTTACTTGGTATACTACCTACAATTTTATGCATTAGGCCATCAATCATACCTCTTTGAGAAACTCATAAACAAGGAGTGCCTACAATAACCTTTAGAAAATCATGTTTCTATTGTACTGAGTCTGCAGTATTTTAACCCTGTTGCTTACCAAGTGGACAGAGTTGGGCAGTTGAAAAAAATATTGTTTTTCAAACGATTTCAGCAGAACCATATCATGTGACCCCTCACTGGAATGAGCTTGTTGAGCTCATTCCAATGGGTTGCCATATTATATGATCGTGTTGAAATTTTTTGAAAAATTTGATAACATAATACAGTAGAACCTGTCTTGAGAGACCGCCCTTTGGGCCACACAAAAGTGGTCTCTCAAGACAGGTGGTCTCTCAAAACAGGTTTCAAGTTTCCTCAAGTCAGTGAATAACCAACCACAAAATTCAGAAATGGAGAAGAATGGATTTTTGGAATTACTTTGTAGTTGCTCTTTTTTATGAAGTTTTTGTAACAAATTGAAATGGACTGTTATAAAAATTATAAAAATAAATTAGTGTTGAAAATCTTCATTGAAGATTTTCAACACTAATTTATTTTTATAATTTTTATAACAGTCCATTTCAATTTGTTACAAAAAGATTTTCAACACAAATTTTTTTTTAGTCCTGTCTGTCACATTTAAGGTATGTATGAAATTGTTTATTCAGCAACAGCCCTAATCTTTTCACAGGGGTCTCATAAAAACATCTCAATCTGTAATGAGTTAGCAATTGAAACCCAATTAAGAGCTTTTAATTATGTTAGTATAACCACAATGGATTTTCCAGTTCCAGAACAGGTGGAAAGTTTTTTTGTCGTGGTTTCAGTCTTCAAAGGGGCGGTCTCTCAAGACAGGTCCATTATGGCATAAAAATACAAGTTGGTACCAGGTCACAGTGGTCTCTCAAGACAGGTGGTCTCTCAAGACAGGTGGTCTCCCATAGCAGGTCCATTATAGAGTAAAACCAATCGGTGCCTGGTAGATGTGGTCTCTCAAGACAGGTGGTCTCTCAAGACAGTGGTCTCTCAAGACAGGTTTTACTGTATTTAAAATAATGAAGTTTGATACCGTCTGCATTAGGTAAAGGGTTAACCAGCATATAGGTACATTGTATGATCAAAATCAGTGAAAAGTTTAGAGTAATCATAGAAAAGTTGTCGGTACATTGTGATGGTAGCAGATGATAATAAGGTCACAAAGTGAGTGAAGACAAGAATCTTTCTTCCAACACTTACATTTTGATCCTCTGAGCAATTGGTCATGACCAGGTGTGGCTTTGGGAAATGAAATTGTGCCAGAAAAACTTGTTCCTACAGGTCCACTGTTGTGTCACTTGCTATGCCCACATTTGTAATAACTGACGTCTAGTCATAGCTCCCACTTTTCTAATAGAAATCGCCAGGTTTTGTCAAAGCTTACCACTTTTGTAATAAAATCGCCTGGTTTTGTCATGAACCAAGGTCACCAGTTTTGTAATAAAAGGTTTTGTTAGTAAAATGCTTACCATTTTTGTTGTTTACCCAACGAATCCGCCATATCCACCCATGTAATTTACAAAGTTGGAAAACATTTATTTTTCCAAAAAAGTCAACAAAACCATATCATGTGACCCTTATTGGAATGAGCTCATTGAGCTTGTTCCAGTGAGGGGTCATATGATATGATTTTGTTTTTAAAAAATCGGAAAATATAATATTTAAAATAATTAATTTTGATATCGTCTGCATTGGGTATTTATTTATTTCTTTTTTAGGATTTAACGACACATTAACAGCCAAGGTCATATCATGTTGGTGACAGTTTTATGGGTGGAGGAAACCAGAGTACCCGGAGAGAACCACCGAGCAACGATGAGCAGCTGCCATCTCCCCAACATCATAACTCCGCAATGTAGCACAGGCAGGGTTAGATTGGTTGAAGGCATGCGCACCATCGACAGGCAGTACGCCTTAGTACACAGCGTCATCGTGCCCCCATGTGGACAATCAGGGTTAAGTGCCTTGCCCAAGGACACAATGCGGGGAGTCTGAATTTATCGCTCTTATGGTCACCCATCCAAGGACTAACCAGGCTCGATGTTGCTTAACTTCGTTGATCTGACGAGAACCAGTTACCGCAATGCCACCATATCCCCTACATTGGGTAAAGGGTTAAGAAGTATATAATGACCCACAGTCATGCAGTCTGGACAAGTTCCAAGGAACATCAATAGTTTGAATGGATTGATTTCCCATGAATAGTAAATTAAGACTCCTTGGCCTTTAGCAAGATTTTTTTCAAACAATTTATTGTTTCCTTCTGTTTTTCAATCATTGGCACATTAGATATTCTCATTAGGAAATAAGATATTGAATAATTTATTGCGTTTTACACTGTGACTTACACATTTTCTGAAATTACTCTTGCTAATCCTCATCAAAATCAAGTGAAATAGTATTCTAAAACACATGATTATTTTCTTCTCTATCTTCTGACCTTTTCACACAAATGATTTTCAATGATAGAGTACTTTTGCCCTCGCAGAAACCAAGCTGCTTTGAGACGAACGCTGTCACATTTTAGAAAGATATAGAATAGGGCTACCTGAAGGTAAATTTGGTTCACTGGTCTCATATACAGTGGAAACGAGGCCTGGCATTCTTAAAAGTGCAGGAGGGCTAAAAATCGCTCCCCTCGCATGGCCTTGGGGAGCGATTAGATCTCAAACTTACAGAAGCTAGAAGTGGAAAAATAAAGTTTTACTGTTTGTAGTACTGCCAAGTGGGCTTTGTACATTTTATTTGGTGCTGCTGCTAACAAGGTAGTCTATGTGAGATGGCTACACTGCTCCTCCCACACCTCAAGGCCTGGAGGTGTGGGAGGGGCAGTGTAGCCGTCTTACAGAGATCACTAACACAGCGGAGATCTGAAAAGATGTGGGTTTTAGGAATAGGCTGTTATGGTAATCATTACTTCCTAAGGCCTGGGGCCAGGAAGGCTAGACTTCACCCTCCTTAATTTTTTTGAAGGCGAGCAGTAGGCAAGCGAATAAATCACTCTTCTGAAAATGCCAGGCCTGGAAACCTTGTTAATTGAATGGCCACTTTGCCAATGAAAATTAATCAGTTAACAGGTGTATTCAGTTAATAGGGATTGTGTCACTTTCGTGTATTCTGGAGATAAACTTAAGATTTATTCTATTATATTTTGTTTGACTGAGATCCACGAGCTCTGTCAAACATATTTTGTTTGACTGAGCTCCATGAGCTCTGTCAAACAAGATATAATAGATTAAATGCCTGTATTGGATTTACTGAGGCCAAATTGGTCTATTGACAAAGGAAAACTGGGGAGAGTCAGGGTAATTTCTTGACAGGTTGCAGGATTTTTTACTCATTTAACAGGAGTTTACTCAATAACCTATATTCAATTTACAGGTCAAATTTGTATTGGAGGTATGGTAAATGGTTTTGTGTTGGGAAATTATATTCAATTAACAGGGTTATTCAGTTAAGAGATATCCAATTAACTGGGTTCCACTGTAATTACATACAGTGGAGCCCTGTTAATTGAACAGCCACTTTGCCGACAAAAATTATTCAGTTACCAGCAGCATTCAATCAACAGGGATATGGCTCCTCTCCTGTATTCTGAAGATAAACTGAGAATTTATTCTATTAGGTCTTATTTTACAGAGCTCATTTAGCTCTGCCAAACAAAATATAATAGATTAAATTCCAGTACTGAATGTACTTAGACCAGATAGGTCTCTAAACGAGGAGAATCTGTTGTTTATTAGAGTAACTTCTTGACATATTACAAGGTTTTTTATTCAAAATAATCGGAGTTTACTCTATTACCTATATGCAGTTAACAGGTCAAATTTGTATTGAAGGTATTGGAAATGGTTTTGAGTTTGGAAGTTATATTCAGTTAACAGGGATATTCATTTAACTGGTAGAGTGCTGGAAGCCCATATCTGGGCATCACTTTGAAGTGCCAGTACCAGCAGTTAAAGGCTTCATATTTTGTGGATGTTGTTCATATAACCTTTGAAGTGAAATTATTTAGTCTGTTAGGATTTGCCTTGTTACAATTTATGGGAGAGTGCCTATTGGCACTCTCCCATAAATTGTAACTAGGCAAATGTATGTGAACAAATTTTGATGACCAAAAATAATTCAGCACTCTACCAGTTAAGGGATTTCCAATTAAATAGGTTCTACTGTACGTGTTAAAAAATGTTTTAATCACATAGTTTCATCGTACGAGCACTGTTTTGTGGAGTAGTGTTTGTTTACTGTTGTAAACAAACTCTCCTTCACTGGTATGATAAAACCCGTAACTAATTCTTCTAATCGTGTGAGTCATTTCAAGTGGACAGTAGTGTTGTTAACAATTGGCTAAATTTGACATACAGTATGAGTTGTTTCTCCTGTGGGAGCCCGTGAAGTGAAGCGGTGCTTGTTTCCTGTGAAAATCAAGTTCTGGTAAAATAGAACCCGGTAACCAATGCCTGGGGAGGAAGTCCTCTAAAATGGACAACATGAGTATGAACAATTGGCTGGACTAGACTTTATATCCATGTTGTGGTCATGATTTCCCATTGTGCAGAAATTGTTATTTTTAAAAACAGTTTAAAGAAATGTCAACAAAACCATTTCATGCCACACCACATTGGAACGAGCTTGATGAGCTCATTCCAATGAGGGGTCACATGATATGGTTTTGTTGAAATGTTTTGTGAAAAAAATGATAGATGCAGCCAGTTTTTGGGGTAAATGGTTAATGATTTATCAATAACAAGCTTCTAGGCCGGAGGTTAAATCTTGAAATAATCACCTCAAAAAAGATGTAGTTTTTCTCTTGATTCACAGTAGGCAGGACATGTGTAAATTATGTAGAACAAAATTGATTTAAAATGAGCCAGTGCCAGGATATTGTCAGTATTGCAATGGACTCCTGTACAGTTGTCAATAATTATTGGCAGTGATGTAGCGGAATGCAAGTAGCAGTTTATTGATTTCCAAATTGGAAAACTGCATAAAATCAAAAGAAATTTTATTTCCACACAAGTGTTGTTTTTTCCAGTTCATTTGCCTTTTATCACATCAAGGGAGATAATATCTGAGATGAATTGTTGAAAAGGAATCTGCTGAAAGAGAAACCGGAATATATTTAGTCCCAACGTCCAACTCCTCCCACCCCACCATCTAGCCCCCCCCCCCCCCCCCCACACACACACACGCAGTCTTGTCTACCCTACATACCGAGGTACCCCATTGTTTGTCCTTTGTGTGGACTAACGGTTTCTACCTCGTTTTGCCGGTACAGTTCTGGGAAAACAACCGAGGTAAAGGGTTTCTTTTGTCTTTTGTGCCTCGGTAAGGCGAAACACGCAAACTCTTTTGTCTAGTTACCTCGTCACGTTGGTAAGACAACCCCACACACTCACACACACAGTCTTGTCTACCCTACATACCGAGGTATCCCATTGTTTGTCCTTTGTGTGGACTAACGGTTTCTACCTCGTTTTGCCGGTACAGTTCTGGGAAAACAACCGAGGTAAAGGGTTTCTTTTGTCTTTTGTACCTCGGTAAGGCGAAACACGCAAACTCTTTTGTCTAGTTACCTCATCAAGTTGGTAAGACAAACCCACACACACACACACACACACACACACACACACACACTCACTCAGAGTTTTATTCTTATAATTAATCTCTGAATAATAATTAACGAAATAAGACGCGATGCAAACAAAAAATTTCAAGCTTATATTCCCTCACTGGAATGGGCTAATTGATATCAGTACAATGAAACGGATTTAAGCTGTGAATCAGAAAAAATGTTAACACTTTACCTAATATAATTGTCACAACTGGCCAGTGCATTTCACAAAAATCTCCATTGAAATTTTAGTACTCTAATTTTTTATTCAAAAACTTTGCTTATGCTTATGACACCAAAGTGGAATGAGCTTGTTGGGCTTGTTCCAATTCCAATTAGGTTTATACAATTAAGGGATGGCCAAGAATGGAAGAAAATTTCTAAACTTAAGAGGATATCCCCCCCTGAAATGGAAAATCATTCAGCTGGGAATTGAACCAATTCAGTCTTGTTTGACAGAGCTCATTGAGATCTGTCAAACAAGATTGTAGAGGGGCCAATACTCTTTTACTTTATCAGTTGTATTTTTCTCAGAATTGTATTTTCTTTTTATGGACATAATTGAAATGAACCATTAGCATTTTCAAAGATGTGGCAATTTGCCGGCAGGCAAATTGTCATAACTTTTAACTCTTTTGGCGCGACCTAAAGTCAACAGATGGCAGACCGCGGAAAGTTACTGCAGTAGTCATTTTAGCCAACTGTGTGTGCCCATTTCCAAGTGCTTTTAACCCTTTACCCAACGCAGATGATATCAAAATTTATTATTTTAAATATCATTTTTAGCTCAACTTTGGCAAAGCCAAATTTGAGCTTTTGTCATGGCCCGTCGTCCGTCTGTCCATCTGTCAACAATTGGATACGGCTCGGGCTAGATGCCGTATTTATGAACCGATCTTTACGAAACTTCTTGGGTACCTTTGTTATCACTCTGGGACGAGAACGAGTGTTTTTGGGTGCGGTCCAAAATTCAAGATGGCTGCCAGCCGCCATTTTGTACCGACGATGCAGAAATCTGTTTTTTGTACAGAACTTCCATATGAAAGCTCTGATTTGAATAATTTTTTGTATGAATGATTAGTACCATGAGATACATTACATATCATACAGGTTTTTTTCTCGTGCTTAAATTATGCAAATTAGACAAACTTTGATTTATTTAGTGTTACTTGCAGCGCTGTAACTGTAAATTCCAATATCGGGCTCGGGCTAGAGGCCGCATTTATGAACCGATCTTCACAAAACTTCTTGGGTACCTTTGTTATCACCGTGGGATGAGAACGAGGGTTTTGGGGTCCCGTCGGAAACTCATGATGGCCACTGGCAGCCATTTTGTACCAAAATTAGGTGTAATCAGTTTTTTGTACAGAACTTCTACATGAAAGTTTTGATTTGAATAAATTTTAGGACAAATGTTTAGTATCATGGGATAGATCACATATAATACAGTTTTTTTTTCTCATGCGTAAATTATGCAAATTAGACTAACTTTGATTTATTTAGTGTTACTTTCAGCACTGTCAGTGCAAATGCCAATAAGGCTCGGGCTAGAGGCCGTATTTATGAACCGATCTTCACAAAACTTCTTGGGTACCTTTGTTATCACTCTGGGACGAGAACGAGTGTTTTGGGTCCAGTCTGAAATTCAAGATGGCCACTGGCAGCCCATTTTGTACGAAGTTAAGTGCAATCAGATTTTTGTTCAGAACGTCCATATTAAAGCTCTGATTTGAATAATTTTTTGTATGCATGTTTAGTACCATGGGAGACACCACATATAATACAGGTTTTTTTCTCGTGCATAAATTATGCAAATTAGACTAACTTTGATTTATTCAGTGTTACTTGCAGCGCTGTAACTGTAAATTCCAATCGGGCTCGGGCTAGAGGCCGTATTTATGAACCGATCTTCACAAAACTTCTTGGGTACCTTTGGGATGAGAACGAGGGTTTTGGGGTCCCGTCGGAAACTCATGATGGCCACTGGCAGCCATTTTGTACCAAAATTAGGTACAGAACTTCTATGTGAAAGTTCTGATTTGAATAAATTTTTGTATGAATGTTTTGTAACATGGAATACATCACATATAGAACAGGTTTTTTTCTCATGCAGAAATTATGCAAATTAGATGAACTTTGATTTATTCAGTGCTACTTATACACTGTAAGTGCACATGTGCTATGAGAACAAATATTTTGGGGTTCAGTCAGACCCACTCTGGGACTCAAAGATTTCTTTTCTAGTTTAGCATCTAACTGTCGCCCACCTTTACAATACTTTACCTATACATTTGTTACAGGCTATGGTCAGTATTTATGTACAGACCATTACAATACTTTATATGTACTTTTGTTATCAGGTCATTACCTAGATGTTTGTCATTGCTGTGTCACATACTATACATGTACATGTCTTAACAAGTTGAGCTACAGTGTCATTGACACTTTCATTTCAAATTTTTCAAAAAATTTCAACAAAACCATATCATGTGACCCCTTGTTGAAATGAGCTCAACGAGCTCATTCCAATGAGGGATCTCATGATATGGTTTTTTTTAATTTTTGGGGGGTCACATGATAGGGTTTTGTTGAAATTTTTTGAAAAATATAATTTTTTCAACTGCTGAAGTTGAATATTATGTGGGGGAGGGGAATGTGGTCGATTTGTTGGGTAAAGGGTTGAACAAACATGCATATTCCTATGTTTCATGCACCATTTATGTCCTATCCATGAACAACGATATCGTCCCTTGAAAGTATAAAGGTGCCATTTAAATATATACAGGAAATCATTTGAAAAACTGTCAATGAGATCATTAGAACATCTTTTAAAATAATAACACTTTAGTCTAACAACTTATACTTTTTGTAAAATTCCTGATGAATATTAGCGTTAAGAATTCTGTTTCTCAGATTATTCCGTGCTAGAAGAGTTAAAATGCTGATGATTCATTTGCATCATTTATATTCGCTTGTAGAAAATACATTTTGGGAAAATACGGTTGTAAAAGTTTTATAGTAAAAAGTGAAAAAGTAAAAGTATCAGTACCTGGTTGAATTCCTAATTACATTGTGAGAAGGATATCACCCATGATGTCACATCACGCTACAAGCTAAATACTTAATCCACATTGTGACATATGTTCCCTATATCCTAACAATTGAATGTTGCTCAAATTGATCTGCCGCACCCCTTAAGAGCCCCCAAAAGGGGAGATAACTAAAACAAAAAACTAAAAAAATCTTCTTCAGAACTAATCTACAGAAAGTGTTGATTTTTGGCAAGCAGCATTTTTCATTCACACACATTCAAGTTTGTTCAAGTCATATCTGGCCATGTCTGGGCAAGTTTTCGGAGGCCAAAAATTGCCTTTCGTCTCCAAAATGCAAAAGTTGTATTTTTGGCGATATTTTTTTGTTGTTGTGATGTGACTTGGTTATTCACACTGTACCAAATGTTAGTGCATTATGTATGTGTGCCATGCCCTATTATGGGCTTCCAAAGGGGATAACTTACAAAACCTTTTTTGTGAAATTCATACTATTTGTTTCTCTTGTAAAACAAGTGGATCCAATTTAACTCTTTACCTAACATGAAAAGCAGACGACACTTGCAAACAAAATTCTTGAATAACTAATATTTTTAATTTTTTGTCTCAAAAACATAGGTTATGATCCCTCATTGGAACGAGCTCGACGAGCTTGTTCCAAAGAGGGGGTCATAACCTATGTTTTTGAGACAAAAAAATGAAAAAATAATGTAAATTACTTGGCGATTTTTGTGAATAGCGCTGGCCGCTTTTGGCCATTACGTTGGGTAAAGGGTTAACCAAATGTGGTAGCTATGTTCCCTACTACACAATAAACATTGTTCAAAGCAATATTACTTTCCTTGCGTGTGTGTGTGTGTATTTGGGTTGGGTGGGTGGATGAGGGGGTTGGGGGGGGGATAATAAGATTTGGGGTGAGGTATCTCTCTGACTCTTGCAGCTGGAGGGTTAGGCCTTTCCTGAATGGAAGAGAAAACTTTTAATGAGAGTTTATATATAGAATATACCCATAGTAGCTTGGTGAACCAAATGAATATGGATGGCCTCTTCCAACTGCTGCCATTGAACTGACATGGAATATACCACCAGGGTTCAAAGGGTTAAAAAAGCAAATTACATTTTAATGGTCATTTGTAACTTGAGTATATTTTTCAAAGCTATCATGCTGCCAGAAAACAGAGTCTTAGTTTAGCAAGGTATTATTCGTAATTAATAATTTTTTTGTTTCAATTTATTGGAGAGTGTTACAACGATTTCATATTAATATTTTTTTACCTACTGCCAACAATAAATTAGAGCAAACATTGTAAAGCCATTAAAGTGGCTTCCAGCACTTTCAAGTAGAGACCTGATATTGGTGACTAGCACTTTACAATACAGTCCTGATAGTGGCTTCCAGCACTTTGCAGTGGAGCCTGATAGTGGCTTCCAGCACTTTGTAGTAGAGCCTGATTATGGCTTCAAACACTTTCCAGTAGAGCCCTGATAGTGGCTTCTAGCACTTTCAAGTAGAGCTCTGATAATGGCTTCCATCACTTTCCAGTTGAGCCCTGATAGTGGCTGCTTGTATTTTCTAGTAGAGCCCTGATAATGGCTACAGCACTTTTCAGTAGAGCCCTGGCAGGGGCTTCAAGCATTTTCCAGTAGAGCCCTGATAGTAGCTTCTTGTACTTTTCAGTAGAGCCCTGATAGTGGCTTCCAGCCCTTTCCAGTAGAGCCCTGATAGTAGCTTCTAGAACTTTCCAGCAGAACCTTGATAGTGGCTTAATTCCAGCAGTCTTCCAGTAAAAACAGTCAGATCTATGATATTCTTGATGTCATATTCATTGAGGAAGAACAAAGTTGTTTTGGAAAAACACCTTAACTGTTTTTGACAGAGGTCTATCACTTCACTCAGACTTGGTTAGCACATTTCAGTTTTTTTCTGTAATTGATATTCTCATCTCATTTTACATGCCACTCATTGCATTGACGGCAGAGAAGTCCTTCATGTCACTACTCAGAACAGATAATGGAATGGAGAAATTTTGTGAATGGAAATGATGCCGTATAACTGTAAATGAGAGCTTTTAAAGAATTTTTGTATGATGTCTCACTGACGAAATTTAAAGCCTCCACTGTCTTTATGAATGAATATTTACAGAACACATTAGTCCAAATTGGCTTCCATTCATATCACAATCCTTTGAATGTACTAAAAAGCAGTAAGAAGGCTCAGTATTAACTTTTTTCCAACAGACTTTTAAAAATGAGGAAATAATTTCCATGTTATTGAACAGAGAATATCAGATGCAAGGCAAATGTTTCAATTATTATTCCACTTTGTCTGCAAAAATATATATAAATATTCCATTATCCTAAATTTTGTTAATTAGGCCTAAAAAAAGTTAAAAATCTGTTTCTCAGGCCCTCCCACATGGTCCTTTTGGCTACTGCAGGCATCTTTTTATAACCAATGCAAACTTGAAAAAAAAAAACGAAAAAAAATTAGTTATTCAAGAATTTTGTTTGCAAGTGTCGTCTGCTTTTCATGTTAGGTTAAGGGTTAACAATCTTGTTCCAATGAGTAGTCATAAACTGTGACTTGAAAGGAAACAAAAATTGACAAGGGCAACTGCAAGCTCTCTAGCCACCAGTCTAATTCTGTAGAGAATTTGATGCTGTTATGGCCTAAATAGTCCATCGCCTATGTTTAGACTGACTCACATCAGACCATTCGATTCCTCTAATTTGGTGTAAACATTTCATGAGCTGATTGCAGAAGAGACCACTGTTGTGATAACGGTACTGGAAAACTGCACAAGAACTCAAGAACTACATCAGCGTGATGAAATATGTGTAGTCATAAGGCCTGAAATAATTAATCTGTTTCTCAGACCCTCTCACATCAGGTCCTTTTGGCTGCCTCATGCTCTCCTTTTATAACCAATGCAAACTTAGAAAAAACAGAAATTAAATTTTTTATGTCTGATGATATTTTACCCAAGTTAATAAAAGTGATAAATTTATCCTTTGAGTGCAACAAGGCTTTGCAATGCTTTAGCATTGCTGAGCTTTCTTGCACTCAAGGGACAAAATATGTCTCAACGCATGCTATTCTGTAGATTATGAGACCTCAAACATGAAACAAACCAAGAACATAAACTTTTGATGGCAAAGAAATAATGACAAAAATAAAAAACTTTCCACCCACATGCTATTTTACAAAACATGGCCTGCGAAACAGAAGATCTACTTTGTGGGGCCTAAATAGGAAACTATACAACGTTCAAGCCAAACAACTTGTTACAAAAAACAGTCATTGGACACACCTATCAAATATAGGGTGACTGAGAGTTACATCATATAAATGTGACCTCTTATATAAATGCAATTGAAACACAAATATCCACATTTAATTTTGAGAGCTCGGGAAATACTGTTCACAAATCTATCAACTTCCACACACTTGAGTTCTTGCATATATTCACTTTGTTGTACTCTCTATTAGGGAAGTGAGTTCTTAACTGACTCACAGCCAGAAAGTTTAAGAAATATTATTATGTACCATTTCTCACAGTCTTTTGTGATGATTCCATGCAAAATCTTATTAAAATGTCCATATGGAGATCTTTTCAGAAGATGGTTTGATAAGTCAATATTTTTCATATGTAGTCTACTAAAAAAGAAAGGTGAAGTTTTGCCTTGAGAGTGTTAATTGGTTGAAAACGGAGACTGTTATTTGTGGTTCTTACACCCACTAAGTTGAATTCTGTAACTATTTTATGTGTCTGAAACCTATCTGCATGTTTTCAAATTAGTGTCACATTTAATTAAGGCAGCAATAATGTTATGTTGCTTCTGTAGAGAGAAGAAGTGTCGAGGGAAGGAGGTAAGACTTGTATGATCCATGTCTTATAAAATAGGTAGATCATGTTGGTTAGAAGTGATATTTTTTTGGCTACCTTCAAAAAGAAATTTATCTCAATTTCCAATTTTTAGCATACTCATTTATTGTTATTCAGATGATTTTTCTCTGCTTGTCGGTCTTTTAACCCTTTGTATGCTGCTGCCTGATATTCCTGCCTAGGACAGGATTTCTCTTGATTTATTTATTGCTGCTTAACCCCCAGCACAGTGATGTCGAAATATCTAAAGTTCAGGGTGCAAATATTTCCCATAATGCAACTAGAAATTTAACCAATTCAATCTTGTTTGACAGAGCTCAGTAAGCTCTGTCAAACAAGATTGAATTGGTTAAATTCCCAGTTGCATTATGGGAAAAATGGCTACTTCAAATCTGGATATTTTGACATCAGTGTGCAGGGGGTTAAGGTCACATACTTATGCATAATGGCTAATCGTGACAGTTTTACGGCTGGAGGAAGCCGGAGTACCTTTGAGAGAACCACCGAGCATCGACAAGCAACTGTCAGCTCCTCAACATTCTAATTCTGTTCAAGCTCCGCTCAAGCAGGGTTACAGCGGTTGAAGACATGTGCATCATCGACATGCAGTATGCCTTAGTACACTGCTTCATCGTGCCCCCATGTAGGCAAATTGGGATAAAGTGCCTTACCCAAGGACACAACGCGAGTCGTCCCAGACGGGGATCGAACTCGGGACCTCTAGCATAGAAGTCCAACTGTCAACCACTGAGCCACCGCGCTCCCTATTTCTCTTGATATTGAAATATGTATAATTTGGGCACATTTAATCCAATTTCCACCCTATAAATTGAATGTAGTTTTTCACCAATGATTTCTTGAGTTAAATTTAGAAGAATTTTTCATCAAATCTAGTTATGGCTGCTTCACAGCAGCCATCACTGGAGTTGGAGTAAAATATCTTTAAAAAATCATGCAGGTTAATAGTTATTTATTTATTTATTTATTTATTGGTGTTAAGGTCACATATTTCTGCACAATGGCTAATCATGACTATGACAGTTTTACGGGTGGAGGAAGCTGGAGTACCCGGAGAGAACCACTGAGCAATGGCAAGCAACTATCAGCTCCCCAACATACTAACTCCACACAAGCAGGGTTAGTATTGGTTGAAGACAGGTGCACCATTGATGTGCAGTACGCCTTAGTACACAGCATCACCGTGCCCCCACGTGGGCAATGGGGGTGAAGTGTCTTGCCCAAGGACACAACGCATTTGCCGCTGGTGGGAATCGAACTGAGGACCACTCGGCTTGCAAACTGCACCTCTACCTACTGAGCCACCGTGACCCCTGCAGGTTAATAGTTAACCCTTCCCCCAACCCTAATAGCAAAACCGGCCCACGCTATTCACAAAAATCACTATTCAATTTTCATTATTTTTTTAATTTTTGTGTCAGAAATATAGCTTATGACCCCTCCTTGGAACAAGCTCATTGAGCTTGTTCCAGTGAGGGGCCACAGGCTATGTATTTGCTGCCAAAAACTTCCGAAAAATATAGCTACTCAAGAAGTTTTTTTGTGTCGTCTGACTTTCGTGTTAGGTAAAAGGTTAAACCTTTACCTGGTAGCATGGTGGCTCAGTGGTACAGCATTGGACTTCAAACCAAAAGGACCAATGTCCGATCCCCGCCAGGGGTAAATGCGTAGTTTCCTTGGCAAGGCACTTCATCCCTATTGCCCAAGTGGGGGTCACGGTGGCGCTGTGTACTAAGGCGTACTGCACATCGATGGTGCGCTTGTCTTCAACCAGTGCTGAACCTGCTTGTGTAGGGTTAGTATGTTGGGGAGTCTGGCAGTTGCTTGGTGGTTCTTGCTGGGTACTCTGGCTTCCTCCACCCATACAACTGTCCGACACGAGGTGACCCCAGCTGTCAAAAGTGTTGTTAAACCCCAACAAATAAATAAATAAATAACTCTTTACCTAACACAACTAGCCCCCAATAACTTTCCAGTCGGGACATTTTCTTATGGATTCTGGTAATTCTTACAAGACTAAATTCGCTACTTGGACTTATGTCACACACAGTCGGACTCATGGAATTGGAGGTCTGTGGCCAATTCATTCCCAGCATGACCAATTTAGAATCCAAAAATGTGCCAATTAAATGAAAAGTTGGGAAGATCATACGTCACAACTACCGTAAACTGGGGTGTATAGGGACAGGGGTATGAATAGGGACAGAAAACTGAAAAGTTATTTCAAGTTTTGTAAACATGCCTAGATTATTTTTTTAAGAATCTTTATATATTATTTCCCGATGGGTCTATAAGTGAAGAAAAAAATATCTAGGCGTGTTTACAAAACTTGAAATAACTTTTCAGTTTTCTGCCCTTATTCATACCCCTGTCCCTATACACCCCAGTTTATGGTACTACACATATTTGTTCACAAACAAATTTCGAGTTTTGACCTATAATCCTAACTAATAAATAATTTCAAACCACTCATATTCAAGGAAGACATCCCTTTAAATATTGCTAACCAAGCATTGTCACAGAGTTTAATAGAAGTGATATATTTCGAAGAGTTGCTAAGAGCACATAGTGTATTCAACAAATATCACCCCAAGCTCTGCAAAACCTGGGCGATGAAGGATATCTTCGGTGAACAACAGCAATGAATTGGGAGAGCGTCAGCTCTGATAATAACAAAAACCTGTGAAAACATTTCAGTGATCTGTATTAAAGTTTCTGAACCCAGTCGTGCACTATTCTGAACTTCCTCGCCTGGTGATATTATACAATGTTTCACACATAAAATAAAACCAAAAAGTACAATAAAAATGATGTTTTCCGTATAATGATAGCAAGATTTTGCTGACTCAAAAAAAGAAAATATTGAAAAGAATGAGAAAAAAATGTCAAATAAAGTTAATTTAATGAAGACTTGATATTGAGTCTTTCTTGCTGATTGTGCGTCTTTTGTTTGTCTTAGAAAACAACTCTGTGACAAGTCATTTATCAGCTTGTGATGTTGAACATACAATCACTCAAAGCCCTTGTGAACACCTTCGTGATTGCATATTCAATATCACTTGCTTTCTATGGTGTAACCTTTACTTAGGCTGTCCTTAGAAGACACTCATCTTTAAAGAGTTCTCATTCTTCCTCAGAAGAAAAGCACTGCTTTAAATCTTGTGTTTAACCCTTTACTTAATGAATCGCCCATATCCGCCGGCGTAATTTGCAAACTGAGCAGTTGAAAAAATTAAATTTTTCAAAATATTTCAACAAAACCATATAATGTGACCCCTCATTGGAACGAGCTCATCGAACTCGTTCCAATGAGGGGGTCACATGTTATGGTTTTGTTGACATTTTTGGAAAATTTTTTAAAAATAGTAATTTAAATAATAAATTTTGATATTCTCTATGTTGGGTAAAGGGTTAAGCAGAGATTCTCTCTTCAACCAAACCCCCTCCCCTCCACCCACCCACCAAAAAACAATGAAGAAAAGAAAGACATTTTTGTTGTGATTGACCAACAGTGGGTACGCAGACTGAAGATCTTTGAACACAATAATGATATCGATTTCTTTTTTAAAAAATATTCAGTGTTTGACCCGCAATAATATTCAGGGGTTCCGCCAGGGAAAAATTGTTGGGTCCGGTATTGGAAAAAAAATAAAATACAGACGCCGAAGGCGTCTGTTGCACGTGCCGAAGGCACGTGCAAATATAGGGGGGTTTGGGGGGGTTCTCCCCCCAAGAAAATTTTGATTTCTAGGTGCTCTCTGGTGGCCTCTGGGAGCATTTTTCTCGCAAAAATGCTGAATAATTGAAGATGAAAACATGTATTTTTTTCCTCTGCAATACTCAAAATTTTTACAGAACATACAATACTACGACATTTGGTCCAATTTTTCATAAAAATACAAACGCAAAACAACACGAATCCACGAATTCTGACAGTGACGGCGCCACAGCGACTGCGACCTTGACTTCTTTTTTTACGCAACCCAATATGCTCCAACGTATATAATTGAAAATGCAGAACGAAACGAAATTTGTTTTCGTTTTAAAAGTTTAGTCAAACGAGCATTTTTTTTTCTAAATCGACCCTACTTTGTTGGGGAAAAGTCGTTTGGCAACAAGGTCGTATGGCACCACAGTCTATTCGCCCCATCGGTACTGGATTTGCAGCATCGGTGGTCGTTTCGGACCAGTATGATCATCTCATCATTGGGATGCACCCAAACCGTCCCCAAGCCGAACCGTCCCCACACTATTTTACCCAAACCGTCCCCAACTATTTCACCCAAACCGCCCCCTGGGTCAGTTACTCCAGTTGGCCGACGTAACCCGAACCGTCCCCATGGCCGAACCGTCCCCACTATTTTACCCAAACCGTCCCCATTATTTTACCCAAACCGTCCCCACTATTTTATCCAAACCGTCCCCAGTTGAATAGGGAATGGGTCCAGTCGCCACCAAGCACCAAGAATTTAATAGTATGACTTGCAGTGATCAAGGTGATAATTACTTCACTAATCGATTTAGCCGGGATTAGGGACGGGATATATTATTGACAAAAAAGAATGAAGCCAAGCAAAGTATAAAATTAAACATCCAACACGTTCTCATTAAAAAGACATCAGTCAGTAAAAACACTACCTTGTTTGATGTATTGTGCACAGTGTTACAAAAACAACGGAGTTGATTTGTGTTCTTATTGTTTATACAGGAGACAATATACAGTACAAACAACCAGTAAAAACAAACACACTTCAAAGATTTCAAAGACATTCACTCTAAAATTCTAGAAACAACAAATAGAATAATATCATTTGTGTCTGTGATCAGGTAGTGGTGAGACGTATCTAGAGTTTTTGTGTAAAGCTATTCGAGCTTTGAGGATTTTTAACGGATTCTTCATTCTTTAAATGTTTTTTTCGGATTATTTATAAAAAAAAAACGTGAGTACTAAACCTATAATTTTGGTCGTCAAAGTGGGCCAGGCCGCCACCAGATATCGGGCCAACTCGCCACTGGTGGCGAGTTGGCCCAATGGCGACTGGACCCGTACCCGTTGAATACATGGCGAAGTTACTGTATTTAATGTAATGTAATTCACAATCGGATATAATTTTATTCATTATTATAATTTGTTGGATTTGATAATTCTCTTTTGGGTAAGTGGTTTTGCATAAAATAAATCTGTATAAAAATAATAATACTAATAATAAAAAAATGACGTGGGGACGGTTTGGGTTTCGGGGATTGAGGACGGTTTGGGTAAAATAGGTGGGGACGGTTTGGGTTGCTTAGGTGGGGACGGTTCGGCTTGGGGACGGTTTGGGTGTTATCAGTCAAACAGTTCGCTACCCGAATTCCGAATTGTCCTGTTGGACATCCTTTAATAATGTCGCTTAGGACCATACGGAATTCAGATTGCGAGTTGACAAACCATATCACTAGAGAGCGATTTTCAATCTATGAACCTTTTGGTTTGTATAAACGCGGAATCTACTGCTCCTCCTTTCAATTCTATCCACAAAACGTTCAAACATACCAACAGTAAACAGTTCACTGTTGATACGTTTGAAAGCTTTGTGGATAGAAAAGAGAATGGACACCACTGAGTTAACATCATCGAAACAGTTTGAAAATAAAGACTCCTAAGAGAACAGATCATATCGCTGGGCAGTGAGCGAGACCGCCTGCTCCCAGCAAAAGAAATTTAGCTAGTATGTCCCCACCCGTGGGCGACAAACGTAGAAAAATACTCCAGTTTAGTTTTAAACACTCATGAAACGTCCCAGTGATGGTAACCTTTAACAGCAAGGAGATGACTTCAACAGAAAGACTGGAGAGAATAGAACAGAACTCATTATAGGTAGCCCGCGAGACCGCGGCTATCCACCAAACTGTAAACGGAATGTTTTTCACTTACCAGTGGCGGATCTATAATTTCAGTTTAGTGGGGGCCCAGAGAACAAGGAATTCCGCCATTTTCCCGCGAACTACTAGTTCGTGGGAAAATGGCAGAATTCCTCGTTCTCTGGGCCCCCCTCCCCCCTAAACTGAAATTAGCCCAGCTCGAGTAGGGTGGGGATGGTGTAGCCACTGTATGACTGTGGTTATGGCAGGCGCATAGCCAGGAAAAAATGGGGGGGGGGGGGGGGGCGAGTTATATATGGGGGCATAGCTAACAGATGCCGCAGGCCTCTGTTCCGAGCACCGAAGGCACGAGGATTAAACGGGGGTCGGGAGGGGGTTCTCCCCCAGGAAAATTTTAAAATTCTAGACTCCAATGGCACGTTCTGGTGGGTTTTGAAAGTGAATATTTGTCTATTTCCCTCTTTCTACTGGTCAAAACATCGCTGGATTTCAGGTGACAAAGTCGTCGAAAGATTAATAGCTGTTAAGCAATTGCAGAAAACGGATGCTGGGACTTTGACGAATGTAATTTGCAATGCTTTGACTGAAAAACAAATTGATATTGAGCAAGTTCGTTTTGTAGCTTTGGACGGTACAAACGCGATGTCGGGGGGAAAGGACGGGACTTCAGCGTAGAATCAGGCATCTGTCGCCGTTTTCAATATACATAAACTGTCGATGTCACAGACTGGCCCTGACATTTGTTCATTTACTTCCGAAATATGAGGGATTTAAATATGTTGATACCACATTCAGGCATTCCGCTGGGCAGTTTTTCGGCATTATTGAATACATTTAAGAAAAACGTTTAGAGGAAAAAACTCAACTTCTGGGGGAAAAATTGCTGCTTGATTTTGGGGGAATGGGTCCGTTTACCGGACCGAAAAACTGCCCGGCGGAATGCCTGAATATTGGTGAGCTAATTTCCTGGAAAGAAATACTTTGCTTGAAAATTAAAAAAACAAACCAATTGTTCTACAGTTAAAATACTATTTTTTTTTTAAAAATCACAGTTTGTTCTAGACTTACAAAAAAGATTCTTGTGGGTTTATTTGATCAAACATTACTTGCAAATGAATCCTATAATATTTTTATCACTAAACCTCCCACCCTTCTTCCCCCTCACCCCTGTAAAATAATGATATACCCATGGTGCTAAACATCTGTCTGTCCATATGTAAACCTAGCTGGTACCTACTTTCTATTCAGAATTTGACTTACCAGATTGTAACCAAACTTGGTATGTGGGTTGTGTATGATGAAAGAAGCTGTATATTTTGAGGTCCAGAAGTCAAGCTCACAATGACCTTTCATTTGTTTCCATTTAAACTCTAAACATATCTTTGAATTGGAGAACACTTCATCTGTCAGTTGAATATGATGGGAAGAACACTATTCATTCTGAGATCATTGTGCCAAAGGTCAAGGTCACAGTCTCCAAGAACTTAGAGAATTGATTTCCTTTGCATAACTAAAATTACTATATTACATGCTTGTTATTATACGCTAAGTCCAAACTAAGACTCAGCTATCCTATAACCTTTGTAGGTATCGCAGAACTAAATATTGAAATTAGAGTGAACCGCCTTAAAATGTTGCACTCGGAAATGATGCAATCTCTAAAAATAAACAGCCTTGGGAAAATCTGTTGTTTCAATAAAAGTTTGAAACATTCTGTTGACATCTTGCATTATTGTTAAATATTCCTGATAAAAAAGAGGGTGATTTGATGACTTTGGACCTAAAAAATACAATTTACTTTTTGTGTGTTTTTGTAGGGAATTCCCTGAAAAATATGTGCACGTGACCGGCACTTCCCTTTGTGTCAGTTTTTCTCTCTTATTTGTTGCATGACCCCCGGTTTTCAGATCAGAAAAAGTTGTGTGAAGGGCTATACTTGACAGAGATATTTGAATGCCAAAATTAAAGTGATGCGATCATATTTTTCTCCACCTGAACGTTATAATGGTCGCCTATGGGAAAATATTTAGTTCTGTGAGACCTATAGGAAATATGTTTTTTGGCTTCCAGGCCAGATTCAGTTATTATTTTGGGGGATTATTTCACATTTAAATATTTATTTAGGGACCATACACCTTACCAAACCATTTTATTGTTTTGAGAAGTTACATTTTTGTCACAGTCAGCAATTAAAGCTATATATTTCCAAAACTAAGGCTGTTCATGCAAGAAAATTCACATCTTGAGCAAGTGTATTCCCCAGGAGCACACTATAACCTCTGGCAGCTGCTAACTAACAGCCTATACCCTCTTAACATATTTATTTAAACCATGGTTTCTCCTCATATTTCTAGTGGTAGGGAGGATTCCAAATCTTCCAACCCCCTCCCAAATCACCATTCAAACACAGACAGAAAACCTACACTGCCCTTCTATTCACTATTATTTAGAAGTTTTTCTCTTCTATATTATGCTCTTCAAAATGTTGGAAAACAATTCCTTCATTGAAAGAGTATCCTGGAACACAAATTTGAGGAAGGGGTGGGGCTACAGTCAAAAATAACATAATAAAATTACAAATGTGAGTGAATGGCATTTGTACATAGCTACCAATATAGTTGTCTAGTACTAGTGCTGCCTTGGTTCCCCTGATACAGCATAAATTTACAGTGACAGTTGTGAAATATTGCTCTTTCCCTGAACCAAGTCCTCTCTCCCACACATATTTAACCCTTCTGCTGATGATAAACATTTGGAAAGACTGAACAGCATGTTTTTAGAGACTGAAGTTAGTATCATACACTTTCAGTTTCTTATGATTTACTTTGAGGCTTCAGCACTCATGGTCCACTGAGTTATTTTTCAATTTAACAACCTTGCCCTGGCTCTTCCACTATAGTTTTCATTGTATGCCATTCAGTACTCTCATGTAGACCTCCTACATGTGTGACTGCAAGCCTATCTGTCTGTCTGTCTGTGTGTCTGTCTCTTCATCAGACATGGTGTTTCTTTGCCTTTCACTTGCCTGGATCTACATTTTCAATAATTGGCAGCTGACTAACTTTCACACACCCCCCCCCCCCCCCCCCCCCACACACACACAAGTATATTAAACTTCAAATACCACTATATTCTTGAAGCAAATGTCTGATTCATCCTCTTTGGAAACATGTTTTCAATAATTTCAATCTTTTTGCCAGAATGGGTGTCTGTGGGGATTAAAACAAAGGTTATGAAAGTGCACTTATGGGAACTTGCAGCATAACCATAGCACTATAGAATCAATATTTGATGGTTTTAGGCATCTTACCAGTGTTATGAGATATCACAGTAGCAGGTACTGGTCATTCTTTTGGAAAAAAAACACTGTTTTATGTTTTGTCAGTGCCATACCAATGACTCTATGTGCCTTTACTGAGAAAACTGAGGCTTTTCCTTTACAAAAATTGCAAAATATTCATCAATACAATGTGAAATGTCTTCAGAAGCCAGACTGTGATTTAAAACTATTACAGATGGGAAAGTTCATATCACAGTAGGTTTGTTTTGGGTCAATATCAATTAAATTATGAATTATATCACATATTTTGATGAAAAGGCGCAAACCGGGGCGTCCTATTCAGGGCAAAATTTTACTTCATAAGATGGTGGAATAAAATTTGACATCAGTTGTTAGGATAAACTGGTAGAGTCCTCTCATATTGGTGAAATATATAGCTGCATCCCCAGTTTTGGAAACAAAATTGACATCCATATTGTTCCATGGGGGTTGGGACACTGTTTTGCTTGCAGTATGGTTAAATGAGACAGATTTTTTCTAAAAATATTTTGTGCTGATGCAGATGTTAGTTTTATTTTGGGATCAGGGTAGTTTTTTAAAGAAAGCTGTACATTCTCATCCTTCTCAGTTAATTTATAAAGTAACAGGATAGAAAAATCTTTTGGAGGCAATACCAGTTTTCAAGCCCACTTGACAAAGTTTGGACACTTTTCCTTAAAAGAGCAAATTTTCCATGTTTTTGACTCAGCCAAAGCCAAAAGTTGGATTCTAATGCAGAAATGACTCTTTTATCTCATGGAAGTGGTAAAATGTCTCTTTGGTGGGGTTGGGGATGATTATAGGTATCGCAGAACTAAATATTGAAATTAGAGTGAACCGCCTTAAAATGTTGCACTCGGAAATGACGCAATCTCTAAAAATAAACAGCCTTGGGAAAATCTGTTGTTTCAATAAAAGTTTGAAACATTCTATTGACATCTTGCATTATTGTTAAATATTCCTGATAAAAAAGAGGGTGATTTGATGACTTTGAACCTAAAAAATACAATTTACTTTTTGTGTGTTTTTGTAGGGAATTCCCTGAAAAATATGTGCACGTGACCGGCACTTCCCTTTGTGTCAGTTTTTCTCTCTTATTTGTTGCATGACCCCCGGTTTTCAGATCAGAAAAAGTTGTGTGAAGGGCTATACTTGACAGAGATATTTGAATGCCAAAATTAAAGTGATGCGATCATATTTTTCTCCACCTGAACGTTATAATGGTCGCCTATGGGAAAATATTTAGTTCTGTGAGACCTGTAACACCACACAGATGTTGTACACATTAATCAGACATTTATGGTTATGGACCTTTTGATCAGTAGCCATGATGACTACAGAGAACTGTATTGTTCTTTATGTGGTATGTGGGTGGAAAAATTTGACGCATGGCAAGTCACCCTCTTTTAACACTTTACCTAACAAATCGACCGCATCTTCCTTCATAACATGCAAATTAAGCAGATGAAAAAATATTTTTAAAAAAATTTCAACAAAACCATATCATGTGACACCTCATTGGAATGAGCTCCGTGAGCTCGTTCCAATGAGGAGTCACATGATATGGTTTTGTTGAATATTTTTTTAAATTTGGAAAAATAATATTTAAAGTAATAAAGTAATAAATTTTGATATCGTCTATGTTGGGTAAAGGGTTAACCCTATCCCTAACACTGAAAGCTTACCTTTTAGTTTAAAAGTTCATTTTTTGCCTCAAAAACATAGATTAAGCCCCATCATTGGAATGAATGCAACAAGCTCATGCATGTCGAGAGTTATAAGCTATGTTTTTGAGGCAAAAAATTGAAAACGTAATGAGATTTGAATGGTAATTTTTATAATTTTATATTTCATGTTGGGTGATTTTTTAAAACCGGAACTATTATCAACCTGTTGTACATGATTTTGCCTTCAGTATTCGTACATGAAGAAACTGGAAGTTGTTGTTTCATTTGCATTCTTCTTGATCGGGTTTCAGGGTATTTTTCTCAGAAAAAATGAAAGCGAATCTGTTTGGGGGTTTTATTGAAAAAATGTCAAATCGTTCAGAGAAGGGTTAGAATTATTTTAATTAACTAGTTTATGTACAACATTAATTTATATCGAATAAATTGTATATTATATTGTAATGGAACAATGACCAAGAGGTGATGAAGATATTGGATACTGCATTCAACTATAAAATTGGTTGGGATTATTTACTCGTCTTACGAAGCAAATATTATTTTTTATAGAAGATGTATCAAAATAGAGGGTGGATAAGCTGCTTGTCAAAGGTTTTAATTTGTTTGAGCTGCATGAGATTAGAACTGCACATTCACCCTTATGGTGTATTGGGCCCAGTTTTAAGCATGCTGTTCTGAAGTGTTAATTGTGCTGTCTGTGCAAATGAAATCTGGTGATGGGAAATAATTTGGTGAACTGTTCAACAGGGGTAAATTACCTTAGAATGTTTTCAGTTGGAATAGGTGTGTTAACTGTTTTAGTATTGTGTTCTTTTCTGGAATGTGAACAACGTCTTTGTGTGCCATTCATTTTGTTGAAAATATACTGTTTTGTGTGATACATTGTTGGAAAGGCTCTCGGAGATCTTTTCACTTGTGTATCACATAAGAGCATGACATCAGCTCTAGGATGTTGCAAAGCTTCAGAATTTGATTTGATTTTAAATTGTTTTGGTGATTTGATTTAAGTCGAGTTTTGCTGATTTGGGAATTCTCGAATGATGCTCTCAAAATCCTATAAAGTGCTCTCTCTTGAACTCTTCTTCTTTCATCAGGTCTCCTGTATAGGAGACCTGATAATGGAAGAAGAGTTCCAAGAGGTTCTGCTTCTGAAACAACTTTGATTTGGTTCTGGAATATTCTGCTTTTTTGATTGACTTGACTGGAATATTCCACATTTTTCTTTTGATTTGAACAAACCGACAAGTCACCTTCGAATATGATTCTTAAGTGAAAACTGCTATTTATGATTAAAAGAAAGTGCAATATCTGCAGCTGGAAAAATGGTGATATTTGATTCAAAATTTGATTCACTTAAAAATCTAATGGATTCAATTTGACCCAAATCTTGAGATTTGTTGGGCCCTTGTAGCTCAGCCGAATAAAAATTCAGGATTCGTTTGTGATGTTACGAGCTACTCAGATCGCACTTGGTACTAGAACAGTTAATTTTAAACAGATAGTTATGTATAATTCGTATTGATATTTTAATCTATTAGGTTTGTAATCTTATTGGAAACTTTTATATATTTACAGGGTGTTCATCTTGATGAACCCAGTTCTACAGTCACAGGCTCATATTCAGACAAACAGCTGGACAGCTTTGTACATCAGATGATGTCGCCAAATGAGAAAAGCTCAAAGATTACAGGAGAGGAGAATGCAGACAGTAATTCACAAATTCATTGTATAGATTCAGAGAATTCCAAAGACAGTTCAAAACATTCTAATTTTTTCCAGGATTTCAAAGATAAGTGTACATTAAAGAATTCCTCTGTAAAACTTAAGGATCGGAATTCATCAGATGGTAAAGAGGAGAAAAAATCTCCAGAGAAAAGATCAAAGAAGAAGATGTCACGGCAGCCAAGATTAAAATCATTCAATCTCAGTGATGAGGATGAAGCGGTAGAGGTGTCCTTTGAATCTGTAGATGAAAGCGAGGAATACGATATAAAGGAAATACCCATAGAATGTGACATGCCCAGTGAAGAGAAAAAGGTTGTGTTCACGTGTGACATTCCCAAGGAGGATTTGAGTGAGGGACCTTTGAAGCAAGTATCTGGCAGTGATGAACAGTTGGATACAGAAAAAGAAACAAAGAAAAGACGGTTTCCCAAATTACTTTCACTGCCTGGGAATTTGCATCGAAGTCAAAGTGCCACAAATTCGGCAGAAATTCCATCACATGCTTCATTTCTTAGGAGTGATCAGAGTTTAAAAGACCTTGATAGTGTAAGTTTTTCTACTCTTCATCATTCATTGAACTTTTTCATCAAAACAGCTGTCTTTAATCGATCAGTTCCATGATCTAGGTCCAAGATTTATTCTTTTAAATGAAAACTGACTTTACGTTCTGCACACTGATGTCAAAATATCAAAATTTCAACCTCGAAATTTTTCCCATAATGCAACTTCGAAATTTAACCAATTCTGTCTTGTTTAACAGAGCTCCTTAAGCTCTGTCTAAAATGACTTAATGGTTAAATTCTAGATGTATTATGGGAAAAAATTGCTGCTTGACGTTTGGATATTTTCGCATCAGCGTGCAGGGGTTACTTAATTGTTAGGTTCAGTGAATTTATTTAGTTATCTGGACATAGTTTCTTTTGTTTTATTCAGGTTTAACTCCTTGTATGCTGCTGGCAGATATTCCTGCTCCAGATAGGATTTATCTTGACACAGAAATAAGAAGAATTTTTTGCACATTTAATCCAATCCGGCCATTGTAAATTGAATGATATTTTTTCACCAATGATTTCTTGAATTAAACATAGATGACTTTTTCATTAAATCAAGTCATGGCTGCTTTACAGCAGCCATGACTACATTTTATGAAAAATATCTTGAAAATACTCAGCGGGTTAAGAGTTAATGACACTTTTGACAGTCAGTGTCCATCATGTTGAGACAGTTTTATGGCAGGAGAAAGCCTAAGTACCTGGAGAGAAGTGCCAAGTAGTGGCAAGCAGCTGGCAGAATCCCCAAAGTACTAACTTGGTACATGCAGAGTTAGCAGTGATTGAAGACTTATCTGGGTTATAAACAACTTTTATTTTCCTATTTTTCCATCCTTTCAGCTGCAACTTATTGGTTAGCAGCTCATGAAATTTTTGTATTCGTTTAATTAGTCTGTTCATTTGTGATAAAACGAGCAGGGATGTTCGTCATCATCTAAAGGACTCAACTACAAAACATTTTTACACATGGCAGTGCAGCTTCCCGTACATAAGCATGCTTTATCATTCTTGAAAGACCAGTACACTGTAGAAGGGCTGTCATGATTTTTTAATTTAGGAATTGATTAATCGTTGCAAATAATGGATAATAATCAATTAATCGTACCTAGGTGACCCCCTCCCTCTGTTTGAAGTCGTTAAAAATGAAGTTCAAGTCAGTTGACCTACCTCAAGTAAACAACGAAGACGATCCTCTTTTAGGCACATTCAAAGCTTTGATGTTCTAGACTTTTGAACCGTCAGTGTAATAATCAAGACTGGTCGTCAGTTGCGAACTTCGCAAGTTCGCAACTGCCGACTGGTCTTGATTATTACACCTGACGGTTCAAAAGTTCAGAACATCAAAGCTTTGAATGTACCTAAAAGGCAAATGCTTCTAATGTCTTCTTGGGGTTCAACGTCGATGTTCTTGACCTTTTACCTTTAGAAACAATAGTTTTTTCATCAAATTTGTTTTTTAATTATTAAACGTCTAAAATGGGGTAAAATTTGCCGATTCTTCGACAACGAAAAATACTAATCGATTTCAGCGTGACCGTTCGACAGTCGATTAATCAATTATTTGTGACAGCCCTACACTGTAGACCAGACATGTTAACTCTCCCGGAATGCCTGGGATTCTCCCGGAATTAGCTATCCCCTCCCGCCCTCACCGCCCGGGAGTCAATTTGGGCCAAAATCTCCCGGAAAGTCGACATACCAGACAAAAACTGAATCCACCAGCTTTTGTTTACAAATACAAAAGCATGTGCTCTACTCTCAATGGCAAGGTCATTAAGTTTGTGTGAAACGACACCACTTACGTAAGAACTGGTGACCAATCTCATTTCTGTCAATGGCCGTGTTGTGATTATTTGCAACACGTTTGACAGGAGGATTAAATGAATTTGAGATGCAGGATAATTGCTGAAATTGATTATATATTAAAGGCACACCTTTGCTTGTATACAGGTAGCAGTCAAATCGAAAAATAAGTTCCATACGCATAAATTTTGTCCAATCGAACATGTGCAAAAATACGCACAAATTTTATTATTGTGCATTTTGGATTTCACTTTCACTTCAGATAATTATAGAATATAGCCAATTTTGCAGACAAATGGCTCAAACATATGAGTTGCCGTAATTTTCAATATATTGGGAAAAATTTCCGATTCGCAATTTTCTAAAGCAGGCTGTGAAAAAAATTATGTTTTTGGTGAAAAAATCTCTAAAAAGTTGCTAATTTACGGCACTTGGACGTTTTTTCATTCGTTGTGATAAATGGACAACAAAATAAATTAAATATCCCAGAGATGTTTCGTCCTGGGCTGGCTGTGGCATAATGTTCACGTTTCACTGAAAAATGATCACCCCATTCCATCCCCTTCGTAAATGACCAACTACTTCCAGTGAGTAACCGGTGTGGTTAGGTGGGGCGCTGGGCTTTGGCAGATCGAATTACCACAACAACCGGGCTCGGGGTGTGCCTAAACACCACAGATCGCCGCAGGTTACCGCAGGTCGCCGCAAGTACCCATAATTTCTCAAATAGGTCCAAAACTTTCAACACAGCGTCAAAACTGATATAGTGCTGAAAAGGTCGAAAATATCTCCAAACATTTTGTACAAAAAACCATTGAAATATGGATGTCATTGGAACAACTCAGATATTGGCACATGACCACATCCATATTTTTGATTTCTGTTTTTCTCTATATTTCTATGTTTTGGCTTTTGAAAGGACAAATTGTTCAAATGAAACACATTAGGGTGGAATGTTTAATGTATGTGTGTGTGTGTGTGGTGGGGGGGGGGGGGGGGAGGGTGGTAACATGGAAATTTTTGATGTGCTGCCCACGTGCAAAAAACTCACTGACCAGCATCTGAGTCTCACTGGGAACTCATCAAAATCTCACTGACAGCCACCTCGAGAGGTTAACAGGTCTGGGTCACTCACCACCGGTTAGTAGAACATTGGCGTATGTTCCTTTGATGTATTGTTGTTGGACTGTTTCCTGTTATGTCTGTGGGGGTGGGGGGGGGGGGGGGGGTATTTGGTATTAATTTGTATTTAAAATTGATCCACACGTCTTCTACGTGCAAAAAAAAAATCTCCCTGAAAATCATGTCATCTCCCTGAAAATTTTCTTCAATCTCCCTGAAAAAAATTTTGGAAGGTTAACATGTCTGCTGTAGACAAATTTAAAAAAAACATTTTCAACTGTTAAATCAGAAGATTATGTGCCCAGTAAGCAATATTATCATTGTGTTTCAGATATCATTCTGCTGAAATCATTTGTTCTGACTTGGTAAGCAAACTGGAAGTGACAGTATGCTTAAAGTGGACTTTTTTTATGGCAGTCTGATGTATTTTTTTATTTCTTTGTGTGCTCCCCCGAAAAAATGTTAGTCAAGATTAAATGGATAAATTAGATAAAGGGTTAAATTGGAATGATGAATGATATCATTTGATTTCAGGCAAGTATACTTTTGCATACAAATTCATCATTTATCAACTGAACAATATTTTTCTTTTTCTTGTAGTATACTGTCCCTTTAATTTGGATTATGGCCTGGAAATGTTTTTTTTTAACCTTTACCTAATGAATCAGCCACACCCACCCGTGTAATTTACAAATTAAGCAGTTGAAAAAAGGTTATTTAAAAAAAAAAATATCAACAAAGCCATATCATGTGACCACTCCTTCCCATGAGGGGTCACGTGATATGGTTTTGTTGATATTTTTTGTAAAAATTGAAAAAATAATATTTAAAATATT
This sequence comes from Pictodentalium vernedei, assembly GCA_031216915.1. Taxonomy (NCBI): domain Eukaryota; kingdom Metazoa; phylum Mollusca; class Scaphopoda; order Dentaliida; family Dentaliidae; genus Pictodentalium; species Pictodentalium vernedei. The sequence continues at coordinate 88,073,187 of CM062291.1, forward strand.
AAATTTTGATACCCTGTGCATTAGGTAAAGGGTTAATGTATAACCTTATATGTGAGTGATTTTCTTAACTTTAGCTTACCTGATTGACAATGATGGGTGAGCTCTTGCCTTACTTGTCATCCATCATCTGTTATTCTGTCTGTTAACTTTTACATTCCTGTGTTCTAAAGAAACTGGACACATATCCTTTTTGGGTGATCATCGTTCTGTTTTATGGTGAAGGCATTGGAATTTAACCCTTTACCCAACGAATCGGCCGCATCCGCCTGCGTAATATGCAAATTCAGCAGTTGAAAAAATATTATTTTTCCAAAAATTTCAACAAAACCATATCATGTGACCCCTTGTTGGAATGAGCTCATCGAGCTCATTCCAACAAGGGTCACATGATATGGTTTGTTGAAATTTTTGGACAAATTTGAAAAAAATGATATTTAAAATAATAAATTTTGATATCGTCTGCGTTGGGTAAAGGGTTAAACGGTAAGGTTGAAGGTCGATTGTCACCAGTGGTAAATGCATTGTGTTCTTGTGCAAGACATTTAATCCTAATTGCCCATTGAGGGGTTGGGGATGGTGAAGTTGTCAGGGGAACTGGAAGCACTTCAGGGCAGGGGGGTCAGGCACCTGAGAAAAGGGCATTTACTCGCACTGGCAGCCCTGCCATGACATGCCAAAGCATGCATGTCCCAAAGGTCGAAGACCCGAGATGAGAGAGTTTGAGAGGAGGTGTCCTCCTCCCAACTCCCCCATTGAATTTTGAAAGCTGGATTTTGAATGTATTTTAGCTTTACTTTGAGAATAAATCATTGAAAATAATTGTGTGACAGACCTGAGAAGGGCATTGTCTGCCCCCCTCTCGCTCCTGTGGTGCAAAAAACAGGGAGGGACAGCTGCACCCATGCTTCTGGCGTCCAGGAAGTCGAATACTACTCGAGAGCTTATTTTAAACAACTCCTTTCAGAGCCACTTTTGTGGATGATGATGGATTGAGAGCAGCCCTGCTTTATAATGATTTCATATCAGTTATGGGACTAAAGGTGCAATCATGAAAGAATCAAGAGAAGGAGTTTGAGTTGGGTGTCGCAGGACCATCCCCTCCAACCCTGCCCTGCATGGGAAGATGAGAGGAAATGGTATAAAAAAAAATTCAACGGTTAGATTTCGACAGAGTTGAAGGCCCGTTTTACTCTCAGCAGGCTGTACAGAAAGGTGGAGAGTGTATTGTCACTAAATCACCTGTAAAGTGGAGATTACACCCAAACAATAATTGCAAATTTTGTTGCAAAGTATGGCAAGTACAAGCAAAGTTCCAGCCAAAGAGGACCACCGGGTTGAACCCGGAGGTCCATTGGCTGAAACATTACTTGTGTTTTTTGTGTGTAGAGAATTTGAAAGTGATACTTTGGGTGATAGACTCCACCCCATGGGTGATTTAGTTACAATCCATTCTCCACATACTGTATATCTTACCACACTGCCTTCCTGTTATAGGAAAGGACTTAGTAATCTCAATTTTGCAAATGTGTGATAAATTTTACAGAAGTGTTGATTTACGTCATTAGCGACATTTATATTATAAACCCATTTACTCATTAGATATGAGAGAAAATATGAAGGCGGTGATAATTATCTGTAACATTTTTTGTGTCAGATTATTTAGTCTAAACAACAACACACAAACTAATGTCATTTATTATGAAGTAGGAAATAAGGATTGCCTAATTTGAGTGAACGATAATAAAACCTCTTTCAATTACGGAGTCGACTTTGTAAAATTTAGTCCTCTTAAATTAAATTGTTGTTAAGTTTTGTGAGATGATGATGCATTCTATGTTATGTGTCAGATCGATCTTCTCCTTGAGTAACTACTCTGAGGTGTACCCTGGCAATGCATATAGTCCTGAGTAAAAAACCCCTTGGTCATATCTTTAGTAGAGGGTGAACCTGTTGGTTGCATGTTGAGTTACCAAGTTAATTTCTGAATAAAAATAACTAAATACAGTAACGTGGAGAATGGAATTGTAACTAAATCACCGCTGAGTGGAGTTATCACCCAAGTTATAAACTTTCAAATTTTGTAACATATCGACAAAAAACCACAAGCAATGTTTCAGCCAATGGACCTCTGGTTTAACCCCGGACTTCCATTGGCTGAAACTTTGCTTGTGCTGGTTATGCTTTGCAACAAATTTGCAATTATTGCTTAGGGTGGAATCTCCACTCTGTGGGTGATTTAGTGATAATACACTCTCCACGTACTGTACTAGATTAATTCAGTAGAAATTGATAATTTCAATATTTCTTTGAGGACTTTGCTTTAGCTTTTAATCTAGCTCTTATTTAGGGCTGTCACAATTTTCTAATTTAGGAATCAATTAATCGGTGCAAAAAATCGATAATAACCGATTAATCGTCCCTACATGCCCTCCCCCTCTCATTGAAGTCGATAAAAATGAAGTTCAAGTCAGTGGGCCTACCTCTTGTAAACAATGAAGACGATCCTCTTTTAGGTACATTCATAGCTTTGATGTTCTGGACTTTTGAACCATCAGTGTAATAATCAAGACCGGTCGTCAGTTGCGAACTTCGCAACTGACGACCAGTCTTGATTATTACACTGACTGTTCAAAAGTCCAGAAAATCAAAGCTTTGAATGTACCTAAAAGACAAATGCTTCTGGTGGCTTCTTGAGGTTTAACGTCGACGTTCTTGACTTTTTACCTTTAGAAACAATAGTTTTTCATCAAATTTTTTTTAATTATTAAATGTCTAAAACGGGGTAAAATTTACCGATTCCTCGACAATGAAAAATACTAATCGATTTCGGCGTGACTGATCGACAATCGATTAATCGGTACAACCTTTCTCTTATTTGATAAAAGTAAAATAGTATCTGGTAACGGGGTAAAATTTACCGATTCCTCTACAATGAAAAATACTAATCGATTTTGGCGTGACTGATCAACAGTCGATTAATTGGTACAGCCCTCCTCTTATTTGATAAAGATAAAATAGTATCCGGTAACAGAATACCTATGCTGGAAGCCATGTAAAGTTAAATATATAGGTATACACATTTGGGTAAACTTAACTTCATATTTGTGTTGCTCCCATAATATAGCTATAGATAACAAGCCATTAATTGAAAATAGAATATGCTTTCATTTTGGAATTCACTACAAAAAACCCAATGAGGGGTTTTAAACTGAGTTTGAATAGTACTGGGTAGTTTGGCCATGAGGTTGGGTAAAGAGTTGATATAGATAAGATTTACGCTAAGGCTGTACAGTGCACAGGGTTAGTTACTCAGTTAACAATTAATTTTTTTTATAACCAGAAAGTGTGACTAACCCTGTGCAATGCACAGGGTTAGTCACACTTTCTAGTTATAAAAAATTGGTAACAACTATATCACACATTACATGAAAATATACACTTTCTAAGGCTGTAAAAATGCACAGGATAAGTTGGTTACATGTTGTTACACAGGATGCAGGATTCAAGGAACTATTGGAAATACTTATACTGGGTTGGGGACAGTTTTTTTAAAGTGAACTCCAAAATTAAAAACATATTCTATTTTCAATTAATAACTTGTTAGATGTTGAAAGTCACCTTACACACCAATAAATAAATAATAAGTTGAGAGAAGTCTACATTATTGATTAATGATGGAGACCACAGAACCACCTCTGCAGTGTTCAAGGAGGATCAAGGTAAAAGAAAGGCCATACCATTAATTCTGGAGGAAAAATGTAGGAAAGTAGAATCACAGCAGACGGTGATACATTCATTTCTCTCTTTCAAGAAGACATAAAAAGGGGCAAAGATTTAATTGGGTGGGGGAGGTAGATTCTCTACTATGTGTAACAGATCGAGAGAGATGTGTGAGTGCCGAGGCTTGAACCATCGACTGCTAGCACACAAAGCAACAAATTTATATTGAGATTAAGAATTCTGGATCAACCAGGCAGGGGAGGCAGAGGCAGGGGGGGGGGGGGGGTGACACAGGGGCCTTATGCCATCCCCCCACACACACACACACTTTTTTCACCAATTATATGAACTGTGTGGTATCAGCTGTCTTTGTGTGGCATCGGCTCTAATTTGTGGTAACACCCGAAGACAGCCGTTGCCACATGAAGACAGTGGGTGCCACCAAATTCAATATCGACCGGTCAACATCCAATATTACAAAAGAATGACAATAAAGTTGAGGTTTAGGTCACTGAGGATAGTGTCTTAGGGAGCGCGGTGGCTCAGTAGGTAGAGGTGCAGGCTGCAAGCCGAGAGGTCCTCGGTTCGAATCCCACCTGCGGCAACCACGTTGTGTCCTTGGGCAAGACACTTCATCTCCACTGCCCGCGTGGGGGCACGATGACGCCGTGTACTAAGGCGTACTGCATGTCGATGGTACGCATGTCTTCAACCAATCTAACCCTGCTGCAGTGCGGAGTTACGATGTTGGGGAGCTGGCAGCTGCTCGTCGTTGCTCGGTGGTTCTCTCCGGGTACTCCGGCTTCCTCCACCCGTAAAACTGTCACGGTCATGATTAGCCATTGTGCATAAATATGTGACCTTAAACATAAATAAATAAATAAATGGATAGTGTCTTAAATAGGGTGGGAACAAGGGTGAGGGGTAGCGTATATAAATTTATGTATTTTGTATGAATACACTACATCACCACCATTACTCCCCCCCCCCCCCCCCCCCCCCCACCCCAAAAAAAAAAAAAAAAGAAAAAAATGATTTTCCATCCAACACCCTTGTGGTACCCAGAAAGGTGTGATCTCCCCCCCCCCCCCCCCCCTCCCCGCCACACACACACTTTTTTAGCTTCCGCCACTTCTGCAACTGCAACCAGGCTTGTTGATAAATGGCTCTTGTACCTAGACAGCTACACTTCTCTTAAGCACTTTTGCGATTCAACCCTGGTAAGTCACAACCCAGATTCCATGTCAGAATGGTTGAAACATCCATTGTGCTTCACCACAACACAAACAGTGCCACCAGATGCAGAGGGCTGGTCAATGGCACCAAGTGTAACAGATCAAGAGAAAAGGACTAAAAATCAACATGGACAGAATCCCAGTGGAACACAACCCCTCACAAAAATGCCCTCACTTCAAAGATGGACATAATCCCCTCAGTTTAGAAAATATTGTTAAAAGTTACATTGCCTTGAAAACATAACGTATGACCCCTTATTAAAACAAGCTCATCGAGAGGTCATAGCTTTTTGTTTCTAGGCAAAAGATGAAATGTTTTGTTATTCAGGGTATATTTTTGCAAACAACATCGGACAATACTTATGTAAAGTCTATGTAGAACTTCATAATTGTTGTACCATTCAACAATAATGAAGAATGTTTTATAAATGCTGATCAACTTATGTCAATCCTCATAGATTTAGTCTGAGAGGATTTTGTCTGTCCCCAAAAATCAAAGTGAGGGGATTATGTCCAAATGGGATATTGTCTAAGAGAATTTCATCCTAAGGGTGTTTCATCATATGGGGATTTTCTCTGGATACCAAAGTGAAGTGTGGGAATCAGGGCTCGAACCATCGACCTCAAGCACACAAAGTGAACTATTTACTATGAAACTAGGAGCTCCAGGCCAACCAGGCTGTTGGTAAATGGCCCTTTTTCATGGACCACTACATATGTTTTTTGTGTGTATGGTTGAATGGTTGAAGTATTCTTCCATCATATCCAACTTTACCCTTGCCCGAACAGGATGCATTGGCAAAATCATAACAAGGTTGTGTGCAGTATGATAGGCCTAAAAAAGTTAAAAATCTGTTTCTCAAGCCCTCCCACATAGTCCTTTTGGCTGCAGTATGCTCTCTTTTTATAAGCAATGCAAACTTAAAAAATAAAAAAATTAAATGGTTTATGTCTGATATTTTACCCAAGTTAATAAAATTGATAAATTTGTTCCTTGAATGCTAAAAGGCTTTGCAATGCTTTAGCATTGAAAGGCCTTCTTGCACTCAAGGGACAAAATACACCATCACCCATGCTATTCTGTAGATTATGAGGCATAAAAACATAAAACAAACCAAGAACATGAACTTTTGATGGCAAAAAAAGAATTACAAAAATAAAAAATAAAATAAAAAAATGCCCGCCCACATGCAATTTTACCAAAAATGGCCTGAAAAACAGAAGAGCTATCTTGTGGGGCCTTATCCCAGATATTTTTAGGGAAATAATTCCTTTGTCTCGATAAGCATATGGGCAGAAGGTGGGGTGTGGCAGTAGTTGTTGTTTGAGGATCCAGTCATGATGGCTATTTTGGGAAAAAAATATCATAGGATGCATCAGTGCTTGGTAATTTATTTTTATCAGTACCATTTGTCACTCATATATACTTCATAAAGTGACACATGACATTCCTAACTTCCAATTAGCACCTGCTTATTGATAAACAGATACCAGTAATTTTATTGATGTTACAGGCCATTGACATCATTTTCACATCACTGATCAATATACAAAAATGTAAATTCATAATTATAGCAGTTGCTTTCAATCCCTCAAGATGACAACATGTAAGTATTAAAAGTCTACTCCAGTTTACGTTTGTTCAGATGCTCACTGTTATCCCTTTTCCTTACAAAATGCCCCAAACCAGCACTGTTCATAAAAAACGCTGTTCAAATTTGCCTCAGTAACAGAGTTTATGACCCCTAGTTGGAACAAGTGGCTCAATGGTTAAAGAACTGGGCTACAAACTGAAAGGTCTAAGGTTCAATCCCTGCGAGAGGCAACTGCAGTGTGTCCTTGGACAAGGCACTTCATCCTGATTGCCTATGTGGGGCACTGTATACTGAGGCGTGCTGCACGTCAATAATCCATTTGCCTTCTACCAATACTAACCCTGGATGTGTGGTGTTAGTATGTTGGGGAGTCTGACAGTTGCTCACCATTGCTGAGTGGTTCTCTCTGATTACTCTGGCTTCCTCACCTGTAAAATTGTCTGACCTCAGCTGTTGAAAGTGTTATTAAATCCCAATAAATAAAAAAATATTTGGAACGAGCTCAGAACATAGCCAAGAGTTTACATTAACAACAAGAACAAATTGTTGCTTCCATTTTGAGGTGGCAGTATTGCTGTCTATGTTACTAGTAGTCTCTGTGATACTATGCCACACTTAAGGCCAACCTGCTCCTAAAATTATGGCCCTGGGAATCTTTAAATTCAATTCAAATTTGAATTCATTTGTCTGATTTGATTCCATCCAATTTTTAGCTTAACTTAACAAAGTCAAGATAAGCTATTGCCATCAGGTGTGCAGAAGTCTGTTAGTCTGTGAGTCTGTTAGTCTGTGAGTCTGTTCACATTTTCCTTTAGCACAGGCTGCACCCCGAAGTTTTTGTCCGATTGTCACGAAATTTCATATGCAGGTTTGAGGTCATGTCTAGATGAGAACGTCCCCTTTTGGTCGCGATCAGTCAACGTGATGGCTGCCCAAGCCCAAAACCCGAAAACCATTAGCACAGTCTACAGGTAGTATTTATGAAGGGATTTCATGGTAACTTGGTAGGATACCTCGGTATAATATCCAGATGAGAACGTCCTCTTTTGGTTATGATCTTTCAACCGTGACGGCTGCCCAAGCCCGAAACCCAAAAACTTTTAGCACAGTCCACAGGTCATATTTAATATGGAGGCATTTCATCGTAATATGATGTTTAGATGAGAACTTCCCCATTTGGTTGTGATCTGTCAACCGTGGCGACTGCTCGAGCCCAAAAACCTTGAGCACAGTCTACAGGTCGTATTTATGAAGGGATTTCATTGTAACTTGGCAGGTTGACTCCATATAATGTCTAGATGAGAACGTCCCCTTTTAGTTGCAATTGGTCAACTGTGACGGCTACAGGGGCCCGAAGCGCGAAAACCTTTAGCACAGTCTACAGGTCATATTTATGAAGGGATTTCATTGTAACTTGGTAGGATGACTCCAGATAATGTCTAGATGAGAATGTCCCAATTTGGTAACGATCATTCAGCAGTGATGGCTGCCCAAGCCCAAAACCCAAAAACCTTTAGCACAGTCTACAAATAATGAAGGGATTTCATTATAACATGGTAGGATGACTCCAGATAATGCCTAGGTGAGAATGTCCCCTTTTGGTTGTGATTATTCAACCATGTCGGCTGCCTGAGCCCAAAACCTGAAAATTTTTAGCACAGACTACTGGTTATATTTATGAAGGGTTTTCATTGTAACTTGGTAGGATGACTCAGTATAATGTCTAGATGAAGACGTCTCCTTTTGGTTGCAATCGGTCAACCTTGATGGCTGCACAGGCCCGAAGCCCAAAAACCTGTAGCACAGTCCACAGGGCGTATTTATTTGTAACTTGAAAGGATGCCCCATTTTAGAATAATTTCACTGTTACTTGGTAACTTTCATTGACATACATTAACTGTGAGGGCTACATACATTAACTGTGAGGGTCACATTAACCCACCCCTCAATTGTTTAGTACAGTCTACACCTCATATTATTTTTGTTGAAAACATAGCATACAGGGAACAGAAATTAACGCATTCCCAATTATCACAATTCTTGTCTTATTTCATAATCCTTTCATAAACATTGAACATCACCCTTTTCATCAAACACAACACACAGACAAGTTAAGCTATAGTGTCATTGACACTTTCATTTTGAATACCTGACAATCACAGAAACTTATATCCTTGCCTTTCACGTATATCATTATATGTTGTCATTATTTCTTGCCAATTTGCTAACTCTGCTTGCGTGGAGTTAGTATGTTGGGAAGCTGACAGTTGCTCGCCATTGCTCAGTGGTTCTCTCTGGGTACTCTGGCTTCCTCCACCCGTAAAACAAAAATGTGACCTTAACCCTTTACCTAACGAATCGTCCGCATCCACCCACCAATATGCAAACTGAGCAGTAGAAAAAATTTAATTTTTCAAACAATTTCAAACAATTTCAACAAAACCATATCATGTGACCCCTCATTGGAACGAGCTCAATGAGCTCATTCCAATGAGGGGTCACATGATATGGTTTTGTTGAAATTTTTTGAAAAATTTAAAAACATGATATTTAAAATAATAAATGAGGGGTCACATGATATAGTTTTGTTGAAATTTTTTGAAAAATTTAAAAAAATGATATTTAAAAAATTAAATTTTGATATAGTCTGCGTTGGGTAAAGGGTTAAACACCAATAAATAAATAATAAATATTTCTTGCTAATTACATTAATATCAAGAATTAATCCGTTAATTAATCAATCAGAGCTGTTGGGTGGTTATTATTTTAAAAGTCAGTGGCTGGGCATGAATAAAATCAACCGAGCTGAAGTTATATCAGAATGCATGTGCATGTATCAGTGCGTGAACTATATTTTTTATTACAAAAATGTGATTTTATTGAGTTTTTGAGCTGGTTTGTAATAAATTAGCCCATTTTACAAAAGTCACCTCTCAATTTTCATTACTTGTTTTATATTTTGTCACCGAAAATATAACTTATGACCCCTCGTTGGATTGAGCTCAGTGAGCTCGTTCCAATGAGGGGTCACAAGCTATTTCTTGGCCCCAAAAAATTCATTATTCATGAGTTTGGTTTGCAGGTGTTGTATGTCTTTCGAGTTAGGTAAAGGGTTGTTTCTCAAATACATCAGTTTTTTTTCTTTGGAAAATATAAATCCTCTTCAAATACCATTCTCATGTACATATTTGCCCCAGACCTCAAAATAAATTGGTTTAATATGTAATCATTTTAAATTTAATTTTTCATGTTGGGAATCATCTTGTTGGGATAACCAATTTCGGCATTCATCTTTTTGTGATTTATCATGTTGGGAATAGTCCTGCGTCTCTCAGTAAAGCTTCACTAACAATGTAGACCTCAAACTATGATATTTACATTGTTAACCCTTTACCCAACGTAAACTGCCAAAAAAGGCTAACAACATTCACAAAAATCACCATCCAATTTTCATTATTTTTTTCACTTTTTATCTCAAAAAACATAGCTTATGACCCCTCATTTCATTCCAATGAGGGGTCATAAGCTATATTTTTGACACAAAAAATGAAAAAAATTGTTATTCAAGAATTTTATTTGCAAGTGTTGTCTGCCTTTCATGTTAGGTTTAGTTTAAACATTATTTTATTTCATAAATGAATACAAGTGCACAAGATATGAAATAACATGATTTAACAAGAGCTTATGAAATCTGGATTCAGCAGCAAGCCGAAACTTATGTAAGCTGTTTCCAACTGACAACATGCACAGTAAACTTTCATGGCATTTAATACACTTTTATCATCATGAAATTATTTAGAAAATGGTTGTGAAAGAAGGGGTAAAGGACGGAGAATACCCAAGGCAGCTGTTTCCTTAAGTGTTGTGGCATAGGAGAGACAGCTGACGCTGCAATGAGGTCAGCTTATGTACATGTACGTTTTTTTCGTGTTAGGTAAAGGGTTAACTGGTAAAGTGCTAAATTACTTTTCAATGGTCATTTGTAATGTGGGTATTTTTTCCGGTATCTGGACAAAATACCCTCAGACAAAATACCCTTAGGACATAATACCCTAAAAAAAAATACCCTTAGGACATAATACCCTCAATGGGTAGGACAAAATACCCTCGGACAAAATACCCCCAGACCAAATGTATATAAAGTTGGATTTTTGGTGTGGGGGGGGGGGGGGGGGGGGGGCAGGGTAATTGCATCTAAGGTACTAGCCGGTGTTTTGTTTGAAATAACAAGTACCAATATTTTTAATTTTTTTCTTATTAACCCTTTACCTATTTTAACGGCCAAAACCGGCCATCGCTATTCTCAAAAATCGCCAATTAATTTTCACTGCTTTTTCATTTTTTGTCTGAAAAACATAGGTTATGACCCCTCGTTGGAACGAGCTCAATGAGCTCGTTCCAACGAGGGGTCATAACCTATGTTTTTGAGACAAAAAATTAGTTATTCAAGAATTATTTTTGCAAGTGTCGTCTGCTTTTCAGGTTAAGTAAAGGGTTAAACTAAATAGATATGAAGCACAATACCAATGGCAGATGTCAATTGAATATGAAGCACAATATAAATGGCAGATAGCACAGAACATGAAACAAATATGAGGGTATTTTGTCCGAGGGTATTTTGTCCTACCCATTGAGGGTATTATGTCCTAAGGGTATTTTTTTGAGGGTATTATGTCCTAAGGGTATTTTGTCCGAGGGTATTTTATCCTACAATCTTTTTTTCCAAATATATCACACTACTGGGAAAAGACCTTAGGTCAGCAAGATAGTGCTCATAAATAATTATTTTGTTGCAATTAATTGGAGAGTGCAAGCTGGCACTCTCCAATAAATAGTAACAAAACAATTGTGTATTAATTTTTTTCTTCCAACACCAAATTAATGGAAACAGCACTTTTTAGTAGAGCCCTGATAGTGGCTCTCAGCAGAGTTTATAACCCTAGTCATTCCAAAAATAACCCCTGTCATTCCAGGGTCTTTTAAAAAAAAACACTTATTGATTGACATAATTACTAAAAAATTCTGATGACCAAGAAAAAAAATTATCTTTTGTCAAGTGGTAAACTGGGAAAATATGTAATGGTTTCATATGTTCAGTTTAATTAGGCCCACAGATATATGCTAAATGGAGGAAGCATCTGTTCAGTTGATCTATAAATTTATAAGATTCACATATTTCTCATAACTTACAAGGTCGTTAACTCTGAGTATTGCTAATTAACAACTTAGTGACATGCTATACATGTATTTTGTAATGATGATAAAAGCATTCATGAATCTTTGCACCCCACTAATGAAGTTATTGACTTCTTTTTGAAATCATTGATCATACAGATTTAGGAAAGTTGTGTACAGCTTCATTTTTAGTCGAGTTCCGATGATATCAAACTCAACTTATAGTTTGATGAAGGTGGTTGGACAACCAGGTAGACATAAACAATTGTTTTTCAGGCAAAAATTTTAGTTTATTTAACGCAGGTCTTCCATTTTTTCATGGTTTATGTGCTCAGGAAAGGAAAATAACTCGATTTTCAGATTTGTTGGTCAAACGTTAAGGTCACTGTTACTAAAAATACTGAAAAATCCTGAAATTTTAACCCTTTACCCAATGCAGACGATATCAAAAATTTATAATGTTAAACCTTTACCTAACGAATTGCCTGCATCCGCCTGATTAATTTGTAAACTGAGCAGTTGAAAAAAACAAATTTCTCAAAATATTTCAACAAAACTATATCATCTGACCCCTCATTGGAACGAGCTTGATGGGCTCGTTCCAATGAGGGGTCACATGATATGGTTTTGTTGATATTTTTTGGAAAAGTTAAAAAAAATAGTCATTAAAATAATAAATTTTGATATTCTCTGTGCTGGGTAAAGGGTTATACACCATTTTTTAAAAATTTTCAAAACATTTCACCAAAACCATATCGAGACCCCCTCATTGGAACGAGCTGAATGAGCATGTTCCAAAGAGGGGTCACATGATATGGTTTTGTTGAAATTTTTTTAAAAATAGTATTTATTCAGCTACTGAATTTGCATATTACGTGGGCTGATGTGGCCGATTTGTTGGGTAAAGGGTTAATGGGCTCTGCAAATACTATGGAAATATGGAATTTATGTTTTTGGGGCTTTTTGGCGGTGGCGAGGGGGATGTTAACGACCCTCTTGACATCTAAGGTCACTTCATTTCGGAAGGGATTTATGTTTGAGTTCTGTTGAGGATCTTCAAAATGCAACCATCAACCTGTCCCACAATTTCTGAGAGAGGGCTTACTGAGAATAGATGGAAGGTAGGTGTTCACATTGGTATTGGACAGATTAAGAACTTATTTTTATGCAACTTCTGTACCAAGTTCACAAAAATCGATCTGAGCTAAGATTTACTGAGGCTCAGATCAGTATTAGTGAACAAGGTTAAAAGATTTCCTGTAATGTCGTGACGAGTTTGATATTGTCTTTATTAAATAATGTGTCATTTCACCTTTACCTGTCATAATGACTAAAACTGGCCAGCACTACTCATAAAAATTGCCAGCCAAATTTTATTTCTTTTCAAGTTTTGCCCCCAAAACATAGCTTATGACCCCTCACTGGAATGAGCTCATTCCAACAAGGGGTGCTAAGCTCTGTTTTTGAGACAGAAAAAGAAAATATTTATTTAGGAAATGTTTTCTACAAATGTCATATGCTATCTGCATTAGGTAAACAGTTAACCCTTTACCCAGTGCAATGGCCCAAACCAGCCAGTGCCATTCACAAAAATCCCCATTAAATTTTCATTATTTTTTTCATTTTTGCTTCAGAAGCATAGCTTATGACCCCTTAATGGAATGGGCTCATTGAGCTCATTCCAATGATGGTTCATAAGCTGTTTTTGATGCAAAAAAAATGAGTTAGGCCTAAAAAAATTAGAAACCTGTTTTTCAAGCCCTCCCACATGGTCCTTTTGGCTACCGCATTCTCTCTTTTTATAACCAATGTAAACTTAAAAAAATAAAAATTAAATGGTTTATATCTGATATTTTACCCCAGTTAAATTTTTTATAAATTTCTCCCTTGAGTGCAAGAAGGGTTTGCAATGCTTTGGCATTGCAAAGCCTTCTTGCACTCAAGGGATGAAATACACCTCTGCCCATGCTAGTCCATAGATTATGAGGCCTGAAACATAAACCAAGAACATGAACTTTTGATGGTAAAGAAATAATTATAGAAATAAAAAATAAAATGAAAAAACGCACGCCCGCATGCAATTTTACAAATAATGGCCTGAGAAACAGAAGATCTACTTTGTGAGGCCTTATTCAAGAATTTTGTTTGAAAGTATCATCAGACTCTCATGTTAGGTAATGGAATAATGAGATATAAGAGAAGATTAATTAAATTCTACTTCCGAAACCAGCTCACCCTCAATGTTATGATGTTGACATTGACATCTGACGTCATGCCCATATTCGACACATTGTGAACAATATTTTCACAATGAGATATTTGATAGTGATTATGTGATAAACAGTAATCCTACTACTTGGGATGATTGATGGTATACAGAACACACAAGATGATTTGCTGCTCAGAATCAACCCACTCAACATTAGAACCCTGCAAATTGCACATTTTCAATTCGAATCAAATCTTGAATCGAATCACTTTTATTATTCAAAATCGAATTGAACCTCAAATTGAATCAGTGGCATCTTAAAGATGACTGATGGGGGTTGGGTGCTACAAAGCAGATTTGTTCTGACTGTGATGGCTCAAGTCCTGACTGATAAAATAATCCAACTATATTATCAAGGCATGCCTTAGTAGAAGGCATGCCTTGATGATGTAGTTGGAATATTATCCTGCAAGGATTACAGTTCATTGCCTCATTGGTCGACATTGCTTGGAAGCTTTAAATTTGTATTTAACGGTGGTCAGTACTAGTGATATTGAAATTAGCATGGCTGGTGGCATGAGTGCAGATGTTATTTATGTTGACGTAGCTTAAGTTACGCTTAGTCTTTTATTTCAACATTATTTATGTACAGTTTCCATCTGAACAAAACAGTTTGTGAGATGATGAAGCTGACTGATACCAAGCTATATTCCTATGAAAAAGATTCGTGAGGAAACAAATCAGGCAGGCGATTTCAAATCGGCCCAAATATCAACTTAGGATTCAAAATCAAATCGAATCTTGAAGCATCGCAGGACCCTATCCATCATACCCAGGCCTGAAAATAAGCAGTCTGACATTTATAGAATGAGGTCCCCAGAGGGTGAAGTTTATGATGCTATCTTATACAGTGGCCAATTTATCAGCTGCGTACCTCTTTCTGTTTTGTTTTGAGATACTGATTCAGATTGAGGTTCACAGAGGGTAAATTTAGTGATGCTGCCCTGCTATGCATTTTGCAGATGACAGTCTGCTTATTTTCTGGCTTGATCATGCCTGCTACACCTGCCTAACATTGAGTACCTGACAAGCGCAAATCAGCACTTCATGGTCCATCTGTTATTCTATCCTATTGTTCTAGAAAGTCAAGGGAACCATCCATGCTGTCGATACAATAACTCCCTGTGTAAATACACCAGTGTGATGACCCACTCATTGATAGATTGGCATATGTTGTCATTAATATGCCAATGAGCCAATGAGCCATGTGTTCTGTTGTTTCATCAGATATTTCAGAGGGGTGGTTTGGGATTTGACAAACATCCGGTTCTGAATCTGAGTAAGCTGTGCAAACGAAAACAATTGAAAACAACGCCAAATGTTTTCTAAAATTTTTATTCATTAAAATGATGATCTGAAAGTGAAACGTATGTGTAAGATAATCATGTGATTTTTTTTTTATTTGAGAGAAAATATATACTTTCTAGAAGGGTTTCTGCAGAAATGAAATGTATCGAAAGTTGAATTACTGTTGCATGCCAGTATCTCCCATCCTGTTGCATTCTGACCTGACTTACAGGCTCTGTCCCTCATCTTGAAGCCCACCCCCCAAGTTTTTAATTTTTCTACTGTAAGTACCCCTGGGCTTCGGCTCAGGGTATATGCCCATTCTTTGGGGTGGCCATATATCACATCACCTTGTCTTTACTTTGTCTTTACTGTAGGTCAGTAATCTACAATACAGGGATGGTGGATTACTACATGAGAATTTTGTTACAATTTTTTAACAGAGGTGCAGGGGGCGTGGAGGCGTCGCGGTAACCGGTTCTTGTCAGATCACCGAAGTAAAGCAACATCGAGCACGGTTAGTAGCTGGATGGGTGACCATTTCAGCGAATGATTGGTGCTCCCACATTGTGTCCTTGGGCAAGGCACTTAACCCTGATTGCCCACATGGGGGCACGATGACGCTGTGTACTGCACGTCGATGGTGCGCATGTCTTCAACCAATCTAACCTTGCCTGTGCTGTAGTGTGGAGTTAGATGTTGGGGAACTGACAGCTGCTTGTCGTTGCTTGGTGGTTCTCTCCGGGTACTCCGGCTTCCTCCACCTGTAAAACTGTCACCGACATGATGTGACCCTGGCTGTTAATGTGTCGTTAAACCGTAATAAATAAATAAATAAACAATAACAGAGGTGCGAGAAATATACCAGCAAATTTTCAGCTCATTGGCCACCAGGTTGCACCCTTTGATCCATGACCTGAAAGTGTTTTTTTTTTCTCAAAAATTAGCTGGTTGAGGGCTAGATTATTTTTGGTGATCTTAAATTATTATCTCAAATTTGTTTTATTACAAATTATTGGAGAGTGCCCATAGGCACTCTCCAATAATTTGTGATGAATCAAATTTATATAAACAAAATATTATTTGTGTTAATTATGAAACAAGACAGGAAAATGTAGGCTTTTTACTCTGAACCCTCATTTTCCAGAAAAGCCTGATAATTAGCCAACCAGTTAAACATATTCATTAAGTGGAAATATTACCACACTGTGGTTTAACTCCTTGTATGTTGCCATCAGATATTCCTGCCTTGGACATGATTTCTTTTGCCACTGAAATAAGTGTAATTTGGGTACATTTAATCAAATTTTAACCCTGTAAATTGTATGGCATTTTTCATCATTGATTGCTGGAGTTAAATTTAGTTGAATTTTTCATCAAATCTAGTCATGGCTAGAGATGGGCAATATACCGAAAAACCGAACCGATACCGATATCATGGGGACACCGAAAAACCGAACCGACCCAATCTTTGAATACCGAAACCAACGGTATTTTCAATTTTCCCTGTGCATTCACTGTTTATAAGGCCTTGATGAGGACTGATAGCAGTTGAAGTGTTCATTTTCATGAAAGAAGTGACTGATTTTATTTTTCAGTTTTGTTAAGCCTTAAAGACCAGGGCAGTTGTACTAAATTGTCAATAGTCTGCGACCTGTACATGTCCAGTTGCTTAGCAGTGATTTCTAGCCAAGTCTTGGCTGCCTTAACAGGCAGCCAAGACTTGGCTAGAAATCACTGACCAGATCATTTTACTACTGTCATCAGGCCCACCTAAAGATGACATCTTCAGGACACACATTCTATGATTACAGACACCTTAAGTGGAGCTTGAAAGGTTAAGGCGTATTTAGAACAAGTCACCAAATTACTGTAGATATGATCTGTGTTGACAAAAGAATGACAATGTTGAGCCAATTAACATAATTAACAATGGCATGTGTAGCACTGTGATAGAATGATACAAGAACAACTTATTCTGTATTTTTCTGACATGGATTCTCCTTTGGTACTATCAGTGAATCTGAAGTCACATACCGAATACCGAACCGATACCGTGGTATGCCCACACAAAAATACCGAAACCGATACCGAACTCAAAATTCCAATACCGCCCATCTCTAGTCATGGCTTCTTCACTAGACTTAATGAATTTTTTTTTTTGAAAATACTCAGTGGGTTAACCCTTTACCTAACGTGAAAAGCAGACGACACTTGCAAAAAAAATTCTTGAATAACTAATTTTTTTCATTTTTTGTCTCAAAAACATAGGTTATGACCCCTCGTTGGAACGAGCTCGACGAGCTCGTTCCAACGAGGGGTCATAACCTATGTTTTTGAGACAAAAAATGAAAAAAATAGTGAAAATTAATTGGCGATTTTTTAGAATAGCGCTGGCCGGTTTTGGCCGTTACGTTGGGTAAAGGGTTAAAAGTAAATAGTAATCCTTGCTTTCTACACTATATAGAGCTATAGAAATTTTGTATAGCGCAGGCAATGGAAATGGAAAAACTATGGAAAATTTATATGGCATAATATAGTCTGACAGTGGCAGAGTGACGTACATGGTTCGAATAGTTACACTAGGCGGCTGGTTTCAAAAGAATGTTTCTTTCAGGGGTTTGAATCTTGACCATTTCATTTGCAGTACAGTGCAATCCTGTTGATTGAATATCCTTCAAAAGAAAAGATGGAGTTGTGAGCGAGCAACCCAGCTGTTTGCTTCAAGTACATTATATGCTACACTACCATAGACAGTACTATGCAACGTTTGATAACAGAAAAGTCAAACTAACATCAAAAGTATCCTCTCACTGATTTGATAATCTCTATTATCTCTTAATATGATACATTTTTATGATGTTCATACAAATGTCATTTCCTTTTCGAGAGGATTAATTTACACTGCTCGTAATGAGATTTTTTTGTGTTATATGATTTTAAGGTTATTTTGATGCTCAGTATTGATTCATTCAGTTCTTAGAGTTTGTGAATCAAAATTTCAATATTGTAAACATCTTTTCATTTGTGGTGGTCCAATTTTCGGCATACAATTTGAAAACTCTGATGAAAAATGCTCCCAGAACACCAGACAGGGCCTAAAATTCATGCTTTAACTGGTAGAGTGGTGGAAGCCCATATTTAGGCTTTACTCTGAAGCGCAGATTCCACTGCATGAAGTCTCTCAGTACTGTGGAGGTGTTTCATATTTTCTTTGAAGTGCAGTTTATTTGTCTGCAAGGATCTGCCTTGGTACAATTTATGGCACTCACCCATAAATTGTAACGAGGCAAACACCCAGGAACAAATTCTGACAATCAAAAACTAGATCGAGTTATTTGTGTGCAAAGCACACAATGGTGTATCCCCGCATTTCCTTAGCAACACCTTAGCATAGTTTTAACGTTTCGAATTAATACCCAAGAAGCCTTTCGATGAAAACTGATTTTCTAACGATAAAAGTGGTTCAACTGGAACCACTGGGGCAAAATCAAAATTCCGAAACCTTCATGCACATCTAGACATGTTACCTGAACACCTTAGCATAGTTTTAAAGTTTTGAATTAAATACCCTAGGAGCCTTTCGAAAAAAAATGATTTTCCAGCGATAATAGTGGTTCCACTGGAACCACCTGGGGCCAAATCAAAATTTTGAAACCTTCATGCACATCTAGAGATGTTACCTGAACAAATTAGCATTGTTTAAGCATTTCGAATTAAATACCCTAGGAGCCTTTCAATGAAAACTGATTTTCTAACGATAAAAGTGGTTCCACTGGAACCACCTGGGACCAAATCAAAATTTCGAAACCTTCATGCACATCTACAGGTGTTACCTGAACACATTAGCATAGTTTAAGCATTTCGAATTAAATATCCTAGCAGCCTTTCGATGAAAACTGATTTTCTGACGATAAAAGTGGTTCCACTGGAACCACTGGGGCAAAATCAAAATTCCGAAACCTTCATGCACATCTAGAGATGTTACCTGAACACATTAGCATAGTTTAAACGTTTCAAATTAAATACCCTAGGAGCCTTTCGATGAAAACTGATTTTCCAACAATAAAAGTGGTTGCACTGGAACCACCTGGGGTCAAATGAAAATTCCAAAACCTTCATGCACATCTAGAGATTTTACCTGAACACATTAGCATAGTTTAAACGTTTCGAATTAAATACCCTAGGAGCCTTTCGATGAAAACTGATTTTCTAAAGATAAAAGTGGTTCCACTGGAACCACCTGGGGCCAAATCAAAATTCCAAAACCTTCATGCACATCTAGAGATGTTACCTGAACACATTAGCATAGTTTAAATGTTTCGAATTAAATACCCTAGGAGCCTTTTGATGAAAACTGATTTTCTAACGATAAAAGTGTATATTAATTTTAACTTAGTGCAATATGAAGAAATTTCTTTAAAATTTCTCTTCTTCAGATCCAACAGTCAGAATGCTTTCATATATGGTACACAACATCTCTAGGGAAGTCAAATTCAACTGCGTTCAAATTGAGAGCCTGGGTTAATATTTGGGCTCCCTATGGGAGCCAGAATTGGCCATTTTGTTGAAGAATTAAAAATTTGGTATTCAGTACCCTCTAGAGGTGTGTAACTAAGATTAATCCACATAGGTTGTATCAAGGGGCTTCATAGGGGAGCTCTACATTTTACTTTATGATCAACTGAAGAAAAGGCATGATGCCCGGATTATTTTTGTCACTCCTGAGGGACTCAAGGATTGACAGTGTAGCCTATGGAGATCGCTTGCTTAATGTACTCATTCCTGGACTCTGTTTATATTGTGTTCTGTTCAAGATGAGTGCTTCAGGCCCCGTGGGGCCTCTTATTTGTACTGTTATTATGTTTGATAAAGGGTTAATTGACCAGCACAGCAACAGCCTTGTGGCCTTGGTATTCTTGAATACTTTGTTGGGCCTGCATTATGTGTGTCCTTCACAGGCCCGTCGGAACGAAATTTATATTGGGGGGGGCTGATATTGCTAATTTGGGTGAACTGGCTGATACTAAATGGGTATGGGGTATCCAGATGCTGAAGGCATCTGGTGCGAGTGCTGAAGGCACAAGCTTTTTGAGGGGGGGGGGGGGGGGGTTACTCCCCCAGAAAATTTTTTGAAAAGGGCAATCAAAGGAAGCAATCTGGTAGCTTTTGAAGCAAAAATCTCTTGATTTTTTTAAACGGCAAAAGTTGTTTTTTTAACAAAATGTTTCAAAAATCCCAATAGAACCCCATAACATTTGAGGACGGTTCTCACACCAGGCTCACCTGCAGGCCATGGCCGTATTCCGTCATGCTAAAAAACAGTCAGGCCTTATGGTGGATTTATTAGTTTTATCATTACGCCAACGGTTGTCGTGGTCTTCTAAGCTGCCAATGGAATTGCTCAAAACGTTTGCACATCAACATATGCAGGTACATGTTATACATTCAGTGATACGTTCATAATTCTAATCCAGGGGCGTAGTTAGCTAATTTTATTGGGGGGGGGGGGGGGGGGGGGTAGGACCTATATTCCCATGACGCGATGCATCATCCGAGCAGGGGTGTACACGATAGGGGGTATCCTCCGTTTTGTTGGTGGGGGGGTCCGGGGGCCTCCCCCGGGAAAAGTTTTGAATTTAAGATGTAAAAACATGCATTCTGGTTGATTCTGAGCAAATAAATTGTATATTCCTATGACGCAAAGCGTCATCTGAACCGCGAAGAGGCGAATGTGGGTGAGCATGAGAGGGGTGTTGCTCTCAAGAGACAAATTTATCAATTTTATTAACTTGGGGGTAAAATATCAGACATAAACCATTTAATTTTTAGCTCACTCGGCCTAAAAGGCCATGTGAGCTTTCCACATCACTTGTGTCCACCGTAGTTCGATGTCCATAAACTTTTCACATTTTCATCTTCTCTGTAACTGCTGAGCCGGTGTGAACCAAACTTGGCAGGAATGGTCTATGGGAGGTCCTCTACAAACGATCCTCATTTTGTTCCCTTTGGATGAAAAATATGGCTTCCAGAGGCATTCTTTGATTCTGGTTGGTGGATTTTCAAAAATCTTTTTCTCTGAAACTGCCAGGCCAAATGTTTTGATACTTCACATAAATGATGACTGGGACCCTCCTCTACCAACGTGAAGCAAACCTGGCAGGGATAATCTATGGGAGGTCTTCTACAAATGCTCCTTATTTTTGTTTACGTGCATCAAAAAACATGGCTGCCAGAAGGATTTTTTGATTCTGATTGTTGGATTTTGAAAATCTTCTCCTCTGAAACCACAAGGTCAGATGTTTTGAAACTTGGCATGGTTGATGACTGAGACACCCTCTACCAACAATCCTCATTTAATGTTGATCAGGTTGCAAACATGGCTGCAATTATGGCTTATAGTTGCTATAGAAACCCTATGGGAAATCACATTTTCATCTTCTTCTCTGGAACTACTGAGCTGATGTGAACCAAACCTGGCAGGGATAGTTTATGGCAGGTACTCTACAAACGCTCCTCATTTTGTTACCATGCATCGAAAAACGTGGCTGCCAGAAGCATTTTTTGATTCTGATTGGTGGATTTTGAAAAATCTTCTCCTCTGAAACCACAGGGCCAAATGTTTTGAAACTATGCATGGTTGATGACTGGGACATCCTCTACCAACGATCCTCCTTTAATGTTGATTGTGTTGCAAACATGGCCACAACTGCGGCTTATAGTTACTATAGAAACCCTATGGGAAATCACATTTTCATATTCTTCTCTGGAACTACTGAGCCGACGTGAACCAAACTTTGCAGGAATGGTCTATAGGAGGCCCTCTATAAATGATCCTCATTTTGTTCCCGTTGGTTGGAAAATATGGCCACCAGAGACATTCTCTGATTCTGATTGAAGGATTTTGCAAAAAATGAAACTACAAAGTCAAATGTTTTGAAACTTCACATGATTGAGGACTGGGACACCTTTTACCAATGATCCTCATGTAATGTTGTAAACATGGCCATAATTGCAGCTCATAGTTACCATGGAAAGCCTATGGGAAATCACATTTTTATATGTAATTCCAGGTGAGCGATTACAGGCTCTTTAGAGCCTCTAGTTATTTTTTTAAGTTTGCGTTGATTATAAAAAGAGACCATGCGGGAGGGCCTGAGAAACAGATTTTTAACTTTTATAGGCCTTTGTTTTCTGGTGTCAAGCCTGAATCATATTTATTAATAAATGACATTTGATAGGAAACATCACAAATATGAATATATTATAAGTGAAACTTTGAGTACATGTACATACAGATTTCGCCAGTGAAAAGCAATCTGCAACGGCAGTGTCATATTTAAGTCTACAGGTATTTCCAAAACTAAATTACGAGCATTGTGGGAACTTGGCCAGGCTATATGTATGGTCAAAACACTGCAAAACATTTTTAAAAATTTTCAAAACCCTGCATCATTTGGGCACAGTTACATTATTTGGGCACAACTTTACCATCTCTTTTTGGGGGAATTTAAAGGCCTACTGAGGCACTAGTGCACTTATCTACTTGGCCACTACAAAGAAATTTTATTATTATACTTCACCAAACTCATTTTGGGTAAGTATTCTTCCTCTTAGCCTTTTATCCAGTACACACGATCTCAATTTTTATTTGTTTTATAATTTTTTTCCAAAAAATTTCAATAGTTTGTTGAAATTTTTTGAATTTTTTTTTTTTTCACTGCTAACATTGTAAATTATGTGGGTGGATGCAACCCATTCATTGGGTAAAAAGTTAACGGTGATCAAGTTTTTCCTTTGAGTAGTTAAGGTATTTTGGGAGGTAAAACTGAAATTTTCTTGTCAAAGAATCATTTTTCACATTCTGGGAAATTGTGTTGAAGTGAAGCTTCAAGAATGACATTCTCTTATCTTTTTCATTTAAAGATGGAGAGCAGAGCATCTGCTTATGAATCTTCATACAAGGAACTTCTCAGAGATGCAAGGACAGGACAAGTGAGAAAAACTATATCAGCTGATGCAGCCATGATGGCAACAGAAGAAAAATCACGATCAAAAAACATGTGAGTACAGTGGAGCCCACTTAATTGGATATCTCTTAATTGTATATCCCTGTTAATTGAATATAATTTTCAAACACAAAACCATTTACCATACCTTCAGTACAAATTTGATCTGTTAATTGCAAATGGGTTGTAGAGTAAACTCCTGTTAATTGAATATAAATTTTTGTAATATGTCGAAAAAATTGCTGTGACACACACCAAATCCCCCTTATTTATCAACCTTTTTGGCCTCATACATCCAATACAAACATTTATTCTATTATATCTTGTTTGACAGAGCTCTATGAGCTCTGTCAAACAAGATATAATATAATAAATGCTCAGTTTACCTCCAGAACACAAGAAACTGACCAAATCCCTGTTAGTTGTATACTCCTGTTAATTGAATAATTTTCACTGGCAAAATGGATATTCAATTAAGAGGATTCAACTTTATAAGCCTTTCTGTTGTATTGCAAGTACAATAAAACCCTGTTACTTGAATAACCACTTTGTTAGAAAAAATATTTAATAAATGGGAGTGTTCGATCCAGTTTTGAAAATTACTGAAAAAATGGTACTTAACCTCACTCCATTTTTCTCTTGTTTAACCCTTTACCTAACATGAAAAGCAGACGACACTTGCAAAAAAAATTCTTGAACAACTAATTTTTTTTCATTTTTTGTCTCAAAAACATAGGTTATGAGCCCTCATTGGAACGAGCTTGATGGGCTGATTCCAATGAGGGGTCATAACCTATGTTTTTGAGACAAAAAATGAAAAAAATAATGAAAATTAATTGGCGATTTTTGTGAATAGCACTGGCCGTTTTTGGCCGTTACGTTGGGTAAAGGGTTAACTATGTATTTAACCAACTATATCTTGTTTGACAGAGCTCATTGAGTTCTGTCAAACAAGGTATATTTGGTTAATTAACAAACTGCATTATGGGAAATATCTGCTGCTGAAAACTTTGCCATTTTGACATCTGAGTGCAGGGGGTTAAGCTTTGAAAAGTATGGAAAAAGTAAGGAAAATAATTTTTTAATCAGACTTGAAATCCTTTTAAATTAAAATATTAAATTATTAAATTACTTTAATAATTTGTTTTCACCCTGAACAAACTCTAAATTTGAGAAAAAAGAGAAAAAACAAATGCCAGGAAAAAAGAGAAAATATGAATGGCAGAAATGTTTCAGTATTTACTCTTAACCCACTCAGTATTTCAAGATATTTTTCATAGAAAATTGTCTATGAAGCAGCCATGACTAGATTCGATGAAATATTCTTGTAAACTTAACTCAAGAAATCATTGATGAAAAAATACATTCTATTTACAGGAGATAAATTCGTTTAAATATGTCCAAATTATACTTATTTTAGTGGCAAGAGAAATTCTGTCCTTGGCTGGAATATCTGCCAGTAGCCTGCAAGGAGTTAACAATAGTATGCTTGGGGTGTTTTTCTGGTCTAATGGGTATGAAAAATGAGCTGACAAGTCTATAATAAGTAGAGAGAATGTTTGGAATATTTTTGGCTGCGAAGTGTATGAACCCTGCATATAGTCTGTAGAAATCTGACTGTTGATTGCATATTGGTTATCGAAGAAATCCAAGTTAACTCTTTGCATGCTGCTGGCGGATATTCCTGCCCAGCATAGGGTTTCTCTTGTTACTGAAATGAGTATAAGTTGGACACATTTAATCATATTTCCCTGTGTAAATTGAATGGATTTTAACTTTTAACTTTTTGCATGCTGCTGGTGGATATTTTTGCCAAGCACAGGGTTTCTCTTGTTACTGAAATAAGTATATGTTAGGTACATTTAATCATATTTGCCCCGTGTAAACTGAATGGATGTTTTCACCAATGATTTCTTGTGTTACATTTATATTAATTTTTCATCAAATCTAGTCATGGCTGCTTTATAGCAGCCATAACTAGATTTGATGAAAAATATCTAGAAAAAACTCGGCAGGTTAAAAGTTAATCAAATAGAATTTTTTTTATAAATTTGTGGAAAAGTATCAAATTTTCTAGGCATCAGCATCTCTGCTTGGCATTAGAATTGGTGAACTAAGTATTTAAATTTAAATTTTATCTTGTTTGAGAACTTCTCTGTCAAACAAGATAGAATAAAGTAAATTTTTAGTTCAACATTGGAAACCAAGTAATTAATTGGTAAAGTGCTGGATTAATTTTGTCATCAGAATTGGAATGCCTATTGGTGGATTAATACAGTGAAGCCCACCTAATTTGATATATATCTCTTAAATGAATAACCCGGTTAATTGTATATAACTTCCAAACACAAAACCATTTACCATACCTTCAGTACAAAATAATAATTTCATAATTATTTTGGATCTTCTATTAACAGGGTTCCACCATGTAAATAAATATTTTTGCCTTATTCTGAGTTTGAAGCTCATCAACACAATTTGAAGATTTTCAACTGTGAAACAAGCACGCTTCAGGTTATGAAAGCCAACAAAAATCCCATTGACAACAGTGTTAACCTTTCGCTCTGTACGACACACCAAGTTGTTTTGAAAAAAATTACCCATACATCCATTAAGTACATCATCTCTTGAAAAAAATAAACTGGAAAAAAATACATGATACCACCTCAAATTTCAATTAAATTTCAAATTTTCACTACTACCGTATGGACTTGCACTGAATGACCTCGACACTTTTTTTTTTCATGCCTCATATTTTTGAGAGATTCTGACACATTCCAGCACTAAATTACAAACAAACTTATTAATCCTATCTAAAGTGGACAAATCAAAATTTTAATTAATGATTTCAAAACCAAAATATATTGAACCAATCGGCTGATCAGCCCTATTTAATCCTACTCACAACTTTGGGTGTCAAATGCACTGTGTCATATGTTAACTTATTTAAACCTTCATAGCCTTCAGTGGAGCCCTAATGTGGGCTTCTGGCACCAAACCCTTTACCTAACGAATCGCCCGCATCAGCCCGCATAATATGCAAATTGAGCAGTTGAAAAAATTAAATTTTTCAAAATATTTCAACAAAACCATATCATGTGATCCCCTCATTGGAACGAGCTCATTGAGCTCGTTCCACTGAGGGGTCACACGTGATATGGTTTTGTTGAAATTTTTTGAAAAATTTAAAAAAATGAGATTTAAAATAATACATTTTGATATCGTCTGTGTTGGGTAAAGGGTTAAAGTACTGTAAGGACACACCCGCAGTTTGATCAACAGAATTCTACTGCATTACTGTTACTGTATATCTTGTTTACTTCATTGTATCCTGTTTATCAGAGTTGATAAACTCTTGTGTATTTTCATCATATCTTGATTATCACTCAAGATACAATGGGTTAAGTTTATAATGCTACTGTGGGGATAAGATGTTGCTACATGTCAGACAATTTGCCATCATAATAAAAGATGATAGATATCTTGCATGTAGATTTTCCTGTTTGGTACAGGAGTACTCTACATAACACAAGAGGCATAAACTGAACAGGGGTCTATCATGGTAATGTGAATTTATTATTCCATTTAATTTTCAGATTATTCAAGCTTTTCGTTGTTTATCAAGTTATGACTGCTTTAAAATGAACGTGATTTGATTTGCTAAAATAATGAATTAAGAAGCATCAATCAGAGAGACATTTGGGGATTAATTTTAAATTCACTTCCAGAAGTGTATAAAATACCATTAAATTGCTTCAATATTTAAAGTGCTACAATATTTTGTGAAGGCGATTTGTCACGTCTATTTTTTTCACAGATTTTATTGTTACAACAAGGAGAGCCTCTTGATAGATAGTTGATTTTTTACAATTTGGCACTCTCCAATAAAATGTAACAAAATAATTTAACCCTTTACCCAATGAATTGGCCACATCTGCCCCCTTACTATGCAAATTCAGTAGCTGAAAAAATGTTATTTTTCAAAAAATTTCAACAAAACCATATCATGTGACCCCTCATTGGAATAAGCTCGATGAGCTCGTTCCAATGAGGAGGTCACATGATATGGTTTTGTTGAAATTTTGTTAAAATTGATACTTAAAATAATAAATTTTGATATCGTCTGCGTTGGGTAAATGGTTAAAAAAAAACCTTTTTGTTCTATTGCTAAGCAAACGTCAAGCTAATGCATGTGGGGGTAAAGCCACTAAAGTGGCTTTCGGCACTTCTCAATAGAGCCATGATAGTGATTCTAGCACTCATCCAGTTAGAGAACATTAAAATTTTCAAGATTGGTTCCTTAATTCAGTTGCAGTTGTTTCTAGTTAACCTTTTACCCAATATAATCGCCAAAAATGGCCAGCGCTATTCTCAAAAATTGCCAATTAATTTTCATTATTTTTTCTTTTTTTGTCTCAAAAACTTAGGTTATGACCCCTCGTTAGAACGAGCTTGTCGAGCACATTTCAATTAGGGGTCATAACCTATGTATTTAAGACAAAAAATTAGTTATTCAAGAATTTTTTTTGCAAGTGTTGTCTGCTTTTCATGCTCGGTAAAGGGTTAAGTGTCATCTACCTGTAAAAAGAACTGTCTTGTGTATATTTTTCTGAACAGTCAGTGCTGAGAGCACCTGCTGATGTCATCAGGTGAGACTGGACCCGACTTTAAATGTCTTGGTATTAAATGTGGACAAAGTAAAGTTTGAAAGGGCTAGAATGCAATATTTTAATTGTTGAGTCTTCCATTAAGCTTTCAGTATTTCGGCTCATTAGTAAGTGTGTGAAACTTCTGTCACTGGGAGATCATTAGTAAATGCATGAAACTTCTCTCACTGGGAGATAATGAGTTCAAACCCTGCTGGAATCACTTGCATTTGGCTACTGAATAAGACACTTGTGCTAAAATGTATGACACATTGATGGTACACAGGTTATCAACCAATGCACATTGAGCTCAGATGCCACTTGTGATTGGTCAGTACAGGTCTTATATTTCGAAGAGAATCCAAGAATTGATTCACGCAATGATTTGCGCAACAAAATCAGTGGGAATCCATGTAGATTTTTGCTGCACCTATGCTAGGATTTGCGTGAAAGGAATTGAGTCAATTTAACCTTTCACCTAACATAATAGCAACAAATTAACCAATAGAAAGCTAACATGACCTTAAGTTTCCTGACACTTTAAAATAAAAATTAATAAAATAAAATTGTACAAATATGTCTGTCATTGGAACCGGCTCAAAGAGCCGAATCCAATGACATCCATACTTGTCAGATTTTATTGGTAAATATTGTTTATTTTAATTTTTTTTTTATCAAATTCAGATTATATGTTAAAAAATAAAAAGCTGTGTTGGGTAAAGGGTTAACATGTGTTGTCAGGATGCAATGGGGGTTCAACCATAGTGGTCTCATGGGATCCTGGGACACTCATAGCAGGTAAGGATTCTCAAAACCATTTTCACGAGAATCCAACTGGATTCTCCCAAATTTACATGAAATATAAGCCCTGCTGTATGTTGGAAATTTGACCGTTACATGCTGTTGCTTGATTCTCTGAGGTTGCAACTGTTACATATGATCTTGTGTATTGAAAATTTTGTCCAACACTTGACCTCATACAAAAATGGCCATTCAAATTTTTTTATTTTTTCTGTTATTACATAGCTCATTCCAGTAAGGGGTCATAGCTGTGTTTTGGAGTTAAAAAAAAAATGGACAGTTATAGTTATTCAAGAAATCTTACAGCAAATGTTGCCTGGTTGTCATGTTTTGTAAAGGGTTATACTGGAATAAATAAACCAGATTCATGTAATGTACTGTTGGAAAGGTCTTAGAGGGCTCTTTTCAACACTTTGTTGTAAAACCGCATTGTTGTCAGCACGACAAAAATAATCCAAGCTTCCAGCAACTCAAATGGACATGATTTTGAATGAAATATCTTGAACATACTCGGCAGATTAACCCTTTGAACTCTGGTGGTATCTTCCATGCCAGTTCAACAAAAACAGTTAGAAGAGTCCATATTCATTATTTGGGGTAGACAAATCAATATTTTCAACGTGCAGCCCAGAGGCTGCACATTGAAAATATTGATTGGTCTACCTCACATGTTTACCGAACAGCCATCCTATTTAATAACGTTATGGAGTATCATGTTCCTGGCCTGAAAAGCAGCCGCTAGGGTTCAAAGGATTAAGAGTTAATTGATGAACGTTGAATACAATTACAGTAGTGCTGCAAACAAATACATTTTTCTTCAGTTTCTGGAAACTGAAAATTTTGAAGAAAAGTGTTTGGAATCTGCTATTTCTTTTTCTGGGGGTAAGGTGGCGTTGCGGTAACCGGTTCTCGTCAGATCACCGAAGTTAAGCAATGTCGAGCCCAGTTAATCATTGGATGGGTGACCATCTGAGCGATCAATTTGGACTCCCACATCGTGTCCTTGGGCAAGGCACTTAACCCCGATTGTCCACCTGGGGGCACGATGACGCCGTGTACTAAGGCGTACTGTACGTCGATGGTATGCATGTCTTCAACCAATCTAACCCTGCCTGTGCTGAGTGCAGAGTTACAATGTTGGGGAGCTGGCAGCTGCTCATCGTTGCTCGGTGGTTCTCTCCGGGTACTCCGGCTTCCTCCACCCATAAAACTGTCACGGTCATGATTAGCCATTGTGCATAAGTGTATGACCTTAAACACCAATAAATAAATTTATTTTTCTTTTGTCATTATAAATGAAGATTTGTTCAGCATTTTTCCCCACAGTAATGTTTGGAAAGCCATCAGCACTTGTCTTATGAAGAATTTTAGTTTTAAGAGTGTAATGCAAATATTTGGAAGAAAGATGAAAAGTATACCTAGCTTCAAATTTTTGCTGGCTTTGTGTTCTTCCATTAACCAGTATTTATGGTTGTGATATGATGGGTCATTGTTGGAAATGAAGCTTCGATATTTCAAGCAAGCGAATGATCACTCGCCATTTTGGGACTTTAGGTGAGCAGGAGATGTGTGCAAGTAATTACTTGCCTCTCACCCTGATATGCAGTTCACATCTATCGTAAATACTTTTATGTTTGACTTTGAAATGTATGATATTTCTGTTAACCAGTAATGTGAGACCCACTGTATGTGCAAAAACAATTCTTGAATAACTAAAAAATGTCTTTTTCTGTCACCAAAAAATAGCTTATGGGCCCAGATGCATCACCAGGATTCTATAGTAGGGGGGTGTGGAGGGGGAGAAGCAAGATATGTGGAAAGCCATTGGGAGGTTTGACACTAGGACCCTCCAGTCTCTACCCCCTCCTCACACTTCCCTTCATAGTAGTGGGAAGATGGATAGAGACTGGATTCTTAGTTATGATAGGCTTCCATCCCCCACACCCAAGATAATTATGCAAAATTCACTGCTCTAAGAGTGAATCTGAGGCATTTGTAGCCTGTAGCCCAATATTATAGACTATTTTAATGCCCCGTGCAATGTCAAAGTTGCAATGGGCCAATGTTGTGGGGAAGGCACTGAAAACTTTACGGGGAGGGGCTATAAGCTATGTTTTGCAGACAAACTTTGAGAAAAAATAATATAATTTGAAAGTGTTTCTTGTAAACAGTGATGGCCATATAAGGCCATTAGATTAGGTACAGGTTAATCCTTTGCGTTATTGACCTGCCTAGAAAGGTTTGAGTTTGTTGATTTATAATTGTCTGTTGATAGTGACTTGCATGATGGGTGGAGTTGTTAATTTTTTCCCTTCTATAGATTTTGAATGGTCAAGTCCATCTGTGTAATCTTGTGCATGAAAGGAAAGTCCATTATGAAAAAAAAGGGGTAAGCAATATTATTAAGCAGGGGATTTGAAAATTATGTTGCAGTAACAAATATCCATTGTGCAGAAATATGTGACCTTAACTGGTAGAGTGCTAAGTTTTTTGTTTGTCAAAATTTTGTTCACATGCTATTGCCTTGTTATAATTTATGGGAAAGTGCCTCTAGGCACTCTCCCATAAAATGTAATGAGGCAAATCAGGTCAGACTAATCAAAAATTAATTGAAGCTCATCCACAGAATATGAAGCTTTCAAGCTGTGGTACCTGCACTTCAGAATAAAGCACCAAAATGGGCTTCCAGCACTTAACCAGTTAAACACGAATATGTGACCTTAAACATGAATATGTGACCTTAAATGCCAATACCGGTAAGTAAATAAATAAACAGTGATGGTGACATTTTTCTCCAAAATCAGTAATAGTGACATCATCATTATTTGGCAGGTGAAAGAAAAATTACTGGCTAACAACATTTGCAAAAATGTTTGTTGAATCCCTTATTTAGAATCCAAAACATAACTTGTGGCTCCCCCGTTGTAATGGGCTTGATAACCTTATTCTAATAAAGGGTCATGAACTATGTTTTTGGTGCAAAAATTGGAAAAATAATAAAATTTGATTTGCTATTTTTGTGATATGGTTATAAACCCGTTACCCAGTGCACACAATATAAATATTTGTTATTTTAATTATTTTTTTCTCAAAAATTTTCAAACACTTTCATCAAATTAGAGTTGGGAGGTTTTGAA
Organism: Pictodentalium vernedei; assembly: GCA_031216915.1. Taxonomy (NCBI): domain Eukaryota; kingdom Metazoa; phylum Mollusca; class Scaphopoda; order Dentaliida; family Dentaliidae; genus Pictodentalium; species Pictodentalium vernedei. The sequence goes on from CM062291.1 coordinate 88,105,061, forward strand.
TTTTTAGATTTGTTTTTTTGAGGTTTCTATTCAGTTTCAAGAAAAAAAATTCAGTTGGTTTCAGTTGGTTTTTCTTTGTGTTAAGAATTGATAGTAAATTACACTTCAGGCTCCTTAACTTGGACAAAATTTGCAATAATTCATATGCCACCACTCATCAGGAAAGCCCTGTGTGTGAGTAACTCTGTTGGATTCAGCCTAACTTCCCTTTGATAATTGTTATGGGTTCTATGAATCAGTTGCTAAGTTTATTCAGTCAGAAAAAATACAAATCTGGGTAACCAGGCCTGGCATTTTCAGGAGAGCGATTTATTCCCTCGCCTACTGCTCACCTTAAAAAAATTAAGGAGGGTGAAAACTAGCCTTCCTGACCTTAGAAAAAAATGTTTACCATAATAGCCTATTCCTGAAACCCACATCTTTTCAGATCTCTGCTATGTTAGTGGTCTCAGTAAGATGGCCACACTTCCCCTCCCACACCTCCGGGCCTCGCCAAGACCTGGAGGTGTGGGAGAGGCACTGTAGCCATCTCACAGAGACTACCTTGTTAGCAGCACCAAATAAAATGTACAAAACCCACAAGGCAGAATTCATTAACAGAAAAACTTCATTTTGACACTTTTAGCTTTTGTGAGGTTGAGTTGAGGAGATCTAATTGCTCCCCTAGGTCATGCAAGGGGAGCGATTTTTAGCCCTCCTGTATTTTTAAGAATGCCAGGCCTGGGTAACAAATGGTTCATCTAATCTATGTTGTGCACCGATTGTCACATTTTCTCCCATATTGACTCATCCGGTGGATGAGTCATTAAGGGCAAAAATGTGACAATCAGAACATGACATATTTGCCACTTTGCCAATTAGACTAAGAGTCAAGAGTACATAGTGGTAACTAGTCCAGTTCCATCCCAGTAAGATAGTTTAATTAGTTTATGTACAAACACAGTAAAACCGTTAGGCTGGTTTTTGCTGTGTTTTGCAGTTCAGTTTTTCAGTTTGACATTGAAACTGCAACAAAACCAAAAAAACACCCAGCCCTAAACAAAACCATGTCTTGTGACCCCTTATTGGAGCAAGTTTGATGTGCTCATTCCAATGAGGGGTAACGTAAGGTTTTGTTGAAATTGTTACGAAAAATATGTACATCCATCCATCTGTAGACATAAGTTTGTCTTGAGATTTTATAGGCCAGTCCTGTCGAAACTTGGTATGCATGTTCAGCACCATGGGAACCTGTGCATCTGTGATTATAGTTCTGGTTGGACAATCTTCACCATAGTTATGCCTCTTTTCAACTTAGAATAATTTGCTGCTAGGTCTAAATTTTATTTGGAGATTCTCTCTGATGTTTATAGATCAATCCCGTTGAAACTTGGTATGCATGTTTACCACCATGGGAACCTGTAATTTGCTGCTAGGTGTAAATTTTGTCCGGAGATTTTCTCGGATGTTTATAGGCCAATCCCGTCGAAACTTGGTATGCATGTTTACCACCATGGGAACCTGTGCACCTGCTTTTATAGTTCCGATCAGACTATTTTCTCCAAATGTCAATCATTACGGCAGGGGGTATTGATAGGCCCACCCAGGGACAGTCATGCCTCTAGTTTAAATTTCAGTTTATTCACAGATGGGTTGACTAATGAAGTTTTTGTTTCTTTGCAGAGCCAGAAAAGTAACCAAAAAATTAAAGTTTCTGAGGAGGAGAAATACTGATTCTGTGATAAGTGAAGGCTCAACAGGGAAGATATGGAAGGATGGTCACCCACGATGTGAAGATATCAAGAAGTGGAGTGAATCGTTTGAGCGGTTGCTCGCAGATAAAAGTACATATGCTTGTTGAGCAGTTTTTGTTGATAAATCAGATTTATTTTACTCTTTTTTAGAGATGGGCATATACCGAAAAACCGAACCGATACCGATATCATGGGCATACTGGAAAAAAAATGAACCAAATGAATCATTGAATTCAGAAACTGTCTGAATTTTTCAATTTTCCTACATTCACTATTTACAAGGCCATGTTGAGGCTTGATAGCAGTCGAAGGGTTCATTTTCATGAAGAAAGTGCCTGATTTTCTTTTCAGTTTTGTTTACCCTCAGAGGCCTGGGCAATTGTCCTGAATTCTTGATAGCAGTTGAAGGGTTCATTTCCATGAAGAAAGTGCCTGATTTTCTTTTCAGTTTTGTTAACCCTCAGAGGCCTGGGCAATTGTCCTGAATTCTTGATAGCAGTTGAAGGGTTCATTTCCATGAAGAAAGTGCCTGATTTTCTTTTCAGTTTTGTTAACCCTCAGAGGCCTGGGCAATTGTCCTGAATTCTTGATAGCAGTTGAAGGGTTCATTTTCATGAAGAAAGTGCCTGATTTTCTTTTCAGTTTTGTTAACCCTCAGAGGCCTGGGCAATTGTCCTGAATTCTTGATAGCAGTTGAAGGGTTCATTTTCATGAAGAAAGTGCCTGATTTTCTTTTCAGTTTTGTTAACCCTCAGAGGCCTGGGCAATTGTCCTGAATTCTTGATAGCAGTTAAAGGGTTCATTTTCATGAAGAAAGTGCCTGATTTTCTTTTCAGTTTTGTTAACCCTCAGAGGCCTGGGCAATTGTCCTGAATTCTTGATAGCAGTTGAAGGGTTAATTTTCATGAAGAAAGTGCCTGATTTTCTTTTCAGTTTTGTTAACCCTCAGAGGCCTGGGCAATTGTCCTGAATTCTTGATAGCAGTTGAAGGGTTAATTTTCATGAAGAAAGTGCCTGATTTTCTTTTCAGTTTTGTTAACCCTCAGAGGCATGGGCAATTGTCCTAAATTCTCACTTGACTACTGAATTTAACCAATTCAATCTTGTTTGACAGAGCTCAATGAGCTCTGTCAAACAAGATTGAATTGGTTAAATTCCCAGTTGCATTATGGGAAAAATGGCTACTTCAAATCTGGATATTTTGACATCAGTGTGTAGGGGGTTAAACAACACTTCATTCAGAACATCATCTGCTTCATGTGTGAAAAATTTAGAAAAATTAAGTTGTTTATTGTAAGTCCCTCTGTTGATGCAATAATTGCAAAACGGGCAACTTTAATTGAAATTTTTCACATGGTGATGTCTTACGGTAACATATGCTACTGGACCTGTAAACATAAAAAAAACTATGCACACTCTTGTCCAATCAGATGATGAGGATTTAGTCTTATTGAGACATAACAAGAGGTTTGTAATAAAATAATTTTGATAAAGTCAAGCTGAATTTTGGATACCAATTGTGATGACATGCAATTGTTAACCCTTTAGTTAGCAAAAGGCCCAAATCCACTAAAACTGCTCTGTGCTATACACACAAAGTAACATTCAGATTTTTTAGCTGCGACTAGCAGCTCAATAAGTGGCAATGTCGGTCTGTCGGTCTGTCGGTCGGTCTGTCGGTCTGTAGGTCTGTCGGTCTGTCTGTGACCAACGAGTTTCAAAACTCAATAACTTTTGAAATACTTGATGGAATGACTTTATATTTGGCATGTAAGTGTATCTTATTGATGTCTAGCCACTGTTCAATGCATGTGTTGTTCCAAATATTTTTCTTGGAGTTATGGCCCTTGATGAACTTAGAATTTTGTGAGATTGCACCACCCGTCGCAGCTACGGCGTTGATGTCGCAATTTTTTTGTTGATCTTTGCTTCCAAAAAATAACTGGCAAAACTTTATTGGAATCAGCCCATTGAAATCTTTCCAATGAGTGCTCACAAACTCTTGTTTTGGAAAGAAAAAACAAAATTAGCCATTTAGAAAAATGCAGTGTAAGTGCCACCTCAAACTAAGTAAGATAAAGAGCCATAAAAGAGGTAATATTTCATATCCGCTGTAAACATTAATTGGGTGGTGTAACAATTAAGTTTGGTGCCAGATGTTAGATCAAAGCAACAAAATACCTGGAAATGGAATTCAGGTTAAAATTTTCACCAGACAGATTAGTGGGGTCATATAACTCATCACTTTGCGCAGTTTGTCTAGTCTTTGTTGTATCGATTGTATCAAGGCTGCAAAAGTTGGGAACCTGCTATGAACAAGCGTTAATCTTGATGGAGTTTTTCTTATTGATTTCATGCAATCACAATTACTGCTGGATCGGTGTAGAAGTATTGGCAGCTATTGTTGATGAAATTGATGTTCTAAGTACTCATTTTGAGTTGTGTAAGGGCGGATCGCTCACTGTCCCAATCACGTCACAAAACCATTTATGACAGTTCATACAGCATTTCTCAAAACAATTGTTCATTTCCTTTGGGGATCACTGTTTATCCACCCCTAATAAGTCAGCCAGAATGCTAATGATATGGCACTAAGTGCCCAGTATTGTACCAGTCACTGCATCATAATTATTGATCTGAAAACTTTCAAAAAGTAACCATGGAAACTGGAGCTGTGCTTGCTTTATGTGGTAAACTGGTTGTACTCTTTGTCAATGATAATCTGGAAACTAATTTCTGGGTTGATTGGGTCTATAGAGAAATGAAAACATGTGAGAGCCTATATCAGACTTTAACCCTTTACCCAACGAATCGCCCGTATCCGCCTGCGTAATATGCAAATTCAGCAGTTGAAAAAATATTATTTTTCAAAAAATTTCAACAAAACCATATCATGTGACCCCTCGTTGGAACGAGCTTGTCGAGCTCGTTCCAACGAGGGGTCACATGATATGGTTTTGTTGAAATTTTTTGAAAAATTAAAAAAAATGATATTTAAAATAATAAATTTTGATATCGTCTGCATTGGATAAAGGGTTAACAAATTCCATAGTCTGAGAACAGGTGCCCTAAGATACAGTGATTGGAAAGTTTGGAAGACAATAGTCAAGTTACCCTGGCAGTGGTTTCTAATCAAGTCCTTGCTGCCTTTACAGCAGCCAAGATTTGATTAGAAATCACTGCTTAATCACAAGACCATTCTTCTTTTAATTGGGGTTTAAACACACCTTTTACAGCCAGGGTCACTTCATGTTAGACAGTTTTACGAGTGGAGGAAGCCATGTAGAATACCTGGAGAGAACCACAGAGCATCAGCGAGCAACTGTCAGACTCCCCAACATACAAACTCAGGACAATAGAGAGAACCACAGACCACACTGTCAGACTCCCCAAAGTACTAACTCAGGACAAGCAGGGTTAGAATTTGTCGAAGACAAGTGCACCATCAGCGTTCAGTATGCATAAATACGTAGCACCACTATGCCTCCACATGGGAAATCCAAATTAAGTGCCTTGCCCAATGACACAATGAAGTAACCCCTGGCTCAGGGAATCTAACCATGGACCTTTTGGTTTGAAGTCCAGTGCCGTAACTACTTAACCACCACACTCTCCACAAAACTCATGGACTGTGTTGCAGCAGAAAGTTTGATTAACTGTCCAAGTTCTTCAAGGATAAGTTAAAAATATGTTTCTCAGGCCCTCCCGGATGGTCCTTTTGGCTGCCACATGCTCTCTTTCTATAACCAATGCAAATTTGAAAAAATAACAGTTAAATGGTTTATGTCTGATAGTTTACCCAAGTTAATAAAATTGATAATGCTAAAGCATTGCAAAGCCTTGTTGCACTCAAGGGACGAAATTCACCATGCTGTTCAGTAGATTATGAGGCCTAAAACACAAAACAAACCAAGAACATGAACTTTTGATGGCAAAGAAATAATTACAAAAATAAAATAAAAAATCTCCTGTCCACATGCAATTTTGCAACAAATGGCCTGAGAAATAGAAGATCTACTTTGTGGGGCCTTAAAATAAACATTTAACTCTTTTCTTAACATAATGACCATATCCAGCCAGTACAAAAATCGCCTTCACAGATTTTATTTACTTTTTTTCAAATTTTTACCCCCAAATGATTTCATCAAGCTCATTGCAATGAGGTAGTCTTTTTTTTATTTTGTAGGTGGTATAGAACTTTTTAGAGGATTTTTACGCTCAGAGTTCAGTGAGGAGAATATAGAATTCTGGGTAGGATGTCAGCAGTTTAAAGCATGTCGGCCGGATCAAATGAGCATGTTAGCTGAACAAATTTATTCAGACTTTGTTGCTTTGAAATCTCCAAAGGAGGTAAATATTTATTATACATATTATTTTGTACAAATATCATTTTTAGCTTAACTTGACATAGTCAAGATAAGCTATTGCCATCACGCGTGCGGAAGTCTGTTAGTCTGTGAGTGTGAGTCTGTTCACATTTTCCTTTAGCACGGGCTACACCCCGCAGTTCTTGTCTGATCATCACGAAATTTCATATGCAGGTTTGGGGTCATATCTAGATGAGAACGTCCCCTTTTGGTTGTGATCGGTCATCCAGTATGGTTGCCTGAGCCTAAAACCCGAAAACCATTAGCACAGTCTACAGGTCATATTTATGAAGGGATTTGATTGTAACTTGGTAGGATGCCTCTGTATGATGCCTAGATGAGAACATCCCCTTTTGGGCATGATCTATCAACTGTGATGGCTGCCCAAGCCCGAAACCCCAAAATTTTAGCACAGTCTGCATGTCATGTTCAATATGAAGGGATTTCATTGTAACTTGGTAGGATGACTCCTTATGATGTCTAGATGAGAATATCCCCATTTGGGCGTGATCTGCCAACCGTAACGACTGCCTGAGCCCAAAACCCGAAAACCTTTAGCACAGTCTACAGGTCATATTTATTGAGGAATTTCATTGTAACTTGGTGGGTTGACTTCATATAATGTCTAGATGAGAAAGTCCCCTTTTGGTCCTGATTGGGCAACGGTGACGGCTACAGGGGCCCAAAGCCCGAAAACCTTTAGAACAGTCTGCAGGTCATAATTATGAAGGGATTTCATTGTACCTTGGTAGGATGACTCCAAATAATGTCTAGATGAGAACATCCCCTTTTGGTCGCGATCATTCAGCCTTTATAGATATCAGAGACCTTTAGCATAGTCTATAGGTCGTATTTATGGAAGGATTTCATTGTAACTTGTTAGGTTGACTCCATATAATACCTAAATGATGACATCCCCTTTTGGTCGTGATTGATCAGCTGTGATGGCTACAGTTGCCCGAAGCCCGAAAATCTTGAGCACAGTCTACAGGTCATATTTATGAAGGGATTTCATTGTAACTTCGTAGGATCACTCCAGATGATGCCCAGATGAGAATGTCCCCTTTTGGTTGTGATCATTCAACCATTATGGCTGCCCGAAACCCGAATACCTTTAGCACAGTCTACAGGTCATATTTATGAAGGGATTTCATTGTAACTTGGTAGGTTTGACTTCATATAATGTCTAGATGAGAAAGTCCCCTTTTGGTCCTGATTGGGCAACTGTGACGCCTACAGGGGCCCGAAGCCCAAAAACCTTTAGCACAGTGTAGAGGTCATATTTATGAAGGGATTTCATTGTACCTTGGTAGGATGACTCCAAATAATGTCTAGATGAGAACGTCCCCTTTTGGTCCCAATCATTCAGCCTTGATGGCTGCCCGAGCCCAAAAACCTTTAGCATAGTCTATAGGTCGTATTTATGGAAGGATTTCATTGTAACTTGTTAGGTTGACTCCATATAATGCCTAGATGATGACATCCCCTTTTGGTCATGATTGGTCAACTGTGATGGCTACAGGTGCCCAAAGCCCGAAAATCTTGAGCACCGTCTACAGGTCATATTTATGAAGGGATTTCATTGTAACTTTGTAGGATCACTCCAGATGATGCCCAGATGAGAATGTCCCCTTTTGGTTGCGATCATTCAACCATGATGGCTGCCCGAGCCCAAAGCCCGAAAACCTTTAGCATAGTCTTCAGTTCATATTTATGAAGGGATTTCATTGTAACTTGGTAGGTTGACTTCATATAATGTCTAGATGAGAACAGCCCCTTTCGGACACCATTAGGCAACTATGATGGCTACAGGGGCCTGAAGCCCGAAAACCTTTAGCACAGTCTACAGGTGACATTTATGAAGGGATTTCATTGTACCTTGGTAGGATGACTCCAAATAATGTCTAGATGAGAACGTCCCCATTTGGTCGCAATCATTCAGCCTTGATGGCTGCCCAGGCCCAAAGACCTTTAGAATAGTCTATAGGTCGTATTTATGGAAGGATTTCATTGTAACTTGTTAGGTTCACTCCATATAATGCCTAGACGATGACGTCCCCTTTTGGTCGTGATTGGTCAACTGTGATGGCTTGAAGGGATTTCATTGTAACTTCGTAGGATCACTCCAGATGAGAATTCCCCTTTTGGTTGCAATCATTCAACCATGATGGCTGCCCGAGCCCAAAGCCCAAAAACCATTAGCACAGTCTACAGGTCATAATTATGAAGGTATTTCATTGTAACTTGGTAGGTTGACTTCATATAATGTCTAGATGAGAACGTCCCCTTTGGACGCAATTGGGAAACTGACGGCTACAGGGGGCGCGAAGCCCCGAAAACCTTTAGCACAGCCTACAAGCCACATTTATGAAGGGATTTCAATGTAACTTGATTGGATGACTCGTTTTGGAATAATTTCACTGTAACTTGGTAACTTTCATTGATATACATTAACTGTGAGGGCCACATACATTAACTGTGAGGTCATATTAACCCACCCCTCAGCTCTTTAGTACAGTGTACACCTCATATTATTTTTTATCAAAAACATAGTATACAGGGAACAGAAATGAACATATTCCCAATTATCACACTTCTTGTCTTATTTCATAATCCTTTCATAAACATTGAACATTATCCTTTTCATCAAGCACAACACACAAGTTAAGCTACAGTGTCATTGACACTTTCATTTTATTTATTGGGGTTTAATGACACTTTTGACAGTCAGGATCACCTCATGTTGGGACAGTTTTACGTGTGGAGGAAGCCAGAGTACCTGGAGAGAACCACCAAGCAATTGCGAGCAAACTGTCAAGACTCCCCAGTGTACAAACTACACACAGGCAGGATAAGTATTGGTTGAAGACAACTGCACCATCGATGTGCAGTACGCCTTATTACACAATGCCACCGTGCCCCACATGTGGGGTTCATAAGATATGTTTTTCAGTGTTGGGTAAATGGGTTAGTGTTTTATTTTTTAATTTCAAAATTTATATATCTTTTTATTTCAGGTAAATCTAGATTCCAAAACGAGATTAGATATAATAGCTAACATAAATCAACCAACCAGAGAAATATTTGACAAAGCTCAGAAGAGAATTCAAGCCTTGATGGAGAAAGATTCCTATCAACGATTCCTGAAATCCGATATATACACGCAGCTCTTGGCCACATATTCTGATTCATGATTTATGGGATATAGACTATTTTTTATTATTCCTTAAAATTTAGAAATATTAACATATTTTATCATGTTGATGGTTAGAATGCCCTTGGTATATGCATCTGTTACAGTTCTGTGATCCCAAATTAGGTCTTGATTAATCAGATCGCGATGCAGTTGTAACACACTTACAACCATGGGTCGTGATATTTCATAAATATAATACTGCAAAATTAAGATGGAATCAAGAAAAATGAACGGAATAAGTAGCAATGATTTGATACTCTTAAATTTTCTTTTTAAGCAATTGAAATTCTTGTGTTGCAGGGAAGAATGGAGACAGAGAATTTCAACTGCAATGTGTAAAAAGTTTCTGTCTGCTTTTGTATTCACAGGACTGAAAGTGGTTCCTGTACATATTAAAAATTAAGGCCACTGGAAAAGGGTTATCTTAACTATTTACCTACCATAAAAGGCAGATGACACTGGCAAAGAAAATTCTTGAATAGGCCCCCACAAAGTAGATCTGTTTCTCAGGCCATTTTATGTAAAATTGCATGTGGGCAGGCAGTTTTTTTTATTTTTGTAATTATTTCTTAGCCCTCAAAAGCTCATAATCTACAGAATAGCATGGGTGGTGGTGTATTTCATCCCTTGAGTGCAAGAAGGCTAAAGCATTGCAAAGCCTTGTTGCACCCAAGGGACAAATTTATCAGTTTTATTAAATTGGGTAAAATATCAGACATGAACCATTTAATTTTTATTAGTCCCCTACGGGAACCGTAAGGGGACTATAGGATTGCACTCCGTCTGTCTGTCCATCCATCTGTCCATCCATCTGTCTGTCTGTCTGTCTGTCTGTCTGTTTTTTATGGTACCACCTCTCCCTCCAACATGCTTTAAGCTACACCTTTCATATTTGGTACATGGATAAATGGTTCTGAGGGGATGATGCATGCTCAAAATTTTTTTTTCAAAATCCAAGATGGCGGAATGGCGGCCATTTTTGTTGTGTTTTTTAAGCTTTTTTTTCTCTATTTTCATGTTACCACCCCTCCCACCAACATGGTTCAAGCTACACCTTTCATATTTGGTACATGGATAAATGGTTCTGAGGGGATGATGCACGCTCAAAATTTTTTTTTCAAAATCCAAGATGGCGGAATGGCGGCCATTTTTGTTGTGTTTTTTAAGCTTTTTTTCTCTATTTTCATGTTACCACCCTTCCCACCAACATGGTTCAAGCTACACTTTGCATATTTGGCACATGGATAGAGGGTTGGGAGGGGATGATGCACGTTCAATATTTTTTCTTCAAAATCCAAGATGGCGGCATGGCAGCCATTTTTGTTGTGTTTTTTAAGCATTTTTCTCTATTTTATGTTACCACCCCTCACTCCAACATGGTTCAAGCTGCACTTTTCATATATGGTACATGGATAAAGGGCTTGTGAGGGGATTATGCACGCTCAATATTTTTTTTTCAAAATCTAACATCTGTCTGTCTGTCCATCTGTTTGTCTTTCTGTCTGTTTTTATGTTACCACCTCTCCCTCTATAATGCTTCAAGCTACACCTTTCATATTTGGTACATGGATAAATGGTTCTGAGGGGATGATGCACAGTCAATATTTATTTATCAAAATCCAAGATGGCGGAATGGTGGCCATTTTTGTTGTGTTTTTTAAGCTTTTTTCTCTATTTTATGTTACCACCCCTCCCTCCAACATGGTTCAAGCTACGCCTTTCATATATGGTACATGGATAAAGGGTTCTGAGGGGATTATGCATGCTCAATATTTTTTTTTCAAAATCCAAGATGCTTATATACTCTAGTGTCTTCTGTGACAAAAACACCTTATGTCACAAAAGCGCTGTAGGGGACTAATACCACCTTGGTGGTCAAACACTTGTTTTTTTAAAGTTTGCAGGTGGGTAACAGAAACAGATTTTTAACTTTTTTAGGCCTTAACTAATTTTCTTGCTTTTTTGTGTGAAAAAGTAGCTTATGACCTCTAATTGTAATGAGCTCAACAAGCTCGTTCCAATGAGGGATCATAAGCTATGTTTTTGAGACAAAAAATGAAAAAAAATTATGAAAATTGAATGGTAATTTTTTTTTAATAGGACTTTCCAGTTTTGGTCATTACATTGAGTAAAGGGTTAATATTTTTCAGGCAATGCTTTCTTCAAGTAATGCATTTTTTATTTTTCTTTATGAAAGATGTATTTATCCATGTTAGTGTAACAACTGAGATGAGCAAAGTGACTTACTTTGGGAGTTTCATTTAATAATTCCTTGCCCTATTATATCCAACAAGCATCATTTTTAAAAATGCATTCAAATTTTGTTGTGAGTCTTATTTTTGCTTCCAAAACATAGCTTATAACCCTTCATTGTTCCTAAGAGGGTCATAAGCTATGATTTCAAAGCAAAAATGAATATTTTTAGTTATTCAAGAGAACAGCTGGCAAATGTTGTCTGTGAGAAAACCCAGATAAAAGAGTTAACCCGTTACTTAAAGAATCGGCAGTATCCATTCACGTAAGATTCAAATCGCTCAGTTGACAAAAAAAATTATTTTCCCAAAAATTTCAACAAAACGACATGTTTGTTACCCCTCAGTGTAATGAGGTCATGATAATATGATTTTGTTGAAAAATTTTGAAATATTTGAAAAAAAAATAATTTAAATAACAAATTTTGATATTATCTTTGTTGGGTAAATGGTTAATGTATATTGTGATGGGAGAGCTCTTTCTAACAGTGTGTTACATCACAGCATTTCATTTCTGTTATTGAAGCACACTTCACATATCTTTAATATAAAGCAGGTTGTGGTTCTGGAAGATTCAAGGAATAAATAATAACAACAATTTGAGTTAACCCTTTACCCAACGGAGACGATATCAAAATTTATTATTTTATAAATCATTTCTTGAAATATTTTAAAAAATTTCAATAAAACCATATCATGTGACCCCCTCATTGGAATGAGCTCGTTCCAACAAGGGGTCACATGATATGGTTTTGTTGAAATTTTTTGAAAAATAATATTTTTTCAACTGCTGAATGTGCATATTACGCGGGTGGATGCGGCCGATTCGTTGAGTAAAGGATTAACTTTTTTGCCATTATTTTTTTTTTAGGGTCCAGTTGATTCACTCACGACATACAGTCACTTGCTGTGGACTGGTCGTAATCCACACATGGGCAGTGATGTCCATGCATGCGTTTACCAGGTAATGAAAGTCATCAGCAGCAGAATTTTAATTAATGAAGCAGGAAGTAGAACCTAGTGCTTCATTAATTAAATTTTTGATGACTATTCCTATTATTAGTGTTTGAAATCTAATATTTTTCCATCCATGGAAATGTTGCCTACCGTAGAAAGTGACCAATCCACTCCAGCTGTACTGTAGTTTTGTGACAGCACAGTAATTTTCAGAACATGTGCCGTCACTGTCAATTTTACTGAGGTGGTGTGAGCTGCTCAGTGACATCATTTTAAAATATGTCTGCTGATCTGAAAAAAATTTCCAGTGTGATTAATGAGCACTTGTGGGTCAAAAGTTAAGTTTGTTAACTTACTGAACTCGATTCAAAATCTATTCAACAATATCTATAGGCATTCATGAAGTGTTATGAAATTAGATTAATGATTAATGATTAAAGACAGCCATTTAATTTAACTAACAAAATTTTTCAAGAGATTACAATGCACTGTAAAATTTGGCAGAAAAAAGCAAGTTGTGGTAACAGTTGTGTCATCTGCTCAAAGGGAGGTGATATGAAAAATATACTGTGCTCATTCAAAATCTCTTGATGCTTGAAATACACCTACTTAAAACCTGCATATATTTTTATGTAACACATGCTAAGCAATGATCGCGTCTATTTCATATTGGGGTTGTTTGTTCAAAAAAATATTTTCTTACAGTTTGTTGGAAAGTGCTGATAAGTGATAAGAAAGTCATTCTGTGATTAGTCAAAAAGTAGGAAATAAAAGAATGATCCATTCAAAGTTTTCACTACTTTAAAATAGAAACCTTACTTCTTTTCGTGAATTAGTTAACAAAAATTTTGCTATTGACCCACAAAGTAAATCATCTGTTTCCCGAAGTACATGTGGGCGAGCATTTTTTTATATTATATTTTATTTTTGTAATTATTTCTTTGCTATCGAAAGTTTATGTTCTTGGTTTGTGCTCTCTGTGCTGTGCCACCATTTAATCCACAAGGCCCCTAGAGAAAAATAATGTGGATTAAAGCATAGATGCCTTATTTCTGTAGTTCAAATGAACAAGCCTGCCGCAGTACCATATTCATGCTCTCTAAATTGTTGGAAACCTATGTTTGATCTTCATTCAAATACTTACCAGATCATTGGCTCAGCATAAGTTTCATTTCCCCCAAAATAATTTCAATACAATTTATTGGAGAGTGCCAATTGTCACTCTCCAATAAATTATTAAAAATTAATTTATAAAAAGCAGTCTAAAAATGTGGGGACACCTCAATTGGAATTGTTTACGCTGTCTTCAACTAATATTCTTTGGTGGGAGGTGGGACAAAATTGTTATCTTAGGCAACATCCAGGGTACATGGAGTTTTAATACCTGGGTGGCAGTTTTAAGCCCCTCATCTTTGCCTCAGGGTTTAAAACTGACATCAAGATATGAAATCTAATTGTCTGTAGATGTTGCAAAGATAACTTGTAATATAACGCAAGATGTTATAATACCTCGCTTTGCTTCTTTTTAATTGCAGTAATTTATGGCTGTTGGTGACTGGAATTCTGGAAAGATGATAAACTCAGATGATGGACTACAGTAGAACCTGTCCTGAGAGGCCGCCCTTTGGGCCACACAAAAGTGGTGAATAAACAATTTCATACATACCTGAAATGTGACAGATCGGATTATAAAAATAAATTTGTGTTGAACATCTTCAATGAAGATTTTCAACACTAATTTATTTTTAGAATTTTTATAACAGTCCATTTCAATTTGTTACAAAAAGTTCATAAAAAAACAACTACAAGGTAATTACAAAAATCCATTCTTCTCCATTTCTGAATTTTGTGGTTGGTTATTCACTGACTTGCGAAAACCTGAAACCTGTTATGAGAGACCATCTGTCTTGAGAGACCACTTTTGTGTGGCCCAAAGGGCGGTCTCTCAAGGCAGGTTCTACTGTAGTTGTAACTGATCATGATTAACTTAACCCTCTGCCTAAAATAATGTTCATATCACAAACATCTACTATTCGCAAACATCACCATTGAGATTTTATTGGATTTTTTTTTCAATTTTTGTCCCATAAGATAGCTCATGAACCATCATTGGAATGAGGTCAGTGAAGGGATCATAACCTAGGTTTTTTTAAGTGCAAAACCAAACTTTCATAATTTTTATTCAAGTATTTTTTTTTTGTAAGTGCTGCCATATTCTAGTCATGTTAATTAAAGGGTCAAATTTGTAAGCTGTGCTTGCAAGTTTGCATTGTGGGGGAAAATTGTGAAAGTGAATTGGCATCTTTTGATCTTTAAGTTTCTGTAAATAAAACAAGTCACATCATTGCAAATCATGAATATAAATTTTTCTTGACAGTACTGTCGTCTCCAAAAAATGTGATGAATGAAACAATGCACTGTAAAATTTGGCAGTAAAAAAGCAAGTTGTGTAAACAGTTGTGTCATCTGCTCAAAGGGAGGTAATATGAAAAACATCCTGTGCTCATTCAAAATCTCTTGATGCTTGAAATACACCTGCTTAAAACCTGCATATATTTTTATGTAACACATGCTAAGCAATGATCGCATCTATTTCATATTGGGGTTGTTTGTTCAAAAATATATTTTCTTACAGTTTGTTGGAAAGTGTTAATAAGTGATAAGAAAATCATTCTGTGATTAGTCAAAAAGTATGATCCATTCAAAGTTTTCACTACTTTAAAATAGAAACCTTACTTCTTTTTGTGAATTAGTTAACAAAAATTTTGCTATTGACCCCACAAAGTAAATCATCTGTTTCCCGAATTACATGTGGGCGAGCATTTTTTTATATTATATTTTATTTTTGTAATTATTTCTTTGCCATCGAAAGTTTATGTTCTTGGTTTGTTTTATGTTTTAGGCCTCATAATCTACAGAATAGCATGGGAGGTGGTGTATTTTGTCCCTTGAATGCAAGAAGGCTTTGCAATGCTGAAAAGCATTGCAAAGCCTTCTTGCACTCAGGGGACAAATTTATTAATTTTATTAACTTGGGTAAAATATTAGACATAAAACACTTATTTTTTTTTTAGGTTTGCATTGGTTATAAAAAGAGAGCATGTGGCAGCCAAAATGACAATGTAGAAGGGCTTGAGAAACGTATTTTTTACTTTTTTAGGCCTAACATATATTTATCAGGGCAAAACTTTTGATTGTTTCCAGTTTAAAAAGGTCCAATGTGTTGAAAGTATTTAACCAAAATGAGTTTTAAATCAGTTTATTTGGGTTATGAAATCCTGAAGAGGTTTTGAAAGTTGATTTTTATTTTGTTTGGGCTGGGAATTTGAAAATCAACTTGAAAATGCTTTCAACTCTAAAAATTTTATGAAAGGTTTTATGGTATGAACACGAAAGAAAAAACAGGCTGGACTGTTTTATGTTTGTCCTGTAGTGTGTTTCTTGTGCTACTGTAATGACAAATGACTGACACAGCATTAATGTTAAGGCCACTAAATTTTCGAAAGAAAAGTGCTCTTCCAGAAGTTGTACAATTTTTTATCTTCAAGACTGTTTATGAACTCCTGATGTTATCACCAGGTCTTGTATTGTGTATTAATGTTTGGGCCTACCAGTGGAACATATTAGGCGATGGGGGGGTGGGGGCTATTTTTGCATTGTTAGGGCCCTTTTTCTTTTAACCCTTTACCCAATGCAGATGATATCAAAATTTATTATTTTAAATATCATTTTATTTAATTTTTCCAAAAATTTCAACAAACCATATGATGTGACCTCTCATTGGAATGAGCTCGACAAGGTTTTGTTGAAATGTTTTGAAAAATAATATTTTTTTTCGACTGCTGAATTTGCATATTATGTAAGTGGATGTGGCCAATTTGTTGTGTAAAGGCTTAACCTTTACCCTTTGCACATGATGTCAAAATTTGGTATTTTAATTATTTTTTATTTTAATTTCCAAAACATTTCCACAAAAAAACCATATTGTGTAATCCCTCATTGTAACAAGCTCATAGAGCTTGTTCCAATGAGGGGTTACATCAGATGGTTTTGTTAAAAAAAATGTTTGTTTTCACCAGCTCAGGGGGTGCAGTGGCTAAGTAGGTGAAGGTTCAGGCTGCAAGCCGAGAGATCCTCAGTTCGAATCACACCTGCTGCAACCATGTTGTGTCCTTGGGCAAGACACTTCACCCCATTGGCCACATGGGGGCACTGCACATCGATGGTGCACCTCTCTTCAACCAGTGCTAAACCTGCTTGTGTGGGGTTGGTATGTTGGGGAGCTGACAGTTGCTCACCATTGCTCGGTGGTTCTCTCCGGGTACTCCAGCTTCCTCCACCCATAAAACTGTCATGGTCATGATTAGCCATTGTGCAGAAATATGTGACCTTAAACACCAATAAATAAATAAATAAATAAATTTCACCAGCTCAATTTGTAATGCAGGTGATTTGTTAGGTGAAAGGTTAACTTTATGATAATAAACACCTTTTGCATAATGAACGACAACTGATAAAAATTACGAATGGTTATTAGTAGTTGTAAATTCATCAGCCGGTCCAAAAACCTTTTCCTGGAGTTGATGACTACAAGTCCATTTGTGTTTCGCAATCTTCTCGTGTTGCATGGCACCGAATGATTTGATTGGCAGTAAGAGATGGAAATTAAGTCCACATGGCGATTACAGTATAAGGACATAATCTTAGAGTGAACCCCTACATTAACCCTTTACCTAACGTAACGGCCAAAACCGGCCAGTGCTATTCTCAAAAATCGCCAATTAATTTTCATTATTTTTTTCATTTTTTGTCTCAAAAACATAGGTTATGACCCCTCGTTGGAACAAGCTCGTCGAGCTCGTTCCAACGAGGGGTCATAACCTATGTTTTTGAGACAAAAAATGAAAAAAATTAGTTATTCAAGAATTATTTTTGCAAGTGTCGTCTGCTTTTCATGTTAGGTAAAGGGTTAAATGGCAGAGAAACTCTCTCAAACCTTTTTACAATAGGATATACCTGCATGTTTTAATGAGAAATCATTAATAGTAACTACGGATAAGGAAAAACGACAGCTGATGGGAAGAACACAAATTCCAGTGATGTAGTACCCCAATCATAATCTCATCAGTCATCATTCATTGTGCAAAAGGTCTCTACTATGTTACTCTGATAAACCTGCTGATAGGCCTGGTAAGAAAAAGATATGGGGCTGATTACAGGGCCTATCAGCCTCAGTCCCGACAAAATACAAGGTCTGTATTACCTCAGATGAAGGTGTTACGTTTTGTTCTTAAAAGTTAAATCTTGACATGAAACTATCATTGATTGATTTGTATCTTTTCTTATTATGTTAACGTGCGTTTGCTCTCTGCAGTGCAGCTGTTTGTTTATGTTATGTTAGTGTGTAGTGAAGGGATTGCTGGTCAAGTCCCTCTTTTTTCAGATGTTTAATTTTTGTAAATTGTTTTAAATTTTAAAATACAAGCTTGCTCAGCATTCTAATATCCAAACTGATATAACACACACTGATTGTTTTGAACTTTTTATTTTTAGAACACTTGAATGATCAAATGACAGTAAATTTACCTTTATTTTCATTACATTGAACTCTTTTCAAGACTCATGGCTTTGCATCAGATTCTATTCAGGTCTTGTGTGTTGAAGCCTAAAACAGCTTAACTTGGATCCTTTCCTGTGTCATGAAGCCCAATAAGCTACAGCTTAAATTCAGTTTCTGTGATGCAAGCACATGACAGAACTCGACTCCCATTCATTGGTGGCATATCCTATGTTGCTGACTTGGGCAGTGCACATAACCCCTAGGCTTTTGGGGGGGGGGGGGGGGGATTGAAGAATAGGGAAAAAACATGAACAGCAGACAACACTGGCACTTTAGTTTCTTGAATAACTGCATATTTTTCATTTTTTGGCTAAACAATGTAGCTTGTGACTCCATATTGGAATGAGCTTGATGTGCCATTCCAGTAAGGGGTAGGCTGCAATATTTATGTGGCAAAAATTGAAATAATATAACTTGATTGGCAATTTCTGTGAATAACACTGACCGGTTATGGGCATTATGTTCGGTAAAGGGTTATGTTCACTGACTCAGAATTAGCGTATTTTCCCAAAGAGAAAGCATTATTGTGTCTGCAGTTGCCAGAAATCTGCAAGTTTCATAAAGACATGACAAAAATCAGCTGCACTTTTGAGAATTTTAAAACTGGAGTTAAGTCTTAGCTCATTAAAATACCAGACAGTGGTAAAAGAGTCCAGAGCACAATTCAGGTGACCCTAGCAACTCACGACCCCTTAACCCTCTGCACACTGATGTCAAAATGACAAAGTTTTCAGCAGCAAATATTTCCCACAATACAGTTTGCTATTTAACCAAATATATGTGAGCTCTGTCAAACAATATATAATTGGTTAAATTCATTCTGTTGCACTACCAATGGGCTAGGGGTTAATTAGAAGTTTGACATTTTAACTAGTGAGTCTATTCCCCAATCATCACCCCTCCCTCTCCATGTGCACACACAAAACAACTTATCACATGAACATTTATTTTCCAGATGCCTATTCCTTGGATTTTGTTGTGAACTCTGTGAGACTTTTTGAAAACTTTTTTCAAGTCATCGCCTCAATATTAATTGTAAAATACTGCACAGTTAGAGATTATATAAACAAAAGTTCGTATGTACATACATTTACATATATATATATAATACATTGCATATGTCTTATCTCTGTAAATAGAAGAAAATGTGCAATTCCCAACTGTATTTTGTGCAATATCTTTTTATTTCTACTCTAGTTATTATATTATCACAAATTACCACGAATTACCACATTAATAAATATTCTGTACACTAAATTTGTATTTGTGTCATGTTTTGTCCACCTCTACCTCCGCCCAAACAAAAAGAATATTATTTTATTACATGCTTGTTCTATGTAATCCCCATCTACAGCAACATTAAACCATGCAGAAAATGAAAATCTGTTCCACACACGTGTGGAATGGAAATTGTTGACAGACTTCTTTTAACCCTTTACCTAACGAAAATCGCCCGCATCTGCCTGCGTAATATACAAATTGAGCAGTTGAAAAAAGTAAATTTTTCAAAATATGTCAACAAAACCATATCATGTGACCCCCTCATTGGAACGAGCTCAATGAGCTCGTTCCAATGAGGGGGTCACATGATATGGTTTTGTTAAAATTTTTAGAAAAATGTAAAAAAATTATATTTAAAATAATAAATTTTGATATCAGCTGCGTTGGGGAAAGGGTTAAATAAAAGCAAAATTTCACTGGAATTTTCTACAAAACGTGCAACGCTATTACAATTTGAATCGTTAGCGATAGCTGACAATCGTCCCCCGAGTTCTAATTTGTTCTATGTGCCAGTAGGCTAATAGAATACATTGGAATTCAGGGGACGAAATAGTAACATGGGTTCTCCATGCAAATTTTGTTGCGATAAAATGTGTTCTTTTTGTTGGTAGTTGTCAAATGAATTGCTGAGTGTCCTTCTAATAATTTTTTTATAGACATGAAAGCATGTAATAAACACAGAATGTGGCCTCTCGTTCTATACTTCAGTGCAGGCACATGCGCCATATCAATTATCCATTCACACATGCGCGTCATTCTGAGTATATCCCTGATGGGTGTGGTTGTGAGTCCCTGATGGTTGTGGTTGTGAGATATGGGGAAATCTCACCCGAGGGCAAGATATTTGGGCAGACACGAGACTTGCTGAGTGTCTGGACCAAATATCTTGTCCCAAGGGTGAGATTTCCCCCATCTCACACCCACCCCATCAGGGATAATTTTTCTCCCCCCACCAAAACACTCTGATGCCATCAAAAGTAATCCAGGGGCATGTGCAGCTATATCGAACAATTTTCTTCTCCATTTCTGAAAAAACTGATTTGCCTATCGGAAAGAGTGCACAAAGTTCTATATATACCATCGGTATATACCGCAAAACTAAATCCCCACACCGGCATGACAGGGGTTAAAGATTTGTAGTGAAATGAACATTGACACATTCCGATGATGTCAGTCTGGCACGTGCATTAATTGATCGATCGAAATTCTGCACAGTCATTTGACATTATTTGCTTTCCATATTTTATGTTCCTTCAAATGTCTATCATGTGATGATTAAATAGTCAGTGTGCACATTAAATGTGCTAATAAGCTGGTAACCTGAGTCATGTGAAATAGATATCTATCTCACATGGCCTTCTCACATGAGACATGCATATCTTGCATATGAAGTGGGGGGAGAATATAGTGGCCCACTTAATTGTTTATCTTTTAATTGAATGGCACTGTTAACCCTTTATCTAACGAATCAGATGCATCCGTCCATGTAATATACAATTTAACAGTTGAAACAAATATTTTTCAAAATGTTTCAACACAGCCATATCATATGACACCTCATTGGAACGAGCTCACCGTGGGTCACATGAGATAGATATCTATCTCACATGGCCTTCTCACATGAGCCACTCATATCTTGCATATGAAGTGGGTGGGGGGGGGGGGGGGGGGGGGGGGGGGGGAGAATATAGTAGCCCACTTAATTGTTTATCTCTTAATTGAATGGCCCTGTTAACCCTTTACCTAACGAATCGGTCACATATGCCTGTGTAATATACAATTTAAACAGATGAAAAAAACATTTTTCCAAAATTTCAAACAGAGCTTGTTCCAATGAGGGGTCACATAATACAGTTTTGTTGAAATTTTTGGAAAAATTTAAAAAAATGGTATTTAAAATAATAAATTCGGATAGCATCTGCATTGGGTAAAGGGTTAAATGAGCCACCAATTTTTTTTTAAAAGTATGGTATGCTGGATTGCATCTGTTCATCTGTAATCTTTGTACGTCTGCCGATCAATCCATTGATACGAGTTCATAACTCAACTGATTGTGGTCCGATCTTAACTGGTCAAAGTGAAAAGTGCTGAAAGCTACTGTAATGGCTTTACACTGTTTGTATTAATATGCAATTGGCTCAGTATTGGAAAAAAATATTTACTTAATTTTTTGGGGGGTTACAATTTATTGGAGAGTGCTAACTAGCGCTCTCCAATAAATTGCAACAAATCAATTATTTATGAGCAACATCTTGCTAAACTAAGGCTCTTTTTCTTGTAGCGTTATATCTTAAAAAAATACTGAAGATACAAATGACCATTAAACAGTCATTTAGCACTCTACCAGTTAATGAAATCTTACATCGACATCCACTATGACATGACCTTTCAGTCACATAACAAGTTGTGCTGCCTGTGTATTCCACTTGTGAATTATGCCCCTCTTTTCCATTGATGATAAGACATTTTTTGTCTGTATGAGTTCATAACTAAACTGATATTAGAACCATCTTAATAAAAACTTACATGGATTTTCAGTATGACATGCTCTTTCAGATATATATCAAGTTATGCTGTCTGCAAATTTCACTTGTGAGTTATGTCCCTTCTTTCCATGGAGAAATAGACATTTTTTTGTCTGCACGAGTTTGTAACTCAGCTGACAGTGATCAGATCTTAATGACCTCTTACATGGATGTTCAGTATGACATTTTCTTACAGACACTTCTATAAATTATACTGTCTGCACATTCCAATTGTGAGTTATGCCCCTTTTTCTATTGAGCGATTTTACACAAAAATGAAAGAGTCTATGACTCTGTAGCTCAACTTGGATATGACAGGAATTAGTACTTGCTGTGACCAAGACAACTGAATAATGAATATGACAGGAATTAGTATTTGTTTTGGCCCAGTCAACAATAATAAAAGAATTACAAGGTGACTGTAATGGACTACAGATTAAGACCAATCATTGTAGATTATTATTTTTGTGTGGAAATTTTCAGTCCCAAACAAAATATTTTCAGACTAAAATTTTTTCTTCTTCTTAAAATTGACCAAAATGCATCAAAACACAAAAAACTAATTTCCAGATTTTGGTCCAAAATTTTCTAAGTCCCACCCGGACCCCTAATTTGCATAATTTATTCACGAGAAAAACTCTGTATTATATGTAATGTATCCCATGGTACTAAACATTCATACAAAAATTTATTCAAATCAGATCTTTCATTTGGAAGTTCTGTGCAAAAATCTGATTGCACTTAATTTTGAACAAAATGGCTGCTAGCGGCCATCTTGAATTTCAGACTGGACCCAAAAACACTCCTTCTCGTCCCACAGTGATAACAAAGGTACCCAAGAAGTTTCGTGAAGATCGGTTCATAAATACGGCCTCTAGCCCGAGCCGTATTGGGATTTGCACTCACAGTGCTGAAAGTAACACTAAATAAATCAAAGTTAGCCTAATTTGCATAATTTACGCACAAGAAAAAAACCTGTAATATATGTAATGTATCCCATGGTACTAAACATTCATACAAAAAATTATTCAAATCAGAGCTTTCATATGGAAGTTCTGTACAAAAAACAGATTTCGGCATCGTCGGTACAAAATGGCTGCTGGCAGCCATCTGAAATTTGGGACTGCACCCAAAAACACTCGTTCTCGTCCCACGGTCATAACAAAGGTATCCAAGAAGTTTTGTAAAGATTGGTTCATAAATACGGCCTCTAGCCCGAGCCATAGCAGCTTGGCACTTACAGCTCTGAAAGTAACACTAAATAAATCAAAGTCAGTCTAATTTGCATAATTTACGCACGAGAAAAAAACCCGTATTATATGTGATGTATCCCATTGTACTATACATTTATACAAAACTTTATTCAAATCAGAACTTTCATACAGAAGTTCTGTACAAAAAACTGATTTTTGCATCATCGGTACAAAATGGCCAGTGGCAGCCATCTTGAATTTTGGACCACACCCAAAAACACTGGTTCCCGTCCTAGGGTCATAACAAAGGTATCCAAGAAGTTTTGTAAAGATTGGTTCATAAATACGGCCTCTAGCCCGAGCCATAGCAGCTTGGCACTTACAGCTCTGAAAGTAACACTAAATAAATCAAAGTTAGTCTAATTTGCATAATTTACGCACGAGAAAAAAACCCGTATTATATGTGATGTATCCCATTGTACTATACATTTATACAAAACTTTATTCAAATCAGAACTTTCATACAGAAGTTCTGTACAAAAAACTGATTTTTGCATCATCGGTACAAAATGGCCGCTGGCAGCCATCTTGAATTTTGGACCACACCTAAAAACACTTGTTCCCGTCCCAGGGTCATAACAAAGGTACACAAGAAGTTTCGTAAAGATCGGTTCATAAATACGACCTCTAGCCCGAGCCATAGCCAATTGTTGACGTACGGACAGACGGATGGACAGACAGACGACGGGCCATGACAATAGCTCAAATTTGACTTCGTCAAAGTTGAGCTAAAAATTGTCCACATTAGATGGGATGGGAGGGATTACATTGGATGAATTTTAACAAAAGGTATGGTGAATAGTTTTGTGCATGTTTGGAAGTTTATTCAACAAGAGATTGCACCAGGGGTGCTGGCAAGTCAAGGATGGAGCTGTGCTGAGAGGGACATTATCAAAAATGAATATTAACACAAACTCAGTTGACCCTAGTTACCAACCCCAAGGGATAAATTTTTTTCGTCTGCTTAAAATCAATATTTCAATACTCATTTGAGGAAAAAAAATCACCCATTTGACCCTTACCTCTCACCCCCCCCCCCCCCCTCCCCACACCACATATTTATTATGCCCCCAACTTGAAAAGTCAAAGGGGTTTCTGGTGGAGGCCTCCATCCATCCATCCATCCATCCGTCCGTATGTACCAACATTTTCTCTTGTATATCAGCCACTGCTACTCTGATTTGAATGATATTTGGTGTTGTGATAGAGCATCATGGGGGAACAATACCTGTGTAGCGTGAGTTTCTTCCACACTTTTTTTCCAGAGCTATGACCCTTTTCCACTCTTTTCCCTGTAGAAACCCCAGATAGTGAAGACTGGTAAAATAGGTCCCAGTCACCAATGCTTGGGGTGGAAGTCCTCTAAAATGGGCAACACGGTTATAAACGATTGGTTGGGCTTGACTTTATCTCCATGTTGCAGTTACAATTGGCTATAGTGCAAAAGTTTGTGACCTTAAACACCAATAAATAAATAAATTTCCACTCTTTCGACTTAGAAAGTTTTTGGCGGGTCAGGGGCATTGGCACACACTTTGCCTTGCCCCTCTTGTTTAAATTTATCCACTGCAGTGCACCCACCCCCAACCCCACTCCACAGGGCAAATTTGTACTAAAGGAGCAGTGAATGGTTTAGTGTTTCAAAACAATATGTAATTCAGTTAAGTTGGCTATCTCATTAAGAAATATCACATTAAGTGGGATCCACTTAATCCTATGTGCTAACCACTTACAAGTAACTAAATTGAAGATGGGGCTGCTCAGTGGTCCAAATCTAGCCTCAGTGTTTGATGTTGGCATCTTGTGCATTTGTTGTATTGGAAACATGCTAATCCAGTGTGCTATTGCTTTCTTGTACTCAAGGGACAAAATACACCACCACCCATTCTGTATATTATGAGGCCTAAAACATAAAACAAATCAGGAACATGAACTTTTGATGGCAAAGAAATAATTACAAAAATAAAAGATAAAATAAAAAAGCGCCCGTCCACAGGCAATTTTACAAAAAAATGCCTGAGAAACAGAACTACCTTTGTGAGGCCATATATTGGTTATTTTCCCCCTTTGTTTTTTCAACACATATGATTACCCCCATTTAGATGATGAGATTACTCCAACATATGTATGTGAAGAATAAGCCTTTAACCCTTTACCCAACGCCGACGATATCAAAATTTATTATTTTAAATATCATTTTTTAAAATTTTTCGAAAAATTTCAACAAAACCATCTCATGTGACCCCTCATTGGAACGAGCTCAATGAGCTCGTTCCAATGAGGGGTTACATGATATGGTTTTGTTGAAATATTTTGAAAAAAATAATTTTTTCAACTGCTCAATTTGAATATTACGTGGGCGGATATGGGCGATTTGTTAGGTAAAGGGTTAACTCTGTCTAATGAATCGGCTGCATCCACCTGCATAATTTACAAATTGAGCAGTTAGAAAAAAAATTATTTAAAAAAAAATATCAACAAAAACATATCATGTGACTCACTCTGTGGAACAAGCTCAAAGAACCCCCTCTTGTTTCCCAAAAGTGAAAATTACATTAAAGCCATGGCCTTAAGAGAGGTTGTAAAATTCAAGAATATTGTGCCATAGGAAATGTAAATTGTTACATGGAAAATATACAAATAGAAAGACTTGGGTGTCATTCCCCCTTTGCAAAAATGCAGTGGGGACATAAAAATCAAACCATCTGATGTCATCAAAGCAATTCATCAAGGGGCACAACTTTTCACAAACATCCCTGTGTTGTCTGCAGTAAAGGAGTCATCACTTTCAAAATCAAGCAATGGTAATTCAACCAAAAAGAATGTGACTCTCAATGGAACGATCTCGTTTCAGTAAGGGGTCAAATGATGTGGTTTTGTTTAAATGTTTTTTAAATTTAAAAAAAATATAATGGAAATTACAAATGTTGATATCATATGTAGTGGGTAAAAGGTTGAAGTCACATGTACTGCTTTGATGATTTTTGTAGCCTCTGGACATTGCGTAGTCATGAGAAAATCTTATAAAAGACTTTCTCACATCGTCTCATGGTGATTCACCCACATGCCTAATAACATCAAACTTTCAAAGGTCTCTGCATACTGATGCCATAACATCAAACTTTCAACCTGTACATTTTTTCCATAGTGCAATTAGGAATGTAACCAATTAAATCTTGTTTGACAGAGCTCATTGAGCACTGTCAAACAAGATTGAATTGGTTACATTCCTAATTGCATTGTGAGTGTAGAGGGTTTAACTGCTAGTGGTTTCCTGTCAAATCTTGGCTGCCTACACAGGCAGTCAGTACTTGACAAGAACTCCCTGCCAAGTCAATAGATAATTCAGACTGAGACGGAGAGGAAATTCTAGAAACTGTTTATGAGAAAGAAATTAAACTAACCCTTTACCTAATGTAATAGAAATATCCGATCAACACTGTTCACAAAAATGGGCCTGAAAATTTTATCATATGTGAATAACAACATGAAAAAGTCTTAGCGGATCTGGTCTATAGGAATCATGTCTATTTAGCCAAGGATGGTTGTTACACCAAGTAGTCTCTTCAGCTTCTGAGTTAGTACACAAACAAATTAAATTAGTTGGGCACAAGCACGTTATTTTTTTTACAAAATGGGAAAGGGTTTTTTTTCACAAAAGGGCCCCTGAGAAAAATTAGCCAAGGTGACCCAAGAATTTTAATGATCTACAGATTCACATACATATTCATTCAATTAGGTCTTTGTGTTCTAGTTATGACAAATGACTTAACCCTTAACGGCCCATATCCGACTTTTATGTCCTCAGAACAGGTATTTTTAACATACAATCATGAGGAGATCCTGCTGAAAATAGACATATTACCTTGGCAGTAGTTTCTAGTCAAGTCTTGGCTGCCTAAATGGGCAGCCAAAACTTGACTAGAAGTCACTGCATAGCTACTGGCAATGCACAGGTGGTGGTCTAGCAGGTATTCAAGAAATTTGTCCACGCCCTTAAGGGTTAATGGCCATTAGCTTCAAAAGCAACATGAGTCAAGGACCCATTTCCAGCACGCACACCATTGCTGAATCTGATAGTGAAAAATAGAGGAATGAATGCTACTCCAATCCAAGCCCATAGACATAAACTGTTGGTTCAAGATATTCTCAATCTGATGATCCCATCTGGTGAAAAAACAATAGCAAATCTGCATAGTGAATGCACCACCCCAAACTGCAACATCTGCCAACATTTACTATAACCATCTGATTCAAGAATACCATTTTATTATACGCTAAATGATAGATTATCGAAAAAATTGTGGAAAGATAGAAATCGTATCCCCCGCTGTGTAGATATAGAAATTTTCACTATCACTGTATCAATCAAAATGGTGCCTTTCAAAGCATCACTTCAAGCTGAATACGAGTCAAATTATCACTGCAAATGATCAATTTGTTCTAAAAAAGTATAATGAAAAGAAAATCAAGTGTTTTTGATTGGATACCGATCATTTCCAGCAATAATTCAACACATTTTCACCTTGAATTAATGCATAAAACCTGCCAGCTGAATCAGATCACAAGATGCTACCTGTTCCGAGTATCGATCAAATCACTTCCATGTATCAATGCGCATCAGCTGTTTATTTTCATGCATCAATTCAACGTTGAAACGATTGGAATTATCAATAGGAATGATCAGATTCTTGTAAAAAGGATATAGTAAAAAGAAAATCTAGTGTTTTTGAGTGACCAAGACAAATGGTTATTAGTCTGTGTGAAACACACAGACTATTGTTTTTGCACGGTTTCCTTTTCTTTCTTTTTTTCTTCTTCTTCTCATGTCTTCTGTCTTCTATGCACTTCCTTCTCCGCAAGATAACTCGAAAATGAATTGCCCTATCTCATTGATTTTTGGCATGCTGATAGACAGCCACAAGTTCTAGGCCACCTATGTTTTTCAGATTCCTGGGGTATCCGGGGTGTCTGTAGGGGTGTTTTGAAAGTGGGTTATGCCCATATCTCAGGCGTGGTATGATGTGTGGACCTGGGACCAACACCAAATGAGTCGACACTCGATGGAGATTCAAAATATGGGTCAAGGTCACAGAGGTCACCTAGGGGTCATTGAGTGCATTTTTCAGAATTGCTAGAAATCACATTTTTTTACCCCTAAAGTATTCCTGATGTACACACATGCATTTTGACGTTAAAAAAGTGGGCGTGGCCAAAAATTCAAGAATATTGTGCCATAGGAAACGTAAATTGTTACATGAAAAATATACAAATAGAAAGACTTGGGTGACATTGCCCTCTTTGCATAAATGCAGTGGGGACATAAAAATCAAACCATCTGATGTCATCAAAGCAATTCATCAAGGGGCACAACTTTCCACGAACATCCCTGTGTTGTCTGCAGTAAAGGAGTCATCACTTTCAAAATCAAGCAATGGTAATTCAACCAAACTAAATGTGACTCTCAATGGAACGATCTCGTTTCAGTGATGGGTCAAATGATGTGGTTTTGTTTAAATGTTTTTTAAATTTAAACAAAAATATAATGGAAATTACAAATGTTGATATCATATGCAGTGGGTAAAAGGTTGAAGTCACATGTCCTGCTTTGATGATTTTTGTAGCCTCTGGACATTGCGTAGTCATGAGAAAGTCTTATAAAAGACTTTCTCACATCGTCTCATGGTGATTCACCCACATGCCTAATAACATGAAACATTCAAAGGTCTCTGCATACTGATGCCATAACATCAAACTTTCAACCTGTACATTTTTTCCATAGTGCAACTAGGAATGTAACCAATTAAATCTTGTTTGACAGAGCTCATTGAGCTCTGTCAAACAAGATTGAATTGGTTACATTCCTAATTGCATTGTGAGTGTAGAGGGTTTAACTGCTAGTGGTTTCCTGTCAAATCTTGGCTGCCTACACAGGCAGTCAGTACTTGACAAGAACTCCCTGCCAAGTCAATAGACATTCAGATAGTGACGGAGAGGAAATTCTAGAAACTGTTTATGAGAAAGAAATTAAACTAACCCTTTACCTAATGTAATAGAAATATTCGATGATCATTTTTCTCAAAAATGGGCATGAAAATTTTATCATATGTGAATAACAACATGAAAAAGTCTTCGAGGATCTGGTCTATAGGAATCATGTCTATTTAGCCAAGGATGGTTGTTACACCAAGTAGTCTCTTCAGCTTCTGAGTTAGTACACAAACAAATGAAATTAGTTGGGCACAAGCACGTTATTTTTTTTACAAAATGGGAAAGGGTTTTTTTTCCCAAAAGGCTTTTTTTGGCTTTGGCTTTTTCAAAATGCGACATCAAAGGTCGGAAAGTACAAATAACAAGATATTTTTCACATTAGTGATTAATTGGTTGAGGGCTAGATTATTTTTTGCACTCTGAATTGGTTATTCAAAACTTGTTTTATTACAAATTATTGGAGAGTGCCCATTGGCACTCTCCAATAATTTGTAATAAAACAAATTTATGTAAACAAAATATTATTTGTGTTTGACTGAATATGAAATTTAAGCAAGAAAAGTATTTGCTTTTTGCTCTTGTATCCTCAATTTTTGAAAGCTCCTTTAGTGGGTTCTATCATTCAACCAGTTGTGTCTTGACAGCAGGATTATATTTGTATTTTAAGCTGCGATAACATTTGGCTCAACTGTTCTCCCTGAGCACTATTCGCGAGAAAATAGGAATTGAGGTTAAAACTTTAAAAAATCGAAAAATAATAAAACAATGACCACAAAGAATCAACGTGCTGTTTGATTTCGTATGTCATCAGACATACAAAAATATCAAAGGGTTAATCTTCTTATACTGATTTTTTTATTGAAACAGAATTCATAAATATGTGGATTTTCAAGAAATCTTCTCCTTTGAAACTACATGGTCAAATGTTTTGAAACTTAACGTGACTGATGACTGGAACACCCTCTACCAATGATCCTCATTTAATCTTGATCGAGTTGCAAATATAGCTGCAATTGTGGCTTGTAGTTACTATATGGGAAATCACATTTTCTTCTCTGGAACTACTGAGCCAATGTGAACCAAACTTGGCAGACATGGTATATGAGAGGCTCTCTACAACTGTTACTCATTTAATTCCTGTTGGATGAAAAACGTGGCTGCCAGAGGCATTCTTTGATTTTGATTGGTCGATTTTGAAAACTCTTCTCCTCTGAAACTACAAGGTCAAATGTTTCACATAATTGAGGACTGGGACAACTTCTACCAATGATCCTCATGTAATGTTGATGTAATGTTGCAAACATGGCCAGTCCACCCACAATTGCGGCTCATAGTTACTATGGAAACCCTATGGGAAATCACATTTTTAGCTTAACTTGACATAGTCAAGATAAGCTATTGCCATCACGCATGCGAAGTCTGTGAGTGTGTTAGTCTGTGACGTCTGTTCACATTTTTCTTTAGCACAGGCTACACCCCGCAGTTCTTGTCTGATCGTCATGAAATTTCATATGCAGGTTTGGGGTCATGTCTAGATGAGAACGTCCCTTTTGGGCTCGGGCAACCGGTATGGCTGCCCGAGCCCAAAACCCGAAAACCATTAGCACAGTCTACAGGTTGTATTTATGAAGGGATTTCATTGTAACTTGGTAGGATGCCTCTGTATAATGCCTAGATGAGAACGTCCCCTTTTGGATATGATCTATCAACCATGATGGCTGCCCAAGCCCGAAACCCAAAAACTTTTAGCACAGTCTGCAGGTCATGTTTAATGTGGAGGAATTTCATTGTAACTTGGTAGGATGACTCCTTATGATGTCTAGATGAGAATTTCCCCATTTGGGCATGATCTGCCAACTGTGATGACTGCCCGAGCCCAAAACCCGAAAACCTTTAGCACAGTCTACAGGTCATATTTATGGAGGAATTTTATTGTAATTTGGTGGGTTGACTTCATACAATGTCTAGATGAGAAAGTCCCCTTTTGGACGTGATTGGGCAACTGTGACAGCTACAGGGGCCCCGAAGCCCAAAATCCTTTAGCACAGTCTAGAGGTCATATTTATGAAGGGATTTCATTGTAACTTGGTAGGATGACTCCAAATAATGTCTAGAAGAGAACGTCCCATTTTGATCGCGATCATTCAGCCTTGATGGCTGCCCGAGCCCAAAAACCTTTAGCATAGGTAAAAGGTCATATTTATGGAAGGATTTCATTGTAACCTATTAGGTTGACTCCATATAATGCCTAGATGATGATATCCCCTTTTGGTCGTGATTGGTCAGCTGTGATGGCTACAAGTGCCTGAAGCCCAAAAACCTTGAGCACAGTCTACAGGTCATATTTATGAAGGGATTTCATTGTAACTTCGTAGGATCACTCCAGATGATGCCCAGATGAGATTGTCCCCTTTGGTTGCGATCATTCAACCATGATGGCTGCCCGAGCCTGAAGCCCGAAAACCTTAAGCACAGTCTACAGGTCATATTTATGAAGGGATTTCATTGTAACTTGGTAGGTTGACTTCATATAATGTCTAGCTGAGAACATCCCCTTTTGGACATGATTGGGCAACTTTGACGGCTAAAGGTGCCCGAAGCCCAAAAACATTTAGCACTGTCTACAGGTCATATTTATGAAGGGATTTCATTGTAACTTGGTAGGATGACTCCAAATAATGTCTAGATGAGAACGTCCCATTTTGGCTGTGATCATTCAGCCTTGATGGGTGCCCGAGCCCAAAAACCTTTAGCATAGGCAAAAGGTTATATTTATAGAAGGATTTCATTGTAACCTGTTAGGTTGACTCCATATAATGCCTAGGTGATGACATCCCCTTTTGGTCGTGATTGGTCAACTGTGATGGCTACAGGTGCCCGAAGCCCGAAAACCTTAGCACAGTCTACAGGTCATATTTATGAAGGGATTTCATTGTAACTTTGCAGGATCACTCCAGATGATGCCCAGATGTGATTGTCCCCTCTGGTTGCGATCATTCAACCATGATGACTGCCCGAGTCCGAAGCCCAAAAACCTTTAGCACAGTCTACAGGTCATATTTATGAAGGGATTTCATTGTAACTTGGTAGGTTGACTTCATATAATGTCTAGATGAGAACGTCCCCTTTTGGACACGATTGGGCAACTGTGACGGCTTCAGGGGCCCAATGCCCGAAAACCTTTAGAACAGTCTACAGGTCATAATTATGAAGGGATTTCATTGTAGCTTGGTAGGTTGACTCCAAATAGTGTCCGGATGAGAACGTCCCCTTTTGGTCACGATCATTCAGCCTTGATGGCTGCCCAAGCCCAAAAACCTTTAGCATGTCTGTGGGTCGTTTTTATGGAAGGATTTCATTGTAACTTGTTAGGTTGACTCCATATAATGCCTAGATGATGACATCCCCTTTTGGTCGTGATTGGTCAACTGTGATGGCTACAGGTGCCTGAAGCCTGAAAATCTTGAGCACAGTCTACAGGTCATATTTATGAAGGGATTTCATTGTAACTTCATAGGATCACTCCAGATGATGTCCAGATGAAAATGTCCCCTTTTGGTTGTGATCATTCAACCATGATGGCTGCCCAAGCCTAAAGCCTTAAAACCTTTAGCACAGTCTTCAGATCATATTTAATAAGGTATTTCATTGCAACTTGGTAGGTTGACTTCATGTAATGTCTAGATGAGAACAGCCCCTTTTGGACACCATTAGGCAACTGTGTTGGCTACAGGGGCCCAAAGCCTGAAAATCTTTAGCACAGTCTACAGGTGATATTTATGAAGGGATTTCATTGTACCTTGGTAGGATGACTCTAAATAATGTCTAGATGAGAACGTCCCCTTTTGGTCGCGATCATTCAGCCTTGATGGCTGCCCAAACCCAAAACCTCAAAACCTTTAGCATAGTCTATTGGTCATATTTATGGAAGGACTTCATTGTAACCCATAAGTTTGACTCCATATAATGCCTAGATGATGACATCCCCTTTTGGTCGTGATTGGTCAACTGTGACGGTTTCAGGGGCCCAAAGCCCAAAAACCTTGAGCACAGTCTACAGGTCATATTTATAAAGGGATTTCATTGTAACTTTGTAGGATCACTTCAGATGATGCCCAGATGAGAATGTCCCCTTTTGGTTGCGATCATTCAACCATAATGGCTGCCAGAGCCCAAAGCCCAAAAACCTTTAGCACAGTCTACAGGTCATATTTATTAAGGGATTTCATTGTAACTTGGTAGGTTGACTTCATATAATGTCTAGATGAGAACGTCCCCTTTGGCCGCAATTGGGAAACTGCCGGCTACAGGGGCCCATAGCCCGAAAACCTTTAGCACAGTCTACAGGCCGTATTTATGAAGGGATTTTAATGTATCTTGATAGGATGACTCGTTTTGGAATAATTTCACTGTAACTTGGTAACTTTTGTTGATATACGTTAACTGTGAGGGCCACATACATTAATTGTGAGGTCATATTAACCCACCCCTCAGCTCTTTAGTACAGTGTACACCTCATATTATTTTTATCATAAACATAGCATACAGGGATCAGAAATGAACATATTCCCAATTATCACAATTCTTGTCTTATTTCATAATCCTTTCATAAACATTGAACATTATCCTTTTCATCAAACACAACACACAAGTTAAGCTACAGTGTCATTGACACTTTCATTATATGTAGTTCTGCCAGGTGAGCGATTACAGGTTCTTTAGAGCCTCTAGTTGGAGTTTGACACTTTTGACAGCCAGGGTCACCTCATGCTGGGCATTTTTTACAGGTGGAGGAAGCCAAAGTACCTGGTGAGAACCACTGAACAGTGGTGAGCAACTGTCAGCCTCCCCAATGCACGAACTCCACTCACACAGAGTTAGCATTGGTTGAAGACAGGTGCACAATAGACCTGCAGTACACCAGAGTACACAGCGCCACTGTACCCTCATATGGGCAAATGGGATTACCGGTAAATGCCTTGCCCAAGGACACAATGCAGTTACCCCTGGTGGGATCGAACTGTGGACCTCTCGGTTTGAAGTTCAATGCCGTAACCACTGAGTCGCCACACTCTCAACAAAATAATTATTTATGAACAAAATCTCTCTAAATCAAGGCTTCTTTTGCTGAAGGCTTGGTTTATATAAAGAATAAAACTTGTGTTTCAAATCACCTTTTGAAAAATAATGTAGCACGGCCAAATCCAGCCAGCGCTATTCACAAAAAGCACCATTCAATTTTCATTATTTTTTGGGGGTCTCAAAACATAGCTTGTGACCCCTCATTGGAACGAGCTCAATGAGCTTGTTCCAATGAGTGTTTATAAGGTATGTGTTTGACGCAAAAAATATAAAAAAAAATAGTTATTCAAAATTTTTTTTGCAAGTGTCGTCTGCTTTTCCTGTTAGGTAAAGGGTTAAGAAAAGAATTAACTTCTAAAACAGAAATGAAATCAACATCATCAGTTTTGATGATTATTTAATTTTTTAATATTTTAAGGCCTTGAGATTTTTTTAAAACCTTTTTGCTACATTTTGTGTAAATGTTGGATGTTCAGCAGACATGGAGGTGATGATACAGTTTGAAATTGGAGGTACCCCCCAACTCATGATAGCCACGTCCCTGTGAATACCATATTTATTTTTTAGACTTACATGCAAGTTAATGGTGTCTTTGGAAAACAGAAAATTTGCTATTTCACTCCACAGGTGTTCAATAAGACAGAACACAACTCAGGTAGATTATAACACAGGACTAGAATCAATCATGTGAGGTGGAGTTTATCGGCGCACATGAAATACAGGAAAAACTCTTAACAAGATTGTTAATTCCTGTTTCCCATACTCCACCCAAGTTGTGTTCTGTATTTATACCACATGGGTTAAAATCCTGATGATGGCTTCCCACTAAGAATGATGAGCCCATCTGTATAGGTCTAAAGCAGTTGTGGCTCTATTGTATGGATGAAGGGCGCACATTCCTAATGCTTTTCATCCTACTCCCCCATTCAAAGAAACCTCTTACTAATTGATGACATGTCTTTCTTCCTTTCTCCCCCCACTGCATGTGTAACATATGTGTGACCCGGGTGAGATAGCAAGGATAGACAGATGCATCCCACCCAACCCACGTGACGTTATACATTTATAATGTTATTATGACAGTATGCATATCGTATCAGTTTCTTGCTTCCAACTAATTCATATTGATGTCATCGGAATGCAGTGTGATCAAAGTTTGATGCTCTAAAACTCTTCAATCCTGAAGCTGCCACTGTTCCTAATCGATTTCGTGGTATATACCTTTGGTATATACATAACTTGTGCATGCTCTTTCCGATGGTGTCATCAGTTTCTCAAACAAAGAATACCAAATGAGTTGATTGAAATTACCATGTGACTCCCGATTACCTCTGGCTAGCGTAATCGCTGCATGATGGGGGAGAAAAATCATCCTCGATGAGTCTGAAGGTGGGAATGGGGAAATCTCCCCCTTGGGGCAAGATATTTGAACCAGACCCTTGGCAAGCTTGCGTCTGGTTCAAATATCTTGCCCCTCGGGTGAGATTTCCCCATCCCACCACCAGACTCATCAGGGATCATAATAATCCCCTCACCCTGAAAGAAATCTAGACCCGGTACTGGTCTAAATAAGAAAAATTCGTTGTCTAAGCCGTAGAGTACTACATTTTTTTTTAAAGTGATTATAACATGAGTATTTTTATAAAAAATGCCATGGTAACAGCAAGCCAAGCCTTAGTTTGGCAAGATTTTGTCATAAATAATTGTTTGTTACAATTTGACACTCTCCAATAAATTGTAACAGAACAATTGTAATAAAAACATTTTTACTGCAGAGAAAACAACAAGCTAATAAAAAAAAATGGGCATGAAAATTTTATCATATGTGAATAACAACATGAAAAAGTCTTCGAGGATCTGGTCTATAGGAATCATGTCTATTTAGCCAAGGATGGTTGTTACACCAAGTAGTCTCTTCAGCTTCTGAGTTAGTACACAAACAAATGAAATTAGTTGGGCACAAGAACGTTATTTTTTTTACAAAATGGGAAAGGGTTTTTTTCCCAAAAGGCTTTTTTTGGCTTTGGCTTTTTCAAAATGCGACATCAAAGGTCGGAAAGTACAAATAACAAGATATTTTTCACATTAGTGATTAATTGGTTGAGGGCTAGATTATTTTTTGCACTCTGAATTGGTTATTCAAAACTTGTTTTATTACAAATTATTGGAGAGTGCCCATTGGCCATATATATATGGCGAGTAGGTCATATAATGTATCAAATTAGGCTGAAAGGCATAGTTAGATTTATGGAAAGAGTTGATACCAAAGAAAAGACTAGGAAAGAGTTATCAGAAACGAGATCACCAGTGAAGAGAAATTAGGGAAGATAAAAGAAATGAAATGCCCAGGTAAGACAGACGATTCCTCAGTACTTAGTGGAGGTCCATTTCCAACACATTATAATAAAAAAACAATTAATGATACAATTTTCACAAACAAGAATAGTCTAACACTGTACCAGTTAATAACCTTACCAACATCTAGTATCACAGTGTCTTACAGTCTGAAGAATGGTCTCACTGAAAGATCTGAAAATAACTATCAAGCAAATGTAAGCAACTGTCAGACTTTCCAGTTTACCCCATCATGTTGACTGGTGTACCATCCAAGGGTATCAGACAAGCCTGGAAATAAGCTGACTGTCCTCTTCAGAATGTCCCCAGATTCTGAATTTGGTGATGCTACCCTGCACAGCAGGCTAGCATTACTAAATTTACCCTCTGTGAACCTAATTCTGAATCAAGGTATCAGGCCTAAACAGAAAGAGGCATCCAGAGGATATACTGGAGGATTCTAGTCTACTGTATGGGATTGCATTAACAAATTCACCCTCTGAGGACCTCATTCTGGTGATGACAGTCTGCTAATTTCCAGACTTGGTGCAGAAATGGGAGGGGGTTATGGGGATGTGGTTACCTCTTGTGCTGGGGCTAGTGCCCTTTTCTTCCAGAAGTATACCAGTGGAAAGGAGAACTGCAACTAAGAAACTGGTGGGTATTCATTTGTAATGTATTTTACATGTGCCAATTTACACAAACATTACCAAATGGAGAAGCTTTAGTCCTACAACTGGAAGGGGGATTTTAACCCTTTACCCAACGTAACGGCCAAAACCGGCCAGTGCTATTCTAAAAAATCGCCAATTAATTCTCATTATTTTTTCATTTTTTGTCTCAAAAACATAGGCTATGACCCCTCGTTGGAACGAGCTCGTTGAGCTCGTTCCAACGAGGGGTCATAACCTATGTTTTTGAGACAAAAAATGAAAAAAAATAGTTATTCAAGAATTATTTTTGCAAGCGTCGTCTGCTTTTCATGTTAGGTAAAGGGTTAAAAGCTCTATGTACATATAATGTCAATAATATTGAGTTTCACATTGCAATTTTTGATATGTTATAAACTCTCTGTCTTAATGCTTTACCCATCATAACGTCCAAAACCGATCAGCGCTATTCTCAAAAATCGCCAATTAATTTTCATTATTTTTTTCATTTTTTGTCTCAAAAACATAAGTTATGACCACTCATTGGAACGAGCTTCCGACGAGCAGTCATAACCTATGTTTTTGAGACAAAAATTAGTTATACAAGAATTTTTTTGCAAGTGTTGTCTGCTTTCCTTCCATGTTAGGTAAAGGGTTAACTCATACCCAGAGTCAAGTGCCCTTTTTGATAGCCTGCCCTCCTGACCCTGATGTTTCCAGTGAACTTGATAACATCAATGTACCTTGCTCCTCAGAACATTGCACAACCATACTTTGATAGCTGATGATGATGATGACCATCATCATCATCATCATTATAGACCCCAGAATTGCAGCCATGTATTTTTATTGTGGTAACCCCAGGAAGTGGAGCAGTGCTTGTTAATACTGTGATAGACAATTTTCGGCTTTACTATTAAAATAGGACCTGTTAACCCATACCTGAGGTGGATGTACTTTAAAATGAGCAGCATAGATATAAATGAATGGCTAAACTTGTCCTGATACCTATGTTACTGTCATTATACAAACATAGATGCCAAAAGCAACATTAACCACAAATAAATAAACAACTAAATAAAAAATAATCACCACCATTATCATCATCGTCATGTGATGAAGATGATGAGTATCTATAATTAGTGTCTGAATTATTATTTTTTCCTTTAGTGCATATAGTTTACTTCAACCCCCTTCGAACACTAATGTCAAATTTTCAAGCAGGACATTTTTCCCATAATGCAATTAGAAATTTAACCAATTCAATCCTGTACATGTGCTATCAAGCAAGGTGCATTATGAGATATTTTAACATCAGTATGTGATGGGTTAAACTCAGCCATGCATACAAAAGGCTATATCACTCTCAATAGTGACTTGCATCTTATGGTGCATTAAAAGTACCCAATGAACCTGCATTGACTGACTGTTTAGGCAGGAAGGTAAACTCTTTGCATCTTGCTGACAGATTTTCCCACCAGGACAGCAACACTTGTCACCAGACCAGGGATAATCGTGCCTCTGCTTATTAAATATCTTTCAGTTGAATCAATCATTTCATAAAAGATTTCTTGGCTTCATTTATTTAAAATCTTCATTAAATTTATGAATTTCATCAAATTGAGTCATGGCTGCTGTGAAGCGGAAATGACTAAATTCTATGAAGGAAACATCCAGCAGGTCAAGAGTTAAATCATATAACATGGGTTGCGTATGAATAGTTAGGATGCAAAATGGTGGACTAATTCATGACATGGGGCAGAACCAGGCATGTAACCCAGATTCTAGTTTTGGGGATGCCCAAGCCATTTTTTTAAAAGGGGGGGGGGGGGGAGGGGGGTAGGAATGGGAGGAAACAAACATGATATTCTTGCGGATATTTTGGAGATTTGAAAGCCTCCCCTAGTCCTAACTAGGGCCCCTCCCCTTTCATTATGTCCTCCCACTTCCCTCAAGGGAAATGGGAAGAGAACATAATGCATGGAGGGCAGGAAACGATAATGACCGGAGGGGCCTATAATATTTGAGACCATTTGTGGGATCTATGTTATATGAAACTCGCATTAGGCAAATATTTAGTTGGGAGGTGCAAAACTTGGGGGGGTGGGGGGGGGGGGGGCAAGCACCCCTCCCCTCTCCACATGGGGCCCCTAGTCTTTGTAAGACTGTGACCCAGGGCCCTCCTGGCCCTCATAGAGGCCAGGCGGGCCCAGGGTCACAGTCTTACAAAGACTTGGGGCCCCCTGGCTACGTCACTAGGCAGAACTCTATATAAAAAAGTATATTTTCATGGCCATCGAACTCAATTTTCCTGATGCTAAACAAATTTTCTTAGCCGCCT
Organism: Pictodentalium vernedei; assembly: GCA_031216915.1. Classification (NCBI taxonomy): domain Eukaryota; kingdom Metazoa; phylum Mollusca; class Scaphopoda; order Dentaliida; family Dentaliidae; genus Pictodentalium; species Pictodentalium vernedei. The sequence goes on from CM062291.1 coordinate 88,144,643, forward strand.
CAGCCTGTCTGACAAGTTTTTTTTTAGTTTGTGTCGTAACATAAAAAATGAAATTGTTGAGAACTTCACACACACGATTGCACACGTCTATTTTTAGATGTTTATGTTTCGGATCCACGTGTAATTGTTGATAAATTTTAGCGCCACCTGCGTTGGAATGGCCACGTTTACAAAGCCTCGAAATGAAGAAATGAAGATTTTGTTGACACGAGCAATGGCGACACCGAGGCGGCATGTGATTTTGAAGATGAATTTCATATGTTTATTCATGTGTTTACTTATCAGTTTGGTCGGTGGGCATTCGCATTCACATGGCGAACACGGTCACAGTCACGATAATGCAGATCAAGACGCGTCGTTTAAATATTCGAAGCAGGCAAATGAACCCCCAAAAGAAGAACCATTCCACAACCACGATCATGAGAATGACAAAACTGCCGATGGAAAAACGAAAGGAATTTCACAGACTTTCAATGCGACAGTATGGGCCAAAGCCCTCGGTGCCACTGCACTTATTAGCATCGCACCCGTTTTCATTCTATTATTTATTCCCCTTGACAACGCTAAAGAACATCGGAGCCTTTTGAAAGTTTTGTTGAGTTTTGCATCAGGAGGGCTTTTGGGTGATGCCTTCTTGCATCTTATTCCCCACGCAGTTTCTCCACACTCGCATGGCGATGATGAGCATGGACATGGCCATGGCCATTCCCACCAGCATGGTCACTCACACGAGGATGGTGGGTCTCATTCACATGACTTGTCTGTGGGCTTGTGGGTTTTGACTGGAATAGTTGTCTTCCTAAGTGTTGAAAAGTTTGTCAGATATGTGAAAGGTGGTCACTCGCATTCACATTCAGTTCCAAATAATGCAGCTAAAGGTAAAGTAAAAGACAGTGATAAAGAAGAAAGTGACAGTGACAGAAAGAATAAGAAAACTGGTGCAAAAAAGAATGCAGCAAAGAATGATAAAAAGAAAGCCAAGAAGGGTAAATTGTTGGATATAGCCTATATGTCACTGTCATTATTGTCACCAATGCTGTGGACTGCTGATTGTTGGGGGCACTAGGAAGCTTGGGGTGTGGTGGTGGTGGTGGGGAGGGGCAGAGCAAATGTTTAGGTGGAATATAGACTGTAGTTTAGTGACTGCAATGCTGTTGGATTATACAGCAGGCCTCAACAATTAAATATTTTGATTAACCCATTAACAGGTTACCCATTTAGTTGGTCATTAACCTATTCTGAAGGTTAAGTAAATCTTTTTCATTAACCTGTTGGTTAACCAAAAATTCAAACACGAAATGCTGTAGGCCTGCGCTGGTGGAAAGGTTTGGGAGGGGAATGTAGAGTCATGCCCCTTCTGTTGTCAATACTGTGATGACTTCAGACGAGGAAAATATCAACGAAACAGAAATACGCGATCACTGAAAATATAGAGTTGTGCCTCTTCTGTTGGCAGCATTGCATACAAGATTTGTGCATCTTCTGTTGGCAGCATTCCATATAATGGTGAATAGGTCCAGAATTGTTTTGACTGTGGCCGCATCATACATCAGGCTACAGTGCATTTCAATTTCGATAAACTGTAACACGTTTCTAATTATGCTTACAGTAGTCCAAACATGGCCTGAAAGTCTGTAATATAATTTTTGGGGTTTGGTACGTTCTCTCAAGAACGTACCAAACCAAAACATTATATTGCAGACTTTCAGGCCATGCTTGGACTATGCTTACAGCTGAATAATAAGCACAAATTTAATATTTGTATGTGTACTACTTTCTGTCCCGGCATCTAACATTCCGATCGTAAAAAAGTTGGTTAACCGATAGTCCGTTCGCCTCAATGTTTGTTTGCGTAACCTCTAGGGGAACGGAACGATCGTTCGCCTCAATCGCGAGGCCTGTACAGACTGCTCTATAGAGTCCTAATGACTAGAGAGGGGGTCACATACCAGTAATCTTGCAGTCTAACCCTGCTTGTGCCACGGTGCAGACTTCAGAGTTAGATCTTGGAGGGCTTACAGCTGCTTGTGGTTGCTCGGTGGTTCTCTCCAGGTCCTCCGGCTTCCTCCACCCATAAAACTGTCACCGACATGATATGACCCTGGCTGTTAAAGTGTCGTTAAACCATAATAAATAAATAAATAGAATGGTAATCAAAATATTTGCCAAACCAACAATGCTGCATGGTGGAGATTATAATTGTTGACCCCACGGTCTGAGAGTGTATCAACACCTGCCATATTGTAATAGCCATACTGGCCACCATTTTACTCCACACGTCTGTGCACTCATACTAAATAAAACATGTCCGAATAAACAGACCCAATATTTTTACTGTATCCTTAAAAACAATTTCACAATATCAACCACAAAAAATATGCACCAGTGAAACACTGTAAACATGCAAACTGCTTAATAGATGTCAGGTTCATACCTATTGCTCAAGAACTCTGTTAAGACAGTTACCTTCCTTTGACTGGAATGTTATCAGATAATTTCAAAATTTGTCGTAACCCCACTAGAAACAACTGCACTGTACACATGCACAGTTGTTGTACTGATTTTGGGTTTTCCTGAAGGTGCTGATCATGTTCAGGAAAACCCAACATAAACACAACAACTTCACATGTGTTCGGTGCAAACTGTGCTTTTGAAGTTTCAGTCCCGAACAAGTGACACAGATTGATTTGGGGGAATAAAGAAATCTAGGTAAGCTAACTGACTGTCTTACATGTATTAGTGTGTCAGTGATGGAACCCCTAAAAAGGAATGCATGTTGAACTGCATTATTATGCTGTAGTCGGTAACCAGTCTTTTTGGCCGAAATCACACTTGGCCCAAACTGAAGTTGACTCGTCCCAAACCCAAGTCGACTCATCCCAAACTGAAGTCCTCTTGTCCCAGAATGTAAGTCCACACGTCCCACAACAGAAGTCCCCTCGTTCCAAATAGAGATCAACTCGTCCCAAATACATTACGGCCATCGAGATGGGTCAGAGTCCGTGAACTTCATTGATGTAAATTCTGCTAGGCGTCATAGCAGATCATCTCTGAATTGTATGCATAGACCAAATGCCCATGTGTGGATTTTGACCCATCCATGATGGCTGCACTGTAGAAGTCATCTTATTTCTTGCCTTGGGGTGGGGAGGGGGGGGGGGGGCTCATTTCATGGAGGGCAATGAATTGCCCTCCTACATATTTCAAATGACCAAGCCTGGAAATAGCTCACTCAGCTGACTAATCAATGACCCTTTCCCATTCATTGACCTAGTGGGAGAATAACCCAATGAATCAGTGATAATAGGTTTAAAATTGTCATTACTGTTGTTGTCTGTTAATAGTACATTACTATGAACTTGGTTTAATATCATTTGGAAACATTTGCTCGAGTTATCCCCAGATAAAAAGTAAATCAGTTCTTTAGCTACATTAGTTGATAACATTAGCAAGTTATCATCAGCAAGACAACAACACAATTAGATTATTTTCAGTGTTAATTTTAATCAAATTGATAAATGGTGAGTAGTTTCAGGCATAATTCGGTAAAACATCATAGCGAACAATATCGATTTAATAGAAACCAAAATGCTATTCATTTTTCAATTTATGCTATACAAAAACCAATTTAGTATAGCATTTTGCTATACACTTTTAAAAAAGTATTTCATGCCCTGCTCATTTAGTAGTAACCATATGTCAATTTACAATGCCTAAAGCAATATGTTGAAAATGACCTGCACCAACTACTTGGGGCAGGACATTTTAACCTGCACTGGAAAAAAATTATTTGGAGCCTTGAGTGTGAACCGCCAGTTATTGAGAATGTCTTGACGGTTCAAACTTAGTTTCACTCAACGTGAACTACCAGACCTTGAGAATGTTGTATTATGCAAGGGCTCTGTAAACTATATAATGATATCAAACAGAAATATCCAGACAAAAGGCTTAATTTTCTCAGTGATTGTCATTTTCTATTCACTATTCAGGATAGGGGAATGGTTAAGTAATAACTTGGTAGGGAGAACATACCTGTAGTTACATGTGAATAATAATTGTCAAACTAGTGTTTAATTATTTCATCACCAGAACTTTATTTTCAAGGACAATAAACAACCAGAATATGTGGGAATGTGTGTGTATTCATTCTAATATGTAACATGGAGTTGAATATAAACCAGGCCTCGAAATAAGAGACGAATGCTCGTACCGTTCGCCTATCGGATACGCAGATTTGTTTTCAGGCGAACGCTCGGTCGGTTAACCAAAAATCACATCGATGGCCGACGAAGTTAGTTGTTACAGGATGAGAAAAGTTTTCAACGTTTTTCCTCCCACTGATTTAAAAGAAGCACTGCAGTGAACTAGGGCTGTCACGATTTTTGAATTTAGGAATCGATTAATCATCGCAAATAATCGATTATAATCGATTAATTGTACATAGATGACCCCTTCCCCACATTTCCCTCTCTTTAAGTTGTTAAAAATGAAGTTCAAGTCAGTTGACCTTCCTCAAGTAAACAACGAAGGCGATCCTCTTTTAGGTACATTCAAAGGTTTGATGTTCTGAACTTTTGAACCGCCAGTGTAATAATCAAGACCGGTCGTCAGTTGCGAACTTCGCAAGTTTGCAGCCGACCGGTCTTGATTATTACACTGACGGTTCAAAAGTTCAGAACATCAAAGCTTTGAATGTTCCTAAAAGGCAAATGCTTCTAACGGCTTCTTGAGATTTAACGTCGACGTTCTTGACCCTTTACCTTAAGAAACAATAGTTTTTATGTGTACCCATACTATGTAGGGTACACATAATGCCGGCATCCGGGGTGACCATCCGTCGTTCGTCCTATCCTTTGTCCGTCTGGCGTCCGTATCCATTTCTTTGGCATTCGATAACTTGAAAAATATTGCTTGGATTGTCAAGTTACTTTATATTTGTGTTCAGGTTACTGATGTGCCGAGCTGTATAGTTTTTGGTGTAAATCGGATAATTGGATCCCGAAATATTAACCCTTTATCCTTCAAATTGAAAATTCCTCCAATCCCTTTGGCATTCGATAACTTGAAAAATATTGCTTGGATTGTCTAGTTACTTTATATTTGTGTTCAGGTTACTGATGTGCTGAGCTGTATAGTTTTTGGTGTAAATCTGTTTTATTGATCCTGAGATATTACGGTAACCCTTTATCCTTCAAATTGAAAATTCCTCCAATCCCTTTGGCATGAGATAACTCAAAAAATATCAATCCGATTGTCATGTTACTTTATATATTTATTCAGGTTACTAATATGCTGTGCTGTATAGTTTTTTTTATGTAAATCTGATAATTTGATCTGGAGATATTAACCCTTTATCCATCAAATTAGCCACTCCTCCAATCCATTTCTATATGTACCCATACCTTGTATGGTGTACATAATGTCGGCATCCGTGGTGGCCCTCCGTCATACAGCTTTCTACTAGTTGCGCGTATGGGTACACATCTGACGATTTCATCGGCCTATTTTTCCATTTTTAGCTCATCTTGACAAAGTCAAGCTGAGCTAATCTAATCGCTTCCCATCCGTCCATGTTTTGGTCTTCTCCTCCAAAGCCACTGGGCCAATTCAAGTGAAAGTTTGTGTGAGTGATGGTCCCAAAGGGGCATTTCATTTTTTTTCAACTCAGTATGCCCAGCCCCATAGGGAGGGAGTGGGGGAAAATGCTCCAAAATATTTTAAAAATCTTCTTCTCAAGAACCAGTGTGTACAATGACTTGATATTTGCTATGGAGCTTCCATATGAGGTGTAGAATCAAGTTTGTTCAAACAAAGTTCGTAAAGTAATATTTGGCTTTGTAATAGGAGGGGAAGATTTTTGGCCCCGCCCCAAATTTCTATTTTCTGAACCGATGGTCCGGTATGAACCAAATTTGGTTTGTGGTAGTATCGGGTCATAAGTACTTGACCCATGCAAAAAAAAAATTCCCGCATCCCCATGGGAACCCTGGGAGCTAAAAATAGAAATATTTTCAAACGTCCATATTTCCCAAACCCCACAGAACAGAGAGCTTTTATTTGGTATAAAGTATCCTTATGACCAGTAGAATTGAATGGTAAAAAAAAATGCCATCGGTTATGTTAGGGTGTTCTGTAATGGGCATCGAAAAAATGCTGAGTCAGCATATTTGCAAAAATTTTAAAAAATCTTTTCTCCAGAACCAATCATCAGAATCTTTTGATATTTGTTTTACAGCATTCATAGGGGGGTCAGATAAAAGTTTGTTGAAATAAAGCTCATTGGTTCATATTTGGGCTCTCTATAGGAGCCCGAAGTTTTAACATAGGGTAATATGGGGAATATTCTTTAAAAATCTTCTTCTTCAGAACCACCAGTCAGAATCTTTTAATATTTGGTATACATCATTGTAATGAGGGTCGGATTCTAGATTGTTCAAACCAAGTCCCTAGGTTAATATTTGGGCTTTCTATGGAAGACCAAATTTTATCTTTGTTCAATATGGAGGGTAATTTAAAGAAATCTTCTTCTTCAGATCCATCAGTCAGAATGCTTTGATATTTGGTATGCAACATCTCTATGGGGGTTAGATTCAAGTTTGTTCAAATCAAATCCCTAGGTATATATTTGGGGTCACTATGGTAGCCCAAATTTTTACTTAGTGCAATATGAGAAAATTTCTTTGAAAATCTTCTTCTTCAGATCCACCAGTCAGAATGCTTTTATATTTGGTATACAACATCTCTAGGGGGTGGGGGAGGGTTAGATTCCAGGTTGTTCAATTCGAGTGCCTAGGTTAATATTTGGGCTCCATATGGGAACATGAAATTTAACTCAGTACAATATGAGGGAATTTCTTCAAAAATCTTCTTCTTCAGATTCACTTGTCAGAATGCTTTCACATTTGGTATACAACATCTCTAGGGGGGTCAGATTCAAGTTTGTTCAAATCGGATCCATAGGTCAATATTTGGGCTCGCTATGGTAGCCCAAATTTGAACTTAGTGCAATTCGAAGAAATTTCTTTACAATTTCTCTTCTTCAGATCCAACAGTCAGAATGCTTTCATATTCGGTACATAACATCTCTAGGGAAGTCAGATTTAACAGTGTTCAAATCAAGAGCCTGGGTTAATATTTGGGCTCTCTATGGGAGCTGGAATTGGCCATTTTGCAGAAGAATTAAAAATTTTGTATTCAGTACCCTCTAGAGGTACTAAGATTAATCCACATAGGTTGTATCAAGGGGCTTCATAGGGGAGCTCTACATTTTACTTATGATCAACTGAAGAAAAGGCATGATGCCCAGATTATTTTTGTCACTCCTGAGGGACTCCCGGATTGACAAGTGTAGCCTATGGAGATGGCTTGCTTAATGTAGACTCATTCTTGGACTCTGTTTAAATTGTGTTCTGTACAAGATGAGCACTTCAGTCCCCGTGGGGCCTCTTGTTTTTAATTATTAAATGTCTAAAACGGGGTAAAATTTATCGATTCTTCGACAACGAAAAATACTGATTGTTTTCGGCGTGATCGATCAGCAATCGATTAATCGAATAATCGTGACAGCCCTACAGTGAACCATACAAGAACAAAATACTTGTGGTTATCATACAGCATGTTTCAATCATTACTGTACTTGTGGGGGTATAAATCTATAGTATTAGCAGTACTGAAGATCTGCAGTACCAACTCGCGGTGCCCTCTGGCTCTCGAAATAATTAATTTGTTTCGATTCTGAGAAAGACGATCGTCTGTTACAGCTAAGGGGAGCTAACTGCTTTGTTAATACATCTACCGCATGTGAGGTTTTAACTCTTGCACTGCACGAAGCTGAAAATAAGTCTTCAATACAATAAAAAGGAGACATATTAAAAATCAAATGAGCTGTTGTTAATTATTTGCATTCCGCCCTTTTTACCTACCAATCCATGCTAAAAATTTTTGAACACATTATGGAAACATCTTTTATTCACCAATGCTGACTTTTTGTTTACGTGCTTATTCCATTTGAATAAACAGCCAGCATGGTTGCGAACATGGGTTTTTCCAAATGATTTCGAACATTGTGGCACAAATAAAGTTTTAGTTTAGAATTTTGGATTACATTCTCCAGATTCCGAAATGTAGGGGAAGGTAGATACGATTTACATTTATTTCTTTTCCAATGTTAATCAGAGACTGCCAATGCAACTCCCATGCCCTAAAGTTCAATGTATTTGTAATACAGACGTCCATCGACAGTATTTGACCCCATCCCCACACAATTGCCCAATTCCCACTCCCAGCTCGAGACAGATGTATTTAGGTTTCTGAAATAATAAGCCACACAGCAAAATAAACAATTAAAGTTCTTTTAATTTTCATTAGACACAAAAATCATAATAAAGCAAAGAACCACAAATGTTAATGCTTGCACACGTGAATGTGTATGGGGGAGGGGGGGGGGGTGTGTATGTACCTGTTTTGTACTTCACCTGCCTTGGGTCCCTTGTGTCTAAATGCCAAACTAATTTGGGAGGAATTGTAGTTGGGTATGTCAGAAGCTTTGTCAGTATTAATACTTTTAATGCAATTGTTGACCAATAGGTTTATGAAAAAAATCTAAGTAACCGATTAACAGGTTAACCATTGTCAAATGAGGCAACCTGCTGGAAGGTTTATCAAAATCTTGTTATTTCGAGGCCTGTAAACTCTGTGTGTGACCTTACTACAGTGGAGCCCACTTAATTGGATGTCTCTTAACTGAATAACCCTGTTAATTGAATATGATTTCCCAACACAAATCCATTTACCATATCTCCAGTACAAATTTGACCTGTTCATTGAATATAGGTTATAGAGTAAACTCCTGTTAATTGAATAAAACAATCCTGTAACCTCCCCAGGTTTTCTTTGTTTATAGACCTATTTGGCCTCAGTACATCCAATACAGGTATATCTTGTTTGACAGAGCTGATGATGAGCTCTGCCACGCAAGATATAATAGAATAAATACTAAGTTTATCTCTAGAATACAAGAAAGTGACACAATACCTGTTAATTGAATACTCTTGTTAATTGAATAATTTTCATTGGCAAAGTGGCTATTCAATTAACAGGGTTCAACTGTATATGTTTGTGTGATCACAAAACCAGACAGAGAATTTCTATCAAATCATCAAGATGCTCTCAAAATCCTACAAAAGTCTCCTCTTGAATTCCTCTATCATTTGGTCTCCTATACAGGGAGACCTGACAACAGTGGAAGAGTTCATGAAGGTTCCCCTTTCCGAAATGACAACAATTCCTTTCTGGAATATTCCACTTTTTTGGCATGATGTCCATGAGTCGCTGTTAACGTACACAAGACTTGAGTGGAGACTGACAATATTTACGATTGTACATGTAAGAATGTGCAATATCCACAACTCAAAAAGCAGTGGGATTCGATTCGAGATTCATTTCGATTCGAAATCTGGTGCCTGATTCCATTCAAGTTTCGATTCAACCCAAAATTTCAGGTTTGCAGACCCTAGTCACGATCCAGTTGAAATTCACCGTCCGCTTACCTCCACACACTACTAAACTAGAATCTTGTCTGTCAAAAATGAATTATGTGGACATTGATTGTAATATGCTATTTTTGTTTTGAGTTTTTTTATGCTGTCTTGCTTTCGCCGCATTTCATTTAAGAAATCTCAACCCAATGTTGTCAGTGCAATCAGATTGTGATCTCATCATGAAAAGACTGCTTTGGTGAACACAGTACTTTAACACATGGATTATCACCAAATCACCCATGGAGTGGAGGTATCACCCAAGGTACAAGTTCTACTCTCAAATTTTGTACAGAAACTCAAGAAGCATAAGCAAAGTTTCAGCCAATGGACCTCCAGGTTTAACCTAGAGATCCCTTGGCTGAAACTTTGCTTATGCTAATTATGCTTTGCAACAAATTAGCATTTATTGCTTGAGAAAAATCATCACTCCATGGGTGATTTTTAGCTTATGCAGAAAACAGGTACTCGGCACAAGCTGGGAAAGCGAAAAAAAAGTGTTATTTGATACCGTTTTTGAATCTATGCTGACGAAATTCAAGATGGCCGATGGCAGCCATTTTGTACAAAATTAGGTGCAATCAGATTTTTGCACAGAACTTCCATGTGAAAGCGCTGATTTGAATAATTTTTTGTGTGAATGTTTGGTACCATGGGATACATCACATATAATACAGGTTTTTTTCTCGTGCAGAAATTATGCAAATTAGATGAACTTTGATTTTTTCAGTGAACTTTGATTTTTTCAGTGCTACTTATACACTGTAAGTGCACATGTCAATACGGCTTGGGCTAGAGGCGGTATTTATGAACCGATCTTTACGAAACTTCTTGGGTACCTTTGTTATCACCGTGGGATGAGAACGAGTGTTTTTGGGTCTGGTCCGAAATTCAAGATGGCCACCAGCAGCCATTTTCTACCAATATTAGTGCAATCAGTCTTTTGTACAGAACTTCTGTATGAAAGTTCTGATTCGAATAAATTTTTGTATGAATGTTTAGTAACATGGAATACATCACATATAGTACAGGTTTTTTTTCTTGTGCAGAAAATATGCAAATTAGATGAATTTTGATTTATTTAATGCTACTTATACACTGTAAGTGCACATGTCAATACGGCTCGGACTGGAGGCAGTATTTATCAACCGATCTTCACGAAACTTCTTGGGTACCTTTGTTATCACCTTGGGACAAGAACGAGTGTTTCTGAGTGTGGTCCAAAATTCAGGATGGCTGCCAGTGGCCATTTTGTACCGAAATTAGGTACAATCAGTTTTTTGTTACAACTTCTATACAGCTCGTATTTATGAACTGATCTTCACAAAACGTCTTGGGTACCTTTGTTTTCACCTTGAGACAGGAATGAGTGTGTTTTGGGGTGCCTTTGTTATCACTGTGCTATGAGAACAAATATTTTGGGGTTCAGTCAGACCCACTCTGGGACTCAAAGATTTCTTTTCTAGTTTAGCATCTCACTATCACCCACCTTTACAAAACTTTACCTATACATTTGTTACAGGCTACGGTCAGCATTTATGTACAGACCGTTACAATACTTTATATGTACCTTTGTTATCAGGTCATTACCTAGATGTTTGTCATTGCTGTGTCACATTCTATACATGTACATGTCTTGACAAGTTGAGCTACAGTGTCATTGACACTTTCATTCTTTCAATTTCCCAGCTTGTGCCGAGTACCTGTGATGCAGAAGTCTGTTAGTCTGTGAGTCTGTAAGTCTGTTCACATTTTCCTTTAGCACAGGCTACACACCATAGTTCTTATCCAATCGTCACAAAATTTCATATGCAGGTTTGGGGTCATGTCTAGATGAGAACGTCCCCTTTTGGTCACGATCGGTCAACCGTGATGGCTCCCCGAGTTCAAAACCCCAAAACTTTTAGCACAGTCTACAGGTCATATTTATGAAGGGATTTCATTGTAACTTAGTAGGATGCCTCTGTATAATATCTAGATGAGAACATCCCCTTTTGGTCATGATCTGTCAACCGTGATGGCAGCCAAAGCTCGAAACCCAAAAACTTTTAACACAGTCTGCATGTCATATTCAATATGGAGGGATTTCATTGTAACTTGGTAGGATGACTCCGTATGATGTCTGGATGAGAACTTCCCCATTTGGTCGCAATCTGTCAACTGTGATGACTGCCCGAGCCCAAAAAACTTTCCACAGTCTACAGGTCATATTTATAGAGGGATTTCATTGTAACTTGGTAGGTTGACTCCATATAATGTCTAGATGAGAACGTCCCCTTTTGGTCGCGATCATTCAACTGTGACAGCTGCCCAAGCCCAAAACCCGAAAACCTTTAGCACAGTCTACAGGTCGTATTTATAGAGGGATTTCATTGTAATTTGATTGCATTTAATGTCTAGATGATAAGGTCCCCATTTGGTCGCGATTAGTCAACTGTGATGGCTACATGGACCTGAAGCCTGAAAACCTTTAGCACAGTCCACAGGTCATATTTATGAAGGGAGTTCATTGTAACCTTGTAGGATGACTCCAGATAATGCCTAGGTGAGAACATCCCTTTTGGTCAGGATCATTCAACCATGAAGGCTACCCGAGCCCAAAACCCCAAAAGCTTTAGCACAGACTACAGGTCCAGGCCTGGAAATAATTTTTTGGGGTGCATCGGTCATAATGATCGGATCGGTCATACAGTAACCCGGGTCGGTCATATTTTTTTGCTTCCAAAGCAAAGATTAACTTGGGCAAAACCCATGTAAATTATGTTGAGCTAACGTCGTAATAATATACAAAATATTAGGGTCTACCTGCGTTCAATTTTATTGAAATGACACTTAAATTTTATAACATTAACCTGCATGACAGGGATGTCTTCAGTCCGCAAATCACTTTTTTTTTCTTAAAACGTAACAACTGGACTCCAATGCGACAATTTCTTTGAAATTGAATGCTGAACATCTCCGCACCTGGAGCCTGGACGTCTCACCACAGGGAAATCTGGCACCTGGTCAAAACCAACCCCATCATTTTCGGCACTAGGTGACCTCGACACTAAATAAAATCGACTCTTGCACATCTGTCACCTGAGTTAAAACTGGTTATATTTTTCTGGAAGTATTACTGAATTACTGTAAAGCTTTCCGGAAATTATGACAAATTCTGCTCACAGTCTTCAAAGAAAGTATATTACACAAAGGAAATGAAAGAGGAGGGGATCATCTGGTTCGATTTGCGAAGAACATACACGGAAAAAAATAGAGTACAAATGCGTTTCATTTTCGTTTGCAAAAGGAGTGTCTCTCATTTATTAATTTGTCTTGTGTTTTGCGATTTTGTATTTGTATTTATTTTAGAGAATATATTCGAATGTGGAAATTATTCACCATCAACAGCCATAATTAACGATTCAGAACACAAGGTCTGATGTGAAAAATTAATATACTTGGGAGAAAAATGCGCGCGGTCATTCATGACTGGTTGGATACAGTTAGCGCCGGTCACATCAACATTTCCTGGCGATCACTGTCCGTGTCCGACCACTTATTTCCAGGCCTGCAGGTCATATTTACGAAGGGATTTTGTTGTAACTTGGTTGGATGACTCAGTATAATGTCTAGATGAGGACGTCCCCTTTTGGTTGTGATCGGTCAAGGGATTAGGGGGCACGATGGCATTGCGGTAACTGGTTTTCATCAGATCACCGAAGTTAAGCAACGTTGAGCCTGATTAGTCCTCGGGTGGGTTACTGTCTCAGCGATTGATTCGGACTCCCGCGTTGTGTCCTTGGGCATGGCACTTAACCCTGATTGTCCACATGGGGGCACGATGATGCCGTGTACTAAGGTATACTGTACGTCGATGGTGCGCATGTCTTCAACCAATCTAACCCTGCCTGTGCTGCAGTGCGAACTTACGATGTTGGGCAGCTGCCCGTCGTTGCTCAGTGGTTCTATCTGGGCAGTCCGGCTTCCTCCACCCGTAAAACTGTCATGGTCATGATTAGCCATTGTGCATAAGTATGTGACATTAAACACCAATAAATAAATAAATATGAAGGGATTTCATTGTAACTTGATAGGATGACTTCTTATGGAATAATTTCACTGTAAATTGGTAACTTTGGATGACATACATTAACTGTAAGGGCCACATACATTAACTGTGAGGGCCACATTAACCCAACCCTCAATTCTTTAGTACAGTCTACACCTCATATTATTTTTATTGAAAACATTACATACAGGGAACAGAAATTAACATATTCCCCAATTATCACAATTCTTGTCTTATTTCATAATCCTTTCATAAACATTGAACATTTCCTTTTCATCAAACATAGCACACAGACAAGTTAAGCTACAGTGTCATTGACACTTTCATTTAATATACTCTTCATGTTCTGTGCTGCATGTACATGAAGTTGCTTCTGTATTTTTGTTCTCTGTTCAATTCAAAGGTAATTTTTTTTATTCTTTGTTTCCTCCAAAAAAATTCCCAGTCAGATCCTTCACAATGTTTACTTTCTCAGTAGCATAGTGCCAGGCAAATTATGATTATCCCTCTGAAAAAATTTCTGAGGATGTAGCCCTGGTGCTGTCCGGCCATCCGTCTGTCTGTAGACAGAGTTTGTTTCTGTTCTCTAACTAAAAATTCTGCTTGGCTGACAGAAATCACTTGGTTTGTGGGTTAGGCATGATGAGAGGAAGAACCCTATTCATTTGGGATAATTGTGCCAAAGGCCAAGGTCACAGTTACCTTCAACTTATCTGTATTATTTGTGTAAATAATACCAACAGTGACTGTGTTAATGTAATATAATATGTTACCATTTTTTGGGGGGTGGGGGGCGATTTTTGTGAATAGCTCTGGCTGTATATAGCCGTTATGTTGGGTAAAGGGTTAAGAAATCAACACATCTAGTGAATGATTGTTTGATGTGAAAATCCTCGTTAAATGTCATCAGTCATCATGGATGACCAAATACAGGTTATAATCTAGGCCCTCTTTGGGGCCAAAATAAGTCCCCCTTCCCTATGGGGTACATGCTTTAAAATTCCCAATTTCTGGCACAAAACACTACTTTGCCCAAACTTATACATCATCATCAGCTTACACAGTCATTGTGCTCTTCTGATAGTTAATTCTAATACAGAGATATCTATTTTAACCCGTATTCTCTCTGGAAAAAAAGCTGCCAGGTGAGGTGGATTTGTGTTTAGATGACAGGCCTGGCATTCTTTAGGAGTGCAGGAGTGCATCACACCTACTGCATGCCTAGAAAAAATTGAGGAGGGCAATTTTTGCACCAAGTGATTTTCAGGAATGCCAGACCTGTTTGGGACTGCCTTTAAAATCAATTATCATTTCTTCCCCGGAGTTCCAACTGGCAGAGAGAACACATTGGAACTCAGGGGAAGATTTGTCAATGTTGTATTGATTTTCTATGATTTTCATGACCCATTTTGTGTCGCATTTCAATGCATTTTGAGTGTAGAAGAATTGAATGCAATATTTTTTTGATGAGAAGATGTATGTGTCAATTTGTCCACCATGTACCTGAATATAGTACAAGTTTTCAGTCACAATATTAACACGTTGAAGTGAATATAACCAAAATAGCATAAAAGTTTTTGCATTGAAAATTTCAGGTGCAATTGCATTCCCAAGCAATCTGAGAAGGGCAATTGTTTTGCACTCCTTGATTTTCTAAATTGGCAGGCCTGAGATGACCAATTGAATAATCTTTCCACGAGGGCAGGCCTGTTGATTTGAGTCAAATGTCCATTTGGGTTGTGTGGAGGTTACCTAAAATGAAAAACACGTGAACAAAAAATGTGTCACGCCAAATTGTCACTGGGTCACGCAAAATTTTTGTGAAGTTGATTGATCTACATGTATGAATGAATGATAGAATTATGTTGAGCATCAACCAATGATCAGCTGCATAGGTGTTTGCCTCTGCCTGAAGTATAGCTGTTCTGTTGGCCAGTAGTTGGCCAACAGAGTACATGTAGCTATACTTCAGGTAGATGCAAACACCTATGCTGATGATTGTTTAATGCTCAACATCATTTTGAACTGTTGACCATCTTAAGATGTAACATAGGTATAAAATCAGGAAATGGCAATAATTCATGTCTCTGCCACAAACATTGATTATGGATGCAAGCTGCAATTGCAACTAATTTGTATCTGAATTGCTGCAACACAACCTCATTGTTCCTAAGGATTCATCTCTATTCATCAGGATATTTGCCATAACAGCAAGAACTTGGTTATGATACAGCAGTTTATAATAAACTTCATATATCAGCATAGTTGTGATACATGTATATAATTAGGTTACCTGAATCAAGATCAGGGGAACAAACAATAAATTACGAAAGTTCACAATGGCGAACGATAAGTGGGTTATGCAAACTTTTTAAAACAGCAGGCCTGAAGGGGGGTTTTCCTAAAAAGAGAAAAGAAACCCTCAGCTTTAGGATTTCAGGATGTTAAAGTTAAACAATAACACAAACTAACTCTCATTGTGTGTTTTTTTTTGTCTTTTAGAACCGAAAGAAGATATCAAAGTAGCTGGCTACTTGAATTTAGCTGCAGACTTTGCTCACAATTTTACAGATGGTTTAGCAATAGGAGCTTCCTTTCTGGCTGGCCACAGTCTAGGAGTGATAACCACTATTACAATATTTCTACATGAAATACCTCATGAAATTGGTGACTTTGCTATTTTAGTGCAGTCAGGTTGTAGTAAGAAAAAGGTGAGTTTCATAGTTGTTTTTTTCCATCTTCAGAAACCCAGTAAGTGAAGCAGTGCTTGTTTACTGTGGTAACCAAGCTCTGTTGTACTGGTAAAATAGAACCCGGTTACCAATGCCTGGGGCAATCCTAGAAATAAGCAGACTGTCATATACAGAATTAGGTCCCCAGAGGGTGCATTTGGTGATGCTACTCTGAACAGCAGGGTAGCATCCCTTTACTTACCCTCTGTAAACCTCAGTCTGAATGAAGGTTGGGTAAAGGGTTAAGCTATGTTTTTTGTGTCTAAAATGAAACTTTTTAGTTAAAAAGCTATTAATTATACCCCACGCAACGAAGTTGCAGGGGTATAATGTTTTTGACTGGTCAGTCTGTCAGTCCGTCAGTCAGTCCTACTTGTTTTCCGGACTTTTTTTCTACACGCTTCCAGATATTGAGCTGATTTTTGGTATGTGAGTCTAACATGGTGGCCTACAGATCAAGTTTGCACTTTGTTCTGCTCCACTGATTTTTACCAAAATTATGGCCCTTGGACTCTGAAAAATTCATCAAAATTACAGTTTTCCGGACTTTTTTTCTACACGCTTCCAGATATTGAGCTGATTTTTGGTATGTTAGTCTGACATGGTGGCCTACAGATCAAGTTTGCATTTTGTTCCGCTCCACTGATTTTTACCGAAATTATGGCCCTTGAACTTTGAAAAGTTCATCAAAATTACAGTTTTGCAGACTTTTCCTACACGCTTCCAGATATTGAGCTTATTTTTGGTATGTTAGTCTAACATGGTGGCCTACAGAACAAGTTTGTGTTTTGTTCTGCTCCACTGATTTTTACCGAAATTACGGCCCCTGGCCTCTGAAAAATGCATCAAAATTACAGTTTTCCGGACTTTTTTTCTACACGCTTCCAGATATTGAGCTGATTTTTGGTATGTTAGTCTGACATGGTGGCCTACAGATCAAGTTTGCATTTTGTTCCGCTCCACTGATTTTTACCGAAATTATGGCCCTTGAACTTTGAAAAGTTCATCAAAATTACAGTTTTGCGGACTTTTTTCCTACACACTTCCAGATATTGAGCGGATTTTTGGTATGTTAGTCT
Source organism: Pictodentalium vernedei (assembly GCA_031216915.1). Classification (NCBI taxonomy): domain Eukaryota; kingdom Metazoa; phylum Mollusca; class Scaphopoda; order Dentaliida; family Dentaliidae; genus Pictodentalium; species Pictodentalium vernedei. Next base: position 88,162,041 of record CM062291.1, read on the forward strand.
AACACAGTTGGTATCATTAAATCTTAACATGGCTCCACATTTCAATTAAAATTAATTCTGCTTGAATTCTTTCAATACCGTTGAAACTACAGAATGCTGTTTTCTGCAGTATTCCTAGAATCTATGTTTATTTTTAAAAAATGATTAGAGCTTGAAATATCGGGGCACGTGGGGTATGTGAGCGTGCTCACTAAGGTTCTATATTTGAAAATAGACTTACGTTTTCATTTTAGGAATACACTAAAAAACCATTGAGGGGTCTTAAGCTTAGTTTGAATAGTAGGGCTGCACGGTATATCGATAAACCGATATATACCGGTATTCAAACCAATATCGATTGAATACCGGTGTAATTACAAAAATATTGGTTTATCGTCATTATTTATTTACCCACAATTTAGTTTTCAAGATGTCTTGAGTTTTTTAACCGTAGCCCCAAATGAATAATATTATTCCTTTATCCAAAGAATCGTCTGCTCATAATGTACAAATTCAGCAGTTGAAAAAATAATTTTCAAAAATGTCAACAAAACTATATCATGTGACCCCTCATTGGAACAAGCTCAGCGAGCTCGTTCCAATGAGGGGTCACATGATATAGTTTTGTTGAAATCTTTGGGGAAAATCTGATAAACTAATTTTGAAGATAATAAATTTTGATATCATCTGCGTTGGGTGAAGGTTTTTCGAACCGCATCATCAAGATATGCTAATTTGTTGCGACTGTGATGCCCCGAGTCTCGATTATGGTACTTGTGTTCATATATCTGAACAGTTTTCGATATACTGGTATACCGCGGTATTTTTTTGAATACCAATACCGGTATTCAGTTTTGAATATCGTGCAGCCCTATTGAATAGTACTGGCTGGTTTTGGACATTACGTTGGGTAATATAGATGAGATTTACAGTAAGGCTGTACAGTGTACACGGTTAGTTACTCAGTTAAAAATGAAAGTTTTTCTATAAACAGAAAATGTGACTAACCCTGTGCATTGCACACTTTCTGGTTATAAAAAAATTATCAACTGCCATATTACATGCTACAAGAAAATATACACTGCCTAAGACTGTAAAAATGCACATGTTTAGTTGGTAACATGTTGTTACATAGCATGCAACATTCAAGGAACTATTTGGAATACTTATACTACAGTTGAAACTAGAACTCCTGTCATGAATTGCAAGCTTATCTTGACACAATTTCGCACAGGAATTGCGCGCAATTTTCCTATTGAAAATACCCAAATTACTACAGAGTCTTGCCATTACTCACAGAAAACACAAGCCAAGTTTTAGCCAATGGACCTCCGGGTTAAACCCGGAGGTCCATTGCCTGAACCATTGCTTGTGCATAGGTTGCGTGGAGAATTTGATAGCCTTTCCATATGACCTAACGCGCCGATAAACACGCTAAATGGCGAGGTGTTTGCGCGCAATTGATGACAGGACTTCTAGTTTTAACTGTATTTAGTGGAAATGTTTTTCAAGTGAATTCCAAGAAAGAAAACATTCTATTTCAGTTAATAGTTTGTTAGTTCAAGAATTTTTCGAAAGTGTCATTTCCTATTTGTGTTTGGAAAAGGGTTAAAAATGCAGAGTAAAATGAAAAAGAGAACTCACATGATTTGTAGAGCTGGGTGGTATTGAAATTTCAAGTTCGGTTTCAGTATCAGTAATTTTAGAATACTTCACCTCGATATCGGTTTGGTATTCAGTATCGACAGCATACAAGTACTCACACCAGTACCAATATCGAATGTTCTTTTTGAAATACTTCCCAGCTGCAGATCACCGTTTTACAGCAAATATCGCCGTGGGAACCCCGGGAAGTAAGCAACACTTGTTTACTGTGGTATACCAGTTCTGCTTTACTAGTAAAATAGGACCCAGTCACCAATGCTTGGGGTGTAAGTCCTCTAAAATGGGCAACATGTAGATCAACGATTGACTACCCTTGACTTCATCTCCATGTTGTGTCACGATTAGCCATGGTGCATAAATATGTGACGTTAACCACAAACAAACATACAGCAGATAAAGTGACCGAATTGTCAAAATGTTAGAAGTAAGACAGACAATCGTCATTTTTGATTTGATGTAACAAAAACGCTGAGAGAATATACCCCCTTGGTATTTTCTCTCAGAATTTTTAGCTCACCAACTTTAGTTGTGTGAGCTTATGGAATGGCTCGATCGGTCGGCGTCAGCGTCGGCGTCCAATAATGTTAAAGTTTCTGTTTAGGTCACTTATTCGCCCTATTTCCATATCATGGCTTTTATAATCCTGCTATATGATGAGTATTATCATTTTACCATGATTTAACCCCTCATACCCTACATTTTAGACATTTTTCTTGACATTTTTAGTTGCGTTTAGTTTTCTGTTTAGCTCAGAATTTCATGTTTAACTAAGTGTTTAGGTCAGCTGCTGTGCTCCTTCTCTTCCAATGGCACTTATATTCATCATACATGTTCCTCAGTATCATTGTTCCATGATTAACCCCTCATACCCTGCATTTTAATCATTTTTCTTGACATTTTTAGTTGCGTTTAGTTTTCTGTTTAGCTCGGAATTTCATGTTTAACTTAGTGTTTAGGTCAGCTGCTGTGTTCCATCTCTTCCCATGGCACTTATATTCATCATGCATGTTCCTCAGTATCATTGTTCCATGATTAACCCCTCATACCCTGCATTTTAAACATTTTTCTTGAAATTTTTAGTTGCGTTTAGTTTTCTGTTTAGCTCGGAATTTCATGTTTAACTTGATGTTAAGGTCAGCTGCTGTGCTCCTTCTCTTCCCATGGCACTTATATTCATCATACATGTTCCTCAGTATCATTGTTCCATGATTAACCCCTCATACCCTGCATTTTAATCATTTTTGTTGACATTTTTAGTTGCGTTTAGTTTTCTGTTTAGCTCGGAATTTCATGTTTAACTTAGTGTTTAGGTCAGCTGCTGTGTTCCATCTCTTCCCATGGCACTTATATTCATCATGCATGTTCCTCAGTATCATTGTTCCATGATTAACCCCTCATACCCTGCATTTTAAACATTTTTCTTGAAATTTTTAGTTGCGTTTAGTTTTCTGTTTAGCTCAGAATTTCATGTTTAACTTGATGTTAAGGTCAGCTGCTGTGCTCCTTCTCTTCCCATGGCACTTATATTCATCATACATGTTCCTCAGTATCATTGTTCCATGATTAACCCCTCATACCCTGCATTTTAAACATTTTTCTTTGTATTTTTAGTTGCGTTTAGTTTTCTGTTTAGCTCAGAATTTCATGATTAACTAAGTGTTTAGGTCAGCTGCTGTGCTCCTTTTCTTCCCATGGCACTTATATTCCTCATACATGTTCCTCAGTATCATTGTTCCATGATTAACCCCTCATACGTTGCATTTTAAACATTTTTCTTGACATTTTTAGTTGCGTTTAGTTTTCTGTTTAGCTCAGAATTTCATGCTTAACTTAGTGTTTATGTCAGTTTCTGTGTTTTACTTTTAAGAGGTTGTGTTTAGGTAAGCTTTGTCGCATGTTATGAGCCTGTTTGATACAGTTCTTTTGTTTGCCAAAGTTACTATCAAAGAGGAATGTTGGTGAGCTATAGGGCGTTGGCATCCTTCTTGTTGTTACATCAAATAACCGGTGGTGATTGCTGTTAGAAATATACTGTGTATGGGCTCTTTTTGTCAAGAATTTTGTGTAATAATGTTCTGTTGTATGTAGGGCTGCACAGTGTATATCGATAAACCAATATATACCGGTATTCAAACCAGTTGATTGAATACCGGTGTAATTACAAAAATATTGGTTTATCGTCATTATTTATTTACCCACAATTTAATTTTCAAGATGTCTTGAGTTTTTTAACTGTAGCCCCGAATAAATAATATTATCCCCTTATCCAGGGAATCGTCTGCTTGTGCCCTCATAATATACAAATTCAGCAGTTGAAAAAATAATTTTCAACAAAACTATATCACATGACCCCTAATTGGAACAAGCTCGTTCCATTGAGGGGTCACATGATATAGTTTTGTTGAAATCTTTGGGGACAATCTGATAAACTAATTTTGAAAGTAAAAAATTTTATATCGTCTACGTTGGGTAAAGGTTTTTAGAACCGCATCATCAAGGCATACTAATTCGTTCCAACTGTGATGCCTCGAGTTTCGATTATGGTACTTGTATTCATATATCTGAACAGTTTTTGATATACCGGTATACCGCGGTATTTTTTTGAATACTGAGACCGGTATTCAGTTTTGAATATCGTGCAGCCCTAGTTGTATGTCCTTTTATTTCTTAACAAGTGTTGGGAATATTTTCAATACCAATATTTCGGTAGTTTGAGATTCCCTTGGTATGGTAAATCAGTATTGACTTGATACCGATACAGAATGTTAATTATGGTATACCACCCATTTTTAATGATTTTTTGCATTCATTTTTCCAGGCAATGAAACTCCAGTTTTCCACAGCTTTGGGTGCTATGTTAGGAACAGTATGTAGTCTATTAGCAGAAGGTATAGGGGATGCAGCAACTGCATGGATCTTGCCATTTACAGCAGGAGGCTTCATATACATTGCCACAGTTTCTGTTATTCCAGAACTATTAGAGGACACTAAACTAGTACAGTCTCTTAAAGAGATAATTGCTTTGTTAACTGGAATCTATATGATGGTGCTTATAGCACAATATGAGTAGACTACCTTTAGATAGTCTTAATAGTAATTAATGGTAGAAGGTCATTTTTTATGCATGATTTTGATTATTATTAACTCACCTGAGCGAAGCTCAAGGGGAGCTTAACTGATCACTTTCCGTCCGTCCGTCCATAGTCTGTCATTAACTTTACATTATTGACTTCTTCTCACGAACTGCTGGACCAAATTCAACAAAATTTGCTGTGCATGTTCCTTATCATATGTCAATTCAAGTTTGTTCAAATCAAGTTGACCTGCCCCTCGGTAGGGCCACGCCCAAAAAGTGTGCTTAAATCTTAAAAAATCTTCTTCTCATGATTGGGACTTAGAAAATTTTGGACCAAAATCCGGAAATTAGTTTTTTGGTTTTTTATGCGTTTTGGTCAATTTTAAGAAAAAAAAAAATTTTAGTCTCGAAAATATTTTGTTTGGGACTTCGAAAATTTCCGAACGAAAATAAAAAAAAATCTGTTTTTTATGCGTTTATCTCAATTTTGGGACGTAAAAGTGCAGGAACTGAAAATAGAAGGAAAATCCTGTGTATTGTGTGGGCACAATAGCTTCATCTAGTTGGTATATGCGTTTCTTAGGAGGGGTTATGCAGCTTATTCAAGTCAAGTCCCTGGTTTGATATTTAGACTTCCATGTCAGGTGAGCACCCAAAGGCCCTCTGGAGCCTCTTGTTATTATTTCCTGTTTGTATCGATACAATCTTTCAGTTCCGAATAAGATAAATTTCAGTAAAACTTGTGTCTACTTTATTTTTAAAAGAATAATACAGTATCAGCAGAGTGTTTTGATACTCAGCCACCCAGTGATTGGACTGGAACTATAGAAATTAAGGACTGAACATGCAAATTTGCAGTCCACTGACAGCTAGGTAGTTGTCCATCCACCAGTTAGATGACTTGAGTATTGGGCTGTCATGATTTTTAAATTTACGTATCGATTAATCGTCGCAGATAATTGATAATAATTGATTAATCAAACCTAGATGACTCCCTCCCCCTCTCTTTGAAGTTGTTAAAATGAAGTTCAAGTCAGTTGACCTACCTCAAATAAACAATGAAGACAATCCTCTTTTAGGTACATTCAAAGCTTTGATGTTCTGAACTTTTGAACCCTCAGTGTAATAATCAAGACCAATCGGCAGTTGCGAACTTACAAAGTTTGAATGTACTTAATACACAAATGCTTCTAATGGCTTCTTGAAGTTTAATGTTGACATTCTTGACTTTTTACCTTTAAACACTATAGTTTTTTATCAATGTTTTTTTTAATTATTAAACGTCTAAAACGGGGTAAAATTTACCAATTCTTCGACAATGAAATATACTAATCGATTTTGGCGTGACCGATCGACAATCGATGAATTGACTAATCGTGGCAGCCGTACTTGAGTACCACATCATCCTGAAAAGATGTATTTTTTATGCCAAGGCCAACACTTTGAGTGATTGCATCCTTGGTAGTTTAGGTCACAATCAAATGATAATTTCTATTTTAGCTAATAGAAATGAGTGATGAGTCAATTATCGATATCTATTGATAAACGTGATATTGTTAGTATCTACAAAATATTCTCACTGATAATCTTTCTTTTCATTGCTTAAATACATTGATGATAAGTTACTTCATGGATGAATCCACCTTTGGGCCAATGGAGCTATTTTAGAAATTGATATAAAATTATGACATTCACATTCATGCAAGATTCATTCACAAATGCATGCATGGCTGGCATTCCCAAAGGCCTTCTGTGCACCACATTTAGAATGATAATGGCAGAATTTATTTATCTCTTTACCCTTCACACATGATATAAAAATTTTGTTAAAAGTTGCAACAAAGCCAAATCACGTGACCCCCTCATTGGAACAAGCTCAGTCACATGATATGTTTTTTTAAATTTTTTGAAAAGTCTTTTTTCAACTGCTCATTTTGTAAATTACATAGGATGTGGCTGATTTGTTAGGTAAAGAGTTATATGGCACTAATATCGCAACATGATAGCCCAAGGAGCATAATTAACAAGAGTTTACACACTCTGATCTGGACCTGAATGGGAAGTCTGCAGTCTTATTTTTATTGAAGTGCAGATCAAAGTGAAGGCCATTCAAATTGGGTGTCTTTTATTTATCAGTATTAATAGGGTCACGATTAGCCTTTGTGCATAAGTGTGTGACCTTAAACACCAATAAATAAATAAATAAATCAGTATTAATACCGCCTGATATTGCAATGCTAAGTAGCAGTTATCAGCTTTTCCATTAACATCCATATTGGCCCATCACTAGCATAAATTCCAAATTTGTTAAAGTAACAGAATTCACTAACCCTGTAATTAATGTACACATATTAAACACATAATTTTTAGCTCAACTTGACAAAGTCAAGCTGAGCTATTGCCATCACTTCTCGTCTGTCGGCGTACGTACATACGTACGTACGTACATTAGTACGTTAGTACGTACGTCCACAATTTCCTTTGGCACACCTCACAGGTCGCATTCATGATCAGATTACTTTGAAACTTGGTATGCTTGTTTAGGGTGACCTCTAGATGGGAGCTATCGATTTTCTTCAATTTCCGTCAAAAAATGTTGCCGCGGCCAACGTTCTTAGAACTTAGTTTAGTCAAACCACAATATTTCCCTTTGGCACACCCTACAGGGCACATTTATGATTTGATTGCTTTGAATCCTGGTATGCTTATTTAGGGTGACCTCTAGATGGGAGCTATCGATTTTCTTCAATTTCTGGCAAAACATGTTGCCACGGCCAACATTAGTAGAACTTAGTTTAGTCAGACCTCTATATTTCCCTTTGGCACACCCTACAGGGCTCATTTATGATCAGATTGCTTTGAAACTTGGTATGCTTGTTTGGGGAGACCTCTAGATGGGAGATATCGATTTTCTTCAATTTCTGTCAAAAAATGTTGCCACGGCGAACGTTCTGAACTTAGTTTAGTCAGAAGACTCAATATTTCCCTTTAGCACACCCTACAGGGTACATTTATGATCGGATTGCTTTGAAACCTGGCATGCTTGTTTGGGGTGACCTCTAGATGGGAGCTATCGATTTTCTTCAATTTTCCTCACAAAATGTTGCCGCGGCCAACGTTTTTAGAACTCAGTTTAGTCAGACCACAATATTTCCCTTTGGAACACCCTACAGGGCATATTTGTGATTTGATTGCTTTGAAACCTGGTATGCTTGTTTGGGGAGACCACTAGATGGGAGCTATCGATTTTCTTCAATTTCCATCAAAAAATGTTGCCGCGGCCAACGTTCTTAGAACTTAGTTTAGTCAGAAGACTCAATATTTCCCTTTGGCACACCCTACAGGGCACATTTATGATCGGATTGCTTTGAAACCAGGCATGCTTGTTTGGGGTGACCTCTAGATGGGAGCTATCGATTTTCTTCAATTTCCATCAAAAAATGTTGCCGCAGCCAACATTCTTAGAACTTAGTTTAGTCAGACCACAATATTTCCCTTTGGCTCACCCTACAGGGCACATTTATGATTAGATTGCTTTGAAAGCTGGTATGCTTATTTGCGTTAGTACGTTAGTACGTAGTCCACAATTTCCTTTGGCACACCTCACAGGTCGCATTTATGATTAGATTGCTTTGAAAGCTGGTATGCTTATTTGCGTTAGTACGTTAGTACGTACGTCCACAATTTCCTTTGGCACACCTCACAGGTCGCATTTATGATCAGATTACTTTGAAACTTGGTATGCTTGTTTGGGGTGACATCTAGATGGGAGCTATCGATTTTCTTCCATTCCCGTCAAAAAATTTTGCCACGGCCATCGTTCTTAGAATTTAGTCTAGTCAGACCATAATATTTCTCTTTTGTACACCCTACAGGGCACATTTATGATTGGATTGGCATGCTTGTTTGGGGAGACCTCTAGATGGGAGCTTTTGATTTTCTTCTGTTTCTGTCAAAAAATGTTGCCACTGGCAAAAAAAAATGACATTGATACCAATGATCTTCAATTTTGCCATTTCATTTATAACTTACCAAGTTCAAGTTTGTCAAGTTGAGCTACAGTGTCATTGACACTTTCATTTTTGGTGCTTGTAATTATATAGCACAAGGCTCTCATTATATAGTGGAGCATTATCAATTGAAAAGCCACTTTTCCAGAGAAAAATATTCAATTAACAGGAGTATACAGTTAACTTGAATTGGGGAAATGTGCTGTATCCCAGTACATGCAATGAAACTAAGCATTAATTCTGTAATATCTTGTTTAATCGAGCTCATTGAGGTCAGTCAAACAAGATTCAATAGATTGAATGCCTATATTGGATGTATATTGGGTGTGTGGTGGCTCAGTGGTAGGACATTGGACTTTGAACCAAAAGGTCCTCAGTTCAATCCAGAGCAGTGGTTACTGTGTTGTGTCCATGTACAGGAGTTTTGTCTATAACCCATATGCAATTAACAATTCAAATTTGTACTGAAGGTATGGTAAATGGTTTGGTGTTTGTAAGTTATGAACAGCTAACAGGGTTACTCAATTAAAAGATTGCAATTAAGTGGGCTCCACTGTACTGTTTTGCTGAGAAACTGAAAGATTGTATCATGCAGATTGAATAAAAAGTTCATCAACTGGTAGAGTGCTGAATTCTTTTTAGTTGTCAAAATTTCTTCACAAGTCTTTGCCTTGTAACAATTTATGGGAGAGAGCCTGCAGGCACTCTCCCATAAATTATTACAAGGAAATTCCCTATAGACTAAATAATTCATCTTCAAAGATAATATGAAGGACATCCACAGATTTTGAAGCCTTTGAGTTTCAATACCTGCACTTGAGAGTAAAGCCCAAATATGGGCTTCTAGCACTCCACCAGTTAACCCTTTACCTAACATGAAAAGCAGATGACGCTTAATTCTTGAATAACTATTTTTTGCATTTTTGTCTCAAAAACATAGGTTATGACCCCATTGGAACGAGCTCGACGGGCTCGTTCCAATGAGGGGTCATAACCTATGTTTTTGATATAAAAAATGAAAAAAAATAATGAAAACTAATTGCTGTTTTTTGAGAATAGTGCTGGCCTGTTTTGGCCATTACGTTGGGTAAAGGGTTAACAAATGAACCCTCTGCACTTGGGATTCACCAGTCATCAATGAAGAAAAATTATTTTTGTCCAGTGAAGAATTCAGCCATTTATATCAAGTTTGATAAAGCTCACAGAACTCTCCCAGACATGATATGTCTCATTGGCTTTCTGATCCTTCAGAAAAGAAAATGTTTTGCTGGAGATGACAAGGTGACCTCATGTGTTGAAATTTTGCCACTTTGCCTTATTGATTTGGCCAGTATATTGCCACTTTTCTTGTAGTCTTTCTTCTGTTTTTCTTATAATTCTTCTCTTTGGAAAATGTATCTGTAGAACAACACTGCCGGTGTAACAGGTAGAAAGGGTATGAAGTGTGAAAATTAATAGAAATTAGAAGTGTATTGACAGATAGAACATGGTAAAAGTATAAATATGAAAGTGGTGATGTTCCTTTAAAAAAATTCGGTTGTTGTAAGGAAATCTGAATATAAAGCAGCTATTTTTTTTCTGTTCTATATTCGACTCCTTATTATTTATTTGTTTATTTATTTGAGTTCACGGTCACATACTTATGCACAATGGCTAATCGTGACCGTGACAGTTTTACGGGTGGAGGAAGCCGGAGTAACCGGAGAGAACCACCGAGCATCGACGAGCAACTGTCATCTCCTCAACATTCTAACTCTGTTCAAGATCTGCTCAAGCACAGTCACAGTGGTTGAAGACGTGCACCATCGACGTTACACGGTATCATCGTGCCCCATGTAAGCAACAGGGATAAAGTGCCTTGGCCAAGGACACAATGCGGGACTTCCTGGAAGGGGATGAAACTCGGGACCTCTAGCATAGAAGTCCAACAGTCTACCACTGAGCCACCGTGCCCGCAACTCCTTATTTAACACTGTTTTTGTTATAGTGCTAAATTAAGTTTTGTTGTTACAATTGATTCATAAGAGTTTGCTTTATAACAATATGGGCACTCTCCAATAAATTATAACAAGACAAATCCATATACCCAAATAATTTTGCTATTAACTCTTAAAGGACTGGACGTTTTAATACCTCTTTCTACACTTGCAAGTTACATTCAGAGTGGCTTGGCAGTTGTTTCTAGGCAAGTCTTGTCTCCCTATATAGGCAGGCAAATGTTCCTAGAAACAACTGCAAATTTATAAATGTCAAACGTGCAGCAAAAATGGGTCAACCAAATAGATACCAAGATTATCTTATTTGATGACTGTTAGGAATATAGCAGCTGAAAGCCGAGTGACAGCTTGCAGTCACAAATCAGATAGTTCTGGTACCTAAGCAAAATTGGCAATTATTCCTTTATTAGGCTAAAAAAAGTTAACCCTTTACCTAACGTAACGGCCAAAACCGGCCGACGCTATTCTAAAAATCGCCAATTAATTTTCATTATTTTTTCATTTTTTGTCTCTAAAACATAGGTTATGACCCTTCATTGGAACGAGCTTGTCCAGCTCATTCCAGTGAGGGGTCATAACCTATGTTTTTGAGACAAAAAATGAAAATAATAGCTATTCAAGAATTTTTTTGCAAGTGTCGTCTGCTTTTCATGTTAGGTAGAGGGTTAAAACTCTTTTTCTCAGGCCCTCCCACATTGTGATTGGCTGCTGCATGCTCTATTTTTATGACCAAAGCAAACTTAAATGAAAGTGTCAATGACACTGTAGCTCAACTTGTCAAGACAAAGACATGTACATGTATAGTATGTGACACAGCAATGACAAACATCTAGGTAATGACCTGATAACAAAGGTACATATAAAGTATTGTAACGGTCTGTACATAAATACTGACCGTTGCCTGTAACAAATGTATAGGTAAAGTATTGTAAAGGTGGGTGACAGTCAGATGCTAAACTAGAAAAACATATTTGAGTCCCAGAGTGGGTCTGACTGAACTCCAAAATATTTGTTCTCATAGCACAATGATAACAAAGGCACCCCAAAACACACTCATTCCTGTCCCAAGGTGAAAACAAAGGTACCCAAGACGTTTCGTGAAGATCAGTTCACAAATATGAGCTGTGTAGAAGTTGTGACAAAAAACTGATTGGACCTAATTTCGGTACAAAATGGCCACTGGCAGCCATCTTGAATTTTGGACCGCACCCAGAAACACATGTTCTCGTCCCAAGGTGATAACAAAGGTACCCAAGAAGTTTTGTGAAGATCGGTTCATAAATACAGCCTCTAGCCCAAGCCGTATTGACATGTGCACTTACAGTGTATAAGTAGCACTGAATAAATCAAAGTTCATCTAATTTGCATAATTTCTGCACGAGAAAAAACCTGTACTTATGTGATGTATTCCATGTTACTAAACATTCATACAAAAATTTATTCAAATCAGAACTTTCATACAGAAGTTCTGTACAAAAAACTGATTGCACTAATTTTGGTACAAAATGGCTGCTGGTGGCCATCTTGAATTTCGGACCACACCCAAAAACACTCTTTCTCATCCCACGGTGATAACAAAGGTACCCAAGGAGTTTCCTAAAGATCTCGGTTCATAAATATGGCCTCTAGCCCGAGCCATATTGGCATTTGCACTTACAGTGCTGAAAGTAACACCAAAAAACATCAAAGTTAGTCTAATTTGCATGATTTACGCACGAGAAAAAAACCCGTATTATATGTGATGTATCCCATGGTACTAAACATTTATACAAAACTTTATTCAAATCAGAGCTTGCATACAGAAGTTCTGTACAAAAAACAGATTTCTGCATCGTTGGTACAAAATGGCGGCTGGCAGCCATCTTGAATTTCGGACCGCACCCAAAAACACTCGTTCTTGTCCCACGGTCATAACAAAGGTACCCAAGAAGTTTCGTAAAGATCGGTTCATAAATACGGCCTCTAGCCCGAGCCGTATCCAATTGTTGACGGACAGACGGACGACGGGCCATGGCATAAGCTCAAATTTGGCTTCGCCAAAGTTGAGCTAAAAAGTAAAAATTAAATGGCTTATGTCGGTCTATTATACCCAAACTAATAAAATTAATAAACTTGTCCCTTGAGTGCAAGAAGGCTTTGCAATGCTTTTGCATTTACCTCAGATTCAAGTTTGTTTAAATCAGGTTTGGCCCTTCTACGACTTGGAAAATTTTTCTGTTTTCACTCTTTCTATTTAGAAAATTTTTCTGTTCCACAATACATAAAGGCTACTTCGAACTAGCATACGGGTTGGGGCAGTGGCCCACGCTTTGTGTTGCTTTTGTTTTCTTTAATTTTTCTAATTAAGTCATGGCAGCTGTGAGTGAATACTGAGCTGGTTAACCCTTTACCAAACATAATGGCGAAAAACGGTTAGCTCTATTCTAAAAAATCGCCTATTAATTTTCATTATTTTTTCATTTTTTGTCTCAAAAACATGTTATGACCCCTCATTGGAATGAGCTCATTCCAGTGAGGGGTCATAACATGTTTTTGAGACAAAAAAAATTAGTTATTCAAGAATTTTTTTTTGCAAGTGTCATCTGCTTTTCATGTTAGGTAAAGGGTTAAAAAATAAAAGCACTCCCAACAGATTTCCACACTAGGAGTTATTGTCAGTTGAGACTTTTGTTCTGAATATGGATTTGGGTCTCAGAAAAAATTGTTGGAAAATAATGTTTGCTGAATAACTAGGCAAAATGGAATATTGTATATGGACAAGTATATTCCAGTCAGTAAATAAGCAGTGGTGTATTTTTTATTTATGTAGTAATTATGTGTAACATTCCATGTTTTATGTAGGGCTGAACCCTTTACCTAACATCACAAAGAGACAAGAAATTTGTGTACAATGCAAAATTTTAATTTTTTTTTCTCATAAACATAGCCTATGACCCCTTATTTGAACAAGCTCAATGGGCTTGTTCCTTTGAGGGGTATGTTTTTGTGATGAAAATGAAAAAAAATAATGAATGGTAATTTTTATGAATTTCACTGGCCAGATATGTTTATCAGTTGTATTAGGTAAAGGGTTGAACCTTTACCTACCGAATTGGTTACATCCATCTGCATAATTTTCAAACTGAGCAATTGAAAAAATTTCAACAAAACCATATCATGTGACCCCTCAATGGAATGAACTCATCAAGCTCATTCCAATGAGGGGGGTCACATGATATGTTTTTTTAATAACTTTTTTTTAAATTTTTAAAAAAAATGTATAAAATACTAAATTTTGTTACCGTGTGCATTAGGTAAAGGGTTAACAAGATTATACCTCATCTTAAATAATTGGAGATGTGAACATTAACCTTTTATCTAAGATTCCATAGCTAACAGTACGAGTATTTGTATTCACCCTCAACCAAAATAACAATATGTTTCCTATGTGGCAAGAAATATTAATTTTTTGCTTCCAAAACCTAGGTTGTAAGCCCTCCTGGAATGTTCATGCTCCTAAACCAATGAGGGATTACAATCAGTGATTTGGAAGTAAAAATGGAAAAAAATAAAACCCTTCAACGTAATGGCCCCAAACTGGCCAACGCTATTCTCAAAAATCGCCAATTAATATTTTTATACTGTACCAATGACCCAGACTTAGCTGGTGCTAACTCTAACAAAACCAGGGCCAAACACAAATTTTGCCCCCCAATCCCCAAAATTTGCATCCAAAACAAAAAGAAATCATGTCCTAAAGGACCTCCATACTACGCCTCTACTGCGCATGCGCAGTGACGCAGACGTCCCGAAATTGGCGCCAATTATCATTCTCTGTTTGGCCCTTCATCAGTCAACATCTCGCTGATCTTTGTGCTTGTAAATCTCAGTTTAAAGGATGCCAGACACGTAATTCTTGGAGAAAATGTGATTCTAAGGAGGATAGAAGGAGGAGAGGAAAAAGAAGTGACAAAATAATCAGGGCTGTACTTAAAATTTTTTGATGAAATTATGTTAAGTGGCCTATTTTCGAGGCATGGGCCTCTTGTTGTCATCCTTGCTAATTGTTGCACTGCTTATTCAGTGTTTCCTCTCCCCTAGCCTTCTAAAGTCCCCCCTTGCAATTCTCCCATGCTTTTGGCATATTTTTGAGAAATTTCATTTCTAAAATTTCCTGGGAGAGTTGCTTGGTTACAGAATGTTTTGTGTTATTTTCCCCATAGTTACGTTTTCACCCATGGGTGTATAACGTTTGTGTTCTGCATCTTCCATCTGATGTTCTACAGATTCTCCCCTGGGAGTCTCTGTTTTGCATCAGATAGAGTGTAATTGATGACTGATTCCGGTCCAGTTTTTTCAGTGCCTGGAGTCATGTTTTCTGGTGTTTTTACACTGTTTGTTTTCATTGGCAACAGCCTTTTTTGAGGGGGGCTGTTTGCCTTTGCTGTAGTTTATCTCACTATAAGATACATTTGTATTATCCGAAAGTGTCTCATTAATTATTTAATATAAATTTAAAATTTTTGACCACACTTTGCCATCGGATCCATCGGGGCTCAACATTACTTTTCAGCAACTTGGGCTTCGCTGAAAAAAAATATTTTTTCAAAATTATTTTGTTTTGCAATTGTTTTTTCATTTATTAATGGATCATGTTATTATGTATCTTTGTGTCAGGGGTTTTTGCGAGTAACTAGGACTTATTGTTGTTCTTTCACAATGAAGGGACGTTGTTCAAATTGTAATAGGAAGAAATCTTCCTCTGACTTTCATGATCATTGTATTAATTGTAGTCAGTGTTCTCGCATTAATCCCTGTCCTATATGTGAACATTGGGATGAGAAACATTGGAAACGTGTGTCACGATATGTTGTTTCTGGAGAAAGAGCGATTCCGGCTCTTTCTCCGCAAGGTCGCTCTACTCTCTCAGTTTCTATTTCAGAGGAACCAGAACAGGGTGATGTTTCCATGTTATCTTCTTCAAGTGTGCGTCCGTCGTCACAAATGAATTCAGAGCTAGCGGCAAAAGTGCTCATGGAGATTAGACAAATGTCGTCCGCTAGCTCGCCCGGTGTAGCGTCCATTCACCGAATGGTTCGGCAGTCGGGTTCGTCCGATGCGGTCCAAAAGGAAATGTTGGGTGATGCGAGCACTATAAACATAATAGATGCACACCCAGTGACGGCGGATAGTAAGCGAGAACGGAGGAAGCCTTTGAGTCCGGTTCCTAGCTCGTCCAGGTCCAGCCGGGCCGCGAGCGAGAGAGGCCCCTCTCTCGTACAACAACATCTGGGACCAGATGTTGTGATACAAAATGTGTCTTTAGCGGAGCATACGTCCGTCGCTCGGGACGCTCCGTTGTATAAGCAGTCCGCAGAGACTGTTAAGGCTTCCTCTTCTCGTCAGCGCACACGACCGCACCTTGGCTGCGTGACCGCCGATATATTACCAGCTTCGCCGATCAAGGATTCTTCGGCGACCAGGTCACACCATCCGGCAGCCAGGGATTCGAGACCGATGGACTCCGGACGTTCGCATAGGAAAAGTATGCGGGAGCCATCTGATGCGGAGCTGCCCTCGGCGAAGCAGCGAAAGACTGCGCCTCCGCAGGTCTCGACGCCGGACATTCTTGTGCAGATAGCACAGCTTATCGCAGCATCCCAGCAACCGACAGAAACGGTGTCGGATCGAGAATTATCCGACGGCGCTGGGTCGGTACGCTCCGCCGAAGCATCGGGGGCGGACGACCGGGAACATCATGAGGTCCGACCGGATGGTGAAAGGGATACGGATGACTTGGAGCTATCCCTTTCGGAACAACATAAAGCTGCCGTGGACTTCATCCGGCACTTTCTCCCTCAAGTTGTTCCGTCGGGCCAGACTGCTGCACTTCCGGACAAGAGAATTATAGCGTCATTGGACTCTGAATTTTTTGAGCGGTTCAGGGACATCGCTCCCGAGTTTCCGTCGCAGTCCAATAATGTTGCAAGAACATTTGAATTATTGAACGACGCTATATTTAAACTTGCTTCCAGGACGGGGAAAGCAGGTTTCTTGTCCGCTAATACTCTCAACCTGCCTTTCATTAATGCAAGGAATAAATTCGATACGGCAGGACAGGGTATACCGAGAGTTCCTCTGCGTATGGACGACGAGGCGGAAGACTTAGAGCTATCATTACCGACGTCAGCTTCTATTCCAACCGCGGTGTTGGAAACAGCTATTGCGTCTAACAGAGCCAATTTAGATGCCTTATCTTACGCAGATCACCTTACTAAGGCATTATCACTGCGCCTTCAGGGGAAAGAGTTTCAGGATATACAATCCTCTTTAAGACTTCTTTCAAGGGCAGTAGCTTATTCCACGTGTAACTCCGCCCTTTCAGTGGCAAATCTGGAGTTGGTTAGACGTGACGCAGCCCTAGCTACATCCACATTAGTGGATTCTAAGGTGAAGAACTCTCTTAGAGTCGCTTCGGTCTCAGGAGAACTTCTCTTTGACGGCAAGCTTTCCGCTATTTATGATAAAATTACAAAGAAAGCTAAGGATTCTCTGTTGTTCAAATCTGCTCCTAAGAAGTCGGATACAGCAGACACGAATAAGACAGGCACTTCTGGGTCTAATGCGCCCAAGAGAGGTTCCTATAGAGGTTCCGGTGTGTCCTCTTGGTCTTATTCGAGAGACCGTCAGGATAGCGACTCTCGTTCGGGACGTCCTTCAGGCCGGGACAATCGGTCGGACGCCCCGAGGTCAACGGGGCGAGGTGCGGGTCGTGGAAGACGTGGTTTCTCCTACCGCAGGCCTCGCAGGTCCAGGAGGTGATGGCTTAAACCTCTATCGCGTTCCGGTTGGCGGAAGGTTGTCGAGCTTTTCACAAGAATGGGCGTCGATTACGGACGACCCTTGGGTGAGAGGAGTGACTTCGGAAGGTCTAAAGATATCCTTCAAACGAAAGCCTCCATTAACTCGAAGTCCAAAGTGGACTCATCTTCCGTCAAATCCGCAGAAAAGAGACGCTCTGTTATCAGAGGTGCAGTATCTTTTAATGAAGAACGCGGTAGAGGTCGTAGAAAACCAGGAATCTCCGGGATTCTACAGCCATCTGTTTCTGGTTCCGAAACCAGACGGCTCGTTCCGTCCAGTCATAGATTTGAGCTGGATAAACAAGCTGATCGTCGCTCCGAAGTTTTATATGGAGACGATTCGATCGGTCAGAGCGAGTATTCGGGTGAACGATTATGCAACGAGCATAGATCTCAAAGATGCGTACTTTCACGTCATGGTACATCCGACATTCCGAAAGTATCTACGCTTCGCAGTCCTAGGAGTGGTGTATCAATTCCGGGCGATGTGCTTCGGATTGAATCTAGCACCCTGGGCTTTCACTCGGGTAATGAACTCGGTAATGATGTACTTCCGAGCTCATTCGTCTGCGGTAACGTCGGCCTACCTGGACGACATTCTTCAGAGGTACGGCAACGAGTTAACGCTTCAGAACGATGTTCAGAATCTTCTTCTATTGCTCCGACGTCTTGGTTTTATAGTAAACGAGGAGAAGTCGGATCTGGTGCCGTCCAAGTCATTCACTCATCTGGGAATGAGCTTCGAGACGCACAACAATCTCGTTCGTCTGTCGTTAACCAGAGCGAAATTAGTCAGTTGTTACGCTCGCTATTGTCTGCACGCAGACAAAGTCACGGCGAGAGAATTTATGAGACTGATAGGTCTGTGCGGAGCCGCCGCGGATCTCATTCCGATGGGGCGGTTACGCACACGTCCTCTTCAAATTTTCCTGACTCAGAATTGGAGTGTGAAAATTCATTCGCTCGATGTAGACGTTCTCTTGTCAGATCAAGTGAAACAAGAGATTCAGACTTGGGCAAACATTCAGTGGTTAACTCAGGGAGTTCCGCTGCAGTTGCCGGATCCGAGTTTTACCGTTATGACGGATGCCAGTCAAACAGGTTGGGGTGCATCATTAATCCCAACGGATTCGAGATGCCAGGGTCTTTGGGATCCGCAATTCCTGTGCAAGCACATAAACATCAAGGAAATGATGTCAATTTGGCTTGCGTTACGTCACTGGATGGACATTATTCACGATGCTCATGTCCAAATCCTATCCGACAATACGACAGTAGTGGCGTATATACGGAATCAGGGAGGCACTCATTCAGTTCCGTTGTTCAGTCTAACGGAAAGAATCCTTCTGTTTGCGTTAGAACATCACGTTCTTCTTTCGGTCCGTCACATACCGGGTCGTCTGAATGTGCTAGCAGACTCCCTTTCACGAAAGGGTCGCTTGTTGCCGTCGGAGTGGACTCTCAACAAACAAGTATTCAATCAGATTTGCTACCAATGGGAACGGCCAATGATAGACTTATTTGCGACACATCTCAACAATCAGTTGCAGACGTATGTGTCTCCGTGTGCGGATCCAAGACCATTTGCAGTAGACGCTCTGTCAATCCCTTGGGACGGAATGATAGGATATGCGTATCCTCCAGCGCCGTTAATTCAACAAGTATTGCTAAAGATAAAACAATCTCAATGCAAGATTTTGTTGGTAGCATCTCTGTCACCACAGAGACCGTGGATAAATCTACTCAGGTGTCTGTTGTGGGACCTACCGCGGAAGCTTCCTCCACGGGAGGATCTTCTTTCGCAGGGGAAATCGCGCCAACTCCATCACAACCCGCAAGGTCTCAACCTTCACGTTTTTCCGTTGTGCGGTCCTTCTTGCATGGCAAGCACTTTACAGGACGAGCAGTGGACGCGATTTCTAACTGTAGGAGGACCTCCTCTTCGCTAAACTATGCGGCTAAGTGGAAGGTTTTTCGTCGTTGGTGTAGGGATCATTCTGTAGATAAATTCGATCCCTCTATACCAGACATTGCAAACTTTCTAGTATACTTGTTTGACGAAATCAAACTGCAGCCTGTTACTATAAAGGGTTTTAGATCTATGTTATCTGATACCTATGCACATCATGATAGTTTACAAATTGGATCTAATGTCTCTTTATCGAAGTTGGTTAGAAACTTTTCGATAAATAGACCCAGAACTCTTAGATTAATTCCTAAGTGGAATTTAGCTTGGGTTCTTCTTAAATTGAAGGAAAAGCCATTTGAACTTCTTGGGACAGTAGATTTCAAATTCTTATCTTATAAGACAGCTTTTCTCTTAGCTTTCTCTTCTGCTAGAAGAGTAAGTGAGCTTCATGCGCTATCGGTGGATGATTCTCATTATCGTAGTGTTGGGAATACTATCACCTTCACTACTAACGTGGGTTTTTTAGCTAAGAATCAGGCTCCTAATAAATATCCGGAACCTATTGTTATTAAGGCTCTTCCGTCTTCAGACGGGCGTAGGCCTTTTCTCTGTCCTGTTAGAGCATTACGTATCTATAAACAGAGATCTCAGTTTATCAGAAAGGGACGGAAACGTTTCTTTCTGTCTATGATGCCTAATAGAAAGGATATTTCAGTCCATTCTATTGCTAGATGGATTCAGTTAACTATCCGTACTGCTTATGAAGATTTATCTTCTTCTCAGCAGTCTGTGCTTAAGATTTCTGCTCATGAAGTAAGAGCTCTTTCTACTTCCTGGGCTTATGCTAATAGTGTTGCTATTACAGATTTAATGAAGGCTGCTTATTGGTCTCAGCCATCCACATTTACGAATTTTTATCTCAGAAATATTGAGTCCATTTCTGGAGACCTGCATTGTTTAGGTCCGTTATCTGTTGCTCAGAATGTCGTCCACTAAACAGTTGCAACTATAGTTATGCAGGCTTTCTGTTCCGGCAGTGACTCCGTCCGGCTGCCCTCTTCGCTCTGGGCTATTTGACCCAGGGCAAGGGGAAGGGGGGGGGGGGGGGGGGCGGGTGTTCCCTTAGGTCACCTGCTTTATAGTGAAAAGCAAGGGAATGCTTCCTCCAAGTCAGTATTTCTGAGTCGCTTCCGGGATGGTTTTAAAGTGTAATATTAATGTTTAAATTCATTCATGTCTTATTTTTAAAGTGTAGCTCGGTGTGAAGCATTTGTATATGTCAAGTGTCAAACGGGCTTTAATATACAATACTCGGACACTTTTAAATGACTATAAAGAGTCTCAATTCTCTGGACTACTTTATTTATTGGCTTGCTTTAAAAATAATTAGTATAAGGGTTATACTGGATGTTAATAGAGAACATGAATGTTATTGTGCTCAATTATTAAGGGTAGTGTATCTTTCTAATTTAATATTAAATAAGAAAGATACATGTAAAGCCTAATACTCCTTTTCTCCTTAAGGGGTTACCTCTTTACTATATAGTTGAGCTTATTGGATTTTCCTCTATGTCCTAGGCCCTCCAGCCTGTTTACTATTCAGCTAAGTCTGGGTCATTGGTACAGTATAAAAATGTTAAAAAATTTATAGTAATTTATATATTTTTTATACTTACCAATGACCCAGACGGGGATGGCCCTCCCTGGAGTTGGGAACTCTTGTCTCCCCGCTGAGTACATAGCGCTGACCAGGCACTGCCAGTAAGAATGATAATTGGCGCCAATTTCGGGACGTCTGCGTCACTGCGCATGCGCAGTAGAGGCGTAGTATGGAGGTCCTTTAGGACATGATTTCTTTTTGTTTTGGATGCAAATTTTGGGGATTGGGGGGCAAAATTTGTGTTTGGCCCTGGTTTTGTTAGAGTTAGCACCAGCTAAGTCTGGGTCATTGGTAAGTATAAAAAATATATAAATTACTAAAAATTTTTTAACTTTCATTATTTTTTCATTTTTTGTCTAAAAAACATAGGTTATGAACCCTCATAGGAACAAGCTCATTCCAGGGAGTGGTCATAACCTATGTTTTTGAGACAAAAAATTAAAAAAATTAGTTTTTCACAA